>CM052898.1:61065073-61161257 GCA_028534135.1 Potos flavus | reverse complement strand
TCCCTTCGGATCACTACATTTGTATCTTTAGGGTAAATACCCAGTAGTGCAATTGCTGGGTCGAAGGGTAACTCTATTTTCCACTTTTTGAGGAACCTCCATACTGTTTCCAGAGTGGCTGTACCAGCTTGCATTCCCACCAACAGTGTAGGAGGGTTCTCCTAAGAAAGGAAAAATTAAACCAGCTTGCAGCCAGTGGTATACTGTATACAGTGTATATAAATATGCAAAGTCTATGTGGTGTGATTGAAGAGGTTACTTTCTGCCACTTCCCCAATATATCTCTTGTACTTATCTTCTGGTCCCATTGAGTCCCTGCATAGGATTAGAGTACATGGCACTGTGGCAAGGAGCCTGATGAAATAACTATTACTTCCTATCTGTGTGTCTTTGGGCACATTACTTAACCTCTCTGAGTCTTAGTTTTCTTTCTTTCTTTTTTTTTTTTTTTAAAGACTTTATTTATTTATTTGACACAGAGAGAGATTACAAGCAGACAGAGAGGCAGGCAGAGAGAGAGGGGGAAGCAGGCTCCCTGCTGAGCAGAGAGCCCGATGTGGGACTCGATCCCAGGACCCTGAGATCATGACCTGAGCTGAAGGCAGAGGCTTCAACCCACTGAGCCACCCAGGTGCCCGAGTCTTAGTTTTCTTGTCTATAAATGTGTGGATCAAATGCCTTCTTCCAGAGCTGCTGAGGATTAAGTAAAACTAAGTATGTGAATGGGCTTTGTAAGGTAGAAAGCATTAACCAAATATTATCTTCACCACAGTTTGGAAGATAAGATATCAAAATTACAGTGAAATTCTCCAGGATTAATAATAAGAATGGAACAGTAGTTCTGTCTACAACACTGAGGTATATACAAAAATCAATTAACTCTTTATAACCCAGAAAACAATTAATAAATACATGGGTTCTTAAGAGATTGAATAGTGGATTTTTCAGTCTGGAATGGTTATTGGAAGGGGACCAGGTAGCCACCTGGTGGTCCTCCTCGACTGGCACTCTTACAGCCCTGCCCTCACCAGATCACTTCTCAGGGACAAAGTCATATTGTCAGAGTTCAGATAGATAGGTGTATAAAGCAGAATCTCATTGTATTAACTTACAAGGAGAGATCAAACTCCTGAGGGGCTGAACATTTGCCTTTTTTTTTTTCTTTTTTGGTCAGTAAGTTCTAGACATTTACAGAAATAACAGCGACATATAACAGAAAATCCCAAAGTACAGTGGCTTAAACAAGATAGAGTTTCTCTTTCCCATAAAAGAAGTCTGCACATATGCAGCTCCAGGCTGACATAGTAGTTTCAGTGTGTCGTCTGGGATGTAAGCGTTTATCTTTTTATTCTGCCATCCTCAGCCTGTGCCTTTCATGCTCAAGATCACCTCATGTCCCAAATGACTGCTGATGGCCTGTCATGATATCCATGTGCCAACAACAGTTAGGAGGAAAGAAGAAAGAATGATATACCACCTGTTTTTTAGACTTCCCATTAGGCCCATAAACATTTCCACTTGCCTGTCATTGGTGAGAGTCTAGTCTCATAGCCTCCTCTAGCTGCAAGGGCAGTTGGTAAGTGTGGTCTTTTAGGAAGGCACATTGCTTCCCCAAATAAAATTGAGATTCTTTTATTAAAGAGGCAAGGAAAAGGATGTTGGGGTAGGCATTTCACTGCAGCAGCCAAATTGTAATCACAAGGCGGCTGAATGAATGAGCAGAGAGGCTAGATTTATGACTTGTGATTTAAGGTGCTGACGTTTAAGCCTGGACTTCTCAAACTTCACTGTGAACTTGGATCACCAGGGATCTTGTTAAAATTCAGATTCTTATTCAGAATAATAGAGGTCAGGGTGGAAATTCTGCATTTCTAGTAAGCTCCCAGATGATGCTGGTCTATGGGCCACACTTTGGGTAGAAGAGCCTAAAGCATCGTTCCTAAAATTGTTGGTATTTTCTCTAACAATTGGAGGACAACAGCTGATGCAGCCAGAATATTACATGAGGATCCATCAGCTAGGGGTGACTTTGGTGTCTAGATTTGGAGTAAGAACCTGCTAAAGCTGAATGCACAGTTTGCTTTAACTGAACCTACTACAGCAACTTTTACAAGCAGAGGATCTTCCCTGTAAGCAGACAGACTAAAATTCCCTAAAGGAAAGAGCTGAGGAAGATGGACGGGTGAGAGCTGTTGGGGGAAAGTGGGCACCCCAGATGTCATGGTCTTGACTCAGAATTCAGCTTATTATCTCCAAGTACTCTCCAAGTATTAGTATGATCTTAGATCATAATCTCCAAGTATCTCCAAGTATATCCAAGTCCTAACCAGACTCGACCCTGCCAGCTTATTATCTATTGCTTGCCTAAGACCATGGGTTGACTGAAGCAGGAATTTAATTTTGCACTGCCTTGGGAAGTGTCTATGAAGTCCCTTGGGTAGGGTCAAGGCCGCCAAAGTGAATATCCACATTTCACCACCCATGGGAAAGACCAAAACTACAACATCAAATATCCTTTGCTCTGCCTTTCTCCTACTTAGCCCAAACAGACTTCTCCAGATCACATAAGGTAGTTCTTTTTGTTGTATGTGAGGGCCCATATTTCCATCAACTGCCCATTATTACTAGTTAAGCCAATGCAACAGAGCTAGAAAATGTGAAACATCAGGAATAGTTCTCTAGTTTAAACTCCTGGCAACATTTTTTGTGTGTGAAGAAAAGTCAAAAGAGAATTGTAAAAACTCTACTCTTGGGACGCCTGGGTGGCTCAGTTGGTTAAGCAGCTGCCTTTGGCTCAGGTCATGATCCCAGGGTCCTGGGATCGAGTCCCACATCAGGCTCCTTGCTCAGCAGGGAGCCTGCTTCTCCCTCTGCCTCTGTCTTTCACTCTGCCTGCTTGTGCTCACTTTCTCTGACAAATAAATAAATTAAATCTTTAAAAAAAAAAAACTCTACTCTTTATTTTAATTATTTATTTTTAATAAAGCTAGAATTTTAACATATATAGTTAACCCTTGAACAACACAAGGGTTAGGGGCACTGACCCCACACACAGTTGAAAAACCATGTATAACTTTTGACTCCCCAAAAACTTAACTACTAACAGCCTACTGTTGATAGGAAGTCTTAGTGATAACATAAACAGTTGATTAACACGTATTTTGTATGTTACATATATTATATGCTCTTACAACAAAGTAAACTAGAGAACAGAAAGGGTTAAGAAAATCATAAGAGAAAGTACATTTACTTTACTGTAAATGATCACCATATGAGTGGACCTGCACAGTTCAAACCCATGTCAACTGTGTACAAAATGCAATGATTGGACATATGTAAGGTCAAAAGACAAAATTTGAGGCCCCTTGTGACTGTGAGGCCAAAGCCAGTGGCCCTCGTTGCTCCCTGTGATAAGCCTTGGGCAGCTTTGGGACCAGATACCCACCCTCCCTCCCCATTCCCAGTGTGCTTAGGTGGGTTCTGTGGCATCAGTTACTAATTGTCTATTGGATATCCAGGACTCTCTTCTTCCTCACCAACAAAACTGCAATTTTGCCTGAGGATCAAAATGCCAGTTAAAATATGGAGTCTCCCAGTCTCCCTTATACTTAGGACAGGCCATGTGACCCATGCCTGGCTGATAGGATTTGGACAGAAGTCTGCTGGGCAGGGCTTCAGGAACATTATTATTATTATTTTTTGAACATTTTTATTTGTTTTTGTTTTTGTTTTTTTTAAGATTTTATTTATTTATTTGACAGAGAGAGAGAGAGAGATCACAGGTAGGCAGAGAGGCAGGCAGAGAGAGAGGGGGAAGCAGGCTCCCTGCTGAGCAGAGAGCCCGATGCGGGGCTCGATCCCAGGACCCTGAGATCATGACCTGAGCCGAAGGCAGAGGTTTTAACCCACTGAGCCACCCAGGCGCCCCAAACATTATTATTTTAATGATAGAAAGGGAGAGACTCATCTGGCATGTGGATTTTGCCCTTCTTGCTTCCTTCTTTGAATACTGATGTGCTGCCTGGAGGTATAATAGTCATTTTGCCATCAAGAGTATAAAAGTCAACTACCAAGGTTGGAAGGGCAGAAAGATGCAATAGATCTGGGTTCCTAATGGCCTTGTGGATTTATCATATTAAGCTTGAACTACCTACCTTTGGACTTCCTGATACTTGAGAAAAATAATTCCTTATTTGGGACTTACTCTTTGAGCTCCACTTTTTCTTCTCCACTCTTTACTCTTTCCCCCACTACCTTCCCCTATATTGGTATACTGTAACATCAGTCCTGATGAAAACGTATGGTGAAGGCAGACATGACTGAGGAATTAGTAACCAAAAGGCAAGAGAGAAAGAGCCACGGATTCTAACAATGGTGATGAGTCTTAGGCTGGTTGCACTTATAAGAGTGGCTTGATTACTAAACTCCAGATGCTCTGGACAAGCAATCTAGGGAAGCACTTCTCAAACTTTAATATACAAATAAATCACCAAGGGATCTGGTTAAAATGCAGTGTTCGATTCAGCAGGTTGTTGGGACAAGTAAGGTGCCATGGGCCCTGACTGCCCCTTGCGTGTGTTCTTGCTGGGTATGCTAAAAATGCAAGGGCCTTGACGCTTCATTACGGGGGCCATTTCTTAGGGTTGTTTTTGCAGCGAGGGATAAGATAACATCCCTCCGGAACCCCCCAAAAGAACAAAAAGTAGACTTGCTTACTGCTTACTCTAAAAGCAGTGAATTCCCTAAGCTAAGTGTTCCTCAGCTTTGATGCAAGCAGTGTCCCCTGGGCCTCTCCATGTCTCCGCTGTGGGACCTGGAGGGGCAAGGGGAACCAATGCAAACCAACAGCATGCTCATGCTGCTTGCTATGCTGTGAGTAATAAAATCCTTTGACTCAGGAGCCTTGTGTGCTCTCTTAGTTTTCATGGGACAGTAACAAACTCATTTATTATCTTGAGAGTAGGGTAAAACCTCCAGTCCTTCACAGACCTTGATAAGAGTTTTGGGTGGGACCTGAGAGTCTGTCTTTCCGATAAGCTACCAGTTACTTCTGTTGCTACTCGTCTACCCATTACACCTTGAATAGTAATAATCTTGAGATTTCAAGTCAGTAAGCTACTTTACAGGGTTTTTTAAAAAAGATTTTATTTATTTATTCGTCAGAGAGAGGGAGAAAGTGCAAGCAGGGGAAGCAGCAGGCAGAGGGAGAAGCAGGCTTCCTGATGAGCAGGACTTGATCCCAGGGTCTGAGCTGAAGGCAGACGCTTAACCAACTGAGCCACCCAGGCATCTGCTACTTTATAGTTCTAAGTCTGAGCTTCCTCACCTACAAAATAAGGTGAGTTTGAAGGTCTCTTCCCATTCTTACTCAGTGATTCCAGGTCACAATTACCATCGGCAGGTAGGGCCTCCTCCCACTCATTCTTTCCTTCAAACAACATCTTTATCCATCATTTGCAAGGCACCAGCAATAAGAAGGATGAGCAACTTCTGGATGTGCTCACAGAGTTGGGCAATGAGCAGTAGAGGCTACCCCAGAGATACATATACGGACAGTACCAAATTTGAACTATCATTCTTAGGTTGAGTGTCTGTACAATTTATTCCAAACTGGGACACTTTCGAGAGTGAAAGGAGATGCTATCAGTAGTTACACTGGGATGACAGGTGTAAATTTGCTCAGTCCTGGGTCATCATATTCTCAGGGACTCAGAAAGCTGTACTTCTATCCAGATTTTCTTTTTTCTTTTTTCTTTTTTCAATTTAAGTGAACATTTATCAAGCCCATATTAAATGGGACATGGTTAAGAAATGCCCCTCCCCCATCTGTGTACAATTCCCTTCACCCTGCTGTTTCTTCTCAATTGGGTATATTGTATATCCACTAGTTTTCTACAGTTGTGCAGCCTATAATTATGCAGCCCTGTAATGTAATGGCAGCCTTGTCCAGAAGCTTGGAATCTTTTTAGAAAGTGAAGGATAGCAGAGCAATGGTCACAGCTACTGGCAATGTGTTTCATTTTAAAGTTTTTATTTGTTTGTTTTTTGAGAGAGATAGAGTGAATGAGAAAGCACAAGCCAGGAGGAGAGGCAGAGGGAGAAACAGACTCCCCTCTGAGCATTGGGAGCCCAATATGGGGCTTGATCCCATGACCCCGGGATCATGACCTGAGCCGTATGCAGACGCTTAACCAACTGAGCCACTCAGGTGCCCTCACAATGTGTTTCATTTTAAACAAGTACTGAGAAGGACTCATTGCTTCTCATGGAGATGCTGGTCTGGTCTAGTGCTCCAGTCATGATAAACAGCAGTGACAGCTGCATAACTGTCACTCAAAAATTGAATTGGAATCAACCATGGCCTCTGGCTTCTTCCGCAAAGTTGAGTGTGATTCCCTATCAGTAGACATTTCGAAAGCCTGTGTATTCTCCAGATACCTGTCAGGGGTTGACTCTAGACCAGTGGTGAACTCCAGGTCACTGGTCAATTCTAGGTCAACAGTCATTTCCAGACATAGTGTGGGGAAATTCCCAGCCAGGAAGAACCACTCAGAGAGGATCAGGGCCTTCTGGAGCATGGTGCGGGTGGGGAGTGCAGGAGGCTCCCCAGTGCAAGCAGGGAAGTAGGCAGGCCCTTCTGTGATCCAGATTTTCTAATCCTCTTTTCCCTCTTCACCCATTTCCTATCCTCCTGTGTAGATCCTCAAATGTCCTGTTGCATTACCCTGAAGGTCCCTCACAGAAGAGTGAGTTGCTTTGCCCAGTCGAAGATAGCACCAAGTCATTACATAATCCCTCTCAACACTCAGTGCTCCGAGCAGCTTCTCTGGAGGTGGATGGAAATAACCCACCATTTCAGTTTTTATAACCCATGCAGGAGTGAGACTGTTATTTTTAGGGCACAGCAATTTAAAAGCTCTTGCTGGCCTGGGGGGAAATGTCTTCAATGCTTTAGGGAAACGAAGTGCGTTCTGTCTTTTCTTTTGCAGCCTGTGTCCAGAATGAGTTCTTTCTTTGTAGTAAGAGGAAACAGGGTGCTGCTTGCTGGCACCTAGGGTTTTAATCGGTGCTAAACATAGCCAACTTAGAGACCTTCAAACTGTTGGAATTCAGGGCACCCTTCTGCTTTATGGCCTATGCAGTAGATAAACTTAATATCCTTAATTCCACTTTGGTTTTGGAATCAGGATGATGTCTTTTATTCCAAATGGCCCAGAGCATTGTCAGGTAGACAAAGGGTGAATTTTCCTTAGTTTGGATTCCCCCAAACGCAGACCCTGAGGCAAGAATTTTGGTGCAAGTAGTTTATTCAGGACCATAGTGAGGGAAGGGAGAAGGAAAGGGTGGAGAGCCAATAAGACAGATATTGATCAGCAGGTTTCTGTTGTCAGCAACTGGGGCTTGATCCTGCCCAGGCCTATCTGAGTGTATGCTGGGACGTGCCTCCAAACTGTCCCACTGAGGGTGAGAGAGTGGGGGTATTTATACATTTATCCCTCAGTATCTTGGTTTGCCCCAGGATATTAGCTCTCTGACACCTCTGGCCTGTCCTAGAGTGGATCCAACAGCACCCACTCCCCAAGGTCAGAAAATGTCCTCAAACAGAGACATGAGCAGTCCTCCAGGGAAGCAAAGGACATAGGGGTGGGACACTGACAGACTCTGCTACAAGAGTCAGAGTCACATTCATAAATGGGCTGTGTGTTCCTTACTTAAAATACACAGTACAGTCTTTCGAAAGACGCACTTTTTGCCTTGCAGGATCTGTTTGCCTTTAAAGTAAAGTAGCAGAAAATCCAGCCTTAGCTATCGGCTGTGAAGCGAAAGCAAATTGGCACTGAAGCCTTTACCATTTGCAATTCCCAGCCTTCTTCTACGACTGTACCCAGAGCAAATGAGGTCACCCTCTTCCTGTAGAGTCAGCACAAGTCTGGGCAGAAGATGACGCCGTTGACACTCAGCTGAAAACTGAGACAGCAGCATTTGCAAGACACAGGAAAGAACAGGGGCTCAGACTCCATCATCCGTGTGTAGACAATGCAGGTAACATCGTTAAATACCTGTGATGGCCATGACAATTAAATCCAGTGAGGAATGGATGCCCGGCAGAGTGCCAGTGCCCATATTAGAGCTCTTGCAGACAACAAAGAAGGCTCAAATATGCTGTTTTAATTCTTCTGAAAAGAGAAAACACTTTTTTTCCTTCTTGTTCATAAAAATAATATATACTTCTGGTAATGGCAGAAAACTTAGAAAATACAGGAAAAGGTAAAGAAGAGAAAAACCTACTGTAATTCCATGTTCCTCTCTTTACAAATATGTAGAGTTGAGGGGAAGCCTCCTAACAGCAGTCCCTGGTGGAAATCTGTGACATAACGAAGATTGCTTTCCTTGGCTGTGGAGTTGCAGACCAGGCCTGCCAACATACGGATCAGAGTCCTTAGGCTTGCAGGAACTGTAGAGATAACCTCTGCCCACACCCTCTTTGTTGTTTTTCAGATAAGGAAACTGAGTCGCAAAGATTTGCCAGATTTGGCCAGGCCATCAGGCTCCAGACTTGGGTTGTTTTTAGAAATTAAATTACATCATGGCACTGAAAATGGAATGGCCAGACAGCTAGCTGCCCAGCCAGAAGTGAGGCTATGTTCTTCTGGTGCTTGGGAGCCTGAAAGAGCACCGCCTTCCCCATCAGCCGACTACACATAATAGGATAAAATATCTCTTCCTACACTTGGAAGAACCACAAGGGTTGGTGAAGTGCCTAGGAACAAAAATAAACCAGAAGGAGCATAGTCCATTGAATCAGAACAAGTCAATGAAACCCACACTGGGAAAGGCAAAGCACTTTCGAGAGAGCAGATAGTTCTTTCCTTGGTTGTTGAATGGATACTGGGGCTTCAGGAATGAAGTATATTACAGACATTGTCAGAGTTCTGCTCATATTCCCTCAGCACAGAGCATTCCCAGATATGTCAGCCACTTCCTACTGCACCTGAGAAGTTTTCCCTGAGGGCTTTCACTGGCTAAAGGAGCCTTATTCAGTCCTGTCTGGACAGGCAGCCTAGAAGTGCAAGAAGATACCTTCTGAAGCAATGCTCAACCAATGACCTATGGGAGTCAGTGTTTAAATATCCCTGTTTCCTTGTCCCTTGGGTAGCACATCTTCGTTGTATACCATCTTACCAGGTCCCCAGTGGAATTAGGTCCCAGATGCCTATGGCAGTAACCTGCTCATTATCACATTCTGTACTGAGTTCACTTTCCTTCCCTGTCTCCCTTTCCTAGTCCCCTCCCAGTCTGTATCACCCCCAACTCAAATCCTTAATCAGTGTCTGCTTCTAGGGGAGCCCAACCTAAGGCAATGCAGCCCTTTCAGAATTAGTTGTAGGAGGGCGCCTGGGTGGCTCAGTGGGTTAAGCCTCTGCCTTCGGCTCAGGTCATGATCTCAGGGTCCTGGGATCGAGCCCCGAATCAGGCTCTCTGCTCAGCAGGGAGCCTGCTTCTCCCTCTCCATCTGTCTGCCTCTCTGCCTACTTGTGATCTTTTTCTCTCTGTCAAATAAATAAATAAAATCTTAAAAAAAAAAAAAAAAGAATTAGTTGTAGGAAATCCTAAAAAGGGAAACTTTAGTTAGTGGAATAGACACAAACTGATACAGATGTTAGAATTAGCAGACAAGGACATTAAAACCATTATTATAACTATATTCTACATTTTCAAAAAGATAGAAGAAAAAATGAACATATTAAGGTGAGACATGGAAGATATTCTAAAGCCCAGTGGAACTTCTAGAAATAGAAGCACCCCAAGATACACATGGGTGATGGATGCAGTGGAGGAGGATCCCAGGGTGACAGGCAGAGGCCAAATTATTATAGTTAGGATTAAATTCAGATACATAAAGCAGAGTGTGTATGTGTGTGGGGGTAATTAGCAGTACCTTAAACAAGAGAGAAGCTTATTTTTCTCTCATGTAAAAGAAATTCGGAGGTAGGCTGTGCATAGCTAAAAGGGCAGCTCCACTGTGTCATCAGAGATTCAGTCTCCTCTTCAGCTGTACTACTCTTTGTGAATAGCATTCAGCTTCAAAGTCATGTCATAGATGGCAGCTAGAGTTGCCAAGGTGGCAGCTGGAGCTCCAGAGATTACATCTGCATTCCAGGCAGCACACAGAAGGAAGAACAGAAGAGCAAAAAGGGACCCTTCTTAGGAGGTTAATTCCATTTAAGCAGTGTGTCTGGAAATCCCACAGAACTCTACCACTTAGATCTCATTGCTTAGAACTTTTTTATTTGGCAGCCCCTAGCTGCAAGACTTAGAAATATACTGTCTTGGGACGCCTGGGTGGCTCAGTCAGTTAAGTGTCTGATTTCGGCTCAGGTCATGATCTTAGGGTCCTGGGAATGAGCCTCCCACTCAGTGGGAAGCCTGCGTCTTCCTCTCCTGCTACCCCTTCCCCCATTCATGCTCTCTCTCTCGCTCTCTTTCTCAAATAATAAATAATCTTTAAAAATAAAGGAACATACTGTCTTAGCTGAATGCATTGCTAAAATCAGAGTTGTGTTACTAAGTAGGGAGGGGAGAATGGTTGTTGGGTCAGGTAACCAGCAATCTCTACCTTACCAAGAAAGATTCAAGGGTTAGAGATGTTTGGTATGAGGGATGGAATGAGAAGGACAAAAAACAAGGGTTAGTTGAATTTATGTTTTTGGAATAACTGAACCAATTAGATCTCTACTTTGCATCTACCTCACACATGCAGAACACAGGCAATCCAGACAAAAACAAAAACAAAATTTTAAAAGCTCTGCATCAGTTATCATGACTGCATGACAAACCACTCCAGATTTTAGTCGCTGAAAATAGAAAAATCGTTTATTATTTCTCACAATTTTATGGGTTGGTAGGGCTCTCTCTTAGAATCACATAGGCAGCTGCAGTCAATTGGCAGCTTCTTTGGGTCTGGAGAGTCTAAGATGGCCTGGAGCCTTAGTTCTGACTGTCATCCGAGCCCCTCTCCCTATGGTCTCTCATCATTCAGTCATCCAGCTCAGTCTTTCTTACATTGTAGTGGGAACATTCTAAGACAGGAGGGAGGAAGCTGCAAGACTTCTTGTGACCAAGGCTCCAGAACCTGCATATTGTCACTCCTCCTGTATTCCATTAGCCAAAGCAAGTCACAGGCCAGACCAGATTTAAGAGATGAGAAATAGACTTCCCCTTTGATGGGGTTACTGCAAAGCCATTGTTAAAGGGGCATGGACACAGGGAGATGTGATTCATTGGGAACCATACTGTTTACAATCTACCATAGACTCTCTAAAGAAACTAAATGAACTGCCTGGAGGGCTCCAGGAATAAAGCCTTCCCCATTCTGGGATCTTTGGGTTTTATAACCTCAAACCTACTCACTTCTTGTTCATTCTAAAGCAAGGTCTGCTCATAAGTAAGTCCTGGCCACCTAAACAGAACTCTCGACTGAGAGAGAGGCCAAAAGAAAGAGACCAATACATACACTACCAGAGAAAATCAGTATCAACTATCATGAAAAATCTATCCAGTCTCTTAATCTTAGGTATGTACAGTTAACAAAGGACTATCAGAAATATTAAGAAGGTTTGAATCATGAAAAAGAAATACCAAATCAAAGGGAAAATCAACCCCAGAAGAAATGGAGATAAATCAGAGAACAGAAGGAAGCATGATCAAATACATAAACAAATAAACAAACAAACAAACAAAATGACCTCAAAGAGATTTGAGAAGCTATTACATTTATAAAACAAGAACAGAATACCGTATGGGGCAACAGGAGCACTAGAAAAGAAGCATAATGGCAGTTATAAAAAAATAGAGAGCTTGGGGGAAGAAAGAAAATCACCTAGGAAATGGAACAAAATAAAAAAAATGGAAAAAAGAAGAGATAGTGAACATAGAAAACCACTCCACAAGGTTTAATCTCTAAATAGTAGGAGGTCAGCGAAGAGAGAATTTGGAAACCAAAGGAAGGAAATTATTAAAGAAATATGGAACAACATTTTCTATAGAAGTCGGTAGTTTGAAAGAACCTTCTGAGTGCCTGGTACAATAAGTGTTTTAAAAAGACCCAAGTCTAGAGCGAAACTTTAGAACATCATGGGTTAAGAAAAGAACCTACAAGTTTCCTAGGAGGATAAGAAACAGTAGGTCATCAATAAAGGAACAAGATTAAGGCATCAAACTTATTATCAGACATGAAAGGGCTTAGAAATTTTGTCTCTCAAGTATCCTTTTGCAGAAAGAAGATGTGATGTGCATGATACAGTAGAACTCCCCAAGGAGTGCTGTAAAAAGACATTCTAGCATATCAACTGTTTAACTAGCCTAAACACAGTGCGTTTACATTAGACCAAAAACTCAGTGGGCTTTCACAAGAATGTTTTTAAGAAGCATGGGATAAATTTCAAACAATAGGAGAAAGGAATAAGAAGCTAAATAATATTAGTCATGTAGTGAATAAAGCATATGTCTCTTCTTTCAATAGCAAAAAAAGAACCAATTCGAAATACTAGAAAATAAATGTACAAATGAAGCAACGGAAAATGTGGTATAATTTTGAGGCACCGATGATGTAAGTGTAGCAGACTTAGTGACTTGCATTAATGCCCAATTAATAATGGCTATCCTGTATCCACCCTTTCTGTAGACTCCCTACCAACACCTCAACTCTGTGCCATAGGACTCAACTTAGCTAATAATAGCACAGTACAAATGATCCGAGAAGAATCATGAAAAGGTATTGCATGTTTTAGCTCTCTCTCTTGAAGCCCTGCCACCACCATGAGAACAAACACGGGTTAACCTATTAGATATGAAAAACACATAGAAGAAAACTTAAGTCGTCAAACCTAGGCAATTCTAGACCAGCCAGCTCCCAGCCTAATCCAGCAACCAAATATAGCCGTGGCAGTGAGTCCATTAGAGATTGGCCAAGTCCAATCTCTAAGTTAAGTGGTTAAGAACCACTTAACTGACCTATACTCTCATAAGAAATAATGGATCGTTGTTGTTTTAAAGGACTAAGTTTAGGAGTGATCCGCCATAAAAGGGCGGCAACTGAATGGTGCTGGCACATAGTAGGTATTCAGTGCATTTGTTCAATAAATTAAGACTTTTGTAACAGGGAACCTATAGATGCCTCAGGTTAATGAACTGAGTAATGGAAGTATAAGCACATTATTTAAGGATGTGGACCTAACCACTCAAAGAACTAAAACAGAAATAGTTAAAGGAGTTGCCTGTGGGGTGCAAGATGGGGAGAAGAAGTGGAGGATGGATAGTTAAGTGTTTTTCTGTGGCACTCGAGGGGGGATTTTTAAAATCCATGTACTTTTATCTCTTTGATATTAAGATTTTGAAAAAATTAAATTGAAAACAATCATTGTAGAAAATATGGAAGAACTGGAAGAGAGCAAAAGGCTAACTTATGAAGGCTTTTTTGTGATACTACCACCCAGAGAACGGTCCTATGAACATTTTGGTTTATTACCTTCTTGTTGAAAATAGGCAGTTCTGAATCTTGCCTTTTTATTTTCCTCGCATTAATTCTATTGTGAGGATTGCTCTGGGGCAGAAATGCTGCCCAGCAAAGGTATATGACCTAAAGATTCTGTTACTTCTTGTTTCCCCTTCTTAGAGGTCTGCATAATTATGGCCTTTGTCTTTTTTTCTTTCCACCCCTGGCAATTGTGTTGTGCCCATTCTTTCCCTGCCCATGTTTCTCTCTTGTTCAAGGACTTCATAAATTCGTCACTGTCTCCATCTCCTCACCGACAGGACAGAGGTGTGTCTTGGTTACCCACTGCTACATAACAGACCACTCAAAACGTAGGGACTTAAAATAACCACCATTTTTATCATTTTGCCCAGTTCTTTTGGTCAGGAGTATGAACAAAGCAAGGCCCTGTCGTCTCTGTTCCACATGATGTCTGCTGGGGCATAGTGTCCATCATGTCTGATGCCTCCACTAGGATCACTGTCAAGGGTGGGGGGTGAGTGCCAATGGGAATGGTTTAATTGGGATCATATGCCTGGGGCTTCACTTTAACTCTGGCTGCTGGGTGCCTAGCTTCTCCACGTGGTGTCAGAGCTTTTCCCTCTCCATGTGTTCCCTCCCGGGGCATAGTCAGCCCTCTTGCATGGCAGCTCAGGGATCCCAGGAACTTAGACCTAGAGCTCTACCTGCATTCTGTTGGCTAAAGCAAGTCACAGGCCCAGTCCAGATTCAAGGGGATGGGAACACACAAGCATGAATACCAGGAGGCATGGGTCACTGGGGCCACCAATGTAACAGATTACCAGTGAGTCAGATGGATGTGAATTCAAATCCTGGCTCCTTGGCTTGCTAACTATATTTCCTTGGCCCGATTTCTTTCTATTTTTTTTATTTTGAAGATGAAAACATTTATTGAATTTAAAGATCGACTATAAAGTCAAGTATTGTGCTGGGTGCAGTCATTGCATGGTGTTTCATAGAAGGGACTTGAGCATTAGAAAGCTGTACAGAGTGGTCGCGGGGTCGTGTTTGGCACCAAGGCTGCAGCACTCATAATGAATGAAATTCTGATTGCTCGTGACCACCGGTTACATATACTTGTGCCTGTGGGCTTTGTCCTTGGATATTATCTAGACAGAAAGAATGATGAAAAGCTAACTGCCTTCTGGAACAAGAGTGTATTGTTTAAGAGGGAACTGAGATGCAGCGAAGGAGTCACCCAGAAGTAAAGGCCGTGACCGTATTCCAGAATGTTCACATTTTAAAAATGAGGAGAGAGATAAAAACACATTCATTAAAAAAAAAAAAAAAAAAAAGATGTGCAAACTGTAAACCTGATGGACCCATAAAAAAATGAGCTCCTGGTAATCTGAAGACACCTTTGGGAAGGCTTTAGGTTTCCAAGGATCCAGAAGTTGGAGCCAATGGTATTTCATTCTAAACAAAAAAAAGTGATCTTCATGAAAAAATAGATACTATTGTATGGTTCTAGGAGTGAAGATTTCTTCTCTCTCTTTTCTTGTCTCTGTTACTAATTTCCTCTTCCTAGTAACCCTTTGTTTTTTGTTTTTTGTTTTTTGTTTGTAACCCTTTGTTCTATCCAAACCCTGGAGCCTCAAGAAGCCCTTCCCATCTGTTTGTTCATTTGCTTTGTTTTTCAAATTCTACATGTAAGTGAAATCGTACTATATTTGTCTTTCTCTGTCTGATTTATTTCACTTAGGGCCACCCTCCCCGATAGACGAGAAGTCCCTTTAAGCCTAGTTGCCGTGACTGGTTACCAGCCATGCTGGAGAAACAGAACTCGGACCCCACAGGAGGCCCTAGAAACAACGGCCTTCCTCCTGGCCTCCTGTCTTGTTGCTTTAACTGTGAGGCACCTCCCCAAGGACTGTTTGAGGCTCCCTTGCACTGAGGAGATTTGTGAGCAAATGACCTTTAACCCAGTAAGACTCTCCTCCTGCAATCCCCACTAATCTTCTTAGGTGTTAATATTTAGCATTACCTTGTACTATCCAGATGCCAGGGAACGCAGCTGCCCACAGCCTTATCAGTAAAACCTGCTGAAATGCTTCCCTTCCTTCTTTCCTGTTCTTGTTTGATGGAGATTTCTGCTCTGGCAAGGGGGTCAGTAGAAGTGACATCCCTTTTTCAGTGGAAGGAACACACTGCAAAAGTCAGAGGTTTGATGAAGGGCACAGAAACTTTCTCAGAGTTGCTCTCTGCCGCAGAATAATTAGTCTGTTATTAAAGGCCTGTAATAAAGGTACCAGTAAGGAAGGTGATCAGTTCTCTTCCAACTTTAGACAGTAGATTCTGGCTTAGTAGGTCTGGGGTGGTGCCTGAGTTTCTGCATGTCTAAGATGCTTCCAGAAGATACTGGGCTGATCTGCTGATCTGCAGACCACACTTAGCAAGGAAATGCTACTGAGTCGCAAGGAAGGTGAGGGACAGGCTATGGGCATCTTTCTGCCGCTCACAGGGGCAGCAAACAACTCTCAGTTTTTCCAGGCATTTCCTTGTAGCAAAGAACCTGGGCTTTGGGAGCAGACAAAGTTCTATTCTAATTTTGGCTTTCCAACCACTGGGTGGTCATGGGCAAGTCACTTAGCCTCTCTGAGACTCAGTTCCCTCTTTGCTAAAACAGAGAGTGGAGGTAATACGCGCCTTACTGAGTTGTCCAGGAGACTCTGTGACACAATGTGTATGATGGCCTAGCAGAATGCCCGGCACATTTAGGCCCTCTAAATGGTGCCATGTCTCACTATTGCAAAGATGGAACCGAGAGCCCTGAACCGGAGCCTGCTATCTTCTGCTTTTCTATGTTCAACGGGAGGACTTGGCTTTGTTTTCACGGGCCCAAAGTTAATAAACAGCAGTTTAGTGGGTGTGCTCCCCGTGTTCAGACAGTTTCTCTGCTTTGATGGATACACTTGAGTCACCCTAGGGCAAAATGAAGTAACACTTGGAATTGTGATGAGAAGGCCTCTTTTTTATTAGCTGTCACACCCTCAGATGTTAAGATACCTTTCATAGACTTTTGTTAAGTTCCTGTGACACTTCTGTCACAGATCTTTCTCAAGTGACAGAAAACGAAAATATTTCATAGTTCCTATGGGTGTAAGTCCATTTTCTTGCCCTATACCCACGAAAAGCATTTTCTTTGGGTCCATGTGCTCCATTCCTAAGCCTCTGGCTTGCTCCGACTTCCTAGTTAAGCAACAAAACCTGCAAATCCTTTAAAGTTCTGTTTGCTTGAACTTTCAAATCACTTCAAAATAACGACAGACTGGGTCTGCTGACAAGCAGGAGGCGGAACTCAACTTTTTCCCTCTGTGTGTTTCTACCTGTTTTGACTGCTGCTGTTGACACCCACGTGTTGTCTGACTATTACTGATGACGCAGCAGAAGCCACCAGGAGCAAAACCAGTTGTTTTGTGCCTGAGAACACCCTCTCGCTGGCCTGATTCTCCGGCAATGATGACGACAGCCCGATTTCTGGAGGTGGAACTTCTGGTTGTCTCTCTCCAGATGTGAGTAGCAACAGCATGGACTTCTCCTTACTTCAATGACTAGTTCATGTCAGCAGAGTGAAAAAGACTGTATCCTGAGCACAGTCATTTTCTCTAAATTCCTAACCTGCAGTTGATACAATTTCTAACTTAAGAGATCAAAATGATGTAGCAGGAGGTATAGAGTATATAGATTGAACAAAGAAAGAAAATACATGGAATAACGTTGAATAGTGACTTGGGGAAATCAGAGACGATGCCCAAGCCGTTTACTTCAGTAGCAGTGAGTACATGTTCAGGGATTTCAGAGACCTCCTAAATTCAAGTTCAGATTTTTAACTTTAAAGCTTTTTTTTTTTTAAGATTTTATTTATTTATTTGACAGAGAGAGAGAGATCACAAGTAGGCAGAGAGGCAGGCAGAGAGAGAGGGGGAAGCAGGCTCCCCGCTGAGCAGAGAGCCCGATGCGGGGCTCGATCCCAGGACCCTGAGATCATGACCTGAGCCGAAGGCAGAGGCTTTAACCCACTGAGCCACCCAGGCGCCTCTAACTTTAAAGCTTTTTAACACTAATCAGTTTATTAACTATGTTATATTTAAGAAACAATGGTAGGCCATGAGATAGGCTAATTAGTTGGAGGAAACCTTAATGAGAAAAAGTCTGAACACAAGCAGAAGGCATTTAAATTTTTTTTTTAATTTTTAAATTAAAAAAAAATATTTATTTATTTATTTATTTGCGAGAGAGAGAATGAGAGAGAGAGCATGAGAGGGGGAAGGCCAGAGGGAGAAGCAGACTCCCTCTGAGCGGGGAGCCCAATGTGGGACTTGGTCCCAGGAGTCTGGGATCATGACCTCAGCTGAAGGCAGTCGCTTAACCAACTGAGACACCCAGGCACCCTTTAATTTTAAAATTTTTATTTTTTTATTTTTTAAAGATTTTGTTTATTCATTTGAGAGAAAGAGCACAAACAGGGGGAGCAGCAGAGGGACAGGGAGAAGCAGGATTCCTGATGAGCAGAGAGCCCAACGCAGGGCTCAGTCCCAGGACTCTGAGATCATGACCTGAGCTGATGGCAGACGCTTAACTGACTGAGCCACTCAGGCACCCCCTAAATTTGTTTTTTCCTCCAGAGATCCGACATACTCAAGTGATATGGTGAAGTTTTCCCATTTTCAAGGGTATACATTTACATGTACATAAGGTGCTCTTCTCTTTCCTACAGAAATATAATAAAATAAATAGAGACCTGTATATGGAGGCAGCAAATATGTATTAGGTTAGGACCTGCTCCATGCTGGCACTATGCTAAGTGCTGGAGGCGATACACAAGACAAACAAGCAGCGCTTGTTCTAGATGTTAATATAAGCTATTTGGTAAGAGTTTTCTGGTTATAAGAATCAAAAAGTTAGTCTAGCAAATGTAAGTAAAAATGGTGATGTATTGGAAAGCTACTCCTGGAAGAGTTCAACATTCAGGCCCTGGATGGGACAAGACCAGGTGTTCATGGACCTTCCTCTCAGCGTGATGATGCCATGACGGTGACTCAGCCCCAACAAATACCAACCCTCTGTCCCTCAGTTCAGGTTTCAAGTTTCTAGGGGAGAGAACCTGATTAGCTCAGCTTGGGTGAGGTGTCTATCCTTGGTCTAATCAATCATGGCCAGAATGACAGGCTCATGTGGCTCAAACATGGCCAGGAGGACCTCCCCTATATATTAAGTCTATCTGAAAACTAGGAGAGTTTGGGGCGCCTGGGTGGCTCAGTGGGTTAAAGCCTCTGCCTTCGCCTCAGGTCATGATCTCAGGGTCCTGGGATCGAGCCCCGCATCGGGCTCTCTGCTCGGCAGGGAGCCTGCTTCCCCCTCTCTCTCTGCCCGCCTCTCTGCCTACTTGTGATCTCTCTCTCTCTGTCAAATAAATAAACAAAATCTTTGAAAACTAGGAGAGTTTATGAATGCAGCGGACACTCTGGTTGGTTTTTATGTTATATAGCCCTAACACTTAAATGGGCTCAGGGTTGGTATTCAAAATACTTAACTACTGCCCTGGCCCAGGCAGTGATTATGCAGAGCAAATGCTGGTTATAGCCCAGGAACAGAGTCCAGGAGGACCCCTGCTGGATCAAGCATTAATCCTGTAGTTACTAGATCATGGGGAGAGATGGGTCATCCTATGGGAAGGGCCAGTGGCCTTGAAAAGGGGGGTTGGGGGAATTATCGTAGAAGTTCAGGTGCCCTAGAGCAGACTTTGAGATGTATATTCATGTAGAAGTGATTTATTAAGGAAATGTTTCCAGAGAAGGACATTTAGGAAACGAATGAAACAAGACAGGAAAAAACAAAACAAAAAAACAGGACAGGAAAGGAGAGGAAGCCAAGCAAGGATGCTGTATTAGGGTTTTCTAGAAACACAGAATCAGGAGAAAGAGAGAGAGAGAGAGAGAGGGAGAGAGAGAGAGATATCTGAGGTTAGAAACACAGTGAAGAGGGTGCTTGGGTGGCTCAGTTGGTTAGGTGAGTGCCTTCGGCTCAGGTCGTGATCCTGGAGTCCCGGGATCGAGTACCGCGTCAGGCTCGGGAGCCTGCTTCTCCCTCTGACTTCTCCCCTCTCATGCTCTCTCTCTCTCTGTCTCAATGAAATAAAATATATCTTAAAAAAAAAAAAAGAAAGAAAGAAACACAGTGAAGAGATACAGAATCAATATCTATATCTGAAGTTAGAAATTTATTATAAGGAATTGGTTCACGTGATTTTGGAGGCTGGCAAGTATTCTGATGTGCTTTCTGCAAGCTGGAGACCCAGAAAAGCCAGTGGTGTAGTTCCAGTGCATGTCTGAAGACCTGCGAACCAGGAGAACTAGCTAGATAACAGTAGAAGGTCACAGTCACCTAAGGCATAAGTTTCCTTAACTATAAAATAAAAGGTTTGAAGTAGATGATTTTACCTCCAATCTTCCATAGGTACTTTCTCCCCTAATAACTAAGGATTGTCCTCATTGTGGCTAAACTATACCTAGATTTTGAGATGTAATGGTAAATAATACATGTAGTGGACACTTGGCTTTTTTTCTTTGTTTCTAGAATCAAATCTTACTCTTTCCTATTCACTGATCACTAGTTGAAGGAATTCCCCCACATGTGGTCTTGGTAGAAAATAGCGGCAGCTTCCCAAAGTGCCCAGCTCCCCCTCCCCCATCAGGCCCAATACAGGCGGAGGGCCTGAACATTCTAGGTCACCTGGGTACTCTCTCTTCAGTTTGGAATTTGGAGTAAGTAACACCTGGGGATGGAGATGGTTTGGAGGTCATTCCTTGTAGACAGCAGCATTTACTGACTACACTCTTCTGCACATGGCCTGCACCTGGGTTCCTGATGCCTAGCCCCCCCCAAAGCCCCTGAGACTGCACCTTTTCCATGCCTGGCCATGCAGACTTGATTCCCCGACACCCTCTTCTACATTCTTTTTCTGTTTAGTTAGTTTCCACTGTTTGCAGCCAAGAACCCTGAGAAAACACAACAGGCTCACACTATAAATAATATATTTCATAACTCTGAAAGGCCTTAGGTAGCAGGCCACTGTAATGGCACAGACAGTAGATCCTACTGTCTGTGATATTTCACTCCTATATCATGGAGGTCAAGAGTTGTTGACATGTCTCTCTCCATCTCTAGAAAGGATACACCTTGAAGGCTAGGACTATGGACTCTTCCACTGGAGTAGACTCATATCTAGCAGAAACCCTTGCACAAATTAGGCTTTTAGTAATAAGAGGAAAATGAGTAAAAAGTAGCATATCATAGTACAGACAAAAAGAAAATGGAAAATTAGTATGGCATTTTTTTCTAAAACTCAATTCTGAGATTTTATACACAAATCCTTGAACAGACAACTGTGTCACTGGGAGGATTTCTTTCAAGTATTGATAAAAACACTCTTCCATGTGCCTGTGTCTGTCTAGCTCTTTATCCAATAATAGTTTGTTTACCTATGTGCAGGGACCCTGTTTCTAGGCATAAAGCTGTGTTTCCAAGGGCTGTTGTTTTAGGTGATGTTTATGTGAAATTTTTCTTTTGTTTCTTATGGATAAAACATGGTACTGACTGTAAGATCAGAATCTGAAGCAATTAGAAATCAGTATCTTGAGTAGTCTTCCATTCATCCCTACTTTCACCAGGATCCAACAAAAGCATTCCAAACAGATGAAAAACTGTTGACACACAACTTTGAAGGCACACAACAAAGAAACTGTGAAACAAACAAGCAAGCAAACAAACAATGGAACATGGGTGCCAAGGAAGAGAGAGGTTTCTGCTTATACTTTTTTAAAATCATGAAGATAAATTTATTATGGTTCCAAGATCTCTTGAATCAGAAATTCAAGTACCTGATTATTCTATAAAATCAAAATGACAACATCCTTGGAGAGACAGTTGCCTGGTAACTCAGACCAGAGGGTTGTCTTCAGATTCCCCTGGAATCATGTGTTTCTATTTTGGTTTTTCTGTTGAGCTCATTTCCTTCCTATAATCCAAAACCTGAACAATTTTGGGGGAAAATTCCACTCATAAGAAAAACTTTTCCTCCAGAAGATATTTTTGTTAGGGAGTACAGCTGTCTTCATACCATTGAGTTCCTCTATTTTCAGGATTGTTGTATGAACATGTAAGAAAAGAAATGGAAAAAAAAATGCATCGACATATAAGAAAAGGAAAAATGTCAACTGAGAGGAGGTTTCAGATTGAGGTGTATGTTTATTTGGATCTTGAAAGCCAGACAATGGCTTTCTAAGACAAGAGACTAATTCAGCATCTCACACAGGATCGAAGTATAATTTACCCAGTTGAGAAATGCTTTGTTTATGCCTACCTCTTCCTTGAAGCCAGGAGAGCTGTCCAGGTAGGCAGTTACTCACCACGCTCAGAAGCCCTGTGTCTACCCTCTTCTGAATCAGTGGTCCCGTCCCAGATCCGTTTTCACTCTGCGCTTAGACAGAAGACAGTAAGATAGCCGCATTATTATTCTTTTGGTGATAAGCAAGAGAACCTGGGTGAGAGACTTCACACAAGAGGGAAATTACTAGAAGGATTTGGAGCACTCACAAAAGGCTAGCCAAGTAGCTTAAAAATGGGCAGGAACCAAGGCTTTTGACACTAAAAGGCCCAGAAAGGTCAAGAAGGAGAACCAGGCTAGCAGAAGTCTGTAATGGAACAAATGAACCTCAAAGAATCATTCTATCTTTGTATTACTCACTTAAGATTCATAATCCCAGGACAGAATGTCGAGTTGGCTGAATTTAGGTCACATGCCCGGGCCTGCTTTACCAAAGCAGTGAGAGGAAGGGTTTAATGGAAGGGAACTTCACAAGCCCCTGCAGCTTCCATGACGGCAGAGCACGTACCCAGATTCAGTCACATCATCACCCTGTTCAAAAGGGGTGGGAGATCATTTCCCAAAGGAAACTCTGGTGCTATTAGCAAAGGAGAATGCATGCTGGGAAGCCAAAAAATGTCTGATGTTCACCATCATTTTTGATTGGGTTTCTAGAAACCAAGACTGAGGCTGGGTTCTTATTCAAGAGACACATTGAAATCGTGCTTTCAGGAGAAACTTGGAAGAAGATAAGGGAAGCAAGATACAGCAGGGGAAGTGGCTAAACAAAGGTGAGGTTTCAGTTGAAGTCTAACTTAAGCCTGATCCCAGGGAGAGTTTTGGAATGTGAATGACACCACAGAGTCGTCCTCTTTGAGGCAAGGGGGCTCGGCTTTTGTACCCCCATGTCAGTTAGTCACTGGCTGCACGATGCCTGGAGGTGAGATATAGCCTCTGAGGCATTTCCCAGTAAGGTGGCTCTCACTGACCAAGAACAGTTCTCCAGGGAAGGGCATATGTTTGAGCCATTAGCAGCAACTCTACAATAGCTGGGGATGGGGCACCAGCACAGTACAAGGGATCAGGGCAGGACACCAATAATGTCGACTACTACCACAGTAATACAGGCAAGACAGTTGGATTTGCTTTGCTAAGTCCAGGTCTACTCATCTGTAGACTGGCACAAGCATCCTGGGACTACCACTAAGTCTGGGACAGGTCAGATGAAATGGATTGATTATTTATTGTGTGGCTGTCTCACTAGGGAAAATAATGTAATTAACAAATACCAACAGACAGCGTAAGGAGAGGTAAAATTTTTTTAAAAGGAAAAGATATCGAAACTTATAATATATTCAAAGGATATATATAAGGAAAGAGGATTACAAGGAGATCACTGAAAAGAAAAAAAGGAAATGGATAGACTTCCTAATGCATTTGAAGAAAGGAGAGTAGTGAGGGAAGTGGCCATCAAGTAGAGTTTGATCCCCATCTTCCATATTGGAAAGACGTGCTGGGAATTGGCCTATTTGCTTTCTAATTCATACACTGCCTTTCCCTCTTGGGCTCCTGTTGCAAGGGCTATGCTTCCCAAACCTGGATGACTGGCTTCCGGCTAAGTTCAGCCAATGGAAGTGACAGGAGATTGGAGGGTGGGAGTCAAGGAGAAGCGAGGATATTTCTCTTTCCTATTCTCTCTGCTTTGGGCAACTTCTCTTAGTAGCGCCTTCTCCTCTATGTCCTCAGTTTCCTCTGAACATTTCCTGGTAGTACCAGGCCATCCTATTGGGTTTATAGCTTCCTGTGATGGCCTTTATTAGCACTGCCTGCTCACACTGACCCACCGGCTCTGGAAATGATAGTGGCTTTTTGCAGTTGCTGATCCTAGGGTTGCCTCCCCCTCCCCCAGTTCTTTCCAGTTCTTCTAATCTAAGGTTTCTTCTCAACCTTAACACTATTGATATTTGGAGCTGGATGATTCTTTGTTTCAGGGGCTGCCCCGTGTGTTATGATTAGCAGCATCCATAGACCGACTCTGCCCACTAGATACCAGTAGCCTCTACCCAGCTGTGACAGTAATGTCTCCAGACATTGTCAGAACATTGCCAAATGTTTCCTGGGGGGCGGAATCACCCCAAATTGAGAATGACAATTCCAATCCCTTTATAGCTGCATCACATTTTTTTAAATAATCTTTCTTCTAAATAATCTTTTTAGATTTTTTTTAGATTATAATTATATAATCTAAATAATCTTTCTTCTAAATAATCTGATGAAGTTTTTTTTTTCTTTTTCTTTTTTTTGGGGGAGGTTATTTTTCTAACTTGAAACTAACTGATTCAGAAAGCTATAAATGATGTCTAAATATGATAAATATTAATGAAATAAACATATTGTTTAGAAATAGGCAATTTATAAAAGAATAAACAAAAGTATTGAATGCAGCTAGTTCTAGAGATTAGGATTGGAGGCCAAGGAGTGGTGATTCTGAACTTTTTAATATAATTTTATTTTTAAGATTTATGTATGTATATAGCCAATTAAAAACAATACAGGAAAAGAGAACATGGAAGATTCAGCCATTCTATTACCACATAGAAAGTTCCAGAGAGAGGCTTAAATTCTTATAAGAGATTAAAGAAGTGCTTTTTCTGATCTTTTGTTTCCAATCTCATCTAAACCATTTTCTCTTATATTTTACCCAGAGGTAAGTGTGGCAGTCACCTAAGCTTAAATCATATATTTAAGCTTATTAAATTAAGCTATAATCGAATATATATATATTTTTTTATTTTATTTTATTTTATTTTATTTTTTTCATGGTAACTCCAGCTGCCTCCTCTGTAATGGTTCTGGGTAGAGAACTGGCTTACCTGGTTTTAATTATGTAGTTGTCAGAGAAGACAGGAAAAACACTATTGTGAAGATTTTATGAACACTGAAATAACATTGGAGTCTTCAGATCCTAATGTATTGTCTCCCCCAAAAAACAGGAGTGGGGGGAAGGGGGCTGTTTCAGACCTTGCTGTGCTGATGTGTGTCAGTGCTTCTTATTTTACTAGCATATCTTTCCCCAGTCTCCATCCACTCCCAACTCCCACACACTGTAATCTCCTCTTCCACCTCTAACTCATCCTCACCTAACCGCCACCCTAGCAACAGAAAAAAAGTCTTAGGATTGAATTCTTGATTTACTTGATTGACTAGTCATGATTGTGTTCCAATTATTTTGGAAATGCATCATTCTGATATATGACCATGTAAAAGAAGACACTTTTCAACCCTCTAAAACATAAAAAGATGGAAACATGTATTTGTGTATGTCCGTATATATATAAGATATACACACACAAATGTGACATATATGTATTTTATATCTATATTTATGTACTAAATTCATATATGTATGTTTTAGTATATACATTAATATCGCCATACATTTATTTACATGTAAATAGCTTTTTTCTCATATAAAATAATAAATACTAATAAGGAAAAACCAGATAATACAAAAAAATATTTTAAAAAGTAAAAGCAACTAATATTCCTACAATCCAATGGTAGGTACAATATGAGTCAGGATTAATTTCAGCTGCAATTATCAGGGGGAAGAATATTAAAAGTAATAGTAAGACGGAAAAATATTTATCTAGTATATCTGGAAACAGGCTGCCTAGAGCTTGTATGGTGGCTCCAAAATCATCATCAGGCATCTATTTATAGCTCTCCACTGCACCATTCTTAGGGCATGGGCCCTCATTCTCAGGGTTGAAGATAGCTGCCAGAGCTCTAACCTTATATTCATATTCCAGGTAGCAGATTGGAGTAAGGGAATAGGAAGGGAGCAAAGGGCCCATGACAGCTGTCTTTTTTTTTTTTTTTTAGATTTATTTATCAGGAAGAGAGCAGGGACGAAGAGGCAGAGAGAGAGGAAGAGAGAAACTTCAGTAGACTTCCGTGCTGAGTGTGGAGCCCAATGCAGAGCTTGATCCAGGAGGACCCTGAGATCACAACCTGAGCCAAAATCAAGAGGCAAAGGCTCAACCGACTACACCACTCAGGTGCCCCGACAGCTATCTTTTAAGTTAGTTTCCTCAGAAGCTGCCACACAATACCTTTTATAACTCATTGGCCAAAATTTAGTCACACAATCACAGTAGTTACCAGGAAAGATAGGGAATACAGAACTTTTAGCTAGGCACTAGAGTGACATTAGTGGGAATGGCAAAATAAAGATCTCCAAAAATCCATTCCTCCATAAAAGTAATGAGAACACAAGCAAAAATTGTCAAAATCTTTTTCAGAATGCTGGATATAAATTAAAGACTTGCAATAATCCAAGAAACATTTGTCCAAGAAAAGTCACTGAATCATGATAAGAACAATGAGCTTTGTGGCATTTTAACTTACCCTATTTACTCCTCCCTCTTCCTACATGAAGAAATAAAGATCACTGGTGAAGGCAACACATAGGTAAATATAAAAGACTATAAATGTAACTTTTGTTTGAAACCCTTTTCTTCTCCCATCTGATTTAAAAGACAACTGCATAAAACAATACTTATAAATATGTATCATTGGGCATATAATTTATAACAAGGTACTTTGTATGTCAATAATAGCACAAAGAAGGAGGGAAGGAATGGACTTATATTGGAGAAAAGTTTCTGTATACTATTGAAATTAAGTTTGTACTGGTACAAACTAGATTATCAGACATTTAGATGTTAATTGTAGTCTCCAAGGCAACCACTAATAACACAACTAAAAAAAAAAATATATATATATATATATATACTAAAAAAAACTACAAGGGAATAAAAATGGTACAGTAAAAAATATTTAGCACAAGATAAGACAGTAGGAAGAATGAACAAAAATACATGAGACAAATCAGAAACAAATGACAAGGGTACCTGGGTGGCTCAGTGGGTTAATGCCTCTGCCTTTGGCTCAGGTCATGATCTCAGGGTCCTGGGATCGAGCCCCGAATCCGGCTCTCTTCTCAGCAGGGAACCTGCTTCCTGCTCTCTCTGCCTGCCTCTCTACCTACTTGTGATCTCTCTTTCTCTGTCAAATAAATAAATAAAATCTTAAAAGAAAAGAAAAAAGAAACAAATGGCAAAATGACAGACACAAATTCTATCTTACTAATACTTTTATTAAATGTAAATGGTTTAAGTACTCCAATCAAAGGCAGAAATTAGCAGAATGGTTCAAAAAAAGATCCAACTATGTTGTATCTGCAAGAGACAATTTAGATTCAAAGACTCAAATAGGTTGAAAGCAAAAGGATGGAAAAAGATATACCATGCAAAGAGTAACCAAAAGAAAGCTACAGTGGCTATACTAGTATCAGACAAAATGGACTTTAAGATAAAAATTGTTACTAGAAATGAGGAAGGACATTTCCTAAAGATCAAAGAATCAATCCCTCAAGATGTAGTGATTATAAATATGTATTCACCTTTTCAACAGGGCCAAAAAAATAAATGAACCAAAAACTGACAGAATTGAAGAGGGAAAATAGACAATTCAACACTCATAGCTGGAGACATCAACACTTTACTTTCAATAATGAATAAAACAACTAGACAGAAGATCGACAAGAAAATAGAAGACTTAAGGTCAGAAAAAAAAGTGAAAGACTTAAACAACACTATAAACCAACTAGGCCTAATAGACATCTATAGAACACTCTGTCCAATAACAACAGTATACACATTCTTCTCAAGTGCACATGCACCATTTTCCAGGATAGAACATGTATTAGGCCATAAAACACATCTCAATAAATTTTTTAAAGATTTTATTTATTTATTTGACAGACAGAGAGAAAACGTAAATGCCTACATTTTCAAAAAGGAAAGATAACAAATCTGTTGCTTATCCTTTTATCTTATGAAACTGGAAAAAGAAGAGCAAATTAAACGCAAAGCAAGCAGGAGGAGGGAAATATTAAGAATTAAAATAGAAATAATATAGAATAGAAAAATAGGAAAATAATAGAAAATAGAAAAATAGAATAGAAAAATAATAAAAAATAGAAAATACAGGAGAAAAATAATATAGACAATCACCAAAACGAAAAGTTGGTGTTTTGAGAGGACCAACAAAATTGACAATTCTTTAGCTAGACTAAGAAAGAGAAGACTTGGATTACTAAAATCAGAAATAAAAGAGAGGACATTACTACATTACTACTATGTTAGACAAATAAAAAGTATTGGAAATTCTATGGACGATTGTATCCAACAAATTAGATAACCTAGATGAAATGGAAAAGTTCCTGAAGACACAAACTACTGAAGCTAGCTCTAGGAGAAATAGAAAATATGAATAGAACTCTAATAATATAGTTCTATTGGGACTGAATTAGTAATTTGGGCACCAATGTGCCAAGCTAAACATCAGGGTTCTTATTACTAAGGAAGAAGAAGAAAAAGATTTCAGGGAACTCCCAACAATCTCTGCCACAGCCACGATTAACACTTGAGTAGACTCAGAATAACATATATGTAATTTATCGCATGGACCATTTGGTAGCCTAGGCAATTAGGTTTATTGGAAATTAAAAAGCATAAGAACATTTCAAAGAAAATACGAGTCACTCACCCAAGTTTACTGTCTTGCCAAATTGGTAATTTGTGTATCTAGGGAAAATTTTTTTTTCACTTTCTTTTTCAAGAGAGTCATGTGAAGGCTCTCTCTGAAAAAGCTCATCTAATCCCACAGATCCAGTTACTAAATCCATGCTGATTTCACTAGAACTTATTCTTTTCTAAAGAATCTTTTCTCTTAGCTCCAGAGCCGTATACCCAATGACCTTCTGAAAATCCACTTGGATATTCTGCAGGTACTTCCAACCCAACATATATAAAACTAAACTCACTAAGTGTGGACTTTTTGTTTAAATGGTTGCCTTTCTGAGGTATGACTAAGGCTACTAATTCCCTCCATGTGTTGTAGATCAAAGCTAATGCATATAGTTATTAGGTCTAACGATATGAAATGACCAAACTTGTAGGGCAGAAACTTGAATATCTGTCGTTTTACAGGGCTTGACCTGATATATCACACTTTAGGTCACAGCATTTTATTTTATTTTATTTTATTTTATTTTATTTTATTTTATTTTATTTTATTTTATTTTAACACTTTATTTATTTGAGAGACAGAGAGAGTGTGAGAGAGAGCAAGGGAAAGCACAAACAGAAGGGAGGGGTAGAGGGAAAAGCAGACTCCCCTCCAAGCAGGGAATCTGAGGCAGGACTCGATCCCAGGACCCTGGGATCATGACCTGAGCTGAAGGCAGACGCTTAACTGACTGAGCCACGTAGGCATCCTATTTTATTTTATTTTATTTTATTTATTTTATTTTATTTTATTTTATTTTATTTTATTTTATTTTATTTTATTTTATTTATTTTTTGTGGTCGCAGCTTTTTAAAATAATTTATAGACATCCTGACAGTGTCTTAGATAATATAGAGTGCCATTATACTTATAAAGTATAAAGTCATTATGTTTATAAAAGATGTTATATTTATAAAGTTGTTTTACTTATAAAGCTTTATTTAGGGGTTCAGTTTGTCATTAGACTTATAGAATCACAGATATTTTACTGATAATGCAGGCAGCAGTCGGTCATCACCCTACCAGGAATTCTTTCCCCTCCCAGTTTCCCCCACTTGTGCCCATAGTGACTCTAATCACTCACAGAGACCTAGGAAGAACTGAAAGTGGCACAAGGAGAAAAGACAATCAACTTTATGAAATCAATGAGTTTCATTTTTGACAATTCAGGTCAATAGGTTTTAGTCAGACATGGACTCTAACCTTTCAGGATAAAATATGCAATATATAATTTGTAGTGGACATTTCCATTTTAAAAATAATATATTGAGGTAAAATTTCCATTATATAAAATTAACTATTTTTAAGTGAAAAATTCAGTGGCATTTAGTACATTCACAATGTTACACAACCACTACCTCTATCTACTTGTAAAAAATTTCCGTCACTCTAAGGTAAAACCTTTTACCCATCAAGCACTCTACCTGCTCTCCTCTCCCCGCTGCACTATCCTCAGCTCCTGGAAACCACCAATCTGCATTCTGTCTCTATGAATTTATCTATTCTAGATATTTCCTACAAATAGTAATCATATAATATGTGACCTTTTGCGCCTGGTTTCTTTCACTTAGCATAATGTGTCAGTGGTAATCCACGTTGCAGCATGCATCAGCACTCCATTTCTTTTTATGACTGAGTGATATTCCATTGTATGAATACACTACAGTTTGTTTATAGCTCATCTGTTGATGGGCATTTGGAATGTTTTCACTTACTGGCTATCATGAATAGTACTGCTATGAGTGGGTACATGTACCTGTTTCAGTGCCCGTCCTCAATTCTTTTGGGTCTATACAGAGGAGTAAAACTTCAGTGTCGTATGGTAATTCTATATTTAACTTTTTTGAGGAACTGACAGTTTTCCACTAGGACTGAACTATTTTGCATTCCCAGCACAAAGTACAAGGGTTCCAATTTCTCTGTATCTTTGCCCACACTTGTTATTTTCTGTTTTTGTTTTTTTAATTATAGCTATTATAGTGGGTCGGAAGTGGTACCTCATTGTGGTTTTGATTTGTCTTTCTCTAATGGCTAATTATATTGAACATCATTTTGTGTGCTTATTGGTGATTTGTCCATCTTCTTTGGAGAAATGTCAGTCTAAGTCCTTTGCCCATTTTAAAATTGGGTCTTTGTCTTTCTATTTCTGAACTGTAAGAGTTCTTCATATATTCTGGATACTAGCCCCTTATCACAGAACATTTCCTCCTATTCTCTAGGCTGTCTTTCATTTTCTTTCTTTCTTTTTTTTAAGATTTTATTTATTTGAGAGAGAGAGAGAGCATGAGCAGGGGGAGGGGCAGAGGGAGAAGGAGAAGCAGACTCCCCACTGACCATGGAGCCCAATTGGGGGCTCGATCCCAGGAGCCTGAGACCATGACCCAGGCCAAAGGCAGACACTTAACCAACTGAGCCACCCAGGCGCCCCTTCATTTTCTTGATAATGTCCTTTGATGCACAGAAGTTTTTAATTTTGGTGAAGTCCAGTTTATCTAATGTATTGTTGTTACTTTTGGTGTCTGTTGGTGCTTTTGATGTCATATTTAAGAATCCATTGCCAAATCCCAGGTTACAAAGATTTACCCCTTTTTTTCTTTTAAAGGGTTTTGCAGTTTTAGCTCTTACAATTAGGTCACGGACCCATCTGGAGTTAATTTTTGTATGTGGTGTGAGATAGGGATCCATATTCATTCTTTTGCACGTGGCTATTCAGTCTGCAGAGACTATTCTTTCCCCCATTGAATGGTCTCGACACCTTTGTTGAAAATCAATTGGCCATAAATGTTTAGGTTTATTTCTGGATTCTCTATTTCACTGGTCTGTTGTCTACCCTTATGCCAATACCACACTATTTTGATTACTGTATTTTTTTGTAGTAAGTTTTGAAATCAGGAAGTTTGAATTCTCCAATTTTGTACTACTTTTTCAAGATTGTTTTAGCTATTTGGTGTAGATGCATCCCTTTTGCTCCAAAGCCAATTTCTGCTTTCATCCAGGTTTGTGACAGTTTCTAGACCATCATGGGTGCCTGGATCTTTGGAAAATCACATTTATTTTATAAGGAAAAATACAAGGTCAAACAAGATTTTTGTTTTAGTTGTTTTTTTTTTTCATCTTATAAGTGAAAACAATACGTTTATGGGGTGAAATATTTGTCTAAATAGAAGATACAGAAATCCATTTTCTGTAGTACTGATACAACTTTGGACACTATGGTAAGTCTAATGTGATGGACACAAGTCTAGATCTGAATAATATTCTTGCTGTGTAGGGGTGTTAGGGAGGTCCGTTTGAACTAAAATCTTGTGGATATTCTTTTTCCCCTACAGTTTTCATCTTGCCTTTTTTTTAATGGTTAATCACTCTTAATTTTATTTTTTCATTTTTTTATTGTTAGGTTAGTCACCGTACAGTACATCATTAGTTTTTGATGTAGTGTTCCAAGATTCATTGTTTACGTATAACACCCAGTGCTCCATGCAATACATGCCCTCTTTAATACCCACCAGCAGGCTCACCCTTCCTCCCGTCCCCCTCTTCTCTAAAACCCTCAGTTTGTTTCTCGCAGTCCACAGTTCCTACTTTCCTTCCTGGTCCTATTCTCAAATGCTCCTCTCTGAACATCTTTCTGTCCGCCCTCTCATTTTCTGGTCTCCTCTTGCCGCACCTTCTTTTCCTTGCTCTTCAATACTCCCATTCCCTCACTGAACCCCAACGCAGTTTTAGGAAAACAGATTGTCAAACTGATCCTCAGAAAGTGGTGTCAACAACTAACTCACTAACACCACCATAACACTTAGCCCTGAGTATCTGTTAGTCCAAGAAGTGGGCTTTTTTGTGCTTCTTTCTTAGCCCAGGAAGTATCCAGCAGGTGGAAGAATTGCAAATTGTCTAAGAAAGTCATTTGAGTCCCTCTGGGTCTTCCATTAAATTTCTCCAATGAACCTATAGTACATGTATTTTGAGACAACCTAGCACCTTGTCTCGATTTTCTCCTTTTCTTCAGAGCAGAATCTGGTCCATCACATGTGGCTGGGAGTATTTTGGAGGGGATCAACAGCTGGTTCCTTCTGGTCCCATGTTAGTCAAGTGCTGAGCCTTTCCTTTGACTTCATCAGTAGATCCCTCTGAGCATCTCAGGTTTCACTTTTTGCTTTGGGCTCTTGTGCCACATGTAACCCACACAGAGTCATTCTTCCTGAATGATCAACATGTTTCGTGTTGCCTGCTGCCAGTGACTGGCCATTGCTGACTTGCATAAGAAGGATCCAGGCATTGATGTAGGTCCCCCTTTCTTGTGGCTCCCCAGCAGTGAGAAGGGCTACCTGCAGTTGGAGGTTCTATTCAGGCAGCTTCCTTCCCAAAGCACTGGTGGTTCATAGCCAGACGCCAGGGCTAGTATTCGGCCACTACACCTTCTCATTTTGCAGGAATGGTAACCTTCACACACAGGTTCTTGTATTCCTTTTTGTTTTTTCGGTTCACATATATTTCTAGTAGGTATATTGGATTTCGCGCCCCAGTCAATATAATCCCTTCCAATTTTGAAACAGATAATTATCTGACCTCACTTTCTAAATATTACTCAACTCCAATAAAAGACAAAAATCTGTAGCTTGCCAGGGGGAGAATTTGACTCCAGAAGAAAAAAAGCCCATGATTGTAATAAATATTGCAATGGCACGGCAGCAGCATTTAGGATTTAAAAAATTATATTCAAGTTCTCTTGCGCCTGGCTATTTTATTTAGCATAATGTCCTCAAGGTTCATCCCTGCTACAGTATGAGTCAGAATTTCCTTAGTTTTTAAGGCTGAATAATATTCCATGGTATGTATGTATTTTATATATTTCGTTTATTCACTCATTCATCAATAGACATTTGGGTTATTTTTATTTTTTGGCTATTGTGAGTAATGCTGCTGTGAACATGGGTGAAGAAATATGTATTCAAGGCCCTGTTTTCAATTCTTTTGGATATACACAGAAGTGAAATTACTGAATCATACAATAATTCTATGATTAATTTTTTGAGGAACTACCATACTGTTGTCCACAGCAGCTCTACCATTTTACATTTTCACCAGCATTGCACAAGGGTTCCAATTTCTCTCTATCCTCACCACTTGTTATCTGTTTTGTTTTGTTTTGTTTTTTATAATAGCCATCCTAATGGATGTGAAGTGGCATGATATTTCAGTTTTGATTTGCATTTTCCTAATGATTAATGCTAGTGAACATCTCTTCATGTGCTTATTGGTCATATATCTTCTTTAGAGAAATGTTTATTCAAGTCCTTTGCCCATTTTAAAATCAGGATTTCAGGGCACCTGGGTGTCTCAGTTAGTTAAGCAGCTGCCTTCAGCTCAGGTCATGATCCCAGGGTCCTAGGATTGAGTCCCACATCAGGCTCCTTGCTCAGTGGGGAGTCTGCTTATCCCTCTGCCTGCATCTCCCCCCTCTTGTGCTTGCTCTCTCTGCACCCTCTCTCTGTGCCAAATAAATAAATAAAATCTTTAAAAGAAAGAAAGAAATTGTAAACGAAAAAGAAAAAATTAAAAATAAATAAATAAATCAGGATTTTATGTTGTTCAATTATAGGGGTTCTTTACATAATTTGGATGTTAATCCCCTATCAAATATGATTTACAAATATTTTCTCCCATTCAGTTAGGTTGCCTTTTCACTCTGTTGACAGTGTCCTTTGATACATGAAGACTTTAGTTTAATGAAGTCCACTTTTTCTATTTTTTTCCTTTTGTTGCTTGTGCTTTTGATGTTATATCCAATTGTCATGAAGCCTTTCCACTATGTTTTCTTCTAAGAGTTTCATAGTTTTAGCTCTTACATTTAGATCTTTGATCCATTTTGACTTAATTAAGGTAAGGACCTAGCTTCATTCTTTTGCATGTGGATATCCAGTTTTCCTCTTCTACCTTTTTTTTTTTTAAATTGTGAATTAGAATACAATTTATTAAGAGTTCTTGTAAATTTCTGGAAAGAAAGTATTGAAGATAATTAAAAGTTAAAAAATTATATAAGACACTATATCACTTGGGATTAGAATTTGACCACATTTTACAGAAAACTCAAGTAGGAGTGGCTTAAACATAAAAGTTCAGAGCTAAGTAGTTCCGGACTGGTGTGGCAATTCTGTGGTCACAGAGTCCAAGCTTCTCCTCACCTTCCTTCCTGCTGTCCTTAGTGCTGGCTTATATGCCAAAACTACCTTTTTGTTTTAACATTTTTCCTTAACTCTGGCTTATTTGGAAATGATTTTCTTTTCTTTCTTTTTTTAAAAAAGAGTTTATTTATTTATTTGTCAGAGAGAGAGAAAGCACAAGCAGGGGAGTAGCAGGCAGAGGGAGAAGCAGGCTCCCTGCTGAGCAGGGAGCCCGATATGGGACTCGATCCCAGGACCCTGGGATCATGACTTGAGCTGAAGGCAGACACCTAACTGACTGAGCCACTTGGGCATCCCTGGAAATGATTTTCAAGTTTGGTATTGATTAAAGATCTGAGCTAATTTTATTTTCAAGTTGCTAATACATTTCCAAAGCAATATCTTTCTTTTTCTCTATTATTATTTTGTAGCACTTTTATGGAGATACAATTCACCTACCATATAATTTACATACTTAAAGTGTACAATTCATTGGTTTTTAGTATATTCACAAAGTTGTGCAACAATTACCACAATTTTGGAACATTTTCATTACCCCCTAGAACAAACCCTGTATCCTTGAGCAACCACCCCCTTTTATCTCTCAACCACCCAGCCTTAACCAACTGCTAATCTACTTTCTGTTTCCATAGATTTGTGTATTCTGGACATTTCATGTAAGAATCACACAATAAGTGGTTTTTTGATAACTGGCTTCTTCTACTTAGCATAATGTTTTCAAGGTTCACCCATGTGGTAGCATGCATTAGTACTGTATTTACTTTATTCCTTTTTATAGACAAATAATACTCCATTATATACATATGGCACATTTTATTTACCCATTCATTAGTTGATGGACGTTTGGGTTATTATGAATAATGCTGCTATGAACATTTGTGTACAAGTTTTTATGTGGACATATGTTTTCAGTTCATTTGAGAATATACCCAGGAGTGGAATTACTGGGTCAAACAGTTATATTTAACGTTTTGAAGGACAGCCAGACTGTTTTCTAAACAGGCTGCACCATTTACATTCCCACCAACAGTGTTATGATCTTATCCACATCCATGCCAATACACATTGTCTTTTTTATTATAGACTTCCTAGTGGGTGTGAACTGGTATCTCACTGTGGTTTTGATTTTCCTGATGGACAATGGTGATGAACATCTTTGCGTGTACTTACTGGTCATTTGTATATCTTCTTTACCCAATTAATTGTATGTCTTTTTTTATCAAGCCTGCTTACCTTGGCTGCCTGTTCTTTCATGAGAGCCACACATTTCTCTCTTTATTTTTCATGTTTTAGTATCTAATAGGACTACTCTCTGAACTTTGCCCTTCCTCCATTTACTTCTTCTGAATGACCTTGGGTATCCTCTCTTATCAATTTACTGGGAAGAACTTTAGAAATTTACACAAAGCTCACATGTTAACAAAATAGAGACACCTTGGTTTGCAACCATTCTATCTATATTTCTTACAGTATTCTGATGCAGTTCATATGCATTCTAAACATCCAGTGATGATTTATACTGGAAATGGTAGGCACGTAATTTGTGATTTTAATGAAATATTATTGCAGTATCTTTAGAAAAACAGTTGACGCACATGAAAGTGACACACGTGAAAGTTAACTTGAGTCAGTTGATGCCAGGGAATAATGCTTCATTTGTGGTAAGAGGTTTCATCTAAATATTTCTCCTAGTTGTCCCTTAGCATAGGTAATTGCTTACTAAGCTAGTCTCTTTGCAAAATTTCAATTTTCCAGCATTTGATTAATCTTGACAGCTGGGATTCTCCATGGAAACGGTAGGCCAAGATGCTGTACCTTCCAAAAAAGACATAAAAATAATTTTCTTATTTGTTGCCTGGCAACAGTACTCTTTGTTTTTATTCACAAGAAGATTTATTTTTGCTGATTGGTACAACTTTGGCAGGGAAAGACAAAGGAGAAAATAGCTCTCTCCACATTCAAAAATTGATTGGGCAGCTTAATCTTTTTCTTTGTTAAAGACGCAAGTGCATAACTCTATAAACAGCATGAAGAGCATAGATAGAAGGGCATAGAGCATATAAAACGTAAAGGCAGAGTGAGTATGATCAGACAGGACCCTTCATTACGGATCTCCGATGACAAAGGGTTTTTGATTAAGGGGTATGCTAGATAAAACTGTTGTGATTCTCAAGCAGTATGAGTTCAAACTGCATTTATAAGGTTCAAGAGTAGATCTTGGTCTAAATTTCATTCCATCCTGGTTGGTCCCTGTGATAGGTGGTACTTTTTTTACCCATGATTCTTTCTTCCTTTTCCACCTTCGCCATGGTTTACTGCAGATAAAGGGCAGTTCTCTACCTCATTCGCTTTGGACTTGGTCTATAGGATGTGTGTGGCTGTAACATATGCCATGTCTGACCATTCACCTGTCTGTATGTGAATTTGTGAGATTTGGCTTAACCTTCTGCATTTCTGGTAGGTAGCCATTCCCCCTTCAGCCTGGCCGCTGGAAGGGAATCAAGTGGAGCAGACCAGAATCTAAGGCCAAGGTGAGCTTGGCCAACCCACGTTCAGCACACAGACCGGTGAGAGAAAAACAAATGTCTGTTGTTATGAATCACTGACACTTGGGGGTTGTTTGTTATAGAGCATTATTGCAGCAAAACCTGACCAATAGAATCATTGAGAAACTAATTGTTCTTCTTAATGCCTACCATGAGCAATCACATAGACTTTAGAATTTGCACTCCAGATTCCAGTTTGGTGGCCCTCTCTTTCTAGTCACCAATCAGCTGGATCAAAATCTGTTTAAGAGACCAATGAGCTTATCTCGAGGATGCTAAGGATGTTCTGGAAGGTGAGAGATCTATTTTTTTTAAATCTGTATTTATAAACTAGGGACAGATATTCTAGGAATACTATTAGTGGAAAAAACCAATTTACAGAACAACTTGGATGTTCTCATTTAGGAAAATTTCAAACATGCACTGTGGCAGCTCTGGAATTTCCATATAGAATTTCTATGTATGTGAGCTGAATAATAATCCGATTGGAGGGGAGTTGGGATGAACAAACAGGCTTGACACTGCATTTGCATAGCACTTTCGTATGACTGAAGAAACTCCCAATTGGCTGCATTAAAGAATTGGTTGGAGGGAAGATGATGAAGATTATATGTGAATTCTAAAGCTCCACACTCCCAGGCCTTCCATGGCCCAAACAGCGCCTATATTAAGTGTGTCTATAAATACACAGAGAGAGGGCTGGAAGGACGTATACCAAAATATAAATGGAAGTTATAAGTGAAAATAGGATCTTGGGGAATTTTTTTCTTCTTCTTTTTATTTTTCCGTATTGTTTGAATCTTTTGCACTGAACATATATTATTTCCCAAAAATATAGTGAAGTTATTTTTCACAAAGAAAAGGAAAGAATCCTATGACCTCTACTTTCCCCCCGCACCTCATTTTAATCATCTCAGTGGTGCCCCAGATCTCCAAATTTTAGTTCTCCCACTATGGCTTACCTGTCTTTAGCTCCAGTCCTTCTCTGAAAACAACCAAATGTAAAAGAAACAACACAAGGTATAAAAATGGAACCCTGGCCTGAGGGTAGGGATTCCAGTACCAACCCTCAACTTCTCCGTAGGACTTCAGTCTCCACATCAGAGGAGGGAAGGACTGGATTAATGCCTGGAGGAGCCAAAGAGAGGCAGAGGAGAGAAGCAGGTGGGCTGGGGTTGTGGGTTCTGTGCTAGACCGGTAAATACCAGCCCAGCCTAAAGGAGGTGCAGGCCCCGGACTTGCCAGATCTTCCAATTTATTGAGAGACTGGAAATCAGTTGTTTTTTTTTTCTAGGAAATCTCTTGATTTTTGAAGGAATATTGGCAAATAAATTTTGAAACATTCTGTGAGCTCCTTTCAGGACACATTAACCTCATCTAAGAATCCATCTGGCAGCTGGTAAGCTGATGCTGGGTCAGATGGTCTTTAAGAGTCCTTGTTTCACTTGCCTGGAGTGTCACTAGGTGCCACCTAGTGACAGGGACTGTCATAGTTCCCAAGAAGGCCTTTGTGGAAAAGGACAGCTTTTTAAAAATTAAACAGATCGACTAAGAGGTCATTTATTTGTATGCCAAAAATGTATCCTACTAAATGACCTCTCAGGTGTAATTAAAATACGCCAAAACATGATTTACTTACTGCTCATTGGGATTATGAAAAGTGAAGAACATTTATTGTCGACCACATTCCAGGCACTGTTCTGTTCTAAAGTATTATTTTATTTAATCCTCATGATAATCCTATGGATTAAGTATGATTACTACCTTGGTTTTATCAGATGGGGAACCTGAAGCCCAGAGAGATTGTGTAATTTATACAAAATAACACAGCTAATTGGTGGAGCTGGGATTCCAACCTCAGCACCCTTAATCAAGAAGGTATGCTCTTAAAATAATTACTCAAAACTGAAATTAGGCTCTTCCCCTAAATCCTCAGAAGAATGCAGAACTGGTCCCAATTCTGAAGCAAGAATTCATGGCTAGAGTTTTATAAGACTCAGCTTTTACCAAAGAAAATCCCCCCAAACCCGGTCTGGCTATCGGAAGAAACTTGAAACTTGAAATACATAAGATTTTCTGGATTCTGACCTGAATAGCAAGGATATCCAAAATTTGTGGAGTTCCCCTAAGTATTTCATCTTTATCATAATAAAGGTTAATACAAGGCTTATGGGGTGGGGAGGGATAGGGCCCAAGTGCTCCATTGGATGTGCTCTGATTTCTCCACCTTAAAAAAATCCCTCTCAAGGACTCTTCCCCTTCAACTGTTGTTCCAATTCATTGCTCCCCTTTACATAAGGGCACGGTATCAGTTCCTCTCCCTTCATTCTCTCTTAAACTCCGTCTTAAGCCCATAGATTATTGTTCCCACCACATTGCCTTTGTCAAGGTCACCATAACCTCCACATTGTCAGCCCAATGGCCATTCTCGGTCTTTACCTTTCTTGACCTGTTGGCAACATTGGATCCAGTTGATTACTCCTACCTCCTGGAAACACTTGTTTCACTTGGCTTCTGTGACTCCACAGTGACCAGGTTCCCCCACAGCATCCTGTGGTTCTCTCCCTGGTCCTTTGCTTGTTCTTCCTCATCTCCCAAATTTGTAGCAATAGAGGGCTCCAGGGCTTGGACCTTGAACCGCCCCTCTTTTCTATACTCACTTTCATGGCAAACTCATCCCCCTCATAGCTTTCCTTACCACTGCCTGCTGACGACTCTCCAAGTATCTCTAGCTGAGACCTCTTTCCTGAGCTCCAGAGCTTTGTGCTCAACTGCCCACTGGACATCTGTATTTGAGACTGATAGTCTATTTCTGTCTTAGCAAGTTCGAATGGAGCTCCTTACCTTCTATTCCAAATCTACTCAGGCCTCCATCTTTCACCTCTTGGTCCTTGGTTTGGCATCTTCCTTGACTCTTATCTTTCTCTCGTATGGCCTCCACTCCCAGCCACTCTGTCAGCAAATCCTGCTGGCTCTGCGCTCAAAGTATGTCTTTCTACAACCATTTCTAACCATTCGTGCAGTTATCATCCTGCCCTAAGTCCCCATAATCTCTCACCTGGATTATTTAATAAGCCTCCTTTCTGGTTTCACTACTTTCATTCTTGCCTCTTAAAATCTATTCTCATCATGGCAGCCAGGGTGATCATGTTAAAGTCACCCTTCTGCTCAAATCCCTCCAATGACTTCCTGTTTCTCTGAGTGAAAGCTATAGTCCTTATGGTGCCCTAGAGGCTCTGTATCATCTGGGCCCCCCATACCTCTTTCCTTCATCTCCCAATACTCTCCCATGCACACCCTCCTCTCCAGACATTGGTCTTTGCTATATTCCTAAAACATGCCAGTGTGGTTACATGCGAGGGCCTTTGCAGCATCTGTGGCCTCTGCTTGAAATGATTTCCCCCCAGATATCCTGATGGCCCAGTCCTTTTTCTTCTTCAAGATTTTACTCAACTGTCACCTTCCCAAGGAGGCCTAACCTGCCCACCCCATTAAAATCACAATCCCTCCCCACTACCCACTCTCCCCTAAACATTTTTATCTTGCTCAACTTTTTTTCTCATGGAAACTTTTCACCTCTACCATACTGTAGAATTAGTGTATTTATTATATTTACTGTTTATTGTCTCTCCTCCTATCTAGAAGGCAAGTTCTGTGAGGCCAAGGATTTTTGTCTATTCTATTCTCTAATGTGTTCACACAATCCAGGATAGTACTTTCACAGTCAGGAGGACGTGCATTAGGACTTTTGACATTATAGTGAATTGCACTGTTTGGGATTGTTTTGTGTTAAAATTATTAAATTTGTTAAATGCAAAAACATAAAATACTTTATAAAATATATTTTATAATATTTGTTACCCCATTTGGGCATTTTAAAGATTTATTTATTTGAGAGAGAGCAAGAGGGAGAGTGGGGAGCAGGGGCAGAGGGAGAGGGAGAGAGAGAATCCTAAGCAGACTCCGTGCAGAGTGTGGAGCCCAACATGGGGCTCAATCTCAGGACCCTGGGATCATGTCCTGAGCCGAAATCAAGAGCCAAATGCTTAACTGACTGTGCCACCCAGGCACCCCATGTTTGGGCATTTAAAAATATGTATCTATATATCTCCTCAAAAAATGGTGGCCTGGGTCTTTCTGGATCTCCAAAGGACTCGTAAGAATTCTTGTGAAAAAGAATTATCTTCTTTTTTTTTTTTAAGATTTTATTGATTTATTTGATAGAGATCACAAGTAGGCAGAGAGGCGGGTAGAGACTGAGGAGGAAGCAGGCTCCCTGCCGAGCAGAGAGCCCAATGCAGGGCTCGATCCCAGGACCCTGAGATCATGACCTGAGCCGAAGGCAGAGGCTTAACCCACTGAGCCACCCAGGCCCCCCAAAAGAATTATCTTCTTGTGAGCCAAGTTTATGCCCATTATAGCACTTGTAGTTTCCTTGGCTTCACTTCAACCAGAAGGATTGTTATTGCTAGAGAATCCAGGATAGTTTTAAAGTTATTTAATACCCTTTTGACCATTTGGATTGTGTACCATGTGTCTGAATTATCTGTTCAAAAAATAAATAGTAATTGTAAAAGTTTTACTTCCCCCTTTGAATTCTTAGTAATCTTTTTTTTTTTTTTAAAGATTTTATTTATTTATTTGACAGGGAGGAGAGAGATCACAAGTAGGTAGAGAGGCAGGCAGAGAGAGAGGGGGAAGCAGGCTTCCCGCTGAGCAGAGAGCTCAACGTGGGGCCCGATCCCAGGACCCTGAGATCATGACCTGAGCCAAAGGCAGAGGCTTTAACCCACTGAGCCACCCAGGTGCCCCAAATTCTTAGTAATCTTCGAAGTTAACAAAGTAAACATAGTTGATGCTAATAAAATTTGTCACTTGATTCTTGGTAGACTTATTAACAATACTTGATGGCTTCTTTGAAAATGTAGTTTAGTGTAGTAAATAAATCCAGATATATGAGAGAAAACCTCAAGTCATAACCATGACTTTTAAAATTCTTTTAATCGAAGTATAACAGAAATAAGAGGGCATATACTCTAAGTGTTTACAGTTCAATGAATTTTCACAAACTAAATTCACTCACATAACCAGCATCCAGATACAAGAAACAAGATTTCTAGCACCCCAGAAAGTCTTCTTCACACTCCCCTCCAGTCAGTAACCCCCCCAAATATACCCACTTTCCTAACTTCTAAGTGAATAGTTTTGCCTGGTTTTATATTTTATATGGATAGAATCATAAGGTATATATTGTTTCATTTTTTATTTATTTTGCTCAGCATTCATGTTCGTAAAATTCACCCATTTTGTTGTCTGTAGTTATAGGTTGTGAATTTTCATTGCTTTATGGGATCCCATGGCATGAATATACCATGATTTATTTATCTGTTTGACTGTTGATGAGCAGTTAAATGGTTTTCAGTTTTACACTGTTATGAATAGTCCTTTTATGAATATTCTAGCTCACGTATATTATGGATTGAATGTTATCTTCCAAAAGATATGAGAAGTACTAACCTCTGGTTCCTGTGAATGTGACTCTATTTGGAAATAAAGTCTTTGCAGGTGTAAAGTTAAGATGAGGTCATACTTTAAGGTGTAAGAAGAGGAGGAGAGACACAAGCCAGAGCACATAGGGAGAAGATGGCCTTGTGAAGACACAGGCAGAGATTAGAGTAATACATCTGTGAGCCAAGGAAAGCTAAGGATAGCCGACCATCACCGGAAGCTAAAAGACAGGGAACAGATTGTCTCTCACAGCCCTCAGAAGGAACCAGCCCTGTCTACACCTTGAGTTCAGACTTCTAGTTTCCAGAACTGTGAGAGAAAAGATTTCTGTTCTTTTAAGCCACCTAGTTTGTGGCACTTTTTTCCCAGAACCTCTAGGAAATGAATACAATGTATTTTGGGGAATTTAGGCTGAATGGTTACCAGTGAGTGATTTTACCCTCACACCAGTAGTGTACGAGAGTGATGGGAGGGATGGTTCCACACCATCACCAGCACTTGGCATCATCAGTCTTTTTATTTTAGCCCTTCTGATGAATGTTTAGTAGCATCATATTGTGGTCTTAATTTGCCTAGTGACTAATGACGTTGAGCATCTTTTCAACATCTTTTCAACTGTGCTTAGTGGCCATCTGTGTATCCCTGTTAGTGAAGTGTCTATTCAAATCTCCTCAGTTTTTATTGGGTAAGTTGTTTTGAGAGTTCTTTATGTAGTCTGGATACAAGTCCTTTATCAAATAAGTGTTTTACAAATATTTTCTTCCAGGTTATTGCTTGTGTTTTCTTTCTCCCAGTAGTACCTTTCAAAGGGAGAAAGGTTTTAATTTTGAGGTACTCTCATTTATTTATTATTTTTATTATGGATTAAGCTTTCAGTTTTGTATCTAAGAAATCTTTGCCTAGCCCGAAGATTTTTTTCCCCCCTGTTTTCCTGGTGAACTGTTTCACTGTCAGTTCCTTAAAATCTATTCCAGTGATCTCAGAACAAAACCACATTTGTTTTTTGGAAGTTTTTAACTTGTACTCAGGTGGTTATATTTCCTTAAAAATGTTCTAAAATCAGTACCCCCCCTTTTTTTGTTTTACTCAATAATGAGTGGGCAGTTAAATACTTTATGCTATTAATCATTGAGGGTATCCTTTTTAATGAAATAAAGAGCTAAATCATTGGATTTCTGATGTCTTGAAATCAAAATAACTTCGTGCAAGTCTTCAGATCTTAAGCCCTGTCATTGACCTTGCAAAACCAAATTTATCAAGACAAAATGAACATTGATTACTAAGTATCTCAACAAAATATTTTTATTTGATGCATTCTCTGGTATAGGAAGTAGGAAAAAAATTTAAATTTTAAATGGACAGCAAAATCACCTTTTGAACCTCCCAATATTCTTCTGCCACAGGTTCAGAGAGAACAAAAGAATTCAAGTAAACAAATCACAGATTCAATTAATCAATACAAGTGAGAATCAATTATGCTAACTGGAATTATCATTATCCCTTGAATCTTAGCAGGATAGGAAATTAACTTCAGGATATTAGCTGTATTAGGGGATCATGGTTGTACTAGTCATTTCAGTGGCAAAGGACAAAAACCCACACAAAAACAAAAGTATTGGGGAGATTTCTGGCTTTAAAAATATCTGGGGCACAAACTGCAGCATCTCTCTTTCTCTCTCTCCCCTCAGTTCTGCTTTCTTCTGGCTTGTCCATAGTCTCAAAAAAGCTCTACCAAGTCATGATAAACACAGCACCTTCTGGCATCACAAAGCAATGGAGAAAGAGTGGTCTTAGAAATACTGGCTTGCATTTTGGAGAGAAATAAAATTGGATCCCTTCATAATACTGAGATAGGGAAACCGAAGGGACTCTATGAGGAAAAAAAAGCTGTTGTTTTTTTTTCTTTGCTCTTTTTCCTGCTTCTTTTCTTGCTAGGACCTATACCCCCAATTTACACATGCCTTAGTGTATGCCCCCCTTATAAAGGTCAAGGAATTAATGATTTCTTTGGAGTCTTCTAGGGCAATAGATACCATCTAAGGAGCAACAGGGCAGGGTGGTCATGAACGTTCTCCGAGACCACTGACTCCAAACACCTTGAACACCAAGACCCCTGGCTCTAGGGCATAAGTGACTTATGGAGGACACCTGAACACTCATCCTTGTTCAACCAGTTCCTGGATGCCAGAGAGGACACGTGCACCAGATTACTGTCTTTAGTAAAATCTCCAGCACCCCCAGGGTGCCTGGGTGGCTCAGTGGGTTGAATGGCTGCCTTTGGCTCAGGTCACGATCCTGGGGGTCCTGGAATAGAGCCCTAAGTCAGGCTCCCTGCTCAGTGGGAAGTCTGCTTCTCCCTCTCCCTCTGCCCCCCTCCCCCGCCCCTGCTCATGCTCTCTTTCTCTTACTCACTCTTTTAAATAAATAAATAAAATATTAAAAAACAAAACAAACAAACAACAAAAAAAAAAAACTCCAGACCCCCAAGCAAAGATGAGACTCATCCTCCATTTCCTTTTTGAGTCTCCCAGATGCTCCGTCTATATCTGGGCTCTCTATATCTTCAGTAAACTGCCCTCACTTCCTGCTGGCTTGCATTTGTTTGCACCAAGCCAACAACCCTTTTGACTGGTTCTGCAGGACCCCCTCTGGGTCCTTGGACTGGCCTTCCTGCATCAATACCACATACACAGGGGAGCTCCAGATGGATGTGAAAATCAATATATTCAGTTAAAATGAAAAAATGTGGGAGACAATCTATGTTGAGAAGGACTTCAGTGAAACTCAGAAGTACACACCATAGGAAAAAAAATTGATACAACCGATTATGTTCAGTGAAGGGGTAGAAAGCAGGAGGGACGCGGGGCAGCTAAGGCAAGGTGGTGTGAGGTTACACTCGCTCACAGCAGGTTTCTGTAGCAACTGCTAGAAGAGAAGATAGGTCAGGGGAGAGAACATGGGGCAGAAGGGCTGGAAAGCCACTACCTATGGTTGCCAGATTTAGCAAATGGAGGTGAGTTTGTCTTCATCTGTGAGAATGTACTCAGAGCTGTGGACTTCTAAACCTTTTGTTTGCAAAGAAAGCACCAGGAGCTTTTTCTCCCGTTGCATGCACAAGCCTTTGTAGAAAAAGTAGTGATGGGTGATGTCTGCTCAGAGGCTCCAGCTTACACAAGCTCCATAAGCAGTCTGTGAATTACCAGGACGCCAAGACCCTGTAGGAAGTTCGTTTCCATAAACCAAGGCAGAAGTGCCTGCCGACTGTTGTTAACAAGAAAATTCAACCAAGTGAATTTTAAAGATCTAGTTGGCTTTTTTCACTGATTCAGGAATCAGGCGGCATCCCATCTAGCAAATAGGCACTCCAAGGAGCTGTACAAAATGAAAGGCTTTCATAGGCAGAAGAGGGTGGGACAAGGAGGTTATTAGAGAAGGGTGGATTGTTTGTGGCAAGGTCACCTTCCTTTAGGGGACAACAGGGGCCCGTCAAGCAGATTGCCTCACTAATACTGACCAGGTAATTCCGGATTGGTGGTTTGACATTCCACTCCTGGAAGAGCCTGAAACTGTAGTTGATTTGGACAGTAGGTCTCAGTTTGGTGGTGTGGGCTTAGCACGAGTGACTCCACTGGGGCCTATTGTCTCCTAAATTTTTAATACCATCTATGATGCTCTAACTAGGGATGTTGGGTTCTCCCCTCCTTGGATTTCTGGATATTTAAAGCCAACCTGTTGATGAAAAGTGTGAATTTGCCTGAGTTGGAATTGGCTCCCCCTCTTACCAGCCATAGTTTCCTTTTGCCTGAGATGTCTCATCTGTAAAACAGAGAGTCTAATACAGCCTACATCATAAGGCTTTGGAGGAGAGTCGTGAGTTAATGATGTGAAGTATTTAAACAGTGCCTGGCACTTAGTAAGAGCTATAAAAAATACTGGCCATTATCATCAAGGCCACTTGGGATTTCTGGGTTAACCCAGATCTATTTTACATCTACTAACAGCACCTGCCTTGGGTAAGAGTCCGGTTTCCTGTGTGCCCTGCAGTCAAGTCTGGCTACCCTCCTTGGATGGGAGGGAAAACTGTGTGCTTCTAGTTCCTGAGAATTTAACAAAGCCAGAAGCTGTTGTCTTTTCAAAATTCCCAATGGGGCAACATGTAAAAATGCTATTACTAATATTGCTTTTTTTTAAAAAATAGAGATGCTGAAGCATCAAGGAGTGAGATAAATAATGAAACTCACACCGCTGGTTCCTGGGAGGTGAGATTTATTTATTTTTTTAAAAGATTTTATTTATTTATTTGACAGAGAGAGAGATCACAAGTAGGTAGAGAGAGAGAGGGAAGCAGGCTCCCCGATGAGCAGAGAGCCCGATGCCGGGCTCGATGCGGGGCTCAATCCCAGGACCCTGAGATCATGACCTGAGCTGAAGGCAGAGGCTTTAACCCACTGAGCCACCCAGGCACCCTGAGAGGTGAGATTTAAACCCAGGCATTTTGGCGCCAGTCAGTCCCTTCTCCTCTTTCTGGAGCTGGCATTCTATTGCCCGTGCCCCCATCCCCCCCAGGGCCCTGCTGTCTAAGACAGGGCGGGTGTGTGTGTGTGTGTCTGTGCGTTATGAACAGTTCCTCAGGCCTTTGCTTTTTTAATTGGCAACACTTGGAGCTACAAAGCCCCCAAATCCCACAGGGATGAAGCTATATGGATGGAAATAGTGGGTGGGCAGGGGTATGAAGCTTTTAGGTTTAAGCACTCAGCCTGGCAATTTCTTAATCTTTCTCCTAAAAACACATCGTGACAGCAATTTACGCTCCTCCCTCCAGGTAAGACTGCTCAATAATAATGATAATAAAAACAAACCTGACAGAGTTTGATGCCAACCTTGTACCAAGTGCTTCACACGTAGTATCTCATTTAATCAGCTATACACTCGGTGGGGTCCTGTTATTACCCACACTCCTATTTTTTCAGATGAGGAAACCCAGGCTTTAGAGGACAGAAATGAAGGTAGCTAGGAAGCTGCTGAAAGATCAGAGGAGTCCCATCACTTGCTTCTGTAGCATTTTATTTCTAGAATGCCTCCTGAGCCGCTCGCTTCACCATAAATCTGCACTCACCATCACCAAGACCACAATAAAAGAAAATCAAATGATGGATTTAATAAAGATATCGAACACATAATTTTACGTTTCCAAAGATGTACTTGTTCTAATCTGTACCAGAGTAGGAAGGAAGAAACTGTTAACCTTCATTAGTCAGTCCTCCCCCACCAGCCTGATTCAGCCCCATAAACAATAGATATAATTACACTGAACAATTGGGTGTTTATTTCCATGTCTAGACACAGAGCTCACATTTGAAAACAAAAGAGAATAGAAAAGAGAGAGCATCCTGCTGCTTTTTAATTCTTTGTGTCAAACTTTTCCTCAGCCTGGATGCTTCTCTTGTGATCAAGACTTTTTGAAAAAGTCTTTTTTTTTTTTTTTGTAGAGTAATTGGTATTAGGAGTAAGACAATAATATATTTAAAGAGCCTCTAGTCTGAGTAGAAACAAGTCATTTATAAACCATAGAGGGTTTAGAAAACCATGAATGGATGCTAAAACTAGTGAGTGAAAGTTTGAACAGGAATACGTTATTTACATAGTATCAGAGTTGTCCCTGCAAATTACATAGTAATTGTAAAGGAGAATAGTAACTCGACAGTGGCAAGACCTGGCAGACACCAACTTTATCAAGTGATCCAAGTCAACATCACCTGTATTGGGACAAACCGACATCAGGAAAACACATCAGGTGCCTCCTGAAACGATGCACTGAGAGAGAAAACGTCATTTCTCCCAAGATGCATAATCCACTCATGAAGAAACTTCAGATAAACTCAGCTGGGGGGGGGGGGACGGGGGACGTTTTACAAAATAACTGACCTCTATTCTTCAAAAGTGTCAATGTCATGAAAGACAAAGACTGAAGAACTTTAGAGAAGAGTGAAAGAGCTTTAAAGAAAGTGAAAGAACTTTAAAGAAGTGAAAGAACTTTAAAGAATGAAGTACAATGGAGTGGTTTTTAGTATATTCACAAGAGTGCACAGCCATCACCACTATCTGATTCCAAAACATCTTCATGACCCCAAGAAGAAACTCCCAAACCCCTTAGCCGTCACTCCCCCATTCACCCTCCCCCTCTCCCTCTGGCCTGGCAACCACCGATCTATTTTCTGTTTCTATGGATTTGCTATTCGGAACATTTCATATGAACAGAATTATACAATAAGTGGTCTTTTGTGACTGGCTTCTTTCACTTAGCATGCTTTCAAGTCTCATCCATGTTGTCACGAGTATCAGTACTTTCTTCCTCTTTATGACCAAATGACATTACGTTGTGTGGATACATCACATTTTGTTTGGATACATCACATTTTGTTTATCTGTTCATCACTTGACAAACATGTATGTTGTTTCTATTTTTTGGCTATTATGAAAAATGCTGCTGTGGACATTTATATTTAAGTATTGGCTGGAACTTATGTTTTCAGTTCTCTTGGGTATATATCTAGGCGTTGCAACTGTTAGGTCATATGGTAACTTAGTTTTTGAGGAACAGCCAAACTGGTTTTGAAAGTGGCTACCCCATTTTACATTGCCACCCCAAATGTAGATTCCAGTTTCCCCACATCCTCGCCAACATTTGTCTTGTCCATCTTTTTATGATCACCATCGTAGTGGGTGAGAAGTGTTATCCCATTACGGTTTGGATTTATCTCTCTGTAATAATTAATGTGCTTATAAGGGATTCAGATATCTTTGGAGAAATTTCTGTTCAGATACTTTGTCATTTCTAAATGAGTTGTCTTTTTATTGTTGAATTGTAACTGTTCTTTTTAGAACTTCTTAGAACTTTATACTAGATCTTTCCCAGATAAATGATTGCAAATATTTTCTACCATCCTGGGAGTGGTCTTTTCATTTTCTTGATAGTGTCTTTCCATGCACAAAAGCTTTTAGTTTTGATGAAGTTAAATGTATGTGTTTTTTTCCTTTGATTGCTGTGCTTTAAGTGTCATTTCTAAGAAATCATTGCCTAATCCAAGGTCCCAAAGATTTATGCCTACGTTTTTCTCTTAAAAGTTTTATAGTTTGGGGCGCCTGGGTGGCTCAGTGGGTTAAGCCTCTGCCTTCGGCTCAGGTCATGATCTCAGGGTCCTGGGATCGAGCCCCGCATCGGGCTCTCTGCTCAGCAGGGAGCCTGCTTCCCCCTCTCTCTCTGCCTGCCTCTTTGCCTACTTGTGATCTCTTTCTCTCTGTCAAATAAATAAATAAAAACTTAAAAAAAAAAAAAAAAAAAAAAAAAAAGTTTTATAGTTTTAGCCTAACCAACTGAGCCACCCAGGTGTCCCTCTAGTGGTTTTCTCAATTTTCTCAAATTTTTTTTTCTGACAATTTCAACTTGATTAGTTTAAATGTTATTTTCTAAATTTCAAAATCTTTTACAGCTTATCTAGAAATGATGTCCAGTAGTTGTTACCGAATAATTACAGATTTACTCTTAGAAAACAGCTTGTTTGCTTATGTATTACCTTAGGTTAATAGAAGCTTTTATATAGTTAAAAAAAAAAAAGCTGCAGGCTTTTTGAAAGTGACAGTGTGAGATTCACTGGTGCCTGCAGTCTCATCCTGATGGTGCTCTGTTAGAGGGGGGATGATAGAACAGGCCAGGGCGACAGGATCCCCACGTTGCTGCTGACAAGGTTTCTCTAAGAAACGTAGGCAGAGTAAAGATTTGAAAAATGGGACAACTTCTAAACCGGTGGCAGAGCTATAAATAGCGGGGAAGCTGCCAACAGAACTCCCAGCTTTGTAAGTTGTTATAAGAAATGGGGGAAGTTCCTTTAAACAAAGATTGCTGCCTGGCTGCAAATCTGAAAAGACAAGGCAACAAAGTATGGGGCTCTCACAGACTGACGACCACACAGACCCTTTTGTTGCTCAACTTCCGGGGGATGTAAAAGCAGGGCTTTCATACATGTTGGGTCGTTCCATAGTAAGAAATGTGTCTATTTTATGGCCTAGAACTTACCTATATCGAGAAAGCCATCTCAATAATGGCAATAGGGGAGCCTGGGTGGCTCAGTCGGTTGGGCATCCGACTCTTGGTTTCGGCTCAGGTCATGATTTCAGGGTCGTGGGATCGAGCCCCGCGTGGGACTCTGCACTAAGTGGGGAGTCAGCTTGAGATTCCCTCTCTCCCTCTCCCTCCGTCCCTCCCCACTTCCTGCCGCCCCCACACTCACTTGCTCTCGGGTGCTCATGCTCTCTCTCTCTCTCTTTAAAATAAATAAATAAATAATTATTTAAATACCTGAACTAAAAGTTTAATAAAACCTTTTTGTACGTATTTCCTATATTCAGTCTATGCCATGAATATATTCTGTGTTGCACTTTATGGAATTATATATAATCAATAATATTTATAAATTAAAGATAAAATTGAGGATATATTTTCCATTTATCTGTGTGGGTATACAGAATAATACATGTATTTCCTACTTAAATAAATGTTAATCGTAATTCATCAATGGCCTGTTTGAAAACCAAGCAGTTGGGGTGCCTGGGTGGCTCAGTCGTTAAGCGTCTGCCTTCGGCTCAGGTCATGATCCCAGGGTCCTGGGATCGAGCCCCATGTCAGGCTCCCTGCTCAGTGGGAAGCCTACTTCTCCCTCTGCCACTCCCCTTGCTTGTGTTCCTTCTCTCACCGCTTCTCTCTCTGTCAAATAAATAAATAAAATCTTAAAAAAAGAAAAAGAAAAGAAAACCAAGAAGTTATAGTAGACTCCTCCATAGGAGGAGAAAGCTCTCACAGGAACGCTGTTGTTTCTCACCTTCCAGGAGGCACTTGCAGCATTGCCTGAGTTCCCTCAGTATGAATGCACACAGCACAGTTAATTTATGCTTATTACCATATGTTCTTTTTGTTGTTCCTTATGTATTCTCAGCTCTTCTTCTGATATTATACAATATTCGTCATCTTGGTTTTTCAGTTAAAACTAGGAAACAGGCAGTTTTGCACAATTATATGTTAGCATCCTGCAGTAGATGAGCAAATTTGTAAATATATTTCCATTTTTTCAAGGTGACATAAAACATATTTATTAATAGACTCATATTTCTTGTGTCCCTGTAAAAATTAAAAAGCCAAGAGTACAGGTACTTATGTTTAGCATTTAATGTTTACCTTATTTGGAAATAACTTAGGTATCAATAAGTATCCACTGTTCAGTTTAACTTAGTATAAAATTTGATCTTATTAACATTTGTTGACATTATTTGCTTTCAGCAAATATACTTGGATTAGGCACTAAACAGCTAACGGTCATCTTAAGTTATTTCTCTTTTGGACAAATTTCGTAATAGAAAGATAGCATGAATTTATTTGATTAATAACCCAGGTAGAAAAAATTATCTGCATTGTATTTAATCCTGAACTCTGAGTAAATACCTATTTTTCTTAAACCAACAAATTTAAAGTAGTATTTATTGATCAGAGATTATCTCAGATCATATGAACTGAAAAAACATTTGGGTTCACTGCTCTATTTCCGAGACAATATTTGACTTATATAAACACTTAATTTTATTTAAGACGATTAAATAGAGCTCTGTACAACTTAATTTTGGCAATACCAATTCCAGGGTCGGCTAGAAAGCAGTGAGCTAGCTCAATGGGCTCTGTAGGTACCAGCACCTGTGTGTTCACAGGCCTCCGAGTTGTTGGGGATCTTCTCTGGATCCCGCTTCTCGGACATATTTAGTATCAACCTTAGGGATACAATAGCCACTTATTTGACTAGCAAAATGAATTTCTTTGGGAATAGCCAAGGAACTGCAACTCAGGACAAGCAAATTACAGCAAGCCACAGGCAGGTATGAAGCGACAAAGGGAAGGTCAGCTTTTATTAGGGTTTAGGAGGAAACTGGGGAGGATTGCTTAAACAGAAATTCACTAAAGAAGAAGAGTCTTAGATTATGGCGGTTTTTCATTGGCTACAGATGGAGGATAGTGCATTATTCCTGGGGCTGGGACAGATCTTCCTTCTTTTTCTTAAAAGCAGGAAATAAAATCCTATGAGAAATTGCCCTCCCTTATCAAGAATTACCTTCTTCCTCCTTGTTGGTTACATAGGCTGCAAGGAGTGGCGCTTGCACGGGAGCGCCCCCTTCAGGGCTTCCAGACTATATTTAAAGTTGTTTGTTGTTGTTGTTAAGATTTTATTTATTTGAGGTGGGGGAGGGGCGGGGGAGGGAAAGGGAGAAAGACTCTGAACCAGACTCCACACTGAGCCCCACGCGGAGCTCGATCCTACGACCGAGAGATCATGACCTGAGCAGAAACTAAGAGTCAGAGACTTAAACAACTGAGCCACCCAGGCGCCCCTCCAGACTGCACTTAAAATGAGATGTCCTTTACTCGTTTTCACAGGATGAGGTTTTTGCATACTCAAAAGCTCTGACCCACTGGGCAGACAAATTCCCTCTCAACGAAGAGCTTGAAGTGATGCATCTGCCTCAGCAGAGCTTCACCTGATAAGAAACCCCTGGGAGCCCCGCTGGCTAGAGAAGAGCCAGAACTCCTTAGGCAGCAAGTCCAGATGGGGAATGGCTGTCCCCAGCTGGCAGCTGCCACCTCAGGATGATACTCAGGGTTGTCCCCGCCACACTCCACCTATGCAGTTATTTAGGGCCCGGCCCCAGCTAAGCAGTCAGGTGGTCCCAGGTTCCCTCAGGCTGGCTGAAGTGTTTTGTTTTTTGTTTGTTTTTTTTTTTAAGATTTTTATTTATTTATTTGACAGAGACGAGAGAGATCACAAGTAGGCAGAGAGGCAGACAGAGAGGGGGAAGCAGGCTCCCCGCCGAGCAGAGAGCATGATGCGGGGCTCAATCCCAGGACCCTGAGATCATGACCTGAGCCGAAGACAGAGGCTTTAACCCGCTGAGCCACCCAGGCGCCCCTGGCTGAAGTGTTTTGAACTGGGCATGCGCTGGCAGTACAGTTTATAGAGTAGCCAGGAAATGAAATGAACAAGAGTTGGGAGAGGCGGGTCTCAGGAATGGAATGATGGGGGTCCACAGCATCCGCCTAATTCCAAGACTTAACCTACACAAATGGGTTTATTCCTTCTGAAGGCAAAGCTGGAGGAATTTGCGCTTTGTTGCCTGGGACTGGACTGGGCCAGGCTGACTGACCAGGGCATGTTCCAATAAGAGATACCTGGGGGCTTTAATTACTGGTAAATCTGGGACTCCATTAGGCAGCTGTCTACGTGGAGACTGACTGTGGCTAGCTTAAAGCAGGTACCTCAGAAAGATTTTCAGGGTGGACTTTCTATCCAGCTCCCCCAACCCCCGAAAGTATTAATGGTGTTTCGGAGTGGCCTGATCTCCACAGGCCTGCAGGGTGCTGGCAGCCAAGGGCTGGCTGACACACTGCAGTCTGCACATGGGTGAATCCACAGGCTGGGGGAGCCAGAGACCTGGAACAGGACAAGTGTCAGGACAGGCTGGGTCATGGGTAGGACTATTGTAGGTCCAAAGGTATCTGCCTAATTCCAAGCCCTACTCTACACAAATGAACATAGGGAGCAAGGGGCAGAGGACTGCAAATGGGCCACATTGGCAAGCTGTTTTGAATTAAAATTGCTTAAATAGCCTGTACAAGACAACTCCCTGATCTCCCTTTGTCTCCAGAAAGCAGGAAATAAATCTCCCATGTGAAAGGCACCCTTTCTGTACCAAGAGTCATCCTTATCACCAGAGATAGGGAATTCAGAGTCAAGAAAGCTACAGAAACCAATCTTGTTACTTTTACTAGTTTACTTCTCCAGCCCAAATTCTGTTAGATTTCCTTACTAATTGAAGCTTCCAAACATAAGTTTTCTTTGACCTGTCAAACTCCTCACAGGTTGTTTCTTTGTCTAAAAAGTGAAAAAGCTGCTTACCTTTTGTTCTCAAATTTAACATTAGGCCTCCATTCGCAATAATGAAATTTTGTGTTTTGTCTTCTGTTAATCTGTTTCATATCACTTTATTTTTTTAAAAAGATTTTTATTTATTTATTTGAGAGAGAGAGAGAGAAAGAGAGCATGAGAGGGGAGGGTCAGAGGGAGAAGCAGACTCCCCGTGGAACTGGGAGCCCGATGCGGGACTTGATCTTGGTACTCTGGGATCATGACCTGAGCCAAAGGCAGTTGCTTAACTGAGCCACCCAGGAGCCCCATATCACTTTACATCTTAGACCAGCTAGAAGAATCTTGAGTGATAGAGGCAAATTTTTCCTCCCCAGCAGTTGGGATAGGCAGTCCGATAAACTTTACTGGCTGGACGCCACTGCATCTGAGAAATCCTGCAACATCCGACAAAAGCCGGCAGAAAGTAAGAATCTTCACCCCAATAACTAACACCCCCCACTCCCGCCAGCTCTCTGCCTGCAGGTCTAATAGAAGCAAGAATGGCGAGAGAGGTTTTGGCTCCAAATTTATACCAGTAAGAAAAAATAATTTGTGGAACTGATTCCTTGAGCTTAGCGACTCCAGTAAATTTGATAAAGTGCTCTTGGGTTGACTGGTCCTGTTCTACCCAGAGATGCTTACACTGTTGGAGTTGGCCTCACAGACTGGTAAGTTAGCAGTTCTCATCACACTGGGCTCTATAGCATTTGGCCATGTAGCATTTTATCTTCTTCTATGTCCTATGAGCTTGGCTTTGTGAACAGTGAAATACTCTCTCTGGTCTCCATCATCTGCAGGATGCACTTGTTGGGTGCACCTAGGTGACCTGTAAAGTAACCTAAAAGGACAAGAGTTCAAATACATGCAGTTACAAGCAAAACTCTCCATATCCAGCCATGCCAGCTCTTGGGAGTTTGTCATAAGAGGTCCCAGGCCAAAAGGACAATAATCTCTTAATCTTGGTTGCTTATTAGTGCTGGAAAAGTGTTCTTTCATTAACCCATGTGGCAGGAGTCACAGATTAAAACTGGAGACATCTCACGCTTTCTTGGGAGAACACTGAAACTGTTTTCTCTAAACCAACCTTACCACGTGTCCAATAGAGGCCGCTGCTTTTCAGACTATTTTGGGGAGCGATTTTGGAAACGAGGGCTATAAAAGAATCCCTCCCAGATGGCGTCTTCTGATCATTCTCTAGGCCAAAAATTGCTGTGGTGGCAGCTTGAAGTCGGCCATGGGCTTACCTCATCTCCCTAGGCTGTCTCGCCTGGTCCCACGCTGACCAGTTGACTAGGGTCCCAGCTGGTGTCTCTTACTGGAGGTGAGCCCCACTAGCCACCGAGGCTGGTCTTGGCAAGGCAGTCCACACTCTTCCACCTCTTTCAGCCTATGGGGGGAAGGGTGCAAGGGTGCATTAGCCCTTGGAAGTGCGCAGGCGTCTTTCACCACCCACACACAAATCCCACCACAGGGCTTCTCCACACCTCTGCCAGAGTCCAGGTCCTGGGCTCCCCTCAAACTGCCAGGCCACTGCAAGTCTGTGTGCACCACGGCAGCCCCCCTTCGGTCTCCCGGGCCCTCCAGGACTTGGGGGACCCCCAGCAGCTCCCGAAGTACCTGCATAGCCTCCTGCTAGACAAAAGCCACCCCCGAAGCTCCTTCTGCCCCCACAGCTATGATAAGCCAGCCGCAGTCGGCCTCCACGAGAACTAGCTCCCCCATAGGGTCCCTGGCTCCTAGAGCAACCAAGGTCCCCAGGTGTCTCCTGCCGCAGGAAGCCCAGGCCACTCACCTAGACCCCGTCCTGGCAAGGCAGTCCTCTTTCCTCCTGCCTGGACTTCAGGGGCAACCTAGGTGTCAAACAAGGTTTGGAACAGGGCAGACGCCGGCTCACCGAGGAGCCCTGGCTCCTGGCACCCTGCCTTGCCCTACAGCTGCCCTGTGGGAGCTCCCAGGCTTCCTGGCTCCCCTGACCTGCTGCCAACAGCCAGGGCGCTGTCCACACAGCGTTCCGCAGGCCTCCGCCGGCAGGGGGCGCCAGAGGCCTCTGAGCGAGGGCCAGATGGTGGTGGGGAGACAGGACCCCCAACCGGCTTGCTTGGACTCAGGGAGCAGGGAACCCACTGAGGCAGGTGCTTTGTGAGGCCCAGGCAGCCCAGTCAAATGGACAACAGGTAGTTTCCCTTTGGCTTGGCTGACTCATGGGGGTCCCAGCTCCTCCAGCCATCAGGGCTCCCAGGTGTGTGCTATTCCAGGGGCCCTTCCGCCCCACCCCCAGCCCCCAGCCACAAGCCAAAGGGCCCCACCCTGCCAAGGGAGTCCAGACTCTCCCAGCTCCGGCCTCAAGGGGGACATGTGCCCCGCTGAACTGCAGTGCTTGGACTCACACACATGACTTGTACCACACACAGCCTGCGACCTTGACCAGGTCTCACCGCATACTTGTCCTGGGCCAGGTCTCTGGCTCACCTGACCTGTGCGCCTTGTCTGTCCATAGGCAGCACCCACGCCATCAGCCTGTCCGGGCCAGCTGGGGCCCTCCAGGCCACTGGAGCTCGGGTGGGTCCGGGACCGGTGTCATTGCCTTCAGGGACGTGGCAGCCCAACTCCCCCCAAAATCCCACTGGGATGGCGGGGGGGGGGGGTGTGGTTATAATTTCAATTAGGCAGTTGTGTATTTTCCCCAGTTGTCTTCTGCTGAACTGTCCTCTGCAGGCTTTATTAGTTTTTTTCGTGGCTTCATGTCCACATATTTCCTGCTTATCCTTGGCAATATATGCATTGTTTTCCATTTAGGGTCTCTGGTTCTGGGTTAACGTGTGATGTGACTGGAAAAGGCATATGTGAGTTACATGGGAAGTTCATAACTGGCAAGATACCTCCTACCTGATTTTTTTGAGTTCCTTTCTTTTCAACACAGCCGTCATAGTGTGAAGAAGCTTAAGTACCTGTCTTTTCTGACAGCCCTGGCTCTGTGCCCATTTCCTGTCCCGCATCAGTCATCCCAAATTAAGTACTTAGTCTTCAACTGTTTTCGAAACCCGGCTATCTTGTTACCCTCAGTCTTCAGGCCCTCCCAGTTCAGGTCCTAGATATCTTGGATGTGGTGTGTTGTTTCTGCTTTTCTGACACACTGAATCCATTGTCATAGGAAAATGAGTATTGTTTTGGGCTTCTGGGTGGCTCAGTTGGTTAGGCGGCTGCCTTCGGCTCGAGTCATGATCCCAGAGTCCTGGGATTGAGTCCCACTTCGGGTTCCTTGCTCAGGAGGGAGCCTGCTTCTCCCTCTGCCTGCTGCTCTCCCTGCTTGTGCTTTCCTTCTCTCCCTCTGACAAATAAATAAAATCTTTTTTTTTTTTTAAGATTTTATTTATTTATTTGACAGAGAGAGAGAGATCACAAGTAGGCATAGAGGCAGGCGGGGGCGGGGGGGGGGGGAAGCAGGCTCCCTGCTGAGCGGAGAGCCTGATGCGGGGCTCGATCCCAGGACCCTGAGATCATGACCTGAGCCAAAGGCAGAGGCTTTAACCCATTGAGCCACCCAGGCGCCCCTGCAACAGTAGCAATTGGAAGGAATGTTGACTGATCAGTTTGCTCATTTGATGCTATTTGACCCTGTCCTTGTTCAGACTGTTTTTGTGGCCTAGTCCCTCTTCAGACAGTTATTCTGACACCTCCATGAGTAGGATTTTCCCCAGGGGAGACATATCTGTTTCTTCTCCCTTACTCTCCTGTTCCTCCTGCCCCCAGCTATTGATAAAGTGCATTTCATTTTAGATTTTTGAGTCTAAGCTTCTACTTCTACTGTAGATTAATAAGCCATTCCTCTCGTTGAAGAATGACCAAGGTGCACAGGAAACAGGAGTGGCAATGAAAGAAAGGTAGCAACATGGTATTTATATTAAGTCTTGCAAACAAACTGCCCCTGGACATCTTCCCTGACCTTTGTACCTATCTCAGGGCTGATACCCAGAGCGGTTGTGGCCCCTCTTCACTCAGTCTCAACATGTAAGAAAATTGGTGTCATGTTGGACTCTCCCGAAAGGAGACCCCGAGATTAGGATTTGGGCATAAAGAGCTTATTTGGAAAGCGATCCCCAAAAAGCATCGTTTATTTTATTTGTTTATCCAAGAAAGGAGGAAAGCCTGTAGAGAAGATGATGATGATCAGATTTTCAGTGGGTCCCAGTGCTGTGCATAAGGGGGGTCAATCCTGCTAGGCACCCTCTAAGTAACTATGCACTTCCCAAGTGCCCCACCAAGAGACTGGGAAGCTGAGATATTTATGCACCAACGCTTTCTCCTTACTAGTTGTAGTTTGCCTGTGGTCAGTGACTCCCTGGAACTTCTGGCCTGCCCCCCCCCCCCCATGCAGACCACACACAGTCTTGCAGTCAGAGAATGCCCAGGCAGTAAAGCGGGACCCTCTCAGCATTGCCCATGAACTGTGCACCGTCCTCTTGGGCGGGCTGAGGAGACACGGGCAGGACACAGCCCCACCGCACCCTTGCCCCTACTTAGGAGTTACAGCTTCTGGATTCTTCTGGCTTTTTTTTTTTTTTTTATAAAGGGTCCATTGACACATCCTTTGTTCCTCTTTGGCAGCCGTCATCATTCTACACTATTCTACAGTACCTCTTGGGGATTTATGAAGTATATTTCTTTATCAGCGAGCATCGCAGCCTCCTGTCCTCACCGCTATAGCCAAGTTGGCAGGGGAAATAGAACAATGAACACGGGGGTCCTCCCAGGCTTCAGCAGACATGGTCGCTGGACCATCCATCCTTTATTCCTGCTTCCTAAAGCTGCCATAAGAAAGTACTGCAAACAGGGTGGCTTAAAACAACAGAAATTTATTTCAAAGCTGTGGAAGATGAAATTCCAAAATCGAGATATTAGTAGGGTTTCTTCTGAAGACACTGAGGTCTCCCTGTGCTCTGAGGTCTCCCTCTGCTCCCTCTGAGGTCTCCTTCTGTTCCGTGCCTCTCTCCTGGTTTCTGGAATTGCTGGCAATCCTTGGCATTCCCCAGGCACATAGATGTAGCACTTGAACCTCTGTGACCTTCTTCACCTGACCTTCTCCCTTGTGTGTCTGTGTCTCTGTATCCAAATGTCTGTCTCCATTCTTTTATAAAGATAGCGGTCATTGGATTTAAGGCTAACCCTAATCCCTTATGACTTCATTTCAACCCAGTTACATCTGCATGATTTCCAAATAATATTGCATTCCCTAGCACTGGGTGTTAAGACTTCAACAGATCTTTTGGGGGGACACAATTAAACCCACTACAATCTCTCAGAGGGGTTCATCTCAGCTGTGTTGAGTTCCTGAGGGTCAAGCCCACCTGCTCCTTTCTCTTTTTCTAACTTGGCTTTAGGAAGACGCTGTGGACCAAACTGTCCGTACCAGTCAGAGTCCAGTTAGGAAAGCAGCAAGTACTCAAGTATGGGTTTTAAAGAGATGAGATTTGTTATTACAGGGGATTTGTTGATCAGAGAAAGGAAGGAGCAAGAAGCCAAATGGATTGGTGATATAACCCAGATTTTATCAATAGCAGGAAGCTATCCACCTCAGGCTGGAAGCATACTAGAGCCCAGAGGCTGGGTGGCTCCAGGAAAGCTCAGGGGGCAGAAGCTGGAGCCACGAGGAATGTCAGTCACTGCTGGAAAGGCCACTCAAGACAGAGATGGAGAAGGAAGTCTTTTCTCCTCCTGTGCCCTTGTCTTCTACCCACTGAGATCAGTTTGAAGCCTGAGAGCAAGAGTGTCTGTAAGATGTGGCCTGCAGGGGTGATACAGAGAAGGTAAAGGGAGGGGAAGGAGGAAGGGCACACAGACCAAGCACAGCTATTAGCTAGCAGAGCAATCTCCTGCTTTTTTTTCAAAATCAAACTTTATTTTGAGATAATAGATTTTTATGCCGTTGTAAGAAGTCATACAGAGGGATCCCATGGCCTCTTCACCCAGTTTCTCCTAATGAAATTATCGTAAAATATCATAACCTACCATAACCAGGGTTTTGACATTGATACAATCCAGCAATCTTATTCAGATTTCCCCAGTTTTACCTGTACGTGTGTGTGTGTGTGTATTTGGTTCTGTGCAATTGTAGGCCATATGTAGATTTGGTATCCACCACCTACCAAGAAGTTCTAACATCACAAGGATCCCTGGTGTTGGCTTCTATAACCACACCCACCTCCCTCCTGCCAACATTCGACATCCTGACTCTGTCCTGAACTCCTAGCAATCATCAGTGTTTTCTACTTCACTAATTCGTCATTTGAGAAGTATTATATAAAGGGAATCACACTGCCTGCCACCTATTGGGATTGGCTTTTTGTCACTCAGCATAATGATGTTGAGTGTTTCCCAACTGGCCCCAAGTATCAGTGGTTTGTTCCTTTGGTCTGTGGGCCAGCACTGCCTGGTATGGACGCAGCACGGTTTGTTTGACCATTCCCCTGCTCTTTTCATTTATTTCTCAGTCTGCTTTCTTTCTGTTCCTCAGATTGGGGAAATCGATCTATGCTGAAGTTCACGGATCCTCTGTCATCTCTACTGTTTTTTATTTCCATTACTGTATTTTTCTGTTCTATCATTTTCATTTGATTTTTTTTTTAGAACTTCTATTTCTTTGCTGAGATGTTCTGTTTTCTTGTCTATTTCAAGATTATTTTTTAATTATTGTTAAAGCATTTTTATGGCTGATTTTAGATCCTTGTCAGATAATCTCAACATCCAATTCATTTTGGTGTTGGTGTCAATCGGTTATCTTTTCTCATTTGAGTTGGGTCTTCCTGCTTGTTGATAGAATGGGTGATTTTCTACTGCATCCTTGATGCTTTGCTTATTAAGTTAGGAGACTCTGGTTCCTATGTAGTTCTTTTGTGATTGCAGGCAGTCATCCTGTTCAGATTTAACACACAATTTAACACACAGGTCTTGGCCAACTTTTGTGAGCTGTGGTTCCAATGACAGTTTAATATTCAGAGCCTCTTTGATGCAACTTGGTGTGCTTGATATATCTGGTGCCGCTGGGGCTCCCACGAGCCCTGCTGATACTGCCTGAAGGGTGGAAAGAACGTCTATAATCTCAGCCTCCAGTTGGTGGAAGGGAGTGTCCTGCCCATGGGAATGAAGTTTGCCTTCTGGCACATAATGTCTGGCTGTTCCACTTTTAGTAATGCTAAGATCAATCAGGAGATTCAAGTGTTATCAACCCAATTATCCCTTATAAAATACCTCATCAACATTTCACCCAGTGGTTTCAGTATTGAAACATAGGTAACTGATTGTTAGCTAGTTACGGTAAATCTGAAAGATTTACTAATTGTATCCTTCCATCTGCATTCATTAGCTGGAATTCTTTACAGTGAACTTTTTTGTTTTTTGTTTATTTTTTTTGCTGTGTTCTTTTCTTTTACTTTAATTCCAGTGTAGTTAACATAGGGTTATATTAGTTTCAGGTGTACAATATAGTGACTTAGCACCTCCATACATCACCCAGGGCTCATCACAAGTGCCCTCCTTAATCCCCATCATCTATTTCACCTATCCCCCACTCACATCTCTGGTAATCATCAGTTTGTTCCTTATAGTTAAGAGTCTGTTACTTGGTTTGTCTCTCTCTTTTCTTTCCTTTGCTCGTTTGTTTTGTTTCTTAAATTCCACATAGGAGTGAAATCATGTGGTATTTGTCTTTCTCTGACTTATTTCACTTAGCAGTATACTCTCTAGCTCCACCCACATCATTGCAAATAGCAAGATTTTGTTCCTTTTTATGGCTGAATAATATTCCATTGTGCATATTACCATTTCTTTATCCATTCATCTATCAATGGACCCTTAGGTTGCTTCCATAATTTGGCTGGTGTAAATAATGCTGCAATAAACATAGGGGTACTTGTATCCCTTTAAATTAGTGTTTTTGTATTTTTTGGGTAAATAACCAGTAGTGGAATAACTGAATCATAGGGTAGCATTTTTAACTTTTTGAGGAACCTCCACACTGTTTTCCACAGTAGCTGCACCAGTTTTTATTCCCACCAATAGAGCAAGAGGGTTCTTTTTCTCCATATCCTTACAAACAGTTGTTGTTTCTTGTGTTTTGATTTTAGCCATTCTGACAGATATGAGGTGATATCTCATTGTACTTTTGATTTGCATTTTCCTGATGATGAGTGATGTTGAGCATCTTTTCATGTGTTTGTTGACCATCTGGATGTCTTCTTTGGAAAAATATCTGTTCATATCTTCTGCCCATTTTTAACTAGATTATTTATATTTGGGTATAAGTTCTTTATGTATTTTGGATACTAATCCTTTATCAGGTAAGTCATTTGCAGATATCTTCTCCCATTCGGTAGGTTGCCTTTTAGTTTTGTTCATTGTTTCCCTCACTGTGCAGAAGCTTTTTATTTTGATGCAGTCCCAAAGTTTATTTTTGCTTTTATTTCCCTTGCCTCAGGAGACATACCTAGAAAAATGTTGTTATGGCCAATATCAGAAACATTTCTGCCTTCTACAATGAACTTTCATCAACTATTGGTCCTATGAAAAACAGATCGTGCAGGAGAGACAGGACAAATGCTTGATTCTTTTCCTTTCTTTGTTGGGATCCCTAGCAACATCCAAAGACAATAAAGTTTTCTTCTTTTACGTGTCATTATAAACCTAGATCTTTTACCTTCAATTCTTTCCATTCCAATTGCAGTCTATTGCATTGCTATTTCATGTCCAATTGTTCCACTTTTAGCCAGTGGGAGATCCTCAAGTTGACCCCTAGATGCCTTTGATAAGATTCCATTAATATTTGACAGCTTCTTCCTTTTCTAGCACAACCACATGTCCCAGGGTCATGTGGTGCCTTTTTGCTTCAGGTGTGGGATCAGCCATTTCTCAAGGAGCCCTGATTCCTTTGAGTGGGAAATGGTATTAGAGACTAAAATTCATTGCTACTACACATTTTCAGCAAACAGTTGGGAAAAACTTCTTTTTAGAAAGAAACATAAGAAATAATGAGTTATTGATATTTCCTATTTAAATGTAAGATTATAGAGTTTTTCCATTATTTCTTTGATTGTATCTCTTTCTTCTCATGCCCTCCTAGTTTTTTTTTGCTCCCCCCCCAATTTTGGTTTTATACACCCAAGACCTAAACCCCTAGTAGGTTCAGATCCATCTCTTACCTCCCTCATTTTACTTTCCCATCTGAATACCTTCCAGCTCTGAAATGAGGAGTCTGATATTTCCCCCATTAAAACTAACATAGTAGAAATAAGATGGACTTGTGGGGACATGGTGAAAATCTTCCCACTTAAGGACAGCTCAAGGTCATGTGAGCTATTGGATTCCTTAACACCATTTCCATGCAAACACTCCCCAGCCTTCCCAGGAAGTTACTCCTGACAGAAACACCTCCCCAGGGAAATCACAAGCAAAGTAATTAAATGAATATGGTAGTTAAGAGCATATCACCAGAGATTCTATTTCCGAAAGTCTCCTGAGACAAAGCTGAATGTTTTTCCATTCTTTCTTTCTTTCTTTTTTTAAATCTGATCCAGATTAAATTACATTCCATGGCAACTTGCATCAATGGAGTTGTCATGGTTACAGGTGAACCTGAAAGTGAGCTGTGACAGCCTGGGCTCTGAGTTCCCTGAGCTGCAGGTCTTAAAGACACATCCATGTGTCTCCTTGTCCTGGCTAGAAACATAATGAGAGTTAATGGAATTTCCCAGCAAGGTGTAGCCTGTGGACATATGCAGGTCAAGGAAAAGTGGAGCCACGGGCCTCTTTATATAAACGTTTCCCTCCATCAGCCAGAGTAGTGTCCAAGAACACATCACACCATTTCCCCATGCCTTCATCTGCCCATGCATGAGGAACCAGGGAGAATCACCATGTGCTTGCAACTCTCCAAATGAAGAAACCATGAGCCATTCCCGGGAATTCTTCTTAGATGAAAGATAAGAAATAATATCTTCCTTGGTTGTAAGGAGAAATTGTCCTCTTTAAAATCTCCTGTGCTGCTCTGTGGAGGGCAGGCTGGAGGAAAGAAGTCAAGGGAAAAGCCAAAAACCTCAGGTAAGAGCTTCTGGACTAGCAATTCCTCTCTGCACCACCCATCTGTCCCTTGGGGTACAGCTGAAAGTTACCCCAGAGAAACCAGAGTGGAAACTCAGCAGAGGCCATCCAAATTACCTATGGTAGTGGTCTCCCCTAGCAGCACGTTAGAATCACCTGGGAACTTTGGCGAGAAAAATGATACCCATGATCCCACCCCAAAACAGTTAAATCGATATTTGGGGGTAGGGCCCAGACTGGGTATTTTAAAATGTGCAACTCCACAGAGTTTGACAACCACTGTGCTGGACCACTGGCCCTCACACTTAAATGTGCATCCGAATCATCCACTGGGCTGGGTAAAAAAAATAGATTGCTGTTGACCAGTTTCAGATTCGGTAACTCTGGGATGGCCCCCAAGGGCTCAGGTAGTGCTGGTGCTCCTGGTCAGGGACAACTCATTGAGAACCTCTGCTACAGCAAGATACTTCCAGCATCTGATGCCTGTCCCCCTGGCCTAGCCTTGTTCCTCATCTTCCACTGTTTCTGTGGTTACAAGCTCCTGATCACTGGCTTATTCCTAGACTCAACAGTCATTTGACTTCTCCATTTTCCCCCTCACCGCACCCTCCTGACCTCCTCCTCCCCCTTCCTCTAGTCTTACCTCACCAGACTCCCACCCACCCACCCAGCCCGCCCCCAGCCTCAGGGATCCCAATCTGTCTTCAGCCCCCATGACCAGAGTTTCCATTGGGGTTGGATGGCTTCCTGCCAAGGGAAGAAGGTTACAGCTGGGGAGGGGGCCTTAAATGGATGTTCACATCAGGGGTCCTTATCTTGTCACAGTGTTACAACACCCTCAGATCTTTCTGGTTATACTATTCCCATAAGACGAAAGCATTTGAAAACTATGCAAGTCATTTCTAGGGTCTTAAGATGTGTCATTTTCCAGCCTTGTGAACCAAATCCAGTTCCATCTATCTTGAACCTCAATTTTCTGACCCATAAGATAAGGAGATTAGACTAAATCATTGCTAAAGTTTCTTTAACCTCTATAAAATAAATAATTTCTCTAAGACCTCTAAGAGTGAGCAATTAGGTCCCATTACTGGCATAATTAGATTCACCCCAATGGAATCCAATACATTAAGTAAAAACATGTACCCATGGAAACAAAGAAAATCATAAACTTATTAAAAATAGAACATTTTAATTTAAAAATGTCTGCATTCATCTTTAAGACGCTTAAAGGAGAATGATTTGGGCCAAGGCAGATGAATCAGCAACCTCAGTGATTCCTGTGAAAATTGCTATCATTTCCCGAAGATTCATCTTATCAAGACACGCTCACGACCTATTAGCAAGTGAAAAATGCAGGTTACAAAACAGTGTGTACAATAGGACTTCGCCTTGCACGTTGATGTACTCACACAGAGAAAACAGTTTGGAAAGAGATACAGCAAAAGGCTGACTCTGATGCTCTCTGGCTGATAAAATTAAAGGTAATTGAAATTGCATTGTTTCAGCTTATAGTGGTTTTTAGTTTTGCCTGCAGTGAACATGTTATGGCTTCAATAAAGGAAATACAAAAACTTTCGCAAAAAAACTTTTATTTCCAAACTTGCACATCCAGAGGAGTATAAACCTTGTGGAAGGAGACTGGGTCACTGGTGCCAACTTATCAGCAGAGCTCCAGTGTAAGAAGATTGGGCTTCCTGGGGACCCGTGTCCTAGCTATTCTTGCCTGCCCAACCCTCCGCCAACTGCATCTGAAGTCATCAATTTGAAACCTTTCTTTTTAAAAATCTAGGCCTTTAGTGCTATAAATTTCCCTCTAAGAATTATGTTAGTGGCATCTCACAAATTTAGTATGTTGGGTTTTTGTTTTCGTCCACTTAATATTTTCTGATTTGCTTTTTGATCCATGAGTTACTTAGAAGTATCTTATTTAGTTTCAAAAAATTGGGGGACTTTCTAGGTATGTTTCCATCATTGATTTTTGATTTAATTACCCTGTGGTCAGAGAACCTACTTTTAATTTGAATCCTTTTAGGTTTATTGAATCGTGTTTTATGTACCATAATATTGTTTTGGTAAATGTTCCATGTGCACTTGAAAAAGATGAATCTTCTACTATAGTTGGGAAGAGTATTTGATAAATATCAATTAGGTCACGTTGGTAGGGTTATCCAAGTCTTCTGTATCTTTACTGATTTTCTGTCCACTTGTCTTATTAATTATTCAGATAGAGGTTTGCGATCTCTCAGCCCTGTGTGAACTCTGAGCACTCTCCCCTCTAATCCTTTCACAAGGTTCTTTCTTTGGTCTCTGAGTTTCCTCATGCACTGATCAATACTCAGCTGAAAACTTGAGAGAGACCCTATGCAGTGCTCTAGGAACCACCCCCCCATCTGATTGAGATCCCTCTTTTCTAGTCCTCTGTCCTTTGAACTCTAGCTGCTCTGGCTTCCCAAGACTTCCAGCCCTGTCTTCTCAACTCAGCTCCCTGCCTGGTTCCCTCCCCTTGCCCTGCGGCCTAGAAACTCTACCTATGTAGTAAGCTGGGGTAACTGTAAACTCCGTCGCATTTGTTCACTCTCTCAGGGATCACTGTGCTTTACCGACTGATGTCCAATGTCTTAAAAACACTTATTTCATGTGCTGTGTCCAATCATATTTCAGGCTGGAGAATAAATCAAGCTCCTGTTACTCTATTTTGGCTGGAACAGAAATGCCACCATCAACTCTTCTTCCACTCTTTCCCACTCTGACCCATTCTCTGCCCAACAGCTATATTTTCTTCTTTAAAAAAATCTTTTAAAAATTTTAATTCTATCACTTCCTAGCTTAACATTCTTCAATGGCTTCCATTGCTCTTAGAAAACAAAACCTTAAGCATAACTTCCAAGAACTGCACACTCTACTTCATGCTTACCTCTTTAACTTTATTTAGCCCCAAATCTCCCTCTTGCTCTCTGATCTCCAATTTCATGACTATGGTTCCACAGGGCCTTTGCACATACTATTTCTTCTCTCTTCCCATATCCATCCTTCCTCTACTTAGGTAACTTCCACATCTTCCTCAAAGAAGCCCTCCATAATTCCTCAGACTAGGGTATGTTTTCCTGCCATCATCAGAGCTCTCAGTTCCTTTCTTGCACCTTAAGTGTTCATTGATTTTATTAGATACCGTCATGCTTATTTACTTAACACTGGATTTCTCTGCTAGATTTTAGGCTCCAGAAGATCACAGATAGTATCTGTGTTGTTCTCCATTGCAGCTACAGTATCTGGCACAGGGCTTCATACAGAGTGATGAACGGTGGGTAAAGGAGGGAAACTACAGCAGAGGCTGTGGTGCTGACCCACATCCCCCTAGCCTCCCCTAATTCCTTTGCACAATAAAGGCTTCCTAAGGAAAGTACCTGAGATTCTCCATCTGATGGCTTTCTCCACAGGTGTGGGGCAGAAGATGAGACTCTTAGAAATAGTTCCTACCAGGGCGCCTGAGTGGCTCAGTTGGTTAATCCTCTCAACTCTTGATTTCAGCTCAGGTTGTGATCTCAGGGTTGTGGGATCAAGCCCAGCACTGGGCTCTGTGCTCAGTGCCATTTGTCCCTCTTCTCCTCCTGTGTACCCAGCACCCCCCATCATGAACTCTCTCTCTCTAATAGATAAATAAAATCATTAAAAAAAGGAAAAAAGAGGAATACCTCCTGCCACAATGGACAAGAGTTGGAGGATGAAATCCCCCATTCCTCCCCAATTTGAGGACTATGAGGAGTGTTCTATGCAGTCCCCAGATTTCCCCAGTGTGACTGAGCCCCTGTTTCCCAATTTACCCTATATTGGCTTCTTTCCCTTCCCTGTCTTACTTTTCCATTCCCTGGTGGGAGCTTCCTGGGACCACCTCTGAAATAAACTGCTCGCCCTCAAATTCTTGTTTTGGAGATACCCAACTCAAGAGAATGATACAATAAATGGAAGTCATAGACAGGTGACAGATCCCTGCAGGTATGGATGAACTAAACAGTGTTTATGCAGCATCTAGTGTATTAATCGGGCTTTGGAGGCCTAGAAATGGGGGAGCAATATGGAGGAAACGCTATGTACAAACCTTCAAAGGAAGGTATGGAAAGTGAGCAACTTGTATTGGACTCCCTTCCCTGCCCCAGGGAAGGGATAACTCTTCTGCTCTAACAAGCTGTTTTTGGTTTAAGAATTTCCTTCCTCATCTTCAGGAATAATCTTTTTCTTCTGAACTGGTGAATCTTAATGTGCCAGTGAAATCATTTGCTCTTTAGGTCACGTCGCCCAAGTCAGCCTTATTACTATTTCTACTTTTACAAAATGTCTCTTTCATAAGCCGGGATCAAAGAACAAAATACAGGACACAGCAAGTTCAAGAGCCTGGCTTCCTCCGGCACTCCTCAAAGTCACGCCAAGGGCTGGCAATTTTTCCTGTGAACCAGCGAAGGGGTGATGACAGTCTGATGAGAGTAGGACAAACAGGAGATGTCTTTTTCCTCTAGAATCGTCTAGAATGTCTGTCAGATGATTGCCTCCATCCAGCTTGGCTGTGAACCAGGTAGATTCAATCAGAAGAGAAGAGTTTTTCCAAAATAAAGGAAGCAAAGCCAGCAAGCCTTCAGTCTCGTCTTTGATGATGTAATTTGGCCCAACTGCCTTCTCTGAAGTTATGTAGGCTGAAAATATACATTGAAGATCCCTCAAAATACTGATAAATACCCCAAATGATATACTGCACAGAGTGTTTGCTGAATGAAGGAAGCCGTTGAAGAACAGCGTTTCCAGTGTGAAGTAGAAGCCCAGGGCTTCCTCTTGACTCCAGTGGGAGACTTCTAGCAGTGGGCACTGCTGTCCCACACAGCACCTGGGGCAAGTCAACTGGCCTGCAGCTGGACGGACCTCCACAAACTAACGCCCTCATCAGCAGACGTTCTCTTGCTAGACTTCATATGTGGTACCCTGCAGATCGTTTAGTCTGTGTGAAAAAATAGGTCTCGTTGGGCAACTAAATAATGAAACATTCATTATTATCTTCCAAGTTCATCCAGGGCATCACGGAAGGCAAGGACATCATCCATCCTGCGACCTTTCAGAGGTTTCACCTGGAGGCAATGCGTTCCCCAGCCGTGCTGCCTCTGGACAAGAGACTGGAAAGTGGTGAAGGTTGATGGAGATACATGGCAGAAACCAAGTCAGGGGCTACAGACAACTCTGGGGTCTTGTGAAGGGCTGGCTTGTTCAGAGGTTTCAACAGATAGAGTTGATGCTGAGTGGAGTTTGTTATTCTAACAGAATGAAAAGACATTCTGGGAGAAGTGGGGTAGACCATAGGGAGAAAAAAAAATTAAAGATCGGTTATTTTCAATAATAGATCTTCCCCCATCCCAGCCTTTTTGCCTGCTCTCCTTAAGCACCCTGAGTTGCAACTCCTTCCCCCCCAAACCTGGAAGGGCCAACTGGAAAGGTGCCTCCTTACTGGTTAGTAGTTAACACGCACTGAACACTTACTACATGACAGATATTGTGCTAATCGCTTCACAGCCTTATTCTATTCATTTTCACATTGCCATGCAATAAGATAGAGAAAGGAGTCTTAAAAACCTGATAGTAGAATTCCTCTTATAAAAGGGACTGTCTTTTGAAAAGCAACTACGTGAGGTGCTTGATGAGGGTAGCAGACCACAGATCGAAGACCACACTCATCAGCCAACATCTCCTTCAGCGTCGCTCCAACCCCCTTCTCGCACACTGTCCACACTGGCGATAGAGAACTACAAACTCCCATCTCCCACCCTCTTTGGAGCTAGAGATCCATGTGGGACCTGGAATCCATCAAAAAAACTTGAAAGAAGGAAGGGAAGTCCATGAGATCATACCCCTGCATGGGGAAATGGCGGCAGAAGAGTGTGGTTCTCTGTGGCTGGCAGGGGCAGTGGCAGCTCTGGTTCATGGCAGGGCAGCATGATCCTGGAGGCGAGGACGCAGCAATTCCCTTGGCAGTTCAGGTCTCAGGCACTATGGTTGTGGGCATTGCTCCTAGAAGCCCAGTTCAGAGTCTGCCGCTCCATCATCCCAGTCAATCTGTGAGTCATCTAATATCCCTTAATAAATCCCATTCTGGGGCGCCTGGGTGGCTCAGTCAGTTAAGCGTCTGCCTTTGGCTCAGGTCATGATCCCAGGGTCCTGGGATGGAGTCCCCTGCGTCAGGCTCCCTGCTCCTTGGGGAGCTTGCTTCTCCCTCTCCCTCTGCCTGCTGCTCCCCCTGCTTGTGCTCTCTCCCTCTCTCTCAAATAAATAAAATCTTAAAAATCAAGCAATCAATCCCATTCTGCCAAAGCTAGCCGGAGTGGATTTCATAGTCTGCAACCAAGAACCTTTCTTTTTAAAAAGTTTTTATTTTAATTCCAGTTAACATACAGTGTGATGTTAGTTTCAGGTTACAATATACACTTCGGTGCTCATCACAAGTGCCCTCTCCCCTCCCCTCTGGTAATCATCAGTTTGTTCTCTGTAATTCAGAGTCTGTTACAAAGAACCCTTCTGATACAGGACAGAAAGTTCAGATCTCCAGGTCCTGGGAGCTAACCGGTGCTGAGGCTTCAGAGAGGAGCAGTGACTCCCTTGCACAAGGCAAAGAGAAGAAATGACTGCTTAGGAGAAGTCGAGGGCAGTGGGGGAGGAGGAGAGGAAAAGGGAGAGGGGAGGGGAGGAGAAGCTGGTGGGCTGCCGGCACACAGGGCAGGGGAAGAAAAGCCAAAAGAGGCCCCCTGGTGGTTGCAGTCCAAGAGCCTCTCTTTTGGATATTGTTTGGATGCGGTGTGTGGCACGTCCTCTTTTCTTTTTTAAAGATTTATTCATTTTTTATTTTAAAGAGAAAGAGAGAGCACGAGCAAGTGCGGGTTGGGGCAGAGGGAAACAGCAGACTCAGCAGTGAGCACGGAGTCCCTCTCTCTCGCAGGACCGGGAAATGGTGACCTGAGCCCAAAACAGGAGTCAGACGCTCAACGGACTGTGCCACCCAGGCGCCCCGGCGCGTCCTCACTCTTGGTGCTACTTCTTCAGGAAAGTCTATTCCTCTGTTACGCTTACAAATGCTTTACGTGAGGTTTTACGAGGAACACGAGGGAAGGGGCGAACTTCCTAGTTTGGACTGACTCATGAGGGTGCAAGTCCCTCGGTCACATAAGGAGTCAGTGTTCATGGTCAGATCTGTCTGATTTCAAAGCCTGAACGCCAGCCATTGCCTTCTAACAATTCTGCTCATAATCAGCTGCCACATCGCCACCGAGCCTAATGAAAGCACCGGGAAGGAGCACATGGTAAACACCAAGCCAGCGATGTGCACCCCCCCCCCCACCCCGGAGGAAAAGCACCTATGCCCAGTCTTCCCCACAGGAGGCTCCCTTAACCTCCCCGCAGGCATCGCAGAGTTGAAGATTCTCTCTGAGCTGATTTCCCTGGCCTTTGAGCACCCTCTGATATGGCTCTCTGATCTCCCGTCTCATTTTCTCTTGCTCCTCAGGTGTGGAGTCCCTCCTGGTTCTTTCAGAATCTACCAGCAACATGATGGCCCCAGTCACCCCCTTAGCTGTGTTCTTTGCTCCCTAGAGGCCTTTGAAGGCAGCTTTTTTTTTTTTTTTAAGATTTTATTTATTTATTTGACAGAGAGAGAGATCACAAGTAGGCAGAGAGGCAGGCAGAGAGAGAGGGGGAAGCAGGCTCCCCGCTGAGCAGGGAGCCCGATGTGGGGCTCGATCCCAGGACCCTGAGATCATGACCTGAGCCGAAGGCAGAGGTTTTAACCCACTGAGCCACCCAGGTGCCCCATGAAGGCAGTTTCTTAATCTTCGGTGAATTTAAAGGCTGGGAAATGAAAGTATCTTTCCATCCTTTTCCAGTACCCTAGCTTTATGGATCATTTCTAACCGTGATGGAAGCCTCACCCTCACTGGATGAAGCAAAACAGAAAAAAAGGAGAGGAGGAAATTGATTGGTTCATGTTTCTGAAAAGCTCAGGACTTTGAGCTTCAAGTCTGGCTCAGGTGGTCTTTCACTCTCTTACTTTCTCTCATTTTTTTCCTCATCTCTTTACTCCATTCTTTTAGTCTCCAGTAGCATCCCCCCAAGGTACCTATTGCCATATCCAGGCTTACACCCTTAATGACCCCAGAGGAAAGGGCTTCTCTTTCCCAGGAGATACAACACAAGTCCTGGAAATAAGGCTCAGTTCTCACTTCCGAACCCAGTCCTGTGGTCAAGGAGTTATGTGATCAAGACTGTTATGATTGGTTCATACCCCGCCCTTGGCACTCAGGACAAGGCCAGCCAACTGGAACCACATGAATGATGTACCAGATGGATATTTTTCCATAAGAACTCCAAGGAGCATATTCAGAGACAGCGTAGATGCTAGGTGGGCTAAAACAAATGCCCACTGTCCTGCCTTTACTCCCTCTCCACACCCAGTCTTCCCTTCTCCCTCACCACATATTCTGTTCAAAGCATTGCTTCTGTGTTCTGTTGGAGTCTCTCTAAATGCTCGCAGCCTTTCTCAGCAGAATTCTCCAGACCATGGCTCTGCTGGGGACAAGCCAGGGTCTGCTGGTCAGACCTACCCAGCCCTGCCTCGTTTTCATCCCCAGTGTTGAGCACAGTGCCTGGCACAGATAGGGCATTTGGACAGCGTCTGTGGTAGGGAAGCGGAGAGGGCAGCGAGCTCTTTTGCATGGATGGAGTGGACCCGGAACAACCTCACAGTGCTGTCCCCGAGACCGCCAGGGGAAAGGCCCCCAGATTCGTCTGACAGAATTTCACTTGGCTCTGCTCCTTCCAAGTTGCTGAAATTCCTCACCGTAACACATGCCAAGAGACTTCCAAAGCATCCCTGCTTCCTCATAAAATGCATCCGTCAGCTGAAAAAGAGTCCAGAGCCAGGACCTGGGGTAGGTGGAGAGAGAAGACAGGGTGGGTTCTGTCTGAGAGTCAGGTGAAAAGGAAAGGTGGAAAGATGTCCCAGGTGATGATGCTCTCCCCCCACCTGCTGAGGCCTTGGAGGTTTCCATGGAGAGAGAGGAGGGTGGGGGAGGCACCAGTTATTTTCAGCATATGTGTCCCCTACCACTATGCATAGCATGGTATGGATTGATAATACTTCACTAGGAAGACGCTCAAGTGAAAATGTCCACCCTACAGTGGCTATTTGAACAGTCAGGGCTATCAAAATGACCATTCCTGTCCTCCTGTCCTTCCCTCCCACTGTACCTATAATATCACACTTTGAGCCCCTCTTCTCCAAATGCCTCATTCATTTGGAGGAAATACAAAGCTGTAGTTAGATGATAACTCAGGCCTTATTCCTCCTTATAGTTGGAGCTCTTCCCATACAAATCTCCATCAATTCTTTCCAAGGGTCTTTTCAGGTTTTTACTTAGAAGGAGGCTTTGGTGAATGGAGCCACCAGGGAAGCCCTTTGCCTTGAGCTTGTAGTGCTGGAGGACTGAGCGCCCCCATTCATGAAATGCTGATTTAGTCTCACCGGCTGCCCCTCTGAGTATGGAACGCGACACTAAGGGACGACTGCTCTCCGTGGAGTAACCATGATGACCTCTCAAAGTGTCTGAGGATCTACTGAAAAGCAGACAGTCTCCAACAAGCAGACCCAGAAGAATTCCACCCGCGCTGCCCCTACCCCTCTCTCCAGCTCAGCTTCCTCCTCTGAAGATGAAGATCGGACTCAATTGTCTTCAAGAGTCTTGGGTGTTAAGAGCCGCATTCTGAGCCTTGCCTCCCCTGCTTCCTCTACCCAGAATACTGCAAAAGAAAGACAGTTATTTACACACTGAAGCAACTCTCTTTAGCCTCAGAGATGATCTGCTTACCTCTCACTCCCTGTTAAGTGGTTCCATTGGGGCACTGCAGGGAAATCTCTTTGCTCCTCTCCCCGCTTTTGTTCTTTGGCTTTAGAGACCCCCCACCCACACTTCTGCTCCCTGGCTCTACCCACCTCCTCCTTGGGAATCTGATGGGTCAGAGCCTGACATTTACTGAGGCACTGCGCTCAGAGAAATGCATTTCCATGAATCCTTTCCTGCTGCAAGTAACAGCTTATAGTGTGTAAGCACACGCTTGTATGTGAGAACACATCTCCAGGATGAATTCCTAGCAAGGGGATTTGAGTCAAGAGGTAATTGCATTTAAATTTTTAAATTTTGATAGCGATTTCTGAATTGTCCTCCAAAAAGGCTGAACTTCATGGCAGAGGGTGTTAGTAATCTACCCAATATTCATTATTCCCTTATACTTTCTTAATAATTAAAAAAAAGCTTCATTTCTGCAACTCTTTTGCAGGTAGGAGTGGCCAATAAGACACAAGCAGAAGTTCTGAGTGAGACTTCCAGGAAATTTCCTTTTGCTTCCAGTTCTTCCTCCACTTCCTACATGGATCTCTGTTGTATGGCAAGTGCTGTAGCAGCCTTCTTGTGACCTGGAGGATGAAAGCCATGCACTAAGGAGAGGGGAGCAAGAAGGCCAGATAAGTCTGCGTCCTTAAGAAAGTCCTCTTAGAGCTTTAAAACAGCTCTGATATTTCTCAGACATGAGCAAAAAAGTCCTAATTGACCTAAGCTACCGCAGGCAGCCCTCGGATGCTAACAGCCCAACGCAGTCCTCGATTCACACTGATTCACATTCTCGCCTATAGTGTATAATAGCACCTTTCCCCTCATATTCTCACCAGCATTACATATTACAAAGTATCTTATGTTTTTTAGCATTTATTTTTTATTGTGGTATAACTGACATACAGCATTCATGTGTACATGATTCAGTATTTTTATATATTATGAAATAATCACCACAATAAATCTAGTTATTATCCATTACTATGCATAGGTACAGAATTTTTTTCTTGCATTGAAAACTTTTGAGATCTGCTCTCTTAGCCACTTTCAATACATAATACAGTACTATTAACTATAGTCACCATGCTGTACATTACATCCCTGTGACTTATTTATTTTATAACTGGAAGTCTGTGCCTTTTGGACTCCACCCATTTGCCCAGTCCCTACTCCTAGCCTCTGGCAACCACGAATCTATTCTCTGTATCTATGATTTTTTTTTTTTTTTATTCTACCTAGGTGTGAGATCATATAGTATTTGTCTTTCTCTGTTTGACTTATTTCACTTGGCCAATGTACTCTATTTTTGACCATTACAGTTTCCCGTGAAATTACCCTCCAAGAAATTCAAGATGTGAGGCTGGAGAAAGTGAAGCTAATTACTGAGTTGGAGATTTCAGAAGCAGCTGTATTCAGGGGGTGGTGGCATTTATTTGAGTAAGAGGACCAACACAGAGAGACGAGCGAGTGACACAGCAGAGTCCTGTAGGGTATGGGGAAGCATTTCACAGTGTTCTCTGTTTCCCAGGTATGTGTACCATATGCACTGTTTTTTTTCGATGTAACTTGAGCACTTGCCACTAAAGGATGTGTCTTACTTTTCTCTCACATTTAGAATAAAATCATCTTCCACAAGCCTGCATAGGCAGGACAAGCCAAATAACAGTCCCTGGCAGGAGAAAAGGAAAAGGGCAGTGTTGGGGTAAGGAGATAAGGAATGAGGTGATTTCGAATTATGCAAGTTTTACATCCTTCCTCCAAAACTTAAGGTTTGTTAAAGGCAATGCGATCGTTTAAGCTTCAGTTTCAGGAAATGAATGTGTCTTTTATAACTATCCTTTTCCCTGGGTAGCATTTAATTGTCTATACAAGCCAATGCACAGTGGGGAGCGTTAAGAAAGCCCTGATTAGGGCGCCTGGGTGGCTCAGTGGGTTAAAGCCTCTGCCTTTGGCTCGGGTCATGATCTCAGGGTCCTGGGATCGAGCCCCACATTGGGCTCTCTGCTCAGTGGGGAGCCTGCTTCCCCCTCTCTCTCTGCCTGCCTCTCTGCCTACTTGTGATCTCTCCTCTGTGTCAAATAAATAAAGTCTTTAAAAAAAAAAAAGAAAGAAAGCCCTGATTACACCTCCTGCTTAAGCAGGCTGTGAGTGTTCACCACGGGAGGTAAAATGGAGTATCCCCATGGCAAACAGACGTGGTAAGCTCAAATGCCAGCAAAGCTGCCTATCACGCCAACAGGGAGATGGACAAATATAACCTTGAATTAAACACGTGCAATAAAGTCTTACAGAAATTAAATTTTCTTAAAAATAATTATTAAGTTTTAGAAAGCATATTTTTAAAGCCCTTCAAAACTTCATTCTGTTGCCATATCTGGAGAGAGTAGCCCTGATTTGATGGCTGGCCAGAAGGGTTCTTGTTCTCTGCCTCTTCTCTCAACTCACCTCTTCTGGGCCTTGCCTCATTTTCTGATCTGGGCACAGAGGCCACTGAGATGATCTGGCTTCCTGTTTCTCCATTTCCCTTGAGTCTGAGGATTCCTTTTAAAGATGCTAATAAATGCATAGGGTTCTTTTTTTTTTTTTTAAGATTTTATTCATTTATTTGAGAGAGAGAGATACAGCGAGAGAGGGAACACAAGCAGAGGTAGTGGGAGAGGGAGAAGCAGGCTTCCCGCTGAGCAGGGAGCCTGATGCAGGGCTCGATCCTAGGACCCTGGGATCATGACCTGAGCCAAAGGCAGACGCTTAATGACTGAGCCACCCAGGTGCCCCAAACGCATAGGTTTCAAACCAAGTAGAGTTATACCAGGTTTCTGGAGGACCACCCTGAATGAGGACAGCAGAAGCAAGGTTAGAAGAGGATGGGGGTGAGGAGGATAAACATTGCAGGAATTTACACAACTTGAGGAGGAAAGAGAGGGAGCAGAAGGGGTGAAAGCAGTCTGGGAGAGAATAGAAAGGGTTGCATGGAGTCACCTCGAGCTAGGTTTCATCTCCCTCCTCCATTTGTTAGTTCCATGACTTTGGACAAGATATTTAATGAGCGCTTCCGGGGCCCTGGAGAGGTTCCAGGCATGGGGCGTGGTGCATTCTTTGTTTGGGAATTCCTTGTTTTAAGGAGCTGGCCCTAAGGAAACAGTCCTTACACCTCATGTGGAATTTAAGAAAACAAATGAACAAAAGAAAAAAAGAGGGAGAACAAGAGAGACAACCCAAGAAACAGACTCTTAACTATAGAGAACAAACATGGTTACCAGAAGGCAGGTGGGTGGGAGGGATGGGCAAAATATGTGTTGGGGATTTAAGAGTACACTTATTATGATGAGTTCTGAGTAACTATAGAATTGTCAAATCATTATATTGTACACCTGAAATTAATATAACACTGTATGTTAACTATGCTGGAATTACAATTTTTAAAAATGGGTAGAGGACCTCAGTAGACATTTTTCCAAAGAAGACATACAGGTGGCCAACAGATACATGGAAAGATGTTCAAAATCATTAATCATCAGGGAACTGCAAATCAAAATCGCAATGAGGTATCACCTAACACCAGTCTGAGTGGCCAGTGCCAAAAAGACAGGAAACAACAAGGGCTGGCGAGGATGTGGAGAAAAAGAAACACTTGTTAGAAATGTAGAAATGTAACTGATGCAACTACTGTGGAAAACAGTGTGAAGATTCCTCAAAAAAATTAAAAATAGAAATACCATATGATTCAGTAATTCCACTACTGGGTATTTACCCAAAGAAAATGAAAACACTAGTTCAAAAAGATATATGTATCCCTATGTTTACTGCAGAATTATTTATAATAGTCAAGATATGGAAGCAACCCAAATATGCATCCGTGGATGAATGGATAAAGATATGTCATACACACACACACACACACACACACACACACACACATATGTATATATGTGTGTGAGAGATTCAGATATATAATATTATTCAACTTATATATCTATTTTATATAGATATAGATACAGATAGATACAGAGAGAATATTACTCAGCCATAAAAAAGAATGAGATCTTACCATTTATGACAACATGGATGGATCTAGAGGGTACTATGCTAGGTGAAAACATCAAACAGAGAAAGGCAAAGGCCATATGATTTCACTTACATGTAGAATCTAAAAAATAAACAAGTGAACAAACAAACGACAGACTCTTAAATACAGAGATCAAACTGATGGTTGCCAGAGGCGAGGCGGGCGAGGGGGTGATGGGAAAAATAGATAAAGGAGATTAAGTGGTACAAATTTCCAGTTATAAAGTAAGTCATGGAGATGAAAAGTACAGCATAGGGAATATAGTCAATAATATTGTAATAATATTGTATGGTGATAGGTGGTGATTACACTTACTGTGAAAATAAAAGTCATCCATAATCTTACCACACAGGGTTAGTGCTAATATCCTTTCTATGCACAAATATACTCTTCTTAAAAAGGGATTATATTAACTATTTTGGTATTTTTCTCATTAAATGATATAGTGTGAGTGCCTGAGTGGCTCAGTCAGTTAGTAATAATAAAGAAGGCAACTGCCTTCAGCTCAGATCATGATCCCAGGGTCCTGGGATCGAGCCCCACAACAGGCTCCCTGCTCAGCAGGGGAGTCTGCTTCTCCCCTTCCCCTGCTCATGGTCTCTCTCTCACTCACTCTCTCGCTTTCAAATAAATAAATTTTAAAAAAATCTTTTTTTAAAAAATAAATGATATAGTGTGAAATATCTTTCACAGCATTATTTTGCAACATCCTTTTAGTGATTTCTTTAGATGGTCCATGGTTTTATTTAATCAATCCTGTATGACTAAGGAATTAAGCAATTCCCCTGCTTTTGTTTGTTTCTTCTTTTGAACATTATTATTTTGGAATAATTATAGATTCACAGAAAGTTGCAAATATAGTACATGAGGTCATCCTGTTTCCCTTGATGGTATATCTTTCATGATTATAGTACATTGTCAAAACCAGGTATTTGACACTGGTATAAATTTGTACATAGTTCTATGTCATCTTAACACATGTAGGTTCATGTAACCCCAATCACAAACAAGATACAGAACTATTGCATCCCCTCAAAGGTCTTCAGCTTGCTACCCCTGTACAATCTACATGCCACTGTCTTTTCTACCCCAACCTGAACTCCTGACAATCACTAATCTATTCTCCATCTCCATAGTTTTGTCATTTCAAGAATGTTATGTAAATGGAATTATAGCATGTAACCTTTTGTGACTGACTTTTTTTCACTTCTCATAATGCCTTTGATACTCACCCAAGTCGTTGAATGTATCATTCCTTTTCATCACTGACTAGTATTCTATGGTATGGATACACTATTCATCCATTCATCTTGTTTAACCATTTACCTATTGAGGAACTTTTTTTTTCTTTCAAGTTTTGGGGTGTTACAAATAAAACATTTCTGAACAACGGATTCAAGTTTTCGTGTGGACATGACTTTTCATTTCTCTGGGATAAATGCCCAGGAGTGCAATTATTGAGTCACGTGGCAAGTGCATGTTTAGGTTTTAAGAAACTATCAAACTATTTCCACCAGCAATTTATGAGATCCAGTTCCTTGTATGCTAACCATGGTATTGTCATTATTTTTTAATTTAGGTGTTCTCATAGGGGTGTAGTGATATCTCATTCAATTTGCATTTCCCTAATGGCTAGTGATGTCGAACATCTTTTCATGTGTTTGTTATATGTATGTACCTTTCAGTAAAATATCTGTTCATGTCTTCTGCCAATTTTGACATTTATGGCCCAGGATACGGTTTATTTTAATGCATATAATCTGGTTGCTCAAAAAGAATGTGTATTCTGTTGTTGTTTAGTGGAGTGTCATGTAAATGTTGATTATTTCCAATTGATTTTGCTGTTGTTGCGCTTTTCTTTTATTTCTTTTCTTTTTTTTTTTTTTTTAAGATTTATTTGTTTTAGGGGGTGGGGCAGAGGGAGAGGGGAGAGAAACTTTAGCAGAGTCCTTGCTGAGCATTGAGCCCAATGCAGGGCTCGATTTCATGACCCTGAGATCAGGACCGGAGCTGAAACCAAGAGTCAGTCACTTAACCAGCTGCCATGCAGGCATCCCTTGTCGAGCTTTTCTATATCCTTGCTGACTTTCTGTCTAGTTTTTCTGTCAGTTGTTGAGAGAGGGATGTTGAATTCTCCACCTATCGTTGCAGATTTGTCTATTTCTACTTTTAGTTCTATCAGTATTTGATCCATTTACTCTAAGGCTCTGTTATTGGTACATTCACATTTAGGAATATTGTGTCTTGTTGGTGAAATGATCCTTTTGTCATGCATAATATCCCTTTTTTCTCCCTAGTAATTTTCCTTGTTCTTGATTCTACTTTATCTGAAATTAATATAGCCACTCCAGCCCTTTATTATTATTACAAACGACACTGTTCAGCCTTTGCAGTCATCCACAATTATGAGAATTTCTTGGTTAAAAGTCTGCTTGTTTTTTAAAAAGATTTTATTTATCTTTTTATTTTAGAAAGAGAGAGAGAGCACGCATAAGAGAGCGAGTGGTGGGGGTGGAGGGAAGACCAGAGGGAGAGGTAGAGGGAGGGGGAAAGAACCTTAAGCTGAGTGTGGAGCCTCACAGGGTGCTTGATCTTAAGACCCTGAGATCATGATCTGAGCCAAAACCAAGAGTCCTACACTTAACTGAGCCACCCAGTCACCTCAAAAGTCTGCATGTTTTTAAAGGTTTTTGACTATATTGTCAAATTGCCCTGCATAAACTTACTAAGTTTTGCTGCCTCAATGCTGGGAATTATCATTTAAAATAATTATAAGTGAAAGGCAAAGTTTAACCAGTTAGATGGAAATGTCTCATAACCTATAAAACTGATGAAAGAAATTGAAGATGACACAAAGAAATGGAAAAACATTCCATGTTCATGGATTGGAAGAACAAATGTTGTTAAAATGTCTATGCTACCCAAAGCAGTCTGCACATTAATGCAATCCCTATCAAAATACCACCAGCACTTTTCACAGAGCTGGAACAAACAACCCTAAAATTTATATGGAACCAGAAAAGACCCTGAATAGCCAAAGTAATGTTGAAAAAGAATGTTGAAAAAGAAAATGTAATGTTGAAAAAGTAATGTTGAAAAAGAAAAGCTGGAGGCATCATAATTCCGGACTTCAAGCTGTATTACAAAGCTGTAATATTAAGACAGTATGGTACTGGCATAAAAACAGACACATAGATCAATGGAGCAAAATAGAAAACCCAGAAACAAACCCCCAACTATATGGCCATCTAATCTTCAACACAGCAGGAAAGAACATCCAATTCTCTTCAACAAATGGTGTTGGGAAAACTGGACAGCAACATGCAAAAGAATGAAACTGGACCACTTTCTTACACCATGTACAAAAATAAGTTCAAAATGGATGACAGATCCAAATGCAAGATAGGAAACCATCAAAATCCTAGAGGAGAAAGCAAGCAGTAACCTCTTTGACATCTAGCAATTTCTTACTAGATATGTCTCCTGAGGCAAGGGAAACAAAAGCAAAAATAAACGATTGGGACTTCATCAAAATAAAACGCTTCTGCACAGGAAAGGAAACAAGAAAACTAAAAGGTAACCTATAGAATGGGAGAAGTTATTTGCAAATGACATATCTGATAAAAGATTAGTATCCAAAATACATAAAGAACTTATACAACTCAGCACCCAAAATATAAATAATCCAGTTAAAAAATGGACAGAAGACATGAAGAGATATCTTCCCTAAGAAGACATACAGATGGCTAAAAGGCACATGAAAAGATGCTCAACATCACTCATGATCAGGGAAATGCAAATCAAAACTACAAAGAGGTATCACCTAACACCAGTCAGAATGGCTAAAATTAACAACACAGAAAACAACGGGTGTTGGCAAGGATGTGGAGAAAGGGGAAACCCTCTTACACTGTTGGTGGGAATGCAAATTGGTGCAGCTACTCTGGAAAAGAGTGTGGAGGTTCCTCAAAAAGTTAAAAATAGAACTACCTTAGAATCCAGCAACTGCACTACTAGGTATTTACCCAAAGGATAAAAAAATACTGAATCGAAGGGATACATACACCCCAATGTTTATTTATAGCAACTTTATCAACAATAGCCAAATTATGTTTTGAAAAAGCCCAAATGTCCATCGACTGATGAATGGATAAAGAAGATGTGGTATATGTATATACAGTGAAATGTTTCTCAGCCATAACAAAGAAGGAAATCTTGCCTTTTGCAGTGATGTGGATGCGACTAGAAAGCATTATGCTAAGCAAAATAAGTCAGTCAGAGAAAGACAAATACCGAATGATTACACTCATACGTGGAATTTAAGAAACAAAACAGATGAACACGGAGGGGAAAAAGAGAGGCAAACCAAGAAACAGACTCTTAACTGTAAAGAATAAACTGAGCAGTACTCAGGGGGTTGGGTGGGGAGATGGGTGAAATAGGTGACGGGTATCAAGGAGGACACTTGTGATGAGCACTGGGTGTTGTATCTAAGTGATGAATCACTAAATTCTACACCGGAAACTATTATTACACTGTATGTTAACTAACTGGAATTTAAATAAAAATTTGGAGAAAGAAAAAAAGAAATGTCTCATAATTCAATGTGGGTGCAGGTAGTAATGTTTGGTGAACATATTTAAATGAGTTAAATTCTCATTTATCCTAGTAAAAAGCCAAGAGGTCTAAAGTTCATAAATCAAGAAATAGGGGCATATGTATATATTCAGAGTGGGCAGTAAGTGCCAGATAGAGCAGCCATAAGAGTTGGGAATGTTTGCTCTTTTAGGAGGGTCGGAATGGGATGGGATGGGATGGGATGGGATGGGGAACTGGATAGGGCTTTTGTAATTATTTGTATTTGTAGTAATAGATATTTTTAAAAACGTGATGTATTACTTTGATTTTGTAAATGACAGATGACTGTTGGTTTAACTTGAATTTACATTTATTATCAGGACTCCCATAATTGTAAAAATCTAACACCAAGTAAAACTGTGCCTCTCGGGGCGCCTGGGTGGCTCAGTGGGTTAAAGCCTCTGCCTTCAGCTCAGGTCATGATGTTGGGGGTCCATGGATCGAGCCCCGCGTGGGGCTCTCTGCTCAGCGGGGAGCCTGCTTCCCTCTCTCTCTCTGCCTGCCTCTCTGCATACTTGTGATCTCTCTCTCTGTGTCAAATAAGTAAATAAAATCTTTGAAAACAAACAAACAAACAAAAAAACTGTGCCTCTCACGGGAAGAAACTACAACTTCCAGGATTCCGTGGATTGAAGCGGTCGGCTGTTCTCAGAGGCAAACTACAATTCCCAGAATTCCGCTAGCCAAGGGGGTGGTTCTGGCCTAGGGTTGGGGCAGCTGAGTCCGCGAGCGTGCGCTCGTGCAAACACTGCCGCGCCGGGCTCGCCAGCCGGGTAGGCGCACGGCGGACACCCGCGAGCCCGGCGGCGGCGGATGGGACCGCGCCTCGGAACCTGCCCTCCATGCCTGGGCCTCCCGGTCTTGTAGCGGGCACAGGAGGCGGCAGCGGCAGCTGTTTGGGCCAAAGCCGGTTCCGCGGAGGGCCCACCTGGACGCTTCAGCCCCGCGGAGCCCGGCCTGCGGGCTGCAGGTGAGACGCGCGCTCGGGGCTGGCCAGGGCTCCGCGACACAGCTGGTCTTGGAGTTGAGGGATCGGCCCTGGACCTCCCCAGGGAGGGATCAACGCGAGCGCCGGGCCCTGGGGTAAAGGGGAGCCCAGGGAAGTTTGCAGAACCAAGAAGTGACGGGTGATGCGAACTGACGGAGGCGCGGGATGGGGGCGGGGGTGAGGCGAGGTGGACCCTCGGGGTCCCGCTGCCTCGGGGTCCGGGCGGCGTCCCCAGGCGCGCGCGTTGAATCCTTTAGCTCTTGGCTGGCACTGGCAGCGGGTGTTCACGCCCTTTTGCTTGGGAGAGGAATAGCGGCGTTGGCGGGGAGCCAGCGAGGTGCGCGGAGGGGGCCTGGGCCTCTGGAGCTCCTTTGGAAGGCAGTACCTGGGCGGGCCTGCAGCTGATCCCTGGGCTCTTTGGGGCTCGGTAGGATATCTCCTGTGTGCCCGGTGATCAGAGCCTGCCACGACCTGCTTGATAGTGCCAGGGTAGCCTTTGGAGGGGCCCACTTGGACTCCTGACCCCTTCCATGTGTGTAGACCCCATCTCCTGGTCACTGATGAGAATCCTCAGCTAAGATCTAGGGCCCTCCGGCCAGAGCCCTGCACCTGGTAGTGGGCGGCTAGGGTCTGCTTACTTCATATCAACCAACTTTCAGAGCCTACTCTTGGGGGCAGCAAGGCCCAGCACAGGAAAGGTTATGGGGTGAGCTTGATAGGACTTAGTGGCTAGGAGCACAGACAGAACAGAGTTTATTCACCAAATGTTTACTGTTACATGTGCTGGGCATTCAAATCCTGGCTCTCATTTATTAGCTGTGTGCCCTTGAGCAAGTCACTTATCCTCTCTGAGCCTCTATTTCTTCCTCTGCAAAATGGGGATGAAAGTACCTCCATCACAGGCTTGCTGTGAAGATTACATGAGATAAAGCTGTGCAAGTCCTCAGTCCAGTGTTGGTACACAGTGGATGTTAGCACTTGTGGTTGCTAAGATAGCAAATGTTAGAAGTGAGGTTGGAACCCAGGTCCGTCTTTGTACTGGAACTAGCTGCTCTCTCTGGCTCTCATAGATCTTGGAGATCTTCCAGTTCATCTTTTTCACATTACAGAGGAGGAATCTGAGTCCCAGAAAAGAACGCAGGTCCCATTTTCCCCCAGGGATGGCCAGCCTTGGGCCCCAGGAGGGCGAGGAGAAGCAGAGAGTGGAGATCCTCAGGAAAGAGGAGGATGGGGTGCTGGTGACTCAGTTCCCCCAGACCACCCTGTGGCCTAGAAGTGTCCTCGACAGGGGCGCCTGGGTGGCTCAGTGGGTTAAGCCTCTGCCTTCGGCTCAGGTCATGATCTCAGGGTCCTGGGATCGAGCCCCGCATCAGGCTCTCTGCTCAGCGGGGAGCCTGCTTTCCCCTCTCTCTCTGCCTGCCTCTCTGCCTACTTGTGATCTCTCTCTCTCTCTCTGTTAAATAAATAAATAAAATCTTAAAAAAAAAAAAGAAGTGTCCTCGACAGAGCAGCTGCAGCAGTGTTCAAACTTTCCTTCTGGTTGGCGAGTGCTTGCTCTGAGCCAGGCTTTAGAAAATATTGAGCAATAAACAAGGGTTCTAGTGAATATGGAGCTAACTGGAAAATTAAATTACCAAATGTTCCATTCCCCAAGGGTCTGCGGCACTCTCAGTTTGGTTGTCAGCGGATACTCTCCCCCAGGACCTGCCTAACACCTGATAGGTTTTCTTAAATTGGATAAAATAATGAACATGAAAGGCATAGCCCACAAATGTCAGCATAGGCTTTGGAGTGAGACTTGGGTTCGAATCCCAGCCCCACCACTTCATAGCTCTGTGACGTTGGGCGATTCACTCAATAACTCTGAGCATACTTCCTCAAATGTGGGATGAAATCGATAGCACTTATTTTAGATTTGTAGGAGGGAATAAATGAGGCTGTTCATCTAAAGCACTTACAACTGTTTCTGGATTAGAGTAAGAGCCACCGAATGGGTGGTGGAGTGTTATTATAATAATAATAATACTATAAAAATAATCGTCAGGCATTGTTTTGCCTATAAAGTAGGTGTAATTGTGTTGGTTTTTCACACCAGGAAATGGAGACTTGCAAGGGTTAAGAATTAGCCCAGGCAGACACAGGAGGACAAATAATACATGCTATCACTTATAGGTTGAATCTAAAATAGCCGGACTCATAGACGCAGAGAGCGGAATGGTGGTTGTGAGGGGCTGGGATGGGGGGGAACTAGTCAAAGGCTATAAAGTTTCAGGTATACAAGATGACTAAGTCCCAGAGACCTGCTGCACAGCTTAGTGCCTGTGGTTAACATGACTATACTATATACTTAAAAGTTTGCTCAGATGGTAGATGTTATGTTAAATGTTTTTATCACAAAAAATAACAAGAGGGCGGGAGGAAACTTTTGGAGGTGATGGATAGGCTTATGGCGTAGATTACGGTGATGGTTTCACAGGTGTATATCTGTCTTCAAACATCAAGTTTTACACGTTAATTATGTACAACTTTTTGTCTGTCAAAAAAAAAGAAGAATCGATCTAGGGTCACGCAGCCGCTAAGCGACAGGACAGGAGCTCACTTCTGGCATTTCAGCTCGAGAACCAGTGCCATTTACTTCTGCTCTGCTGCCTGTGGTCCTCGCAGTTCTTGAGGCCTGGCTGTGACCGGAGGTGGGCTGGTGGGGGGTTGGGGGGTGGTGGGCAGCCTCCAGCATTGCAGCAGGGGTCTTCCAGGTGGGACCCTACAGTCTGTGCTTCCTCTCCCTGCCTGAGGTCGGATGAGGCTGGAGGCAGCATCCACTGAGCGAGCCTGGGGGATGAGGTGTTAGGAAGAGGCAGGCCTGTGGTCCCTGGACCAGAGGGCCGGGGAAGGGTGCCATCCGGGTGAGGCCTAGAGAGCTTGATTCTGAGAAGAAGTGATCTCGTTTAGAGGCCAGGAAGAGTTCTCTGGGCCTGATCTCTGCCTTTGGGAGGAGGGCCGCCCGAGAGCCGTGGGCGTGAGGACAAGGAGCTCTGGACCGGGAGCACCTGCTGTTTTAATCTTGGCTGCCTTTGAGAGCCCAGCCGCCAGCCGCTGCCTCTCTCGACCTCTTTTATAAAGTAAAGAGATGGAGCAGATCATTTCTAAGGGCTCTTTTAGCTCTAAAAATAGAAGGTTTTGTCACTTTAAGTGGTGGATTAACCCTCTCAGCCCAGCACCAGGGCAGGTGGGATAATTATCACCCCCCTGTGCTAACCAGATGGTCCTTGGGGCAAGAGAATGGCCGCAGCTCCCTTGAGCTGCCTGCCGCCTGGCCTCGTGGGGAGGAATTACACAAGGAAGCCGTGGGTTGCTAAGTTACAGTCGCGGGCCTGTGGGTCTGCGTTTCCGCAGCCATCCACACCTGCTCTGCTCTTGAGTGACGAAACTCACTGCTCTGACGTCTGCCCTGCTTCTCTGTCACTGACTCTACCGCCGAGTCTGAAGCACGGTGAATAAGACCCCTGGAGTCAGACGGGTTTGTATCCCAGAGCCCCCGCTTGAGCTATAGGACCTGGAGCAAGCTTCTTAATCTCACCAAACTTTGGGGTTTTTTCATATTAAAAGAAAACGGAGCTAATCCTAGTACCTACACTGGAAGGCTTTCGTGAGGCTTAAGGGAAAAGGGGCAGGAAAGGGGCTTAGGACGGTGACTGGCATACAGTAGGTGCTCAATAAAGGAAGCTGGTGGTAGCATTAACCTCCACCCCCTGCCCAGAAGCCAGCACCGTCTTTTCCTGAGTTAGCCAGGACAGCGATGAATCCTTCCATTTTTGTCTGGTTTCCCATGTCCTCACTGCTGCCTGTGCAGGGCTCGGCCTCTGTCAGAGAATCAGACCTTTCACTCTGCCATTGGTAGACCACCGTCGGTACGGTCTTAATGCTAAGAATTGTCTCTTTTCTCCATTTCGAAAGCATAACCGAGGGCCCCCTTCCAGGCTGGACACTGGGTACTCGGCCACGAGCCAGGCGTCAGGGAGAGGCTGGAGCCTCTGGTCTGCCGAATTGCCTCTATTACCATTATTATTGCTATTATCAGGAAGGCCCTGTGTCAGGTTATTTTCAAAAGAAAGGGAAAAAAGGAAATAAGCAAGAGATTAAAAAAAAAAAAAGCCCTTTAGAAACTGAGGCCAATAGAAGGGTGCTGCCGGTTTGCCCCCAAAAACGGCTTCACTCAGCTCCTGGAGCAGCTAAATATTATTAGAACCCCATGGCCTCGGTGCACCCTCCTTTCTAGGACCCCCTCCATTCCAAGAAGGACTGGAGGCAGGTGTCCACGGTGCTGCCACGCCTGCAGGCACACAGCCGGGCAGCTGGACAAGAGGCTGCCGGCCATGGAGGCTCGTCTTCTGTGGCTGGTCACCCAGCGCTGGGTGCAGGGTCCACTTCTGGGGGGCTCTGGCCAGCTCCAGGCTCCAGATCTAGCCCCCAAAAGCCACGCATTAGAGCCTTGGGGTCTAAGAAGGTGCAAACGCTCTGGGAGTTCTAGGGTTAGGGCAGGACGTACAAACTACCATGCTCACTGGAGCCAAGAGCCCATGGGGTGAGCGAAGCCGGGCTGGGCCCTCCTGGGACCGGGAGGCCAGATGCCCAGGCGAAAGCTCAAGCTGAGGAAGTCCTGGCAGGAATGTGGCCCGGTGCTACCTCCTCGTCTCGGCCAGCTCCAGCTGCCGTACCAACATGCCACCGCCGGGGCGACAGACAGCAGACATTTATGTCTCGCGGCTCTGGAAGACAGAAATCCAAGATCGAGGTGCTGGCAGGTGTGGATTCTCCTGAGGCCCCTCTCCTTGGCTTGCAGATGGCTGCCTTCTTGCTAGGCTCTGTCACACTTCTCCTGGCTGAGTCACTACGTCCTTTGTGCCCCATACCAGCTGGGTCCTAAAATCTGGTGCCCAACGTAGAAAAGGTAGAGAACAATAAATGTGGTGATAATGGCATCCCCTGAGTTTCTCATGGAAGGCTGAGGAGATGAGGGCCAAATGGTGCCTGGACTGTTGGCATAGGTGGTGTTGACACGCTCGGTGTTCAAATCCCGACTTCATTCCATACAACCTGAGGCCCTTGGGACACAGGTGCTTAGCTCCGCCTGGCCTCTGTGTCCTGATGTGCAGATGGGGAAAATGTTACAGTGCTTGGCTAGCCCCTAGGGTTGGTTTGAGGACGAAATGAGGAAACGTGTGATGGTTTCTAGTACACTGCTCACATACAGTGTTGAAGGTGGCAGTGGTTGAAATGGTTAATTTCATGCTGGGGACAGGCTGCTTGGAGGCCGTCTTCCTAGGGGAAGGGAAGCAAGTCATCAGGAAGACTGAGCGAACCTGGGAGGGATGGTGAATGTGCCCCAAAGCCATTGGGGGGTTCAGTCCCTTTAAGAATAGTTTGGGGCTGTATGGCTGGCCGGGTACCTGTGTGTCATTCACTGTTAATATGAGGAACCCTGATAAAATGTGATTCTGACAGCTGATGTGTTTGGAGGCCTATTTAGGTACTTTACGTGTATTACCCCATTAATTCTCACAAGCACCCTAAGGAGGTTATTATTCCCATTTCACAGACGAGGCATTACAACCAGTTCACACCTAGGGTCTGAAGGAAGGTGTGAGCCGTGTGGCCTGGGAAGAATTCTTGGCCACGACCGTCAGGGAAGAGGGTTGAAATCTCCGCTGCGGTCTTGTGTGTGTCCCGATGCCTGCACTTAGCCCAGATCGGGCGCACTGACGTGGCGTGGGAGATCCGCCAGGCGTTTCCGCCTTCCTAAGCAGATCCTTCTGTTATCCACCTGACAGTGCTCTTCCTCTTGGGAGCCCTTTGGGCAAGACCGGTGGAGGCAGGGATTTTTTTTTTTTTTTTTTTTTTTTTTTAAAGATTTTATTTATTTGACAAAGAGAGATCACAAGCAGGCAGAGGCAGGCAGAGAGAGGGGAGGAAACAGGCTCCCTGCTGAGCAGAGAGCCCAATGCGGGGCTCGATCTCAGGACCCTGAGATCATGACCTGAGCTGAAGGCAGAGGCTTTAACCCACTGAGCCACTCAGGCGCCCCGAGGCAGGGATTTTTAAGCAAGGCTAGGTGTCCGTCTATCGGGATGACACAGGGGGTGATCAGATGGGGAGTTGGGTCGGCCGCACTGAACCAGGAAGGCCTGTGGTGTGCGCACAGTGCTTCCCCGGCTTCCCTGATGCTCCTGGGACTGGAGGAGAGCATCCCTCCCCACCCCATCCCCAGGCAGGGAAGCGCACATTCCCTTCTGCCGCAGCAGCTGTGGCCCATCAGGTTTGAACAACAGCCCATTGTCCCCCCTCCACCACAGTGAGGGCCTTGAGGACATTTTTTTTTTCATTTTTGTATCTTTTGCACATACTTTAATTTGGGCTGATGCAAAGCCTCACCCCCTCCCCCATTCTCTTCACATCCTCTTAAGACTTTGGACTCAGGTTCATGAGAAAATATACATATGGACTGACAGAGATACATGCAGATCATCTCTCCCCCACCGCACCTTCGCTCAGGCAGAGTCAGCCGGAGGCTAAGGAGGGCTTGCCGTGGCACCTATACCGGGGAGGGGGGGGGGCGGCCGTTTTGCTTGGTCAGTGGCTCTGCTGTATCGGTCGTTAACTAAGTTCCACGTTGTGCCTGTCCATGTCTAAGCAAAGCCTGTTTTTGAGAGAATGAAGGAAGGAGTCTAAGAACTTTCGTCATGAAGGACTCCAGGGCACCGCTTTCCACCACGGGCCGGGGATCCAGGCCTCAGCAGATGTTTCCAGGAGGGGTTTCCTTTGGGGATCTCTTCCGGGCTTGCCTCTGCGGGAAGATGGGAGCTCGGGGGCCAGTGCCCTGTCCGTGTGTTGCAAGCCCCAAAGCCTTGTCCTGTGTGAGCATGCGCACCTTTCCCTGCCTTCTCTTCCTGCTCCTACTCTTCCCGGGAGGGGGAGGGGCACTGCACCCCCACCAGGCTTCATCTGGGGCAAAGTGATTGACAGGTAACTTGAGACAAGGGTGGTCTGGTCCATAACACTCGACAGACCCCTCCCCTCCCGGGGACCTTCGTACCAGGGAGTAGGGTGCTGAAAACAGCGTGATCCAGGCTGTTGGTGCAGAACCTTCCAAGTCCAACAGGGACTGCCTTGTCCACGTAACGAGTTTATTTCCAAAGAACACAGGTTTATAATCAGGCTTCGGCCACACAAGCGGGGAAGGTGCCACCGAGGTCATTTCTGTTGAGGACTAGAATCAAGATTTGGGTCGGCTCTTTGGTTTGTCTCCCCGCCCCCCCCCCGCCCCCCCAGCCAGGATGGCCCTTCATCTGCCTCCAGGACAGCACTTCGCTGGAGGAGGCAGCGGGGCCGCTGCCCTCGCTTTTCCAGCAGCCTTGTGCCTCGTGTGGAAAAACTGTTTACCCTCAGTCGACAGACAGGACTTGGGCAAATCTGGGGCAGGAGAACGACCCATCTCTTCTTCTAGGAAGATAAGTTTAAAGAGAAATTGGCCAGAGTTGGGGGCCCATTTTGCATGGGCAGTGGATTTTCGTTCTGCATGGTCTTGATTATGTGTCTGGAGGTCGGAGTGGGCTTATATTTGATAGTTGGCAGGCATCTGGGATCGGTTTCAAGTACAGGTAGGGTGTTGGGACAGGAGGCACACCACGGGGCGTCTGCCTGGGGATCCCGGGGTGATGGAGCAGCCTTATTGTGTCCACTCAGGGCAGGGGCGAGAGGGGTCGTGGGCAGAGGCAGTTTTTCCAAGTTTCATTTCCTCTGCTTTCTAAAGGAAAAACAAGCAAACAAGGCCCGAGGTTGTTGGGTCCTTCAAGTGCATGGAGAGGCACTGAACAGTGGGTCAGACCTCAGCACTGGACACAGCCATCCCATCAGCCAGGCGGGCCGCAGTCCTGCGGAAGGCGGCAGCTTGGGCGTGTCTCTTCTAGTCTCCCAGGCCAGGGATGGTGACCTGAGTTCTCCCTCGCCACCCCCGTCTCCCTACCACTGCCCTGCTGTCACCGAGACTGGTGGCCTCTCCAGGAGCACTGAAAATTGGCCTGGAGAAAGGGGACATCATGGGATCCATTGTCCAGGAAGCAACTTGGCCCCAATTCTTCTTCACCATTTTGAACTTCCTCCTACTAGAGTTTATTACCCAGAAACATTTTGAAACGGTGATGGAGAAAGGCCTCTTTCATCTTCTTCAGTGCGAGGGGTCTGATTAATGAGCTCTTTGCCTCCATCCGTATCTTTTGAAAACTCTTCTGAACGTTTTGCCTGATCCTTGAGTTCTATTGGTTTACGCAGCTGCTGCAGTGCAGTTGGGGGATCAGGGGAAGGGGGAGTACGGGAAACAGCCCGAAAGGACTTTATAATAACTCCCGGTTGCCCAAGTACCTGTTGGCTTTTTCCTGCTGCACTTTGGCTACTTCACGGCAGCGGAAGATGCAAGGTGGTTTTTCACCTGTCTCCACAGTGGCAAAAAACAGTAATGACTGTGCTAGTTCATGTTCCTCCAGAAGTAGATCCTGAGACAGAGATGCAAGTACGGGAGATTATTTGAACTCCTTCCCAATAAACGTGAATAAGGGAGTGAAGAACTGAGACCGGGGAGGGGGAGGAGGGGGCATGCATCAGGCCAGTGCCTGCTCTGGGCAGTCACCCCATCTGTCAGGGAACCCTGGAGCCACTGTAGGACATGCCTCGGAACTCTCCGACCTGGGGAGCATGGCAGTGCGGTATTCATTCATTCATTCATTTATATTTCAATTCCAGCATAGTTTACATGCAGTCCTGTATTAGTGATTCAGCCACTCCATGGGAGGGGGTATTTATGCAACTGTTCCCGTCGGATGTTGGTGCAGGCTGCCTGGTTTGTGCATGGTAAAGTTACAAACCCAGGTGGTCCCTCCTCTGGGCCTCATGCTTTAACCAACACACGATTTCTAGCGAAATGCTCTGTCCATCCCCAGCAAACCTCCCTTCCCATTTTCCCCCTGGGAAGGCAGCTTGAGAGCCTGAAGGGCCCTGTGAGCCAGTCTGTATTTGTCCTGCTTTCTGTCCGCATCCTTCTGGCTGGCCTGGGGAGGGGTTGGTAACTTAGCGTCTAATTAGGAACAGTGCCCCCCCTCCCCCCAACTCCCGAGTCTCAGGCTCAAAGGCTGGCCTCTGCCTGGTTGCCTAGTTGCCCCACAGGGCCCCGGCCCCATGTTTCCTGGTTCCCATAAGCTTGGCCCCAGGCCACACACACACACACTCCTGTTCCACTCCGAGCTTACGGCTTGCCTGGGATTGGCTACGGCACACACAGCCCCTCAGGTCCAGAGGAGAGGCCCAGCCCCTTCCTGCCGTGGGCCCACACCACTACCTCACCTGCCTGCTGCCAAGCTTGCATTCCAGCGCAGGGAGGCCTAGGAGAGCGGCAGGTGGCAGAATGCTCACCGGAGAGGTGCCCACTCAGGTTAGAGGTTCGTCTTTCCTCTCCCTTTTCCTCATTTCCCTGCAGGCCTTGCTCTCTGACGTCCCCTGGATGTGGCCGCTGTGGCTTTAGCTGCTGTTGGAAGCGTTCCCGTCTGTGGAAGGAGCCGAACACGCGTCAGCTCACGCCCCTCTCGTCTGCCTCTCATCTCTCCCGGAAGGGCTGTTTATCTTATATTGTCTAAATACTCATTTATTACTCAGCCACTCTCTGGAATTCTGTCATTTGTAAATAGGGATTTATTTGATTCTTTATTGTTAACTTTTTGACTTTTTACTATGGAAAATGTTAAACACACAAAAAAGGATCATAGAAAGGCCCCCCATCACCATTTTTCACAGTGATCTATTTACTACCGTCTTGTTCCATCTGTCTCCATACTCTTTTTTGCTTAAGTATCTTCATTTTATTTTTTTTTAAGTAGGCTCCATGCCTAACATAATGTGGGGCTTGAACTCACGACCCTGAGATCAAGAGTCACACGCTCTACTGACTGTGCCAGTCAGGAGCCTCTTTGCTGGAGTATTTTAGAACAAACCACGTATGTGTCATTTTACCTATAACCACTTATGTTCTCTTCTTTCTTAAGTTATCTAAATTTTTTTTAAAGATTTTATGTATTTGAGAGAGAGCGAGAGAGAATATGAGCAGGGTTGCACGGGGAGAAGCAGAGGGAGAGGGAGAAGCAGGCTCCCTGCCAAGCAGAGAGCTCAGCACAGGGGCGGGGCTCAATCCCAGGACCCCGAGATCATGACCTGAGCTGAAGGCAGACACTTAACCGACTGAGCCGCTCAGGCGCCCCTTATCTAATTTTTTATGACTTTTTATTTTGAAATAATTTTAGACTTACAGAAACATTACCATAAATGCTTCTCTCAGCTTCCCCTGATGTTAAATCTTACATAACCACGGTGCCATGATCAAAACCAGGAAATTAACACAGCACCATTACCTAAACCGCAGAGCTTACTCCGATTCTGCCAACAAAGGACTAACGTCCTTTTCCTGGTCCAAGATCCCATGTTATGTTTCGTTGTTGTGTCTCCTTAGACTCCTTCAGTCTGGGACAGCTTCTCAGTCATTCCGGATTTTCTGTGACCTTAACTCTTGAAGAGTCCTGGTCAGGTATTTTGTAGAATGTCCTTCAATCTGGGTTTAATGTTTTCTCTACTAACTTACCTATACACCATATTCAGAACTAGCAGTGGAGCTAGACCCCGTTTCCCCATTTGGACACACAGATTAAGGTTGTGTAATTTGGGTAAGAAGATCACAGAAGTCAGGTGCCCTTCTTAGGGCACTGTATCAAGGGGTACGTGGTGCCAGGAAATTGTTCCCGGCGATGATAATATCAGTTACTTGGTCTCTGTATCATAAAGTTTCATCCTTTCTGTTTTCTTTCTTTTTCTTTTTTTTTTTTGTACCATAAAGTTTCTATTTTTGCCTTTGTAATAGATACATATCTCACAGGGAGATTGTTCCAGACGATGCAAATATCCTATTTCTCATCATACTTCCACCCACTCATTTTAGCATCCAGTAGTGGATCTTGCCTGAGACCATTATTCCCGTGATGTTTGCCAAATGGTGATATTCTGTTTCCATCGTTGCTTCTGCATTTATTAATTGGAGTTCTACTGTAAGAAAGATCTGTTCCTTCTTCCTTATTTATTCATATCAATATTGACTCAGGCATGCTTATTTTATTCTGTGGGTTCTAATCCATTACTGTTGCTCTTTAATTTCGTTACGCTGCCCCAGATTTAGCTCCTTCAGGTTAGCTCCTGTGCCTTCTTGATATGTCCTCATCACTTTTTGAGAACTTCCTTACATTCTGGTAGTACAAGACGTTCCCAACTCCTCTTGTACTTTCCCTGCCCGAGCTGTGGCCAACGGTGATTTTTCCACAGAGCCCTGGTTCCTTAGAGGGGATGACATTAGGAAGGAAGACCTGAGTGCCAGGCGTGCTGTCCGTGCTCCCAGGCCCTGCCGCGGGTCAGAACTAGGAGCTCTATGTATGTGGGTCCAGCCCTCACTCCCCCCGCCCCCATAGCTGTTCCTCCTGCTCACGTCCTCCTGTCATGCCAGCCTGAGTCCTTCCTCAGTTCCCTGCCCAGATCCGAGCTGAGGCCTCCGGGGTAGCCTCCCCAGCTCCCCGGTGAGACACCCTGCCCTTCTGGCCTCTCCTGACCTTAAGGATGAATGAAC
>CM052898.1:60945028-61064573 GCA_028534135.1 Potos flavus | reverse complement strand
GGTCAGCTTTTGCTTCGAGTCAGATGAAGGCAAGCCAAGTGTCTCCAGAAGGTTTTAAAATGCCAGACTTCATCGTGCATCCCCGTGGCCCTTCATTAACCATCTGATGGCCCAATGTTTTTTCTTTCCCCTCTGCTAGACACTCGTCAGTTTGAACCTAATGGTGCGCAGTTGCTATTTTTGTGCAGCAGAAGCAGGCGGCTCTCAGGATTCACGAGGCACGACTAACCCCTGATCTCTGACCTTCTCCACCACCCTGGGAGGTGGGGGCTGCACGCTCACCTTTGCTGACGGGGAGCCTGGCTTCAGAAGGGCCACGCGGTAAAGTCAGGGAGCCGGGGTCTGAACCCGAGTCTTCTGGCTTTTTATCCTTAAACTTTCCTAGACAGCACACATCCTCCTCTGGGTGCTATCGAGCACCGGGAATGCAGTGGGAACTCAGAGCCAGGTCGGTTTAGGGTGTGATGTGAGAACTGCTGGTGTCTCCAGAGGAGCAAACCAGTGGGAGTACGGAGGGCTTGCTGCCCTAAGGCCAGGGCGCGCGGACCACCCCTCTCCCCGCTCTGGGGAGGGCAGCAGAAGGCGCGGCAGCGTGGGCAAGGGGAGAACTCCACAGGAGTTTCCCTCGGGCAGAGGAAGCTGCAGGGGATGTTAGGGGCCTGCTCTCCCGAGCAGAGCTGTGTCCGAGGGGCTTCAGAGCGGCTCACCCACATCACACCTGGCCCGGCCCTAGAGGGAGGCGGCGGGTTGGAGAAGCGGAGAGGCCGGGCCGCGCGAGGAGCCGTCTACCTGCTCTACACCCTGAGCTCAGGAGCTGCCCGGCCAGGCCTGCAGCTGCCCTGGCGGCTCTCCCCAGCCTTCAGGAGGTGCCGCGTTAGGGCACCTCCATTTTTAATCCTGGCTGTGTCACAGACTTGCTGGGTGATTTGGGGCAAATTCCTCACCTCTCTAAAATGAGGAGGACTTGCTTAGTGGTTGTTAACCTAATAGTGGAATTCCCTCCTGCGAGCAAAGAACCCCATTTTTAAATACATTTTCGTGCACTCGTATGAGTTTCCTAGGGCTGCTGCAACAAATTAAACCCCAGACGTGATGGCTTAAAAGGCCAGAAATCTATTCTTGCACAGTTCCGGAGGCCAGAAGTCTAAAATAAAGATACTGACAGGGCCATGCTCCCTCTGAAAACTGCAGGAGAGGATCCTTTCTTGCATCTTAGTGTCTGGTGGCTCCTGGTAATCCCAAGTGGTCTTTGGTTTATAGCTACATCATTCGAGTCTCTTGTCTTTGCCTTCATGTGACCACCTTCTGTGTCCCAGTGCCTTTTTCTGCCTCTTACAGGGACCCTTTCATTAGATTTTTTTTTTTAAGATTTTATTTATTTATTTGACAGAGAGAGAGAGATCACAAGTAGGCAGAGAGAGAGGGGGAAGCAGGCTCCCCGCTGAGCAGAGAGCCCGATGCGGGGCTCGATCCCAGGACCCTGAGGTCATGACCTGAGCCGAAGGCAGAGGCTTTAACCCACTGAGCCACCCAGGCGCCCTGACATTTTCATTAGATTTAGGGCCCATCCTAATCCATTATGATCTCATCTCAAGATCCTTAACAATTATATGTGTAAATACCCTATTTCCAAATAACATCACATTCTGAGGTTCTGGGTAGACATGAATTTGGGGGGGCATTATTCAACCCACTATAGTACTCCTAAATATAAGAAATTAAAGGTGCTTGGTTTTGTTTGGAGGTAAATGGAGGCCAAGACCCTGGCCTCATGTCCTTGTTGCCTACCACCAGCCTTGGCAGCCTCCGAGAATCAGGTCTGCAAACCTCTAGGTACCCAAGGTTCCAGGAAGCCTTAGTTCACCATATCCCATGGTGGTGAGACTTCGGACTTATAATTCTGAATTGATGCTGGAATCAGTTAGACTTTGAGACTACTGGGACTCATGGCCTGGTTCTTTGGTTAAGAGCCTCTTCTTGGTTTTTCTCAAATGTGGCTATACCCCCAGAATCACCTGGGAGCTTGGTAAAAAAGCAGATACCAATGAGACTTTGGGTTCTGGTCAAAATGGAGTGGACACGTGTATCCCTATCCATGCACCATGCACCAATACAGCTAAAAACACAGGACATTAGGTATAAAACAGGAGAAGACCGAAAGGTGGAGAGAAGAATGTGGAACAACACAGTGGTGAGTTCCTTGGGTTTTCTTTTTGCCTCCTATGTATCCTAGACTGGGTGCTAAAGAAAGCAACCCAGAAATGCCAGCGAGCATGGAGCAGAAAAAGCCCCAGTAGATTGTGCTAAGTTGCATATACAATGTATGGTGCCTAAAGCAACCACTAGAACATCTGCACCAAGAAATACACTCAGAAACACTGTAGATAAAAACGGAATTCAGATAATCTGCAAGAAGACAGGAAAATGAAACAGGAACAAAAGAGGCAGATGCCTGAGCCATACTCCAGACCTCCTGCTGAATCAGAACCTGCAGAATTTGTGCCTGCGAATATCCAGTTTTAGCAAAGGCCTCTGGGGATCTCGGGAACCAACCAGTTTTGAGGATCTGTGGTCTAGACCAGTTTTTGTTTTTGTTTTTGTTTTTGTTTTTGTTTTAGAGAGAGTGAGTGAGCATGTGTGTGTGGGGGGGAGCTGGGAGGGGCAGAGGGAGAGGGAGAATCTTAAGGAGGCTCCATGCTTAGAGCCCAGTGCAGGGCTTGATCTCACGACCCCTCATGACCTGAGCTAAAATCAAGAGTCAGGTGTTTAACTGACTAAGCCACCCAGGCGCCCCCTAGGCCTTTTTTTTAAACAGCAAATTGCCAACCCTGTTAGGTTGTAAAATCAATTAAGATGAACATCCCCCCCCCCTTTTAGAACAAACTTAAAATATTGGACTAGAAAAGAAAACACTGGAGTGCATTACAGCCGGTCAGAGTACTTCTTTGTGAAATTTTGGGGGGGCAATATAACATGTGCGCATGTATGAATGTGTGCATGCTGAACCTTTAGATGAGGGTCGCTGGAAGAGATGGTGCCCCCAGGAACGGCCTTCAGCTAGTGCGGGAGAGGAATCGGAAGGCAAATAGCCTGGCTTCTTCAGAGTAGTGACCTGCTCATTAATGTGCCCTGTGTTGGCGTCACTCCTCCTTCCTCTTATTTCCCTGCTCTCCTACAGGGATTTCTTTGGATAATTTCTCAAACTGTTTTAGCTCAAACCCTTGCCTCCAATTCTGCTTCTGAGGGAAACTAGCCTAAGCCCCTGTCTCTTTCTGGGCAGGATTGCACTTTGATTTTTGTGATTGCAGGGAGAGAGAAGTTACAAGACCCCAAGAGTCCAAAGCTAGCCCCGAGGGAATAAAGGGGCTGCTCCACTCCTCCCCGGTGCAGTGCTGACCAGGCACCCAGGGCTCCCTGGGCCCTCCTCCGAGGGCGGAGAGTGAGACCCTTCAAATCTGAGCAGTCCTGGGCTTCAGAGCAAGGATGTTAGCCTTCCTGCTAGTGCAGGAAAATGGAGCAAACACCCCCAGCCCAGCCAGGCCTCTCTGCAGGCATGCGTAGCAATGGTGCCGCCCAGATACTGTTCCTTCACCAGACCAGGGAGGGGGCAAATATCTACCCATCCTTTCATGGGAATCTAAAAGCCAGCAGGCCTGAATTCCAAACAGGAACTGTAAGCAAGAGCAGACGATCCCCCGTATCCCCCGGGGCATATGTGCCAAGAAGGGTCCTAAGAAGGGGACACTGGGGTCCTGGTATACATACAGCCTGGCCTCTGTGCCCATGTGAGGAAGAGTCCTTACCTCGCAGGACCAGGAATGCCAGGCCCTGGAGGGGGCGCTCCCTGTGGCCTCTGGTCACAGATCCTCCGTTAGTTAGCTTTTCCTGTAGCAGTGCCTCAGATCAAACAGCCACAGGATCTCAGTGACATCCGACAGTGAGCACTCACCCAGCCCAGATGTCTGCGTGTTGGGCTCCCTCGCCAACCGGGGCTCCTCTGGGCTAGACGGGGCTTGGCTGGAGCAGCTCCGCACCGCACTCCTCTCGCTCCTCCCGGGACCAGGAAGTTAGGCTGCACACATTCTCCCCTCGGCACCGTCCTAGGTGTGAAGAAGGCCGGGACAGTCGCACGAGATCTCTTCAAGCCCCTGATTATGTTTTCCCTGCTAACATTTCACTGGCCAAAGCAGGTGATGTGGCCAAGTCCCAGGGCGAGGCGCAGGGATGTGTACCGCCCCCGCGGGAGCGGTGGGGAAGGGCGGGCGCCGCGCCCCGCAGGAGCCCGAGGTGGCTGCGGACGGACAGACGGGGCCAACACGTTTCCCTTTCCTTGTCTCCCGCAGGCTCGTGCCGGCGCTCGGGGCGCCCGCGGGGATGGGTAGAGCCCGCCAGGCCTGTGGCGCCGCCCGGGGGCTGTGCTCGCGCTAGGGCCCCACAGCGGCCTGACGATGCACCTGTCGGCGGTGTTCAACGCGCTCCTGGTGTCGGTGCTGGCGGCCGTGCTGTGGAAGCACGTGCGGCTGCGCGAGCATGCGGCCGGCCTGGAGGAGGAGCTGGCCGCCGGCCGCCGGGCCGCGGAGCCCGCCCCCGCGCCGAGGATCGACTACCCCAAGGCCCTGCAGCTCCTCAGCGAGGGCGGCACGCAGATGGTGTGCACGGGCCGCACGCACACCGACCGCGTGTGCCGCTTCAAGTGGCTCTGCTACTCCAACGAGGCCGAGGAGTTCATCTTCTTCCATGGCAACGCCTCGGTCATGCTGCCCAACCTGGGCTCCCGGCGCTTCCAGCCGGCCCTGCTCGACCTGTCCACCGTGGAGGACCACAACACCCAGTACTTCAACTTCGTGGAGCTGCCGGCCGCCGCCCTGCGCTTCCTGCCCAAGCCCGTGTTCGTGCCCGACGTGGCCCTCATCGCCAACCGCTTCAACCCCGACAACCTGATGCACGTCTTCCACGACGACCTGCTGCCCCTCTTCTACACCCTGAGGCAGTTCCCGGGGCTGGCGCACGAGGCCCGGCTCTTCTTCATGGAGGACTGGAGCGAGGGCGCCCACTTCGACCTGTACAGGCTTCTCAGTCCCAAGCAGCCGCTCCTGCGGGCGCAGCTGAAGGCGCTGGGCCGGCTGCTGTGCTTCTCCCACGCGTTCGTGGGCCTCTCCAAGATCACCACCTGGTACCAGTACGGCTTCGTCCAGCCCCAGGGCCCCAAGGCTAACATCCTCGTCTCCGGCAACGAGATCCGGCAGTTTGCCCGGTTCATGCAGGAAAAGCTGAACGTGAGCCACGCGGGGGCGCCCCTGGGCGAAGAGTACATTTTGGTCTTCAGCCGCACCCAGAACAGACTCATCCTGAATGAGGCAGAGCTGCTGCTGGCGCTGGCCCAGGAGTTCCAGATGAAGACGGTGACGGTGTCCTTGGAGGACCACGCCTTTGCTGACGTCGTGCGGCTGGTCAGCAATGCCTCCATGCTGGTCAGCATGCACGGGGCCCAGCTGGTCACTGCCCTCTTCCTGCCCCGTGGGGCAGCCGTGGTCGAGCTCTTCCCCTATGCCGTCAACCCGGACCACTACACCCCCTATAAGACGCTGGCCACGCTGCCCGGCATGGACCTCCAGTACGTAGCCTGGCGGAACACGATGCCAGAGAACACGGTCACGCACCCGGAGCGGCCCTGGGACCAGGGGGGCATCACCCACCTGGACCGGGCTGAGCAGGCCCGTATCCTCCAGAGCCGTGAGGTCCCACGGCATCTCTGCTGCCGGAACCCCGAGTGGCTCTTCCGCATCTACCAGGACACCAAGGTGGACATCCCGTCCCTCATCCAAACCGTGCGGCGTGTGGTGAAGGGCCGGCCAGGGCCGCGGAAGCAGAAGTGGGCCGTCGGCCTCTACCCGGGCAAGGTTCGGGAGGCGCGGTGCCAGGCATCGGTGCAGGGCGCCTCCGAGGCCCGCCTCACCGTCTCCTGGCAGATCCCCTGGAACCTCAAGTACCTGAAGGTGAGGGAGGTGAAGTACGAGGTGTGGCTCCAGGAGCAGGGGGAGAACACCTACGTGCCTTACATCCTGGGCCTGCAGAACCACACCTTCACCGAGAACATCAAGCCTTTCACCACCTACTTGGTGTGGGTCCGCTGCATCTTCAACAAGATCCTCCTGGGACCCTTTGCAGATGTGCTGGTGTGCAACACGTAGCGAGCGTGCCGTGGCCGGGCCTCGGGGCGGGGGTGTCTCCCCCGGCTCAGTGTCCCGGGGCCCACTAGCGCCCGCGGTGGCTTCTGGGAATTATTTATTTATGGAGCAGGCCCGCCGCAGGCCTGTGCCTCCGCATCTTCTTACCGCGTCTGGAGTGTGGCGTTCCCAGCACTCTGTGCACTGGTGCAGTGGGACTGTCCCAACCCCCTTCTCCCGTCCTGAGCATCCGTACCCTGGAGAAGGTCCTCAGTGGGAGGAGGAAGAAGGAAAGAGAATCCTAAGGAGCCTTTGGCTGAGAGATCATGCCGTTCCCTCCTGACTCTTTCTGGTTGATAGCCAGATGTCTGGAAACTGTGAGTACATCATGTGGCCGCTTGGGTGGGTGGTTCATCAGCTTCCATCATCATGAAATTCACCTGTAGCACGGTGAACATGTGTTTGGAACATTCATTAAATGATTATAAACGTCTTGGTCAAGTCTTTTTTTTTTAAGATTTTATTTTTAGAGAGAGCAAGAGAGAGCGTGAGCAGGAGGGAGAGGGAGAAGCAGGCTCCCCGCTGAGCAGGCAGCCCCATGTGGGGCTGGATCACAAGACCTCAGGATTATGACGTGAGCGGAGGGCCGACGCTTAACCGACTGAGTCACCCAGGCGCCCCTTGGTCAAGTCTTTTTATTGGGTAGTTGGAAGTGGGGCTGGTAGTCGGTGCACATGTGCTCTCTCATCCCAGCTGTCAACCGAGGAGATGTGGTGATGGGCAAGCCCGAAGTGAGGCAGGCTGGTTGCATCGTATCTTGCAACTTGCCGGGTGAATACCACATTTCCCATCTAAGTGGGGTCCAAGTCTGGAAGCGGAGGGACGGGTCTGCCGGGAGGAAGAGCACTGTCCACCAGGGGGCGCGCTTAGGCTAAAGAGGACATCAGGCAGCCAAGACCACAGCAGACCACACTGGGCATCCGGTTCCCTTAGGAGAACATAGGGCAGGGCATTCAGCAGGACAGCGCTGAGCACTTTTCTTCTGCAGGAGGGGTCCTCATGGCAGCCCAGGGGCCATTCTCGCCCTGTTCTGTGAGTTGCTGCTCGAGGGTGATGAGACGAGACCCCTGTCAGTAGTTGGGGCCACCAGCTTAGAAGCCCTATAGGAGCCATTGTTTTTCAAACAACAGTCATGGTTCCCAGGCCCCCCGGGGACACTGTGCTCAGCGGAGCCTGTGGCTCTGGTGCCCGCCCAGACACTTCAGTTCCCGCATAGCCCTTCCAGGGCGGACGTAGCTCATCTGTCGGAGGTCACTTGTACTGTCAGCTTTGCTGAAGGGCACACCTGACATCCCACTGTCGTCTGGCTTCCGCGGAGACAGAGCTAGAACACTAACCCAAGATCAGATTTGCCTTGGAGCAGGGACCCTGCTCCAAGTCTGACTCCTGGGAAGGAGAGCGGGAAAGGGGATCCAGGAGGGAGAGCCTCCGGCTGTAGCTCAGCTGGAAGGTTGTCGCGCCAAGCTGGACAGTTCTTGAGCCGCAGTGGTCTATGAGATGCGTAGCTGGTCCCTGGCCGGGGCGACCGTGGGAAGAATGGCCTTGGCGCCTGTCGGTGGTGGATTCAGAGCAGGAGATCCGAGTGGCAGGTTTTCATGGTCACCAGGGGCCTCCGTGACCTTCCTTTTACCTAGAATATCTTTGTCCCTAACTGTATCCTCCATCGGCCGCCTTGTCGGACTGCCACATTGATGCACACGTGAAGATTCAGTTCAGTGGGAAGTCTCCCACACTGAGGGGTGAGGGTAAAACTACTTGGAAACCGCCTGGTGGTTTCTGCTCAGGCTGAACACATAGCTACCCTGGGTCTCAGCAATTTCACTGCTAAATATATACCCAAGAGAAAGGAGTGCCGATGTCATTGAAAAGACATGCGTGAAATATAGCTCTAAATAGTCAGAAACTAAACAACCCCAATTTCCACCAACAGGTATATTCATGCAAAGGACACAATTTTTTCCCCTAAGATTTTATTTATTTGTTTGTTTATTTATTTATTTATTTAGAGAGCATGAAATGGGGTCGGGGGGGGAGACAGAGGGAAGGGAGAAAGAACCCCAAGCAGACTCCGTGCTGAGCACAGAGCCCCACGCAGGGCTCAATCTCACGACCCTGAGATCACGACCTGAGCTGAAATCAGGAGTCAGATGCTTAACCGGCTGAGCTACCGAGGCGCCCCAGGACACAACAATTAAAAAAAAAAAAAAGAATGAAATATGGGTACACACAACCGTGTAAATCTCAGAGTGTTAAATACATACTGAGTGACAATACATACCGTACGATTCCATTCACACGAAAGGCTAGAACAAGAAAACCGATCAATGGCGGGAGAAGTCAGAATCGCTCCTGGGAAGGGTCGAGACTGAGCCGGACAGGACGGGACTCGGGAGGCTGGGGATGTCGTCATCCGGCTGGTGGGTGCAAGTGACTGTCCACGTCAGCAGTCATCAGCTTACACTTGAGATCAGTGCACTTTATATACGTCACTATATACCTCAATTAAACAGAAATAAAAACTTGGCTCAAGGGGCAACTCTTCTGGAAAACAGTGTGTGTCTCCTCCAGCTCCCCGGTCATGAGGCCTCTCGCATCCCCCAAACCCCAGCTCTGCTGCCCTGTCGTGTTCTGGAAGGTACTCTGCTCCCGCAAAGGGTTGCCCACCGGCTAGAGGCTCGGCATAGGTGTTTATGTGTGTGGACCCTGATGCCGAGGAATCCGTAAATGGTTCATTTGTTCCACGAAGCAATGGATTTCTGCCTGTGTCCGTATTGCTTTTTACAAATTTAATCCTCTGAAACTTTGTCCTGGTTTTTTGTTTGTTTTTTCCTCTTATCATCATAACATGAACGCTTTACCGTGTCACTGAAAGTTATTCTTCGAAAACAAGATTCTAGTTGACTGTAGAAAGTTCCACTGCCTGGACTCACAAAGAAGTTGGCTACCCTTTCCCCAGGTCACAGCATTTGTTAAGGGGCAGGAGCCTGGATCCATGCCCAGCAGCCCAGCCCAGGCCCTTTGACACACTGTTTCTTCTTTTGCTGCTGCTTTTTGTTATCATGTTTCTTTTATTGATGTTTAGTTAATTTCCAGTGACTTGCACAGATCTTCACTATACAGTCCTGTGGGTTTCACGCATACATACTTCTTCGTACCCCACACGCTTGCAAGGTATAGATTATTTCCATCATCCCCATATTTGCAGTTTTTTACACTTTGGAAATATAGCAGGCAAGAATTGTTTTTGTTATCACAGAGGAGTTAGCTGCATTTAACATTAAGGGTCTGACATTTTGTTGATACCATTTGTTTTAAATTAGTGTCCTCATACAACCCCATCAAAGAATTGGGGTGATGATGAGGGCAGAAGAGCCCCAGGACTGGGATCTGGGATGCCCATCCCAATAGCCAGCAGCTCCCCCTGCACCCTGTGAGTCAGCTCTGAGGGCACCTCGCTGGCCGTGATGGGGGGCAGCAGGCCAGTGCGAGGCCTGGAAAGGGAGCACACACGGACCCCCCAGCCCAAAGCAAACCCCTCAGAGGCGTTCCTCAGCCCCTGACTGTGTAGTCTCTCTCCGCCCCACTCGGCTGTCCCCGTGTGGTCAGGCACTCCAGGTGCACCGCCCCCCGTCCCAGGCGCTGCCCAACAGCATGTACCCCCGAACTGATGGGGGGCCCCTGCCTCTGGGCCCCCGCCCTCCAGCACAGGAGGGCAGTGTCAGGTCTGCAAATAGTCCCCCTCAGATGCGGGGAGGGTGGAAGGGAGGCAGTGGCATGCTGCCTTACTCTCTGCAGGGGTGTGGCCCCGCTCTCCCGGCCCAGTGTGGAAGACGGTGACGGCCTGGCCGGGTCCCCGCTGCCCGGGTCAGCACCAGAGGCAGAGCCCGGGGCTGCATCCCCATGCAGAAAGGGGCTGTGGGCTCTCCCTTCAGGAGTCGTGCCGGCCGTGGGAACCCCAGGGCCCTTACAAAAAGGAGTTTTGTGTCTCAGAGAAAACCTCGTGAAGCCCCACAGCTAATTTAGAATTTGAGACAATTCTGTTCCGATTGGGGAATAAAACGCACAAAAAGATGTAGTTGCTTTCTGGGCGCTTACCTCTAGTGGAAATAATCCAATAATCTCTTTTGGAATGTTGTACCGTCAGACTTCCCAGGTTCAGGTAGGGCAGCCTTTCTCTAGGATTGCAAAGGTTTAGCAAAACACTCCAACTTGAATTTCACGCAACAGATTTTTGGCAATCTCGTGCAGTATGTGGCAACACTGTTTCCCACTAATGGAAAATGTGAGGTGAAGAAGGCTTGTTGTGTAACCACGAGGTTAATAATCCCCCCATACTTCCATTTTCCCAGTGGCAATGCAGAGGTGCTGGTGGGAGGAAGGCCTCACTCTGGCCTCAGCTCCAGTAAGAAATAGGAACGATACCAAATGCCTGAAAAGATGCAGGGAGACCGGATCACTCATATGAATTGCTGAGAAGAATGTGAAACGGTAGCCTGGGGATAGTTTGGCAGTTTCTTAAGAAATTAAACATATTACCATGAAATTGCACTCCTGGGCATTTGCCCCAGGAAAAAAAAAAAAAAAGAATATTCTGTTCACACAAAAACAAGTACGAGAATGTTCAGAGCGGCTTTAATTGTATTAGCCCAAAACGAGAAATGACCCAGATGTCCTTCGGTGGGTGACTTGTAAACAAACTGTGGTCTCTCCGGAGCACAAGGCACTAACTAATAAAAAGGAACAGTAATAAAAAAGGAACGGACTATTGGTAAAAGCAACAATCTGGCTGGATCTCAGGGGCGTTGTGCGGAGGGAAGAAAGCCGCTCTCGAAAGTTTACATGCTGTGCGATTCCATTTAGATACCATTCTCAAAATGATAAAAATTGTAGAGAGGGAGACCAGATGTGCGGCTGCCAGGGACGAGGGTGGGAGAGCGTGAAGGGGCGGGTGTGGCGGGAGGGGTGGCAGGAGGGAGATCTTCGAGGTGCTGGAGCAGTTTTGTATCTTGATCACTGTGGTGGTTAATGAATCCACGGGTGTTAAAATGACACACAGTACACCAATGTCAAGTTCGTGGTTTTGGAACTGTACTGTAATTACGGAAGATGCAACCACTGGGGGAAACTGGATGAAGGGCACACAGGACCTCCCGGTACTGTCTTTGCAACTACCGTGAATTCATAATTGTGTCAAAATGAAAAGTTAAAAAAAAAAAAAACAATCCTTGGGGGCATGGGAGGCCTGGGCTCCAAGCTGGGCCTTGAGGAGAAGTTCGGAGAACTGCCCAGCCACGGAGGCTCCTACAAGAGCTAGGGGTCCAGGAGCCAGAAGCAGAGCTAGGGTCTGAGGCTCACGAGGGGTCACGGTCACTGTCACAGCTCCTGCCAAAGTCATAACCACGTCCACTATCACAGAGCTGGTGACCGAAAATAGCCGAGAGGTGCAAGACGTTCTCCACCTCACTCCTTCCAACCGACCCCCTAGTGCCCCCAAATCGTGGACTCTAATTTGCGTCCTGAGCCCGGCTGGGCCGCGAGGGAGCCTGGGTAATGGCAGGCGCAGCTTTCCGGCCCGGGCCCTGCAGGAAGCCTTCCTCGGGTGGGCGGGCGGAAGTCGGACGACCCCGTCCCGATCCCACCCCCACCCTGTCACCCACCAGGACCAGACGTGTCTTTGTGGGGCGCCACAGCCTCCAGGCGTGCAGGGCAGAGAAGGAACGCCCATCCCTCCCAGCACGAGAGTCCACGAGGTGCCCGGGGTCCCACTGGCCCGCGTGTGAGTGCGTGTGTTCTCCACGAAGGCAGCCGTCACGAGATCGAGGCAACCGGACGTGCGGGAAGCAGTCGCCGCTGGATCTGCCTTATGCACTAGCCTCCGCGGTCATGCTCAGTGTCGCTCCCGTGGACAGGTGGAGGGGAGGCCCTTGCTGCCTGGTGTGATGCGGGGTCTGTAGAAATGATCCCCTGGCAAATGATCCTCGGCTGGGGAGACAGACACACGAGGAACTTGACAAAAACCCATATTCTCACACCCATCAGCTTGAAACGACTTACTACTCTCATCCTGTCTCCCGGGCCTCCCACGGGGAGGTGCCCTTGACCTGTACTTCCCTCCAAAGCCGCACTGGGAACCCTCCAGAGCTCACCCCGCTTCTGCCTGCCCTCTGGGGTGGGGTGTGCTGCTCCTGGCGGCCGCCCCTCAGGAAACTAGATGCTCCCGAGGAATCTTCCAGGAGGAGCTAAGTCCTGCCGTGGGACTGTAGACACTACCAGAAGGAGTGTTCCTCAGACCACACCTCACGTGGCTGCCTTCCCCACTGAGGAGGAAGCCTGGTTCATCCTGGAGGCCAAGCTCCTCCCAGGCCCCCCGCACCCCTGCAATCGAAGCCCACCACCTCTGCCGCTCAGTTCCCCCGGCTTCCGTGTCTGCATCTCCTTGTTGGGTGCTGCCTCCTCCCCGCTGAGGCCTCCCCCGCTGGACCTGCCGTCCAGCATGCTCCAGCCCATCACCTGCCATGTCCCCGGACCGACCCACCACCCCCCATGCTATTTGCCTACCGAACTCAGCCTCTGCTGTTGTGCGAGCTGCGTGGAACCCGACCTTCTACCTCGAGACGCCTTCTGCTCTGGTCTACTTCCTTGGAGGATCAGTGACTCCTCTCCTCGGTTGGACAATGCCAGGGGTGGCAGAGGTCACCCCACCTCTTGCCCCCAAAGACCTCCAGCCCCTATAATACCTAAATGCCCTGCAAGACCCCACTCTCCACATAGGCATCCCCTGAGCCGTGCTAACCAGAACCCCAGGCGGCCCAGGAGTGGGAGTGCGGGAAGTGTCTTGACTGAGCTGGGTGAGCCTCAGGGGTTCGGTGGGAGGGGATGCCCGCCCACTCATCTGAAGGCCCTGGCCGAGCGGGAACCATCTCACAACATTCACAGAGGTCTCGCCTCCCGTATCTCTTTGTGCCGCCCCCCGCACCCTCAGGCAGAGCTCCTGTGAGCCCCTCTTACCCACATACTGCCCTCAAACTTCCTGTATCCTCAGCTACGGGGACCTTGCTCACCCAGCAGAACGCCAGGACACACGCTCTGATTGGCGTGTGTCTCCAAACATCTGGGACACATGGCTACCACAACGTGCCACACACATGGACTGCCTCCAAATTCCATATTCTGTGTGGAAAATCTGAACGAGTGAATGAATGAAGGTAAGAAGGAAGGATGCTATAGTGGGGGTGGAGGGCAGGGGCTCTGGAGTTAAATGGGCCTGGGTTCAAATCCCAGATCCACCAGTTACCTGCTCTGTGACCTTGGGCAACCGACTCAACCTCTCTGAGCCTCTGTTTCCTGTTCTGTCGAATGGGAGCAGTAATGCCCTCCTCCTGGAGTTACTCTGAAGGTTTGCCATGAGGAACGCGGTAAAGCTCGTGGCACAGTGTGGGCCACCGTCTGTATTCACCTCACGCCATGTGGTGCTCCCCAGGTTCAGGGCGGACTCGGCCGCCCCACCTGTGTGGTCTCGGGCAATGCCCTCCCTCCCCAGCTGAGATTCTTTACCTGTCGCGTGAGGATCATGCAGCTGGGATTGTCGTAAGACATTCGCGAAATCACCTGTAGACGTCCTCAGCACCATGCCCGGTCTGTAATAAGTTATTACAGGTCTGGAATCCCACCATCAAACCCTGGAGGCCAGGAGTCATTCAGAATTCTGAATTTTTCAGCTATAGAGAGGTAATAAGGTGCCTATCTCGTGTATCATGCTATACTCTCGGCGAGGTCTGAGGTTACAACACCCAATAACCGAGCACATCGGTATTTCTGCAGGGAAGCGTATGAATATTCGAGCTGAGCGGGACACGAGTTTTGGCCCTGGGCGTAGGAAAAGGCTTTAGATTTTCAGATCTAAAAATCTGAATCCCCAAGGAATCCCCAAGGAATTGGGAATTGCCTCTGGAGAGCTGTGGGCCTCTGTTACCGTCACCAGCCGCTCCCCTTGGGAAACACCAGCATTTTCCTTGGAGCAGCCCTTTTGGAATGAAGTTCAAAGAAACAGGGTCGGACCTGGGGTGAGGTGAGTCAGGCAGCATGGTGGCTGGCGACTGGGATGGCCTTACCAGACACTGTGGCCGGCCGGTTTCTCAAGGACTGGCGTGCGGGTGAGCAGCCCCCCTGTCCCCCAGACCTCTCACGGCTCTTACCCCCGAAGCCTCTGAAGATTGATGGTGAGATCCTCGTTCACCACCCCCAGCTGTTTGCTTGGCTTGGCACATCCTTCTCTTTCCAGAAGCAATGGCTGGGGGAGGCAGAGGGCAAGCAGGGCACCCCGTGGCTGAGGGTATTCTTTGGAAAGGATACAAAGTGGCTGAAGCCTCAGGTTCACAGGAAAGACACAGTTCAGAGAGTGAACCGACATTAAAGAGCAAGAGCGGTGGGCAGGGAGCCGGATGCCTGTGACCGTGCTTGGCCCCGGGGTCGAAGGGTGCCGCTCCACCTCCCAGGCACTCGGGCCTGCCTCAGCAGCAGCTCTGAATCCAGAGGGACTAGAGGAGAAGCTGTCAGAGTGACCGGGCAGGGCAGCGGGAGCCCTTTCGTGGTGATCCTGGGCTCGAGACAAGTCCTGCGTGGGTTAGAATTCTGACCCTTCCGCCTCCGAGCTGGGGGCCCTTGAACAAGTTCCTTACCCCTTCTGTGCCTCATCTGTACAGCGGAGATGCTAATAACCACACGTACCCATCGGGGTGTGGTGAGGGTACATGCCTCGATCCAGGCAAACCGCGGTCAGTGCCTGGCGCATAGTCACTGCCCAGGAATTGTCACTAGTCATTACGGCGGGTGCCCAATAAACCTTCAGTCATTTGCCAACCATGAAGTGACCCAGGTCACATCCGAACCCAGAGCTCCCTCATTCAAGGCCAGCCCTCTGAAAATCAAAAGAGAAAAAAATCTTAAGGGTACCTACATTTCAAAAGGCCTCCTGAGGCGGAAGGGAGGGAGGGCAGGGCTACCTGTGGAGGAAGAGCACCACGAGAGGCCTGTGCTCCCGGCCAGAGCCACTCTCGGCTGAGGAGCGGTCCGGGAGGCGTGAGGCCCAACTCTGGAGTTCTGAGGACGTGGGCAGAGCTGGGCTTGGAGCCTCCCTCCGCCCACTGCCACCCCTGAGGGAGGAAGAGGGCCACGCTGGAGACCGATGTCTGCTGAGTGGGCTGAGCAGAGCTGGGCCCTGTCTCTCCCCCCCACGCCCGCGGTGGGTGCCCTGGGTGGTCCCCGTGTGCTGGGCAAGCCAGCCAGGGCACACACTGTTTCTGTGTCCGCCCCTCTGTGCTGAGCACACCTGTTCACATCAAGACACAGAAGGGCTTGCTGGAAGCCTGGGGCCTTGCTTCCTGACAAGCTTCTGGCTTGGTGTCTTCAGAGGGAAACCACACGCACGCACGCGTGCGCACACACACACACACACACACACACGCATCCACTCTCCATATGCATGTGGGAGGCACAATTTTATAGTATCTTTATAGTATAGTTCATAGAACATTCTTGAACATATTTATTGGTGCAAGCGCATAAACAGCCAGAGCTGAAAAGGCAGAAAGGAGGGCGGTAAGATGGAAACCACGCCCCCGCCCCCGCACCACCTTCACCGTCCCGAGCAGGTCGGACATCTGGGACAACCACGGTATCCTCTGGTTTCTTCGGGCTTTTCCCGTTTGTCTTCAGGTTGGGGGAACCCAAGAGAACGGGGCCACCAGGATGGGAGCTCATCCGGTCAGGGGGTCCTGGGCGGCGCCGGCGGGACGAGAGCCTTGCCTGGGCAGCAGGGGGCGCTCACGAGGCCTCGTCCCTGAAGAGTGTCAGGTTGTGCTTCCGGATGTGCTCCAGCAGCACCCGGCCCCGCCGCTCCAGGGGCCGCAGCACCCGCTTCAGCCCCTGCCTCCCGCCCTGACTCTCCCAGAACACGGGGTCCATCCGCAGGGACTGGAGCAGCAGGTTCTGTAGACACCCTGAGGCAAGAACCTGCACGGCAGACTCAGGAAACCTGGAGGCAGGTCCCCCGGGCCCCAGGACAGAAGGGAAAAGCAAAAGTGATCTCAGAAAGTGCCCGGGACCGGTGAAGCCCGATGGCCAGAAATTGCACGGCTGGCCAGCCTGGCGCGGTCGTCCTGCAGGGTGCCTGGGGCCCGCCTGCTGACTCGTTCTCAGAGAACCCTCCCGCCGACTCTGCTGTGAAAGCAGACAGGGGATGGGGCTTCTGGACGGGTCCCCCATCCCGCAGAGAAGCTGGGGGATCCAGCTCTGCTGTCCCAGGTGAATGCCGGCCGCTGTGCTTGGCAAATGCCAGGAAGAGCCCCAAGAAGGCTGAGCCGCCTGCCGTGAGTGAGCAGGGAAGGTGGGCTCCCCAGGCTGCCTCCTCCTCTGGGACAAGGAGGCCCTCTGGATACTGGGGGTGCCTGCTGACTATGTCCCCTCAGCTTTCCCCGAGCTCCCCACCTCCTCCCGGGGCTCAGATCCAGCAGCTTTTGTCTAATAGGCTGCAGACCGCTCAAGAGTATGGGTCGAGGTCCCACGGTCCACAGCAGGGCTATCGGGCCTCAGTCTGCAAACCTCCATCCAATCCCGCTGACCCTCACCCAGTGATGCCCTCCAGCAGCCGGAAGTTCAGCTTGTCCTCGCGATGCTGAAGGTTGCCGGCATTATCGATGTAGACCAGATGGGATGGATCACTGCTCCGGACCTCAGGGAAGAAGACAGACAGGGACACGGGTGGGTGGGATTGCAGCCCAGCTGGTACCCATGGCTTCTGTCAGGGTTAAGGGGCTTGGGGGCCCCTGAGCTGACGATCCCACAATCCACCCTGCTGCCTGCTCGGAAGATTCCCCCGCGTTGAGCCGTAATCTTACTTTATGGTAGTGCTGTGCTCAGTGCTTCCAGGCACCGTCTCAGTGAACCCTCCCAGCATCAGCTCCATTTTACAGAATCAGGGGCACAGAGAAGTTAAGTAATTTGCACACAGTCACACAGCTAATAAGTAGCTGGTTAGGTCCAACCTGGACCAGTAGTGCCAAGACACATCCTGAGAAACTACAAGGCAGAGGGACTGATTCTTGCTCTGGTGGCTGAAGGGGTGAGGAGCACGGGTGAGAACCGGCAGGTGCGGAGGGAGCCGACCCATCAGGTTGTGGCTTCAGGGCATGTTGCATACGCGCATGCTCACACCCGCTCACCGTTCTGGGCCACTGGTGCCTGCTCTGCGCCTGCGTGTTTCCCTGAGCATCACCAAGAACACACACGCCTTCCAGCCTCGGGCAGCATAGTCTATCCCCACAGAACAGTTTAGCACTCCTAAACCCTCTCAAAACTAAAACCAGCAAAAAGGGAATACCTTAGCACTTTAAAAATATGGTGTGGCTGGGAATGAGAGGCTGGGTCTTCCCTTCTCCCACCCCCATGCACCCCATTCCTAGACATTCTCCAGGATTCCATGGTACTTTCCCATAATTCTCTCCATCACCCTCAGCTTAACTTATGAACTTTTGCCTCCAGGACCCTAGCTTTCCCTCTCTGTCTCTTCCCCCTCACCCCTCTCTATACATCAAGGATCATCTATTTCTTGAAGTCTGATGACTCCTCCCTCCAAAACCTGCTGTCCTAAGGGATCTATGAAATGGCTGCCCCCCAGGGGTGAATGATAGATATAAAAGCCTTACCTCTCCCCGGCGTGAGTGCCTTTTACCAGGGAAGAGGGAAGCGGGCTCTGAGGACAGGAGATGGAGATTTCCTACCACTCAGCGGCTTCACGAGTCAGTCTCGGCCCCCCGGGCTGGTGTGGCCTGCCTGACGCTCAGCCCAGGGCACCGTGCTGACAGCTACCCTCTACCCTCGAAGGTATCGAGGATATTAGGGTCACTGGGGGTAAAAGATAGAGTAGCCCTTCCCGAGGGTGGCCCCTTGCTCCTTGGGCAGGAGAAGTGGCTGCTGTGCCATTCCCGTCCCTGTCTCTGATGGCCTCGGCCCACCACTTCCCACCCCGGGCTCTACTTTTCACAGGAGGCAGCCCAGGGTTCCTCGGATCGGCACCAGCCCGTGAGCTATAGGCCCGAGGAGAGAGCCCTGTCACCGCCACCACCCAGCCCTGTGGCCTTGGAAACTGTCCTCCCTGTTCCAGGCCACAGTTCCCACACTGGCTGCATGGTGGGGGCAGCCCCCCAGACACACAGTTCCCACACCTGCTTCCAGGGGGCCCTGGGGATTCCCTGTAGTCTCTCAAGGGGACGGTGGAGTCGTCCCACCTCAACCACATCGGCACAGCCCCACTGGGGTCAGTTTTATGTATGGTGGCTTCCCAGAAACCTTATTCAGACAAGGGCTCCTGTTGCTGAAAAGAACAGGGTTGGGACCGTCCCCCGTCACGTGATCTCCGCAACTCCGGAGCTGCATCTTCCGAAGGAGACAGGAAGATGGGAGTCTGAGTGACAGGGGACATACCAGGATGTGGACCAGCCGCAGCTCGCCCGGGTTCTGGCATTTCTCTCGGAGCCTCTCTTCCACGCAGGGGTCCGATGGCTCGGGCTCGAAGCCGCAGCAGTAGCGGTCTAGGCGGTCGTGCACCTGCGAGGACACCCAGTCTGTGAGGGGTGCGGCTCGGGGTCTGCCTGCCCTGGGCCCAGCACTCAGGTGTCCTGGCACCGGGGAGCCTCGTGCTGGGGGCAGTCCTTGGTGGCCGTCGGTGCCGGTCGGCCCATTGCCGGCCCCTGGCCAGAGAGGGAGCTTCTGCTGTGCTGCTCCAGCCGGCTCGCCCTGCACCCCAGGAGCTGCTGGCTCACACCTCAGGCCAGCAGGGATTTCCACCGAACTCTGGCCTGAGGCCACTGGGCCTCCCAGTGCTGGCCATCGTCTACCGGGGGAAATCCACACGGGACTCCACTCTTTGTTTAAGCAGCCAATGCTACAGCAGGGATCCCTCCCTTCCTTGGAACTAAACGTGCTTCAGTGACCATCTAGACAGCTCTCCCACCCTGCGGCGAGGCCAGAATCAAAGTCAAGGGGGGAGGAGGGCATTCGCCTCACCGGCTCGGTTTCCACTGGATGCCTCGAGTGGGAATTCTCAAGCGTGGTGTGGGGTCAATTCTGAGCAGCTCTGCCTCCCACCCCCTACGTACACACACGTAGATGACATTTCAGAGTGTCCTAGGATTCTCATAATAATATATCCCACTCACCTGCTTCCAGGAGCTCTCTTGAGAAGGAAGGAGTTGCAGCCTGCAAGTCAGGAATTAAATAGAAACATGGATCGGCCCCAGCCCTGACCCACTTGAGGAAGTTATCTGCGGTGGGCAGCACATGCCAAGAGGTCCAGAAAGGAGAGGGCTGAAAACAGAAGTGGCAGAGTCCTCTTGGGTGAGGGAGGGAGGGTCTTGCTGTAGGGAGAGACAGGAAAGGGGTAGGTGAAGGGGGAGGTGGTGTGGAAAAGGTTGGGGTGTGCTAGGAAGTGGATGAGAGAGAGGGTGAGGTTGGGGACAGCAGGGGGTGCCTGTCACAGGGTGGGCGAGCTGGAGGAAAGGCACCCTTTTTCCTCGTAGGGAGGAAATTTGGTTTGATACAATACCTTGAGGAGTGCTAACGACAGAAGGTGAAGGTGAGATCTCCAGAGGTCTGGGTGTGGGAGGACTTGCTTTGCTTGGGGCAAGAGGAAAAATCCATTTGTTGCTGTGGGAGGAGGAGGAGAGAGAGGAGAGGAAGAGAGAAGTGAAGCAGGGAGCAGCAGCGGGCTGAGGGTGGGAGATGTGCCCCCCCCCCGACCCCTCCATCCTCCAGCCAAGTGGCCACCCTTGTGAAATGCTTGCTGACCTTGGGGGAAGGGGCTGAGCTCTGAGATCAGGTTTGATGTGGGGCCAATCAAGGCATGTGAAGTAGCAGTCAGCTGCCTGGGATTTGCCCAAATCCTAGGAAGATTTACCAGATCCTCCTGGGTTGTGGGGCCCGCGGTTTGAGTCATCTTAAGTCCCCAGGTGGTGTCAGGGTCACAGGAGAGGGAGGACTCCGGGACCCCCCGAGGAGGAGGATGAATCACACAGGCGCTAACTCTCAGGGTGCAAAGGAAATTCAGTTCCCGAGAGAGGCTGGTGTGTGGAGGACCCCGCAGGTAGGCCCAGACCCCACCTTTGCAGAATGGCTGGTCTAGTGCAGGAAGCCTGGGAACGCCCCTGGAGAGGCAGCTGGGAATCTAGAAATCAGCTCCAGGTAACCTACTCTGGTTGGGGCAACTGTCCAGACCAAGGGGACAGAGGGGACAGAGTCGGGGTGGAGGTGAGTGAGAGTCAGGGAGAGGGAAGCAGGAAGCCAGATGGCAGCAAGCCGGTGATGAACCCCACAGAGAGAAAGGGTTTGCTTCCTCTCTCAGCCCTCGGGAACCTTCTGTGATTCTGCTCTACCAGCCGGCTCAGCTCGGAGGGGATCTGGGGCACCTCCCTCCCCCGTGGTGCTCGTGACGCTGCAGGACAGTCACAGGCTTACAGCAAATGCAGCGGCCGTTTTCATCTGATGAAGCAATGACAGGGTCTCCCTCCGAGATGATGATGATGTGGTCTAATAAGAAATTTGGTCTCCCGGCGCAGAGCTCCTAAAACCTTTGGGATCTCCCGAGTGATTCATAATGAGCTCCTCTGACCACATCTGTTTATGCTAATGAGATGACGCAGGGGAGCCCCAGATAACTTCGGAACGGGGGCTGGTCACCAGACGGACGAGTGAAGAGAGGATAGGAACTTTAAGCCGCACCCTCCAACCTCCAGGAAGAGTAGGAGAGCTGGAGACTGGTTATCAAAACTCAAACAATGAGATTTGGAGCACTTCTGGGTTGGAAGTGCTCCATGAGTCAGGAGGGTGGCGCGTTCCAGCTCCACAGGGACATAAAGCTCCTGGGCTTGGGACCCTTCTGGACCTCACCCAATATACCTCTTCATCAGGACATTCATCTGCATCCTTTATAATAAACCCGTAAATGTAAGTAAAGTGTTTTCCTGAGCTCTGCCGAGCCATTCCATCAAATTATCCAACCTGAGGAGGGGGTCATGAGAACCCTTGATCTACAGCCTGGTGGTCGGAAGCGTGGGTAGCCCGGGACTTTTGACTGCGATCCGAAGTGGGACAGTCTTGTAGGACTGAGCCCCTTCGCTTGCGTGGGATCTGACGCGGACTCCGGGTAGACAGTGTCAGAATTGATTGGGCTGTGGGACACACAGGTGGTGGAGAATTGGTGTCAAAACAAAACATGGCTCCGGTGACCGCCGCCATGCACACCGCCGTCCACCCCCAGCTCATTCGGTCCTCACTGCAGCTGTGCAGTGGGCGCTACGAGCTGGGCGCTACGAGCCCATTCTACACATAGGGACACTGACCCCAGACATACCCAAGGTCGTAAATGGAAAAGTCACATAGCTGGGATTTGAGCCCAGGTCGGCCTGGCTTGAAGGCCAGCCCTCGGTGTTATCGTGCCCTGCCTTCCTGAAGATCAGGAAAGGGGAGCCCGTTACAGAGGTCAAAGGAGGTCTCAATCATTACTCTTCGTGAGATTAATTAAGTTGGTCTCACCCTTGCTAATTAAGGCTCGAGAAGAGCTTTCAAAACTATGAAGGAGGAAGGGGAAGAATGAGAAGACACGTCCTCCATGACGGCAACTGAGGCAGCCACGGGCATGGTGGGGTTAGGACGGCCCGTGTCTCTCTTCCGTGGTCACTGTGGTGACCAACCGGGGCCAGCACTACCTCTCTCTGCCCCCTGGCACAGCCACCTCTCTCCACAAGTCGGGCGGAGGGGGCGGTCTGTCACCTCCAGGAGGCAGTACCCCTCAAAGCCACCCCCGGTCCACTCAGCCCAGCCCAGCGCTGGCCACTCAAAGGTCTTGCTCTGCTTCCATATCCCTTTGTAGGAAAACTCGCGTATGTTCTGAAGAAATACAAAATTATTCTCCTCCAACACAAACAAGAACATAGCTATGGTTCAATCAACGTCGCACAACTAGACGTCCAGGAGTGACAGCATTAGAGTTCCAACTGCTGTCTCAAAACATGTTCTGGTTTGCAATAGTTCAGCATGGAGAAGTCGCTCGTCGAGGCCTAGACCAGTCACCCCAAACAGGCTGAGGGCGGTTCTGTGAGGCCCCATGAGGTGGCATTTCCAGGGGCGGCGGGCCAAAGACACCCACAGGCGCTGCTCAGAGGACCGGTCTAGCGTGGCCAGGGTGGCGTGAAGGGAGCCCATTAACCAGACCCTCGACGTGGACCATCACTGCTTTGGCTGCCTGGGCTTTGGATCGCAACGGCCACAAGTCACAGAAAAACCCAATTCAAAACGGTTTCAACCATAGGGAAAATGAAGATCATCTGTGGCAGCAAGTCCCGAGATCGGGCAGGCTGGATATTTAGCAGCTCCTTATTGTCATGGGAAGGACTCGGGTTTCTTTCACTCACCACCCACATCCCAGTGCTGTTTCTGGACGCCTGCGGGTGGCCGCTGTGGGTTAGTGCTCCCTTGTTCATGTCCAGAGAGAAGGAGAGGACAAATGAGAGAAACAGAAACAGGCAGACAGACAGAGGGGAAGGAACCCCTCCTCCAACAACCTTCCCTTTAGCCTGACTGGACCAAATCGGGTCACACACATCCCTGGACCAGGGGCGGCCAGAGAAAGATGGCAATGCACTGATCCTCGCACCCAGGACTGGGCAGAAGGTGAATCGCATCCCGGCTCTGTGTGAAAGTCTACTTTAGCTGCAGTGCCCTCACTCAGGCTGCTAATAAATGCGTTGACCAGGACAGGGCTGAGGACAGAGCCCTGCAGCTCGCCTCCAGGCCTCCCCGCCTTCCAACTGGCTTTAAACCCACTTGAAGCCCGTATTCTGTCCCCGTCCGTGTCCCCGTCTGCTATGTCCTCGCTACATGACCTGAGGAAGTTATTTAACCTTGATACCCCTCAGTTTTCTCATCCACAAAATGGGGTGGCGATACTCCCCTCCCATGGGACGGCCCCGAGGCCCACATCCGGTAATCATGCCTGTGAGGCAGGGGGTGGTTGTTGAGGAAGAACCTTCCGTTATGTCTGTCCCAGGAGCGACAGGCCCAAAGACCCTCAGGAATCGCAGGGTCTCCCCCACCCCCCTGACACACCCACCAGGAAGCCCCAGCTTCACCCAGTGCTACGGGCCAGAGAACCAGAGTCTGAAATAAAGTAAGTGTTACAACGGGGTAGCCACGCCCACTTTCTGGAAGGATCTGTTCGACAGACACCACCTGCTGGGTTCTCTTTGGCCGGGAGAGTGAATGCCAGGGCAGTTCTGGCGAGACCGACCCGGGGACTGCTCTGGATTTCATATTATGCCTGCCGCCCAGCCAGCCAAGCCCCCTTCCTCCCACCAAGCCCTTCCTGGCCCCGTCTCCCTGCCATTCTGTGCGGATCTCAGTTTGCGGCAGCATCTATTTCCAGAGGAAGCCACGAGGAACATGGGCCCATCCAATATCCCTGGCTTCTCAAACTCTACACCCATCTGAAGGTTGAGCAGGAAGGGCCTGGCCAGGCCCGATTGCCAGTTTGATTTTGCCAAACTGTCTGGTTATTTTTTTTCCACCGAAGAGAAATTCAGTTTCAACAGCAGCGGGCTAGCCGCCAAATGGGACCAAGATTAAGTTTCATTCCCACATTCCTTCAGGATTTGACTTTTTCCCCGTTTTTGAAAAAATGAGCAGTTACCAAGAAAAAATGATAAACCTTTGCAGTTTAGCTTTTCTGACCCACCCAGCAGCGTTGCATGCTCAATACGGGGACTGAAGTCTTTGTTCACATTTACTTAAGCCGTTGTAAAGCCCACTTGGTGCTTTTACACGCGACAACCCGTTTACTCCCTTCTGGTAGCCAAGAGGTAAATGCCATTATTATCCCCACTTTAAAGATGGAGAAACTGAGTCCCAGAGGCTGGGTAATGTGCCGAAGGTCCCACGGCAAGGAAGTGGAGGTGCCGGGACTCGAACCCGAGCAGTCCGGCTCTGACCGGTAAGGGGCGGGGGGTGTGGCCGGCACGTGTTTTGTGGCACCAGAGCTTCCAAGTTCCCTGCTGGCAAAGATGCAGACACAGTTCGGTCTGGTCCCCAGCACCCGCACTTGTTTTCACAACCAGAGACTTAGTTGAGGTCTTTCTGAGTGAAGGAATGAGTGAACGCAGTGTGAGGCTGGCTGACAGCACGGGGACTGTGATCACTTAAAGCCTACCCTCCCCGCCCAAGATGCCAACACCAGAAGTATCCAGGGGGAGGCCTGGCTTTGTGGCCCCTGAACAGGACATCTGGGTGAGACAAGACACTGCAGTGTGCCAATCAGGGACCCCAGGTCCAGCTGTGGGAGAGGGGAGGTCTGGGGGGAGCCAGCACAGGGTAGGAAGGGCGGCCAGAGTCCCCTAACCGACCCGTCAGGCTCCCGCGCCAAGACAGGGTTCTCAGGCAGTGCCTGATGTGGGTCTGGTGGATTCTAGGAGGGCCACTTGCTGTCCCTGGCGGCCCATGCCCCCTGTTCAGGGACTTTTCCCCCCCGGCTGGGAGCAGTCACAGTCCTGGGTCTTTCTGGGTGGAAAGGGTGGCTCTTGGCAGCACCGACTTGCTGCCTGGCGATCAGACTGCCATGGGGTGGCAGCATCTCTCTCCACAGAGGGCAAGGATCTGGTCCCACCCAGCCCGACTGGCAGATAGAGAATTCTTGAGGCTTCTTTGGGGAGGTCACAGTGGGAGGAGTGGGTTAACGGGCACTGCTCCCATTTCCCTCCGAGGGCTCACCTTGGAGTGTTTCCCATGTGTCCTGACAAAGGGCAATCTTTCTGGAAGCTTCGGGGAGGAACATCTGGACGCCTCATCTGCCCCAAGCCTGAGGCCAGACGTTGTGCTCCCCGCTTAGGATGCGAGTGAACAGACTGGCTAACAGGCTTTGAGGACATGCGCTGAGAAGAACTAGATCTTATCTAAAAAGACATCTGTAGATTGGTCTAAAATTTTAACATCAACACAAACACCACAGCCCTGAAAAGATAAATCCGCCACAGCAAAAAAAGTTTCCAACCGAGAAAGCTAGGATGAGTCACCATTAGGAACGCCTTCCACAAGAGTCCCCACATAATACAGCAGAGGGGAAATGCTGTGACCTCTTCCACGGATACTCGAAAGGCATCTGATAAAATTTTGCATCCATTCCTGACAAGAGAAATTCTTAATAGAGCAAGAAAAATGAATAGTTCCTCATTATATCACCGGTCAAAAACTACTACGATGTTTAAGGGTGAAACAGCAGAAATTGTCCCAAATCCGTAGCAACAACTCGTGTCCTACAGCCCCTTAATATTTCCCATTGTCCTGGAGCCGCCAGCAAACGTAAGGAGGTGAGAGGCGAGAAGACCACGGGCATTCGTTACAGATGAAACGCTGGGACACTTGGAAAACCTGGAGTGGTCTGCCTCTTTCTTTGGTCTCTCACTGCCCTCCACATAGAGGGGCCATTTTCAGATTACACCTGGGAAGGTCCAGAGTGGGTGGCGAACCAACAATATCCGATTCTTGGCTAGAATGACTTCATATTTTAGGATGTAAATTCTCTCTGCGGTCCACGCAAATTTAATTTGATCCCAGTAAAATCCCAAAAGGACTTGGGAAGGAGAAGGAGTGACAAGCTGACTCTAAATTTCTTACAAGAGTAGGATGCAAGACTATCAGGAAAATTCTAAGAAAGAGCAATGAGGCCTACCAGTTAACAACATAAACACAGCAATTAAAACTGTGATTCTGGCATATAAATAGACAGAACCTTTACTGGGACAGAAAAGAGTTCAGAAATAGACCTACATACATACGGAAATTGGCTATATGGTAAATTTCAGATTGGGGAAAAGGTTGATTATTCAACAAATGTGTTGAGACATTTGGGTTGCCATCTGAAAAAAAAAAAATCGTTGTTTTGCATCTTATCTCTTGCTCCAAAATAGCTGCCAGATGGATCAAAGATAGATGAAAACACATGGAGACTTTTAAAAATAACCTTGAAATGAGGATGGCCTTTTAAAATATACACTAATCTAGAAGTCATAAAAGAAAAGCTGGATAATTTTAACAACATAACATTTTTTACATTTCTGTGTAGCAGAAAGACGGTAAGCAAAGTTTAATGACAACTGAACCTGAAATATTACCATACAGTAGAACGAAAGACTAATTGCCTTCATCTATAAAAAGCTCTTGAAATCATTAAGAAAAAGGCCGACACGGGGCGCCTGGGTGGCTCAGTGGGTTAAAGCCTCTGCCTTCGGCTCAGGTCATGATCTCAGGGTCCTGGGATCGAGCCCCGCATCGGGCTCTCTGCTCTGCAGGGAGCCTGCTTCCCCCTCTCTCTCTGCCTGCCTCTCTGCCTACTTGTGATCTCTCTCTGTCAAATAAATAAACAAAATCTTTTAAAAAAATAAAAAATTTAAAAAATTAAAAAAAAAAAAAAGGCCGACAGCCCAAAAGAAAATGGGGCAAAGCCTATGGACAAAGAAAAAAACAAGTTAAAAAAATGCAAACAGAGACAGGACTAGGGTGGGCTGAAGAGACAGGGAGGCGCCCACAGACTGGGTCACACAGGACCGGCGCTGCACCTCCTTAAGACATTTATTTGCACCCCGGGCTCATAAATCCGTTTTCTATTGCTGCATTGCAAATGACCAGGGGCTTAGTGGCTTCAAAGAACCCATTTATTATGTCACGGTTTCTGTGGGTCAGTAGTGCATTGCATTTTCGCGGGGTTTTCCACCCAGGGTCTCGCCAGGTTGAACTCCAAGGTGTTGGCCAGCTGCCGCGTCTCCTCGTAGCTCAGGGTCGTCCCCTAAGCTCGTTCAGGTTGTTGGTGGAGACCATTCCTTGTGGTTGTAGGACTGGGTCCTGGGGATCTCAGGGTCCCCCTAGGGGCCTCCCCTTCCACCAGGTAGTTCATAGCACGGCTGTTTGCTCTCTGAAGCTAGCAGAACATTCTTTAGATACTTCATGTCTTTCGAAAGACTCCCCTGATTAGGTCAGACCCATCCAGGATAATCTTCCCTTTGATCAACTCAAAGTTAAATGATCCGGTAACCTAATCATTCAAGTACTGGTCCATCGTATTCGCAGGTCTCACCCAAACTCAAGGGTGGGGGTTAATGCCAGCGGGGTGGGATCTGTGAGGATCATTTTAGAGGTCTGTCCCTCACACCTCACCCTGATTGAGGTCCTGCTTTTAAATATATGTAACGATACTCAACGTCACCCTTTAAACACCCTTGTCCAGACAGGTGTTTCCGTCCTCCATAGTTGGCTGCACCATCTGTGAAATGGGGTGGAACACAGCTCCCATCTCTTGGGCCTATTGTAGGACTTAAATGGGTTCATGTGTGTGGTTTGGGTCAGACATTGCTAGACAGGTGTAGAAACTTCATAAATGGTAGCTACTCTGATATGCCACGTCCCTGGTTGGAAGCCTGGAAGGTTGGCAGTGATAATAGACCTGAGGTCCTTCCTAACTGACAGAACACCTGATGTCCCAGGAAGGCTAAACCAGAGGAGATACACGTGAATTGAAGCCATAGATTTGGACTCAAAATAAGGAACGCACACAGGATCACAAATAACTGAAAACAGGCTCCTTGGGAAGGAAATGGACCAGTCCCACCCAGAAGAGACTCGATAAATACTTTTTCTAGAGCCAGTTAGGTACAGCAAAGAGGGCAAGAGCATGCACTCTGGGGCCAGATGGCACTGGATGAAACAAGGCTGTGACTGTGGGCAATTCCTTAGCTCTTTAAGCCTCAGTTTCCCCATCTGTAGAACGAAGCTAAGAATATTTTCTTTCTCCAAGGGTTGTTATGCATTAACACATGCAAAGTGCTGAAACAGTGGTCAAAGACATTGGCATCTGTCCTGGAAGTATAAGTTAATTAACAGCCAGAAAGTAGGAGCATGACAAATGTTGTTTTTTACCTCTATGATTCTATTCTAGACCCTGTAAAAAAGGCGTATAGAAAGCCTTGGGATTCTTTTCAATCTAGAGGAAGAAGTAGGGTTTGAGGAAGCAAAACACAGCAACACCTAGACAGGAAATCATACAGAGACCCTGGAAGTTCATTCATCACCCGTCGTTCGTCCATTCATTCATTCATTCAAAAAGTGCTTAACCGAGAGCACTGTCCCGGTCATACTGGCCTGCCAAAACTTCCTCTTGACTTATTCATTAGGAGTTGCAGATGCTGTTAGTGTCCTCCTCCTATGCCCCTGGCACCCACTCTTCCTGTACACACCGATGGCTTTCTACAAGGGCGGCAGCTCTCTGCCTTAGCCCCTTCCGGCTGAGGGATCTGGTTTGGCTGGCCAGCACACGGGCCGTGCTACAAGAGCCAGGAGGTCAATGCCCTCACGAGCTGTCTCAGCCCCTGACAGTTGGGAGCTCGTGGGCAAATCACCCAGCTTCGGCCCTCGGGTGAGACGACTCCGGTGTATGTTCTATGCACTCCCTCAATGGAAATGAAGAGCTGGTATTTTAAAACATTGAGTTCTGGAGAGGTTGCTTAGCATCTCAGCAACCACTAACTAATACAAGGTGGTAGATGGGATTTGCAAAGCATAGGGTATGATTTGGGAAGTACAAGGAACACATATGTGTGCGGTGCCGGTGTATTTTGTTGGGGAAATGGTATTTGTGATACACAAACACAAAAAGGCAAGCATTTATATGGGATAACACCAAACCAACGAGCAAGAATACTGCAGAGTGGGCTGTATACGGAGTTTATACTCAGTTCCCAGTCAGAAGGCACCGCGGGTTCCTGTGCTGGGAAACCCGCATCCTGAAACCTCGCCTCCCTCTGACTGGCTAGTGGCTTCTAGGAAGGCAGCGTCAGCCAGACAGGGCTGTTGGACTTGACTGGTCTTCAGCAAACCAAGGAAGAGGTGGCCCAAGGCCAGCCAAGTAGCGTCTGACCACACCCCCGACCTGCGTGTGCCTTGGCTGCTGAGGTTTCCGTCTCCACGACAGGGCTTGGCAGCTGAGGAAGGGTCCACACGGCAACGCTGGGAGATGAACAGAGGGGCTCTGTGTGGAGCAGAAAACTGCTGTGTGCACATCAGCTGGACTGGGGCTTTGCAAGGAGGTGCCTCCAATCTCAAGGCTCCAGGGCGTCCTGCAAGGGTCCCCTTTTCCTGGCTCATTCATGACCAGCCGAATCGGAACTCTGTGATTAAGAGGGTGAGCTCGGGAGTCAGACCGTACAGGCATTGCCTCGGCTCCAGCAGCCATGACCTTGGGCAAGTGAGTTAACCTCTCTGGACCTTAATGTCTCAACTTTAAAAGAGGGATAAATATAGTATCTCACTTGTAAGGTTTCCAGGAGGATTGGACGAGTTAATTTCTATAAAGTTCCGGGGATGGCGCCTGCTTATTTTATTGTACACGCGCTACCCTCCAGGCGCTGTATGAGACGAACAGTCTTGCATGCAGGAACCACACAAGGTCAGTGTTACCACCTGACATAGGCCAGGCTACCCCAGACACAGACCTTGAGACAAGGAGTCAACCGAAAGCCGTTGTGTGTGTGCGTGTGTGTGTGTGTGTGTGTGTGTGTGTGTGTGAGCTAATCCAAAAACGCAAGCAGGAAGCAGAGACGTGAGACACAGTAGGTGAGCAGGGACCACTGAATAATCGGGGCTCAATCCTGGTAAGGGACTCTGAGACACGTGGAACACACACAGCTGCCCCCGCCAGGGAACCAGGGTTTTTCTACCCTGGCTCCCATGGTCCCTGGAGGCTGCTCCTGGAAGCAGATAAGCAGCCTGCCCCGTTTGCCCAGGACTATAGGTCCTGTGGTCTGAGAAACTCCTCCTTCCCAACCTGGATGGTTGGTCACACCACCTGCAGAGCCTTAGCTCCCCAGCCTCCAGCCTGTCACTTGTCACCCCCAGCAAGCCCACAGATGAGGTGCTGGCAATTAGAAGCCACCACACATTATAACGGTCAGACCCACGGGGGGTGAGGTCAGGGCGTCCAGTCCCGTTTTCAATGTAAGAGAAGTGAATCTCCAAGAGGCAAAGTAACCTGCGCAGGGTCATCCAGCAGGAAGGGGTCTGGGAATGGGGGGTTCGAGCCCACGTCTGTCTGATGCCAAAGCCCATGCTGACCACGAGGCTCCACACTCCCCTTTGTTCACAAAGCAGCCTTTGTGGACACAGACTGGAGGAGCCGAAGTACCTCAGGAGACCAGCTAAGCCCACTGACTGGAAACAGACACCCACCGGCCGACAGGTAGCATTCAGGGTTCTGGGGGGTGTCAGAAAATGAGGAGGCAGGGCCTACGCCCAAAAGGAGGGCACGGCAGCCCCCGAAGCAGGCATCCCTCCTCAGCGCAGGCTGATCACTGCCGCATGGGAACGGATGCCCAATGTTACTACACCATCCAATGTTTCAAAGGAAGCCGGATTTTCATGGGCAGTCTCCAAAGTATTACATGTCGTCTAAGAATTTTCTAAAGACACATAGAGAACCAACCCTGTATGCACCAAATGCAGTATATCAGCCTGTGGCTGCCCGAACCCCAGTCCTGTGGCTCATCCACTCACCCCAGCCCGTGAATCTGAGGGCTCATGTTGGCGTCTTTCCTCAGTAGGCAGCCCTGCAGAAATGGGGGCTGGCTCAGTCTGCATTTAGCACACAAATCCACCCATTGCGAGCTTTTTTCTTTTTTCGGTCTTAATTTCTCGACACATTTCCACACATGTGTCTCCATAGCTGACACGCGACCCGCCCCAGCACAGCCACACTGTTTATCGTTGGTAAACAGCCAGCGCCTGTAGTTAGTCGCCCCCGTTAACCCTGTGCCTCAACCTCCCGATCCTTCCCTAAGATCCCCGGAAACTCCCGGGTTAACTTCTGGCACGGCAGGGACCTCAGGAACACTGTGGCCAGAGTTCTTTCTCATTCTTCACTGCCCCAGAATCGTCCCTTTATCCTGGGTCTCTGTGTCTCCCCACAATCACTTTCTTTTTTAAAATTAGGTAACCATCTTGAATCCTTGTTGATTCAAAGATATCATGTTATCAACAGGGATGTGCTGATAAATGTCTGACACCTAGCTCTCGGAAGTGGTGGGGAGTCCTGATTTGCCGCATTCGCTGACTCCCGTGGTGGAAATACTCCCACCCTGGCCGATATCAAGCCACCAACACGACTGCATATGGAGCTGACGGGAGATGGGCAGCAGTTCGCCATTATACAATATTTACTATATAGATGAAAATAACCTAAAAAGTACAGAGAGCAGCAAATTAAGTGAAATCATTAGGAATCAATGAGTTCTGAGTATTTATCGCCTTTTTTCTAATATAACGGATTATATCATTAGTTGATACCATCTCACTTTTAATAATGCCTGTGTTTCTCAACCAGGTCACCAAATTCCTTAAAATTCCGGCAATCGGCTCTTGGAAGCCCACATGAGCTGATTCCAGCACACCACTGGATCAATAAACACAGAGGCAGAAAACTAGCAAGAACAGGGGCTTGGTGGTCAAAAGACAAGGACTGGAGGGGGAGTCGCCGACCATCCCCAGGAGGGCAGTTCCAGAGTCTCACTCAATTCATCCCAGATCCCACGCTGCCCCCGCTCTCCGCCCTCACCTTGCCCAGCCCCACGTACCTGCAGCAGGAAGTCGAAGAGCGCCAGGCGGGGCCACTCGGTGTGGTGGATGCCCAGGCAGGGGGCCTCGCTTGGCCGGCTGCAGCCGTGTGCCACCAAGGCCTGGTACTGCAGCCAGCCCAAGGACAGAGAGTTCTGGTCATCGTCCGGGTCCCCCAGGTGCTGCACATCCGGCGCCCACCAGATGACGGGCCTGGGGCTGCCATCCGTGTATCGGTAGGGCAGCAGGGAGCTGCGGAAGCTCCGGGCCACAGCGGGTAGGCTCCGGCGCAGCCCCAGCACCCGGTCCAAGTGGAAGGACAGGACCTCCGGCAGGTCCCCAGGCCTCTTGATCAGGCCACAGAGCCCCCGGGAGCAGAGGTGGCTGAGCCCAGAAGACATGTTCTGAAGGGCGCCCGCACTGGAGAAGCCGACCTGCAGCACCTGCCCGTGGCCAGGGACCCTGGCTTTGCCCACCACCTGCCCCTGGGCCAACAGCTGGAGCGTTTGCACATCGTGCTCTGTGAGCCACGGGGGAACCTGCCCACCGGCCCCCAAGCTGCGCAACCGCTCAGGGGGCTCGGCATCACACCAGACAGATCCTCGCAGCTCCCCAACGGAGCCAGGCCACCGACGAGCCCCTGCAGCCGGGGTGGGGTGCCCTGCTGGTCGCCTACCGGTCAAGGCTCGGTTCCTCCCTCCTGGCAGATTCCTGACTGCAGCCGGGTGGGGCTGGGGGGTTAGTCCAGCAGTGGCCCTCCAAGCCTGCAAAGCTGTCATGCCGCGTCCTGTGACGGGGCCAACCGGGGGGCCGGTCTCATTCTGTGCCTGTCCGACGGGATCGTCATGCCAGGGGGGACCCAAGTCTTTGCCTCCTGGACCCCTGACCTCATCGTCCCTCAGGAGCACAAGGCGCGAGGTACTGAGTCTCAAATCTCCTCGAGAGGCCAAAGTAATGTCCCTCCGGACCCTCCCTGGACGCCTGCTGTCCCCTCCCAGGGGCTTCCTGCTTCCATCCATTGTCCCTCTGTTGCCTTGCTCCTCAGCACACGCCGGGATGGAATTCCTAGGCGAGGGCCAACCTCTCCAGAACCCTAGGTCTCTGGCCTGCTGCCTCCAGCTGGAGCTCAGAGCCTGCCGGCTGTGGGGGCCAGGGACTCCAGTGACCTCCTGGGGCTCCAGGGGACCCGCGTCTGGGCCAGTGGCCGGATGCTGTGGGGGGCAGCGGGTGACAGTCACCACGGACAGAGTCATCAAGAGGCAGAATGCCATCACCAACCGCCTCTTGCCATGCAGCTTTCTCCAGAGCCAAGACACCTGGGGGACAGGACAGAAAAAGAAAGTTTGAGACCTGGGGAAACGTCAGACCCAATCCGCAACACTACATGGCTAGTGAACGAACATCCGGGTGTATGAGGAGGGAAGAGATGGCGGAGCATACTTGGCTGCCTTCAAGGGAGGAGCGGGCAGCCACTGCCAAGTGCGCTCCCGCTTCAAAGCTGAGCTTGCTTTGCCTTCCAGGGTAGCCTTTGCTGATGCTTGCAGCCAGAACTGGGCTTCTCCCCTCGGATAAACCGCCATCACGACGCCGGTCACCAAGCCCCCTAAGCATCTCTTTTCACATCTGTCCCTCCCCTCTGAGTGCTGGCCCCTCTCTTCATCTCCAGGTGAGACCTCGGGCCCATGTAGATCCCTAATGGTCTCCCACCGACGTCCTTTTCCCTTTTCCCAGGCATGAGGCTGCCCAGCTGAACATGACCTTGCCCAGCCTCTGGGCATGTGGCTCCGTCCTTGCCTGGGCACATTTGCCTGCCCCTCTTGCTCCTGTGGGAGTTGGGTGCCCTGGCCTTTCTTAGCACACAGATGTGGTAGCACCAGCTCCTTGTGTGTCGGCAAGGACACACTCTGGGGTGGTGACTGTTAAACACGTTGTTTCTGGACCAGCAGCATCAATATCACCCGGGAAGCTGTCAGAAAAGCAAATTCTCAGGCCCCACCCCTCATCACCTGACTCCGAGGTGCCTAGGCTGCTGGGAGCCAGCCGGTGGGTCTATGTCCCAGGGCCGGGCTGTCCCCATCCTGAACACCCTGCCTCAGGCAGGGCAGGGTGGGGACCAGGATGCTGAATAGCAGTGGGCAGATCAGAGGAAGGCCGGGTTCTGATTGCCCCCCTCTCCAGTCAAGGCCCCCAGAGCCACCAGGCAGGGAGACAAAGCCTAGAGGAGATCTTCCTCATCAGCGTGGGCTCTGAAAACCTGCATTCCATCTGGAATCTCTCTCCTGCTCGCTGGAGATGGGCTGGAACAGTGGTTTTCAAATCTGCCCAGGGGGTTCCTTCACGGTCTACCATGGAGTAAAGGTTTAGGAGAGGACTTTTGTGTGCTCTGTATCTCCCCACACACACATACACACAAATACATACACGCATATACACAGACACACACATGCATAGGTACACACACCCTTCCACCAAAATAGCTCTGTGTTCTTTCACTAGGTAGGTTTAGCCCATGTATGTTACTTGATATGCTAGACACGTTTAGTCTGTTTGTCATTAAATTGTACGGCATAGTTTTTCTATTAATAACTTGGAATTCTTTCACTGTGTTTTCAATTACCTTTATTTCGTTTTGTGGTGTATATCTTGATGCTTGTATGCCCTTAGTTGTCTAGCTCCTTAAACAGTCACTCTGAATCCCGAGCAAGAACAATCATAAAATTAGCACCTTTCCTCTTCCCTGTCCCCTACTATTTTTCTGCTATTCAATATTAACCGCCTGCATTATCATTTTAATGTTTGCCTTTGTACAATTAAATATGCCTACATTTCTACTATATTTGGCAGCTTTAAATGATATTCTTTGGTTCTCTGCTCTTATTAATGAATAGTATGTTTATTCTTTCTCCCATCTTTTCCCTGATTCCCCTTCCAAATTGGTATACTTGTATCATTTTTATATTGTTAGAATATAAAACTTGTACATTCTATCCCTTTAGTCCGATACTCATATTTGTTCAGATTTTAGTGAAGTACATTCTTTTCAGTGAAGTACATTCTTTGCATACTCTTGTCCCTTTTTGCCCTAGTTTTTCATTATTTCTTGGTTGACGGAAGCCAAAAATCTGTAATTTTCTCAAGAAGTGCTCATGGAAACAAAATTCTCTGAGTTCCTGCATTTAGTTCCTGCAATAGTTCCTGCAAAACTATTTTTCTGTAGCGTTCACGCCTGAAGGAAAGTTTGGCTAGAAAGAAAATATTTTGGCACAGTTTCTCCGAATAGCTTGTGGGTACTACTCCACTGAGGAGACAGGACCTTTTATCCTGCCTGGTTGCTGTAAGATTCTTTCTTTTTCTTTATATTTTTTTCCAGCTTTGTTGAAGTATAATTGACAAATAAAATGTATGTATTTGAAGTATAGAATGTGATGATTTGATTTGTGTATACATTATGAAATGATCACCACAATCAAGTTATTTAGCACACCCATCACTTCACATAGTTACCTCTGTTTGTGGGTGTTGAAAATGCTTAAGATCTACTCTCTGCAAATTTCGAGTGTACAATATGGTATTCTTAACTACAGTCCCCTGCTGTACATTAGATCCTCAGAACTTACTCTCCTAATACCTAAAAGTCTCTATATTCTTTGACCAACGTCTCCCCATTCCCTCTGCCCCCTCCCAGGCCCTGGCAACCACCAGTCAACTCTCTGTTTCTATTTTTTTTTTTTTTTTTTTTAGATTCCATATACAAATGATTCCATATAGTATCATATAGTATTTCTCTGTCTGCTTTATTTCACTTAGCATAATGCCCTCCTAGTTCATCCATGTTGTCACAAATGGCAGGGTTTCCTTTTCTTTCTTTTTTTTTTAATGGCTGAATAATATTGTGTTATGTGTGTATACATTTTCTTTATCCATTTATCGATCAGTGGACACAGGTTGTTTCCATATCCTGGCTATTTTGAGTAATGCTGCTCCGAGCATAGAAGTCCAGATGTCTCTTCAAGACACTGATTTCAAGGGGGTGCCTGGGTGGCTCAGTTGTTAAGCATCTGCCTTTGGCTCAGGTCATGATCCAGGGTCCTGGGATCAAGTCCCGCGTTGGGCTCCCTGCTCCATGGGAAGCCTATTTCTCCCTCTCCCTCTCCCTCTCCCTCTGCTGCTCCCCTGCTTGTGTTCCCTCTCTTGCTATGTCTCTCTCTGTCAAATAAATAAAATCTTTAAAAAAAAAAAAAAGACACTGATTTCAAGTCTTTCAGATAAATACCCACAAGTGGGATTGCTGGATCATCTGATAGTTCTATCTTGTAGTTTTCTGAGGAAGCTCGGCGCACAAGGGTTTCCTCTTCTCCACATCCTTGCCAACACTTGTTATCTCTTGTCTTTTTGATAAGAGCCATTCTGACAGGTGTGAGGTGATCTTTTGTTTTCTTTGAAGTCCAGTGGTGTTAACAGAACATATCTCAGTGTTGACTTTCCTGGGTCAATTTTTCTGGGTGTAATATACTTTGTTAGAAAAAGTAGATTTAGATGTTTTACTTCACCAAAGTTTTCTTAGACTAAATATTAAATATTTAAAATACTTAAATATATAAATATATTAAATATATATAAATATATAAAATACTTAAATAAAATATTTCAAATACTAAATATTTTCCATTCCACTATTTTATTTTCATTTTTTCTTGAATTACATATGTGTTGGACCTCCTTTGTCTGTCCTGTGTTTATCTTTCATCTTCTCTCTGATCCTTTCTAACCATTTTCATTTCAGTTTGTTCGTTTTTCTTATTTCCATATTCTATTTGGTTGATTGTGTTTTCCCCAATATTCATTCATCCTTGTGTACTTTCTAATTTCTACCAAATTCCTATTAAGTTCTACTTTCCCCTATTTCTTTCCAGCTCATATTTCACTGCTTCCTGCTATCTTACCATTTTTTTCTAGAGTTCTTGCATTTCTCTTTTGTGGTGTTTCTTCATAGAGGGTATTTTTTCATTAAGCTTTAAAAATTCATAATGAAGCAACTGCCCAAAATTTTCACCTACTTCAGGGTGACTGACGTTGCTGTTCATTGTTCCCTTTTTTTCTCACAGTGTCTCTGTATGGAGGCTGAACTCCTTTTATGAGTTCGACGAGTCAGTTGAAAGAGGTGCCCAAAGAGAGGCCCGAGTTGAATTTGAAATCGTGACCAGGCTGCTTCCTGCAAATCTGGCTTGTGAGCAGGTTCTTCATGTATCCTCTTCTCTGCCTCAAAAAAATGAAAAAGGAATGTGTATTTTGTCTTCCATTCTCTTTGTTGCTTTCAGATGGTTTCCAGGAGACGGTGGCAAGAATGCAGAGTTCATGTTCATAGTAACAGGACATAGTGGCACATTTTTAAGAAGAAAGGAACATGCCCTCACAGAATACACTGACTGGGCCAGGCCACAGAACAATCAACTTTTTCCAGCTTTTGTGGTCCGGAGCCACGGCACCCAAACAGCTCTGGGAACCCCAAGAGTTTGGCTCCCTCTCTACATGTTCACAAGGTCTGGTCACTAGCCTTGTGGGAATGGAGTGCAGCCCCCAGGTATGTTGGCCACTTACCACCTCCAAGAGATCACCCTTCAAGAGTGTCATGGAGCAGGAAGAGAGGTGGCCCACCTCTCACAGTGAGATTTCTCGGAGTCACAGAGAGGGGAAGGGATTACTAGTCAACCAGATGCTCCCTACTTTATATGATTTCTCACCATCTTCCCCACCTCTCAATGTGCCCTTCCTGTTTCCAATCTGCTAAAAGGTGGCACCATCCACCCAGATATCCCAGCCAGAAATCCGGGCCTGATCTCCATTCCACCCTTCCCTCTGCCCCGTACATCCAAGTCTTGCAAATTTTCCTCCTACACATCTCTGGAATCAGTTCATTTCTCATTGGCCACTCTGTGTCTACCTGGGCTGAGGCAACCCCTTCTTTATTAGGACACCTAATCGGCCTCTCCCTTTACTCCTGCTCCTCTACATTCCACTCTCCACACACTCGATCACATCCCTCAAAGCCTCTTTGGAGAAAGTCTAAATGCCTAAAGTGCCTGAGTCCCGCTGAAATTCTTTGAATTCTTAGACAGTGCCAGACCCTCTCTATCTCCACTTCACACATGCTGTTTCCTCTGCCTGGAACATCCCGCTCCCCCTTATTCTCATTCTTTAGGTCCTCCCCGGGAAGCTTTCCACAGAGGCCCCTCAATGGGCTAGATGCTCTAGCTATGTGCTCCCATAACACGGCGCTCCTCCCTGAGCACCTCCTTTCACTCTTCACCATGTTTGCTCATTTAAAGTCTGTCGATCCACACAGGCAGGACACTGGCTCCCTTGCTGTTGTGTCTTGGGACGATCACCGTGCCGGCCACACAGGAAGCTCTGCATGAAACAAGTCCTCAAGATAAGAAGGGTTTTCGGAGAGGGACAAACACCATTCCCTAGCCTAGGGCACTGCAAGTCCGCTGGTGAGAAGGGCTCCTCCGATTCTGGGGTTCATCCCTGTTTGGGGCTCCCAGGAGCTTTTTCTCTGTAGAAGGTGCTTTTGGTGCCCCACATTGTGGTCCTCTTGGCCCCCAGCAGATTCCAGCTGCCCCCACAGTGGACAATCCTCTTGCGCATTGCCAGTTTCCCACCTCAAGTGCCTGATTCACTCTCTACTTTCTTGCCTGCTCTGCAGGGAGGCACGGGGGAAGTTAATACCTTTGGTGACAACCCTCAGCCCAAAGGGGACAAAAGTCAGTGGATAAATGCTCAGTCACCATCCTTCAGAGGGACAATTCTGAGAGGCATGGAAATGAGCCTCTTTTCTGTAAAACAGATGATTCTTGCCACCTTGTAAGATGCCTTTACCTGATAATCCTTAGAAGTGAGATTCTAAATTTTGTCCTGATTAGATATATTTTTATTTGGGTCTTTATTACTACTTAAAACACACACACGCACACACAATACATGCATTAATAAGCACAGTGAAAAACTCAACTAATGTTAGGAAAAGCAAGCAAAATGTGAACATCTTTTCCCTTCCCCAGAGGGAGCCACAGGCATCAATTTGGATACACATCTTCGTAGGCCTGTTTCTTTTCTTTGCATTAAGACATGCACATCTGGGGCACCTGGGTGGCTCAGCGGGTTAAAGCCTCTGCCTTCGGCTCAGGTCATGATCTCAGGGTCCTGTAATTGAGCCCCGCATCGGGCTCTCTGCTCAGCAGGGAGCCTGCTTCCCCCCCTCTCTCTACTTGCCTCTCTGCCTACTTGTGATCTCTCTCTCTGTCAAATAAATAAATAAAATGTTTAAAAAAAAAAAGACATGCACATCTGTCGTGAAGGATTCATTGCCTGTGACTGTCATAATAAATATCCATAGACCCGCTGGTTTAAAATAACAGAAATGTGTTCAATATCAGTTTCACTAAGCCGAAATCAAGGAACCAGCTCCCTGCGGAGACGCTAGGGGAGAATCTTCCAGTTCTGGTGGCTGCCGGCATTCCTTGACTTGAGGCTCCACCATTCCAATCTGTGGTCACTGCGCCTCCTTTTCTTTTCTAAACTGTTTAGGGTAGGGAATTTTATGATTTTTTACATTTATTTTTTAAGATTTTATTTATTTATTTGAGAGTGAGAGAGCACGACTGGTGGGAGGGGTAGAGGGAGAAGCAGACTTCCGGCTGAGCAAGGAGCCTGAGAGAGGACTTGATCCCAGGACCTGAGCTGAAAGCAGACGCTTAACCGACTGAGCCACCCAGGCGCCCCAATGCCTTCTCCTTTTCCATGTGCATCAGAACTCTCTTTGCCTCCCTCTTGTAAGGACACACCTGATGGCATTTAGGGCTCACTTGGATAATCCAGGATAAGCTCCCCATCTCCAGATCCTTAACTTAGATATGCAAAGACCGTTTTTTCCCAAATAAGGTAACATTCATAGGTTCCAGGCATTAAGACCTGGATATCTTTTGGGGGATTACTTTTTCATCTACTATACATGGTAATTACTTTTAGCATAAAAGAGAGGACCGCTCCACAACTTGCCTGTTGAACATATTAAGATGTCCTGAAGCTTTTTCCATATCTGTCTGTATAGAGTTACTTAATTGCTGCTTAATAGTTCACAATGGGAATATTCCATAATTTCTTCAACCATTCCTCTGCAGGGAGAATATTTCGATCATTCCCAGTTTTTATTACAGCAAACAGCGCTGCACTGAACACACAGCACGTACAGCTCTGGGGAAAACTGAGCATTTCTACATCCCAGAGACACCGGGAGATGAAGTCGCTGTTTCCCACTCCTCACTGATATTAACTTTTCATAGTATATCAGTTATTATCTCATTAAATCCTCACTCATTCAAGGGAAATGGGAATGACTTCCTTCCTACTTTACAGCTGAGAGAACTGAAAGGTCCAGAGTGCTAACATTTGCCCAGGGTCCCACGGCTGGCAAGAATACCGATATTTTTTTTTTTTTAAGATTTTATTTATTTATTTGACAGAAATCACAAGTAGGGAGAGAGGCAGGCAGAGAGAGAGGAGGAAGCAGGCTCCCCGCTGAGCAGAGAGCCCGATGCGATTCGGGGCTTGATCCCAGGACCCTGAGATCATGACCTGAGCCGAAAGCAGAGGCTTTAACCCACTGGGCCACCCAGGCGCCCAAGAATACCGATATTTTGAATTAAAACTAAAAAGAGAAATGGTCATAAGAAAAAAAATCTGTTTGGGTTTGTTTTTTTTTTAATTTTTTTTTCAATTTATTTAAATTTAAAAAAAAGTTCATCCATTTCTCTTCCTTGCTGTTTGGGTTTTTTTTTTTTCCTTCTAAAAAGAAAAATATGTTTTCATGTTGGATTTGTAATCTGTATTCTCCAGCTTTTGGATAGCACTAGGGAAAAATAAACCATCTTTTTAAACATGTTTGAAGAAGACAGACTGTTTTGATGCTCTTCTCAGTCTTACTTGGCTTCAGACAACCTGGAGAAAGTTGGCGATTGTGCAGTTGTGCAGAGAGAGAAAGGTTCAAAATGGTCATGAGCAGATGTCCCCACAGGGCCACCCAAGTAAAGCTTTGGGAGAATAGTGGCTTTGATCAAACTGAAAAAACATCCTCTGAAGAGAATTATTCAGCTGAATAACAAAGAGGACATTAGAGAAGGGGAAAGGGGAAAGATGCATGATAGACTAGAAAGTTCGCTGATGGGACCCAACAGACTCCACTGCCTCACACTTGCCAGCTGAACCTGCCCCAGAGCTCCCCATCCAACACACACACACTATCTTTTCTGCCCTGCGATGAAAGAGGAGTGGTGTGACCTTCACGTCTATTTCTACAGCTGCTCGATTTCTCCTGCCCTCCTCAACCCCCACCACCCACCCTTTCTCGAAGACTCCCTCCTTCCCCTTAATTCCTCAGAGAAGATACCCGCTGGCCTGGCAGTCACATCCATCCACAGCGGCAGAGGAAGAGGACTGAAAAGGGGGTAGCTAGGAAAAGGGGAAGATTTGAGGGGAGAAAAAGAGGAGATTTGAGGGGAGAAAAAGGGGATTTGAGGAAAACACAGCTGAGTTCTAAATCAGCTTCTGATGTTTTGAGCTGTGTGACAATGAACAAGTTACACAACCTCTCATTTCCTCAGTCATAAAATGGGGGAGAATGAGACAATTCCTCCCTCCAGGGATGGCCACAGGAAGCAAATGAGTCAAATATGTAAAGTGTCCACCACGTGGTTTGGTACATTTAAATGAGTAGTGGGATCAATGTTTCTGCCTCCTCTTTCTAAACTCCCTTTACCTTTCTGGGATCTGAAAAATACCCTCCCCCTTTCTTGTGTTTGGCATATTGTAACGTCAGAGTAAAAAATAGGATATTTGGGAGCGCAGCTCAAGTTGGAGGCAGAACGAGAAACTCTTTCATCACAAAACTGCAAGCATAAGCCAAGAGGAGGCCACCTTGGCAGGGCAAAAGATCTTGTCCTACAGAGGTGCCATCCAAAGATATCAAGGATGGAACAGGAAGGAATCACTGGGCTTAAAAGCATGTTGGAAGGTAAGGAGAGAAAGGGTAGGAGCCAGAAAGGAAACACGTGGAGGGACTAAAGGAAAAGACTGAGATTTTGACAAGACTGGGGTTTGGGTTCCCTAGCAACTGTGGGAAGGAAAGCCCAGAGAGTTGAAAAGAGCCCAGCCCACTGAGAACTGGGGACCTGTGCTGGGCTGGGGACAGGAGCCACCACCAAACCCCCTATCATTGCCTCCATAGAGGGTGGGAGACCGCTCTTCAACAAGAAGTGAAGGACAGTGTCACTGGTGGTATTACTTGTTCACTATTCTTCCTTCTTCCTCACCTTGCCATGGCTTCGCTGAAGACAGAGTATACCTCCCCACCCACTGTCTTTGACCTTGGCCACATGACCTGCTTTTGCCAATGGAATGTTACTGGACAGCACATTGGCCACCTCCTACCAGAGGCTTTGAAGGTGCTTGTATGGTTTGACTTGCCTCCTTGCAAACTTGTCCTCCGCCACGAGAGGCATATGCCCCAGGTGAGGCACCTGGAAGGGGCCTGAATTCAATCCCCAGCCTGCAGCCACACCAGCCACGCCCACTGGGCCCAGCCTACACAGAGACACAGGTGTATATTGTAAGCCACTGAGATTGGGAGGTTGTTTATTATGCAGCATGATCACAGCAGAACTTAACTAATACAGATCCTTCGGTGGTTTCTGTTGGGCTCAGTGTGTGCCCTTGGTCAGATAACAGGAAGGCAGTTTAGTAATGAAATATAGTGCCCGTCCCTTGACAAATAAGGGCATAGTGCTGTCATTACAGATGGGCTCAGGCTATGATGAAGATAATAATAGAGGACGCTGGTCACAAATATATCCCATGACCAAGTTTCTTTTATAAGATGGGCAGATGGCATTGAGGGAGACTTCTGTTAAATGGAAACCGGAGAGGTCTTTTGAGAAGGGCCCTTTTGAAGAATTCCAACACAAACCTGGTGGCCTTTGCACCGAGACAATTTTAGAAACAGGGACACCTGGAGGAAAGGACTCGAATACAGTTTGTATTGTAGCAGCCAGCAGGAGACTTTTTTTTTTCATTTCTAAAGGGTCACAGGGAAAGGAAAGCTCGTCTACTTGGGGAAAATCCAGTCAGGATTGGCTTTTGAGCTCTAGCTCTCCCTTCCCCAGACCACTTCAGAGAAGGCCCTGCTCCGAACCCTTGACAGCTGTGATTGCCACTGGCTGCCACACAGGCACCAAGTGGCAGAGACAGAGGCAAAGCCATCTCTTCCCAATTCCCAGGTGTCAGCAAAAGATGACAGAACCCGGGACCTCCACTAAAATGCCATGGATCATGGGATAACATGCTGGGCAGGGGACGTGGAAAGAAGACAAAGGTCACAGGTTCCTCTCCCCATCAAAACAAATAAAATTACAAAGCATTTGTGAAGTGTTTCTTGGTGGGAGTTTTCTGGGTGGGAGAATGGGCAGAGGGAAGCCGTGTGATGTGTGTGTGTGTGTGTGTGTGATGTGTGTGTATGTGTAATAAAATTTATGTTTGCCCTTGGCTCTGGAGTCATCACTAAAGGTGTCAAAGGCCCTTTCATTCTGTCTCCCTGACCTCTGCTCTCTTTTAAACGAAACGATCCCCACTGGCTGATCACGGATTCATCACTACTCAGACGCTCCATGAGACTGGCAGAGATTTTGAATTTGGACTTTCTGTTCCATTTTTTAAAGATCAGTTAAATAATTTTCATAACAAAACCATGACTAGCGTGAAAGGGAATACATGAGCATATTTTCAGAGGGCTGGATTAAAACCACATGTCAGTCCTGGGAGGGACACCGCATGCTAGACCTGGTCAAGCTCTGCTTTCCTTGGCTGAACCCGGAGTCAGGCTCCAGGCAGGGGAAATTGGTCTGACATATGCCTGGGGGCAAAGGCGACAGGCACGGCCCATTGGAACTTCCAGGCACGCGGTGTCCCTCTCCCAGTAAGATCTGTTGGGTCCTGGGAGACTGGAGCTCTTTGTTCCACTGTGGGCAGAATCCCAGGCCGCCTGTCTCCTAAGCCACCACCTAGCCAGGCCCCCTTGCTCAGCTTCATTGGAGAGTTGTGATTTTTTCCTTCCACATCAGCAACTTCAAGACAAGAAAGGACTTTTGCCCCTGTAATTTCTAACCCAGACAATTTCCAGGAAAAAGAAACACACACACACGCACACGCGCACACACATAATAACGAACGATAACTAACACTTATTCAGTGTTCACTATGTACCTGGGACTGTTTGAAGAACTTTACTTCTCTTAACTCATTTAATCTATATGCCAGTCTCATAAGGTAGGTATTAGTATTATTGTTAAATTTTACAGGTAAGGGAAACAAGGCATAGAGAATGCAAGGGCAGCACCAAGACACGAACCCAGGTAGTCTGGCTCCAGAATCAGTGACCTAATCACTGTGCCACCCTGGGAAGGGGCTGCCACCCCAAGTCCTTGCTCCAGCCCTGATTGCAAAAGACTGCACTTGGGTCTCAGGAAGAGGCCCTGCCTTCAAAGGAGGCTTACCTCTTTGGGTCAGTTCATCTGGAAAATGAAGCTTGCATGAGGTCAAGGGTAGGTGGCAGCCTTTTTTGCAATGAGGAAAATTGAGGGAAAATAAAAACGTTTTTGTGCTACATTTATTTTTCTTTCCAAATGAAAATAACTGTTTTCTCCCGTGTCCTACTTCATTAAATAAAAGACTAGCAATGAGAGAATGCTGCCATTTGACCCACTCAAATCTGGGCGTACTTGAGAGGTAACTTCAGAAGCAGTTTCTTATGATCTGTTATCCTCAAATTAGGTCTAGGGCTTAATGTCAAAACCAGACAGGTTGCTATGCCTCCTGCTCCTTCCAGAACCAGATGGTACCCAAGTTCCTTTCAGCTCAAGCATTCTTAAGAGGGAAGCCAGGAATATACAAGTGGTGAGAAAAGCATAAGGTATAAACTTGTTGAATCACAATGTTGTACACCTGAAACTAATGTAACACTGTGCGTCAACCACACTTCAAGTAAAAAAATAAAAGACTCCAGCCAGGAAATTGAACATACCTGACTTAAGAGATGGATTCAGCAGATCTCTATCAATAATAGCCACTTACCAAGCACATAGCATGTGCTGGGCAGGCAGTCTCAAAACCCCACAATGTATGTACTAAGGTGACGATTTCTATGATTATAGAAATTGTACAGCACTGTATAGAGGGATTTAGAGAAGTACCTTACTCAAGGTCACAAAGCTAGTCAGTGGCAGGCGGGATTTGAATTTTTCCCAAAGCCCACATACTTTTTCACTCTACCACAGAATGATGAAGGAAGCCTTTGGAGACAGAGGTGAGTTCAGGGAGGAGCTAAACATGACAAAGGAACCTGAGATTTTGCTGCTCCTTTCAACAACTTCCTATGGCTTCATACGGTCAGTGGATGTTATGTCCAAGAAGCCAGCTTAGTCTTATAAACGGTAGTCTACACAGTGGGTTCTTAAGGATGGAGAAAAGTCCTTCTTGAAAATGAAAATCTCTTTTCATTTTCCCCCCACCCCTCCTTAACCTGCCCAAGTAAATGCTCTCCTTGGCACATTTGAAGGGAAGTATTTTAAAGAGGTAAAAGCACTATAGATATTGACCTTGGGGGATTTATGGCAGAGATGGGGACTGAAGTTCATGGCAGGGGATAATCTGAAGTTCTCCTGAGGCTCAGATGTGAATCTCATTTACCCCAAGCAAATGATTCCATGAAGGTCTGGCCAGGTTCCGCTGCTTAGCTTCCACAGAGTAACGTCAGGGATGTGGTCACCTTGTGACGTGATAGAAATTTCCTGGCTCAACAAATGGCAATAGCTAGTGCTTGGGATGGGGATGAAGACCAGAGAAGTCTTTAAAAGTGATGGTTCTCAGGCGAGGAAAAAAACAGAAACAGGGAGAAGAGCCCCAGGAAATACAAGTTTTAAAAACGATAAAGAGAAGAAAAAAAAAAAAAATAAAGAGAAGAATGTTCAATCTAGAGACAGCAGACATTTCTCCTCGGTGAAGACATGCTAAGTCCTAAAAGCTCTCTTGGCAAGCGCAAGAAAAAAAGTCCCCATCACTCATTCTTCTACCCCCAAGCACCTCGAGCCTGCCAAAACTTCCAGCCATTAGGAGGGCAGGAAAACAACAGATTCAGAATCCAGACTCCCGGAGGTCAGGTAAATGCCAGCAAAGCAACGGCCGCCTAGTAGATCCTCAATAATGAATGAATGAATGAATGAATGAATGAATTGCATATATTCAAAAGAGTAGCTAACACGGTGGTGGGAGTCAATTTACACTAGGAGGGGAAATAATCTTCTATGGACCAGTAGTCTCAAAATCTTGTGATGACATACCCTTACTAGCAAAAATTTTGAGCACATCCCTCTAATACTCACGCATCATTTTTTCCAATATTTACGAATTATTATAAATGAATATGTTCATTATAAAGCACGAATAAGAAATGAAAAGTCAGAAAAAGATTGGGTAAAACAAATGTAAACAGAAGTTCTAAGGGCGACGGGGTGGCTCAGTTTATTAAGCGTCTGCCTTCGGCTCAGGTCACGATCCCGGAGTCCCAGGATCGGAGTCCCAGGATCGAGCCCCGAATCTGGCTTCCTAGTCAGCAGTGAGTCTGCTTCTCACTCTGACCCTACCCCTCTTGTGTTCTCTCTCACTCTCTCAAATAAATAAAATCTTAAAAAAAAAAAGAAGTTCTAATATTTTTTGTACTGTAACCCAGTGGATTATCTAGTGTACACCCGAAGTTAGTGACCCCTACTTTGGAGACTTTCAAGAAGTCTGCTTCTTCATACACAAAATGACTGTGGCAAGGAGTAATCTGAGTTTGTGCTCATCTGTTATTTTTTAAAAAATGCATTGCGGGTAACCACAATGTGCTAAGATGATTTGAAGGGGATATGGGACCAAATAAATATTTTCTTGTGTAAATTAGGAAAATCATCAAGATTGAGGTCAACAGTTTAGAGACTCTTCTCAGAAATAAATGAATCAGATAAAGTCCAGGTACATTAGAATGAGAAAATCAGAGTCTAATGAACACCTACAGACCTGAAATGTTCAGCAACAAAAATCAGAACAAAGGTCAGGAAACAAGAAATGGGGAATTGTTGAGCTTGACTATTAAGAATAAAAGAACTGAAGAATGAGGTTTTGATCTGAGCCAGTGTTTGTCTAACTCAGCACTGACTAATAAGAATATAGTGACTAATAAGAATATAATGCTAACCGCATATGAAATTTTATATTTTCTAGTAGCCATATTCTTAAAAGGGGAAAAAGCTAGGTGAAATTGACTTTAATAACATTTTTTATTTGGCCAAATATATCCACAGTAGTATCATTTCAATATCATTAATATAAAAATTATTGAGATATTTTACATTTTTTGTAATGTCTTTGAAATCCAATGTGTATTTCACACATACAGCATATCGCGGCTCAGACCAGCCAGGTTTCAGGATGTGGCTGATGGCTACCATCCTGAAAGGCTCAGATCTAAACTGAGGCGTAGATCCTTGGAACCTCAGGAGTCTACAGCATTTGAGAAATGCTATACTAAAGGATAAATGGCACCAGATCACTGAGATCAATACAACTGTAAATACAAACCCAAAAGCAAGCATAACAACTATCGTATAGAGGAAGGTTAGATTCTAATAGAGCAAATTAGGCAAAAACTAAGTCTTGATGAAAATTACTCTTGAAAATCCCTTAAGAAGGAAACTAATACACATCAGTTTTTCCTCCAACCTTAGAACAGATGTTGTCTTTTGTCTCGAGTTGGAAAATTCTTCTGGCACACTCAGCCTCTGAAACTGATCAGACTTAAGAAACACATCAGACAATTTAACAAGGGATTTGGGGAGAGGAAGGTTTGAACACAGACCTATCTAGCTCTATTAACATTTAGGAGATTAGCAATAATTAACACCAGATTTCTAATCATCAAAGTTTCTAGTGGTAAAAAGAATCCAAAAGGGAAAGGAGGGTGTGTGTAACAAGAGAAAAGGAGGTCAGGGAGCTACATCAAGGGGAGCAGGGAACACAATTCAGATGGGAATAGGGTGGGTGAGGGGAGAGGTAACAGGCCTGATCCCTGGAGCCTGCAGGGTAAGGGAAGAAGGGACTTCATCAAGATAAAAAGCTTCTGTCCAGCAAAGGAAACAATCAGCAAGACAAAGAGGCAACCCATAGAATGGGAGAAGACATTTGCAAATGACACCACAGAAAATGGGCTGATATCTAAGATTAAAGAACTTCTCAAACACCCCCCAAAAATATAATTAAGTCAAAAAATGGGCAGAAGACATGAACAGACACTTCTCCGAAGACATACAAACGGCTAACAGACACATGAAAAAATGTTCATCATCATCAGCCATCAGGGAAATTCAAATCAAAACCACACTGAGATTCCACCTTATACCAGTTAGAATGGCAAAGATTAACAAGGCAGGAAACAACAAATGTTGGAGAGGATGTGGAGAAAGGGGAACCCTCTTACACTGTTGGTGGGAATGCAAGTTGGTGCAGCCACTTTGGAAAACGGTGTGGAGTGTCCTCAAAAAATTAAAAATGGAGCTACCCTATGACCCAGCAATTGCACTACTGGGTATTTACCCCAAAGACACAGATGTAGTGAAAAGAAGGGCCATATGTACCCCAATGTTCATAGCAGTAATGGTCACAATAGCCAAACAGTGGAAAGAGCCAAGATGCCCTTCAACAGTCGAATGGATAAAGAAGATGTGGTCCATATACACAATGGAATATTACTCAGCCACCAGAAAGGATGAATACCTAACTTTTGCATCAGCATAGATGGGACTGGAGGAGATTATGCTGAGTGAAATAAGTCAAGCAGAGAAATTCAATTATCATACGATTTCACTTATTTGTGGAACATAAGGAATAGGAAGGGGAAAAATGAAGGAGGGGGAAATCGGAGGGGGAAATGAACCATGAGAGACTACGGATGCCGGGAAACAAACTGAGGGTTTTAGAGGGTAGGGGGGTCGGGGGGTGGGTTAGCCTGGTGATGGGTATTAAGGGGGTCATGTATTGCATGGAGCACTGGGTGTGGTACATAAACAATGAGTCTTGGAACACTGCATCAAAAACTAATGACATACTCTATGGTGACTAACATGACATAGTAACAAAAAATTACCCTAAAAAAAAAAAAAGTGAGTCAAGGATCCAGCGAGCAGAAGTCTCCCTACCTCTCAGAAATTCTTTCTCCAAAGGAAGTTTGATTGCCCTCTCTTCGTCACACAAATTTTTAAAGTACATGCATTGTTGCCCTGGAGGGGTCCAATGCCAGTGCTCTCATTATACCCCCAGAAGCTCACCTGCCCCCACCTTCACCCCTACCTTCCTCCCCTCCTCTAATTCCTGACTGGGGCTCTTGGCAAAATTAGGTGTTCCTGGAAGTCAGTAGCTATAGCCCCCCACCTTGAATCTCATTTCTTCATTTTTGAAAGGGATCAAGCCAATCAACATTTCCCCATCTGCTGCTTTGTGTTCATGAATAAATAGCAAGGGCTGGATCCCTGTCCACATTCTTGCTAAGGGCTATGTGAGCCCTCTGAGCACAGAGCAATATTTCATAACATCTGGCTCCTTTTCCTCTGTTCTGGCCTCCTGCCCTGGTCTGGCTGGGCCGAACCCTTTTCAGGCTGGATGTGGCCGCATGCTGTTTAGATTAAGTTGCACTGAGTGTTAGAAGGAACGATCCCTTATCCTGGACTATGTGTCACCAGGTTCCACCAAGAAAAGAAGCTGGAGGGGTTCTGCTCTTCTCCTGTGTCATGAACTGCAACTTCTTTCTGTATATGACCCAGGGCAGGCTTTCTGGACTAGTCTCATAATCTCAGCACTCTCATTAGACAGAGCTCTGCCAAGGTGAAGATCTGGTGCTGGGTGTTCCCCATCCTGGGGCATCTGGAATGGCGTATCTGGTGCACAGGGGACGGGCAGAGGTGGAAAGGGAGAAGAAAAGCCAAGGAGAGAATTCACCCAGGGAGAGAAATGGGAGCTAAACTCCATTTGCCTCCCATGATAGGCATCCACTGGGTACCTCTAGGGGAGCACTAAGGTGAGGTAGGGGTCCAAAAGAATGGAAATCTCCCCATCTTCAAGAAAATGTAAAAAAGAAAATGTAAAAAAGGCAAAACTAGGAAGTAGAAGAAAGTAGTCTTCAGTGTTCTCCATGCCCCATCTTGCTCCCCAGTACAACTAAAACTAAATTGTCCAAAACCCCAGACACTTCTGGATGATGATATGGTTAATCTCATGGGAGGAGCAGCGTAAAACAACAAAAGTAGCAAGAGTAGAATGTACAAAGTATTAATGTGCTTTTCCTATCTGGACTCCTGAGAACAGAGCTGAAGCTTATCCATCTACTGGGAGTGTTACTAGTGAATGTTACAAATGTTATGAACACAAAGGGTTAGACCAATGTTCCCCTTCTGACATGCAAAATAGAGTTATGGAAATTCATGGACTTGTATGCATAGCTGCATAGAGAGATTTCCCAGACTCCTTCCTCTCTCTCTTTAGCATCAAAGGCCAAGTCTGGAGAATCTAGCTGATTTGGCCCCAGTTTGATACCCCTGGTTGATGTGAGCTCTAAGTTCCTCCCATTTCTGAGATTCTGCAGCCCCCTGTATTTCCACAGACCCCAAAAGGAACTTATTGACGAGCTGTAAACCTAACGTTGGATGTGGGAGAACTCAGCAGTTATTTGTTAAGTAACTGATAACTGCTGATTTGTTTGTTTCACTAGATGGGAGTGGGAAAGCATTTGAAGGTCACGTTGGTCTGACTCAACCCTTAGGAGCACACAGCCCCAGCCTGACCTCACAGGACTAGGTTAGCTGATGAGGGCCAGCAACTCCTGGTCCTCAAAGCAGAGGCTGGATGACTCCCGTGGCCTCCGAAGACATCCAGGACCTAATCCCTCGAAGCTGTGAAAGGGGAACTTTCCAGGTGTGATTAAGTTAAGGCTCCTGAGATGGACAGGGTTATCCTGGATCACTCGGTGGGCCCTAAATACAATGGCAAGTGTCTTTCTAAGAGGGAGGCAGAGGGAGATCTCACTGCAGAAGAGGAGAAGGTGAAGTGATGAGGGAAGCATTTTGGAGCGGTGCTATTTGAAGTTAGAGGAAGGGGCCACAAGCCAAAAGATGCAGTGGCTACTAGAAGCTGGAAAAGGATTCTCCCCTAGAGCCTCCAGAAGGAACCAGCCCTGCTGACATCTTGACTTTACCCAAGTGAAACCGATTTCAGATTTTCTGACCAGAACTGTAAGAGAACAAATTGGTATTTTAAGCCACCAAGTTTGTGGTAATTTGTGACAGTAGCAAGAGGAAACTAATAAAACCCTTACCCCGGCTGCTGCAGAGATCGGCCATATGGCCTCCTTTTAGACGTCGTCCCACTGCAGAAGCCTGTGGGCAGCAGGGGTTCTAAGAAGGTCATGTCCAGCACGCCCACCTTGGGAATCTGAGTGTGTGTGTCAAGGTGGGCAGTCAGTGGAGACAGCCCGGAAGACTCAAAGATCACCTCCTCCCCTGAAGCCTACCCCAGCTGGGACGGTAGGGAGGTGGCCTTGGGGCTGACAGCTGGTCCAGGTCAGGGGCTCCTGAGCACCTTCACCCTGGAGCTGGCTGGCTGAGGAGGGCAGTGGCCCATGGAGAAGCACCAGTGTGCCCCAGCTCAACCCAGAATGCAGAATATATGTTGGCAGAGTGGGGCAGTGATTCGAAAATGCAACAACAGGCACATTGCCTCCCAAACTGGCCTCATGCCCAGAAAAATGAACCAAGCTCAAGAAGGGGGAAGAGCTCTATGAAAATGAGGGAGGAGTTCAGTCAGATTGTCACCTTGTGGATTGAAACCCATTAGCAGTGTCTGGGTCACTATCAGATTTCTTAAGGAAAGGAAAAGAATAAAAGAGAAAAGAGAAGAGGGAAAGAAAACAGAGTTACTGTACCTCACAGGGTTGAATATCATTTTGTGAAACCTTTAGTGGAGTTACAAGCACACACGCATATTGAGTCCTAATACAAAATGTATTGCTAAGCACATCAGGAAAACAACATTTGAAAGCCAGTGGGTTAAATGACATAGTTGTGGCAGTCAGGACCTGATAAGAAACCAGAGGTTTTTCCCTGACTGTGCGTCCTGACAAAGCTGACACCGATGGAAGTCTTCTCCCCGCAAATCGGGGCATCATCAACGGCCACAGAGACCAAAGCAGTGCCAGTCACGGCCAGATTGCTGGTATCAGGTAAACTCGCACCAGCAAAACCCACGTTAGCACAAGGTCACAGGGAGGGAGTAGTGACGAAGAGCCGTAAGTAGAAGGGCCACCTTATAAGGCCACACCGGCCCTCTGGCCCAGCTGGGGGAGACATCCAGGGCAGGTATGCTAGCTCTCCCCTTGTTTCTACAGTGGTAGAAATAATGTCACCTACCTCCCAGGATCGATGCGAGTGTTTAATGAGTTAATGTGCATAAAACTCATAAAGAAGTTGCAGGGACCTAGCAACTCTTCAAAAGATGGTAGCTGCTGGGGCGCCTGGGTGGCTCAGTGGGTTAAGTGTCTGTCTTGGGCTCAGGTCATGATCCCAGGATCCTGGGATCGAGCCCTGCATCAGGCTGCTGCTCCTCCCCCCTCCGGCTTGTGCTCTCTCTCTCTCTCTCTCTCTCTCTCGCTCGTTCTCTCTCAAAAAATAGAAAATAAAATCTTTAAAAAAAAGATGGTAGCTGCCATTATTGTTATCCCATGAAGAGTGAACTACAACAAGGACCAACTGGGCTGAGTCACTGTCTACAGGGCCAACCCCCAGACGCCATGTACCAGCCATTTCCTCTTTCAGAAGGATGGGTTCCGAGCATGCCCGCCCTGCTGTCCCTGCCCTTCCCACCCCCACTCCCACTTCTTCTCCTTCAGCCTCCTCTTGTTCTGAGGTTGAGGTCCCCAGAAGAGTCCACAGCTGGTCCTTCATCCAACCAACTGTTGGGCAGAGACCCCTCACATTTTGTTCTCCGGGTATCCCTTCTCCAGGATTTTGCTCACACCCGGCATCCTCCCATACAGATGAACAACCAGGAGACGACCAGAGCCGCTTAAAGGACCTCAGAAGCGGTCAACGAACAGCACGGCAGTTCAGCGCAGAGCCTCTAGAGTCAGGCTACCTGGGTTCAAATCCCAGCAATACTGTCTACTTGCTGTGTGACCATGGGCAAGTTACTTACCCTCTTTGCTTCTAACCAAATCCTGACCGCCACAGCTATGTCATGCACAGGAATGCATTTGACATTGTGACTCGATGTGTGTGCGTGCGCGCGCGCGCGCGCGCGCGTGTGTGTGTGTAACTGAAGTTAAAGTTTCATGAAATGATACCCTTAACAGACAGAATGACTCATGTTTTCTCTCTCCCTTCTCTTTCCTTCTCTTCCTTTCCCTTCTCTTAAAAAAAATAATCTGGTAGTGACCCACTAACATGGAATGTGCCTCCATTTCCTCACCTGTAAATTGCGGGAAATAGACATACCTACCTACAGTAGGGTGCTCTTTGTGCCCCGCCCACATCTCCTCCCCCAAGTGGCTTTGGCTCCCTGCCTTCAGGCTCGCTTTGATGCTGGAGCATGCCTGCTGGGCAGTTAATACCCCCAGCACCAGCCCTTGACCTCAGACGGACATGGACCTGGTGGGGACAGGTTCCATCTGCTCTACCCCTCAGGTAGGCCAACTGCGAGGCGTGCTGTACATAGTCCCCCACAAGGCCCCAGCAGGAGCGAGCTCCAGCCCGCAGGGGAAAGCTGCTCCTTCAAGCACCCTGCTTGCATCAGCTGCCTTCTTGGTCTCACTTTCTATTCCACCGACCCCGCCCCAGCCCCTCCTGCTGCTGTCTTCTAGTGACTTCTTCCAAAAAAATTACTCACACTGGAATCCTTGTCTCGAGGTCAGCTTCTGGGAAAAGCCAATCTAAGACACCACCTTCTAAGGCAGTTAGGCCCAAACGAGACGAATATCAAATGCTTACAAGCATTCCAGTTCTCCTAGTAGATGCTCAGTAAATGTCAGCGAGGAGGAGTTTTCCCTGGACAGGGTCATGTGAGGTTTGGCGGGAGAGGGAAGAGTCTGCACAGTCAGGGTCAGAGCAGCCCAGGGATGAAAACCCCGAGGGAGCTGTATTTTTGGAAAAGAATATGTTGTTTTTCGATCTGAAGATTCTCCCATCTCTGAAGATCACACACAAAATCACCTTCCTGTGATTCTCCCAAGGGGAGTTGCAGGTGTCACCCACGGTATGGGTCTCAGAGAGTGGAGGGAGTTTCCTTCCCTTCCAGGAAGGAAAACTTCTGTGCCTCCTGCCCCCAGCAAGGAGCCCTGGCTCATGCAGTATCACAGCGCCCCTCAGCCTGGCCCCAGAGGGGACAGGATTCTAGCCCAAGTTCCAGCCTCAGCTCCAACTCACTGCTCAGCAAACGAAGGGAGCGCGGAATGTGTGGTTCTACACAGGGTTCCAACACATGTACCGCCGGGTCTCTGCTCCAGGGACAGAGCAACCTCTCTGTCGCCAGCAAGACAAACCACCTCTCGGGGTTTGTGCACCTTCTCCAGGGAGGCCACAAGTCCTCAAGCTCAGTACGGATGGCCACAGCCCATGGGCATAGGCTAAGTAAGGGACTGAGCACCCCACATCCAAATGGCCCCTGAGAGCCCCACTCAGTCCCTGACCACGGGACCAGCCCCCAGGACGAATCTGCTTACCATAACCTTTCTCTAGTCCCCGAGCTGTTTGACAAGCTTCATCTCCGGGCCCAGAGGGAGGCAGCAGCTTGTCGGGCTTGCCTACCATCACTGGCCCATAACTAATACATGGGCTCAGAGTCAGGCCGCCTGGATGTTGAGACCAGCTCCACGTGTCTTTGCTTTGTGAACTTGGGCCTCAATTTCCTCCTCTGTACAATGGCAATAAGAATAGTCCCTCCTTCATAAGCTGGAGTGTTCACCGGCTCATTTAGCAGATATTCCTGAGCTACATCGTGAACAAAACAGACAAGTCACTACCCTTGTGATGGTGACCTTCGGGGGGGGGCTGGGAAGAATGTGACTTGTCATTCATAAAAATAAAAACACTCCACTAACTACCGCAAGAGTTTTATGAGCCATTGTAGGTAAAGCGTTGGAAACAGAGCCTGACATATAGTTATGTTCAATGAGCATCAGTAGTCTTACTATTTTTCTAGCCATGCCCATGGGATTACCTCCATGAGAGGGCTCCTGGAATTTGCATTGAGAATGAAGGCCCCATAGGTGGGCATGTGAGCCTCCTTCCTACTCCTGCGATGGGGGGGGAGTTAAGCATATGTCCCTTATCTCTCCCTCCCTGCTTGCTGGTTGTGCTGCTGCCGCGTCTACATTGATTATACGCTGGGGCTTTTGCAGTCCTGCTGGCCCCAGGAGCCCTATCCATGACTGAATTACCATTTTGTTCCAGCTCACAAGAGCACCAGTGTGGGAACACCGCAGGCCAGATGGAATTTTGGAGACCCTGTCATTTGCTGGAAATTTTCTCTGGCTGCCCTTGTATTAACAGCCATATATTTTACTCTCGGGTCCTGGAGTGGGGCTGGGGTGGGAAAGGAGTAGGGATTCCTGCTTAAAAACTATAGCAAGTTTCCCTCCAGGCCATTCCATTTCGGCCTTCCAGAGTATTCTACTCCCTGGCTGCGCAGAGGACAGGACATAACCCCACAGAAAAGGGGAGGAGGGGGAAGTCCGTCTTTCAGACACACTTCTCCCCTCTTCTGACCAAACCTGTCACAACGGGGGAAACTGAGCCAATGAAGACATGAAGGGAAGATTCTCCCTCACTCTTGCCTTAAATCCACCCCTGTTCCAGCAGGTTGTATGGACTTTTCTAGGATAAGGCCTAGAGGAGAATTTGTAAACTGAGATCATGGGCCAAGTCTGGCCTACAGATATGTTTTGCTTGGCCTGAAGTATTTTTAATAAATTCAAGCCAATGTTTAAAAACCAGGATATTTCACATAAAAAATCCTGATTTCTGGCTTCCCGCAAAACAAACGGAAGTTCTAGCCACAGCTTGGGCCCATGTTCTCACATGGCTGGAGAAGAGTTCAGCTATCTCTCAACGACATTGCTCTCTGCAGTTCACCACAGGCCTCACCACTCCCTATTATCTCTCCAAGCCAAGGAGGAAAGACATTTGCCTTTGGGATCTCACTAGCATGATGGTTTTTCCATAGAAGATAAAACACTTCTTTGACCACGGCGCAATAAAACTTGAGAAAACAAAACACGCAGTCATTCCCCCTCCCCCGCCCCCATATCCAACTTACTCCACTCACTATGCCAGCAGCCCGGGTTCCATCAACACTTTGGTTTGTACTTTTTTTTTTTTTTAAGATTTTATTTATTTATTTATTTGACAGAGAGAGATCACAAGTAGGCAGAGAGGCAGGCAGAGAGAGAGGGGGAAGCAGGCTCCCTGCTGAGCAGAGAGCCCGATGCGGGGCTCGATCCCAGGACCTTGAGATCATGACCTGAGCCGAAGGCAGAGGCTTAACCCACTGAGCCACCCAGGCGCCCCGGCTTGTACTTTTTGATCCAGAGCTGTACCATCCAATAGAAGCGCCACTGTCTGCGCATGTGACCATTTTTATTTAAAGTAATGGCACTTTGAAATTTCCGTTCCTGATCCACTAGCCACATTTCAAGTGCTCAGGCACCTCCTGGGAGTAGTGGCTGCCATGATGACACAGAGCATTGTCATCATCTTGGAAAGTGATATTGGACAGCTCTGGAAAGATTTAAATATAGGTTACGGGAGGCTACAGACCAATTAAAACACATGCTGAGCTCGTCCTCTGCATCTGCACTGGGCACTGTGGGGGCGCTGCTGTCTTCCAGGGCTTCGCAAACAAGGCAGAAAGCCACAGGCAAAGACAAGAGACAGTGGGAAGTGCCCAGTGTTGCCACAAGAACCCGCCGAGGGTCCAAGAACGGGAGCGGGTCTCTGTTTTCATGATACGAAGAAAATGCTCTGCTTGTCCATCACACTGTGCTCTTGGCCCAGTTCCAGGCGATCCTGTCAGAGGCTTCCTGAAACAGGGACCCCTTGTTTCCTTAGAGATGCTGCTTTAGATATCTGGGGCTCAGTCCCAAGATTTTGAGGCTCCTCAAGCAAAACACCCTATGAGAGTCAAGTCGGCCTTAAGAGCTCTCCCTCCCTGACAGGGCTTCTCCCCTCAGCACCGGCCTCCCCTGTCCCCCCACATGCTGCTCAACACACCCCACCACCTCTCTCTCCTGCCCCCATGCACCACTCCTCAGGGCTGTCCTCTCCCCAGAAGGGCTTCCAAATCCACAGCCAGCCCACTTCCGGGGCTCCCTGCTCCAGCTCCTTGCTCTTCCCTTCTGAAAGGGGAAGGAAGATCTGGGACCCAGGTCCTCAGGACAACACTCTACACAATGAGTGTAGAAGGATTTTCAAGGATATTTACTTAAAAAAAAAAAAAAAGATCTATTTGTTTATTTATTTGGGTGGGGGGAGGAGCAGAGGGAGAGGGACAAGTAGACTCTGCACTGAGCGCAGAGCCTGATGCAGGGCTCTGTCTCACCTGAGATCGTGACCTGAGTTGAAATTAGAACTTGGACACTTAACCGATGGAGCCACCCAGGTGTCCCCGAGGATATTTACTTTTAACAGAAAATTTCCAAAGACTAGATATCAAAATGAAAGGGCCACCTCTAAGTTGTGAAAAATTTTCAGGCTGATTGGAAAGAGCATCACATTTGTGGTTGGAGGGCCCACCTTGAAGTCCTTCATGTCTATAACTGTGTGACCCGGCTGTCCACTCAGCAGCAGTAATCTCTAATTCACTCCATTACCGATCTCTAAATGGGTTTAACAACACCAGACTTAACAGTTGAAGGATTAAGGATTCAATGAGGTAATAGATAAGAAAGCCACAAAGCCCAATGCAACTACATGTTATTAGTATTAAGGAGAGATTATATTCTGACACCCAGCACACACTAGAAGTTTGTTGAAAACTATTTTTTTTTAAAGATTTTATTTATTTATTTATTTGACAGAGAGAGAGAGGGGGAGAGAGATCACAAGTAGGCAGAGAGGCAGGCAGAGAGAGAGGGGGAAGCAGGCTCCCCGCCGAGCAGAGAGCCCGATGCAGGGCTCGATCCCAGGACCCTGAGATCATGACCTGAGCCAAAGGCAGAGGCCTCAACCCACTGAGCCACCCATGTGCCCCTTGTTGAAAACTATTTTTTAAGTGATCCTGGAGTAGAGGCTGAGGAAAGACCCTTTAGGCAAAGTGGGCTTTTGGCATGCTCTCAAGATCAGATCACACAGATGAATACCCACAGAAGACACAGAAGCAGGGGTCTTTTTAGCATCAAAGACTATTGGTACTTTTTAGTACCAACGTCTATTCTAGCCACCTAGTGAAGCCATGGATCCTTCTCAGAATGCTTTTTTAAAATGCATAAAATAGGGGCGCCTGGGTGGCTCAGTTGGTTAAGCAGCTCCCTTCGGCTCAGGTCATGATCCCAGGGTCCTGGGATCAAGCCCCGCATCAGGCTCTCTGCTCAGGGGGGAGCCTGCTTCTCCCTCTGCCCCTCCCCCTGCTCATGCTCTCTCTCTCTCCGATAAACAAATAAATCTAAAAAAAAAAAATAAAGATTCCTTTTAAAAATAAATAAATAAATAAAATGTATAAAATAAAAGACACAGCGTTACAAAGACAATTAATTATATTGAATACATTGTATTGTATCGAATATATTGTGTACTGCTATAGTTATGAAAATATCCTAAAAAATAAATTTATGGTATAATAATACATATGTTTCTTTATTAACACAATAAATAATAAGATCTAACAGCACCTCTAATAACAAATGCACTTTCAGAGTAGTAAGGAGTAAAGACTGTATTTCAAAGTCTGTGTTTCCACTGTTATGATATAAAATACCTGTGATTCCTGGGGTGCCTGGGTGGCATAGTCAGTTAAGCGTTTTGTTCAGCTCAGGTTGTGATCTCAGGGTCCTGAAATCGAGCCCTGTGTCAGGTTCCTCGCTCAGTGCAAAGTCTGCCTAAGACTCCCTCTGCTTCTCTCTCTGTCCCTCCTCACCCCCCCCCACTCTCTCTCTCTGAAATAAATAAATATTCAAAAAAATAAAATGAGGGATGCCTGGGTGGCTCAGACGGTGAAGCATCTGCCTTCAGCTCAGGTCATGATCTCAGGGTCCTGGGATGGAGCCCCGCATCGGGCTCCCTAATCAGCAAGGAGCCTGCCTCTCCCTCTCCCTCCGCCCCTCCCCCTGCTCGTGCTCCTTCTCTTTCTCGCTAACAAACAAAATCTTTAAAAAAATAAAAAATAAAAAAAATAAAATGAAATATCTATGATTCTTGCTGATGACAGTCACAGGTCCTACTAACACTACTGTGGTTATTGCCTACATTCATTATTAAAGAAACACCACGGGGCGCCTGGGTGGCTCAGTGGGTTAAAGTCTCTGCCTTCGGCTCAGGTCATGATCTCAGGGTCCTGGGATCGAGCCCCGCATCGGGCTCTCTGCCCGGCGGTGAGCCTGCTTCCCTCTCTCTCTGCCTGCCTCTCTGCCTACTTGTGATCTCTCTGTAAAATAAATAAATAAAATCTTTAAAAAAAGGAAAGAAAAGAAACACCACATTTCAGTGAGAGATGAGTGAAAATAAAGATGTAACTTTTCTTCAACCAAGCCGAGGGTTCCGCTAAATTTTACATACGGACTCCAGGTCAAGCGCCCTTGAACTAGGTTCCCTTTTACCTCCACCATTCGATTCTGTTTTTCTCTAGCTCACCAGTGTACGGATGGATCCATGTGGCTGATACTACGGAAGCCCTTTTAGGGCATATATTCTCCGATTCTAAAACCGCTTATGCATAAGAGCTTATGCATAAGGGTCCAAGGCTCCCCCCGACCCCCGTTCCCCTTGACACACTGAAGGATCCTACTAACAATCTTAGAGGCTCAGCCTTGCTGCATCTGCAGCCCTGTCTGTTGTCTGGGGACAGCTCCCATTAAATTGAACACTTACTATATGCTGACGACTACTGTATGAGTTGCTTTATGCTCATTAAAGCATCGAACACACAACCTCACAAGGGGACAGTGTTATCTTCGGGAGGAAACTGAGGCTGAGGCATTAAAGGTTCAATGACTTGCAGGGTTTGAATTTAGTTCTGATTCCAAATCACCCTTTGAATGCTTCGTGCTTTAAAACTGTACCAAGGAAGCCATTGTGACAGTTACGCTTTAAACCCATTCGCCCTGGGAGTGAGCGCTACTGCTGAGGACATGAGTGCCAGTGAACGAGGAGCCAGGAGCCTTTCCTGCCTCTCGGTGAGGTGACTACACAGAGTGGCATTGCTCAGTCAGCCATCCACATCCCCTCCCCAACGGGAAATGAAGGGATTTCAACTAGAGTTTCAAGAGAGAAGGTTCTGAAAAAAAGGAATACAATAGCATCTTTGTAGTTGCACTGGGATCTCTAGAGTGCCAAGGAGAAGTGAGGGTAGTTGGGGGGAGGGGGGTGGGGACAGAACTCGGTGGCTGCCTGTCTGAGCTGACTGGGACCGGGGACTGCAGACAGTGGCCAGGTGTACGGGGAGGCCCGGGAGGGAGGCTCGTGCTGTCCAGGAGGCCACCCCTGCAGCCAGCCAGCCCCTGAGCTGGGGTCCAGCTCCCCCGGGAGGTATACACTGGGCCTCTGTGTGGATAGACAACAGAGCCGCTCTGTCCTCGAGAAAGAAGCCTGTGTGTCCTGCCCACCTTCCTCAGAGCGCAGGGGTGGACATCCAAACGGCCCGTTCGGTAGCCAGCCCAGCCTCTAGCCCTCACACTGCCTGCGGCCTCCACCTCCAGTGGGTTCAGGCATCCCGGGCAGCATGACCGACCCGGAGCCCCATCCCAGCCTGGCTACAGCCTGAGCCCTTTACTCCCCCTCCCCCACCATGGAGCCCTTTACTCCCCCCTCCCCCTTCCCCACTCCCCTACCAAGCTTCCTTCCCTCTGGGTGGTCATGGGTTATCCCATTATCCTTGGTGCTGGAGTTCACGCACCTCCTTCAAGAGTGAAGGGGGCTGGGGCGCCTGGGTGGCTCAGTGGGTTAAAGCCTCTGCCTTCGGCTCAGGTCATGATCTCAGTGTCCTGGGATGGAGCCCCACATCGGGCTCTCTGCTCAGCAGGGAGCCTGCTTCCCCCTCTCTCTCTGCCTGCCTCTCTGCCGACTTGTGATCTCTCTCTCTCTGTCAAATAAATGAATAAAATCTTAAAAAAAAAAAAAAAGAGTGAAGGGGGTTGTGGATCCCATACTTTTTGAAATTATGACCCTCTGATATTACAGGTTTGACTATATTTGGGTCTTCCATTCCCATCTCAAGCATGGCACCAAGCATGCTACAAAGCAATTGTTTACATCGTTGCCAGAACAAAGAAGAAGAGGCATGGCCTCTGTCCTCAGTTTATAGCCCAGATGGGAAGATGGCCATAGATAATGCTTAGATGGATTGTAGAAATTAGTGAAGGGGGTATTTGCTGCTTGTTTACGTATACGAAGAAGTAGATTCACATGGATAATCTCCTTCCAGGAAATTCGGGAAATGAGAGAGAAGAGACAGAACATCTTGACAATCCACCAGCATTGGAAGTGACCTCATAGCACGGGTGCAAAACCGGTCTGGACACAGGCAAGGCCAGTCGCTGGATAAGCCAAGTCTGTTCCCCTGCTAATACTCCCCCAGCAGGAGCACGGGGCTGCCGCAGGGCATGTGCGGCACTGAGAGGCAGCGGCAGGGGAAAACATCATGGCTCTGCCAGAGGGCCCCATGCTGCTGACACCAGCCCAGGACACTGCGCCCACTACAGGCCCAGAGCCCTGTGTCCCCCGAGCACCATGACTGCGAGCTGTGAGGAGCTCCTGCCTGCTCCTTCGCTGGGGCCCGTGCAGGGGAAAGGGCCTCCATGGGGCCAGTCCTTTTTGTGTCTGAACCTCAGTCCCCTCATCTCGCATCCGTACATCTCTGGCTCTGACTCTTCTCTTTTTCTCTCCCTTTCTGTCTCCCCTCTGATGTCCTCCACCAAGCCGATAACACTTCTGAAAAAATCCCTACCCGACTTGGCTCTTATACATGGAACCATGAACCTGCTGGCTGAGCCAGGATGAAAGGGTCTGAATTCTCCAGGTGGTTCTGGAAGAGGCTGTTTGCTCATTGCAAGCAAACACCCTCGAAAGCCAAACAAAAACTGCCCACAAGTAAACAGCGTGTGACACAGCCCCTTCCTGCAGCCACTTAGCAGAAACCCAAACTAAAGCGCATGGCAGGCGGGGAACTTGGGGGTGGAGCTGGAGGAACCACAGGCTGGCCGGCAGAGAGCACCAGGGACCACGGGCAAGGTGGCTAGGGTAACACAACCTACACCACACTCCTCTCTTACTGCGATTATCCCTAATCTATTGTTTATGATAATAAGGGCAAAACCAACGTAGAAGATTAAGGAAGAAACGTCAAACACTTTGCTGTGGCTCTTAAGAATATAACATAATAATCTATTTTATAGAATTAAAATGGTTAGTATCATTTTTAAATAAGTTACTGCTATATATAGCATGATTACTTCTAAGTGTGACTAAAGGACACCGTAAGAGAAATAAAAATGAAGAGGAAGGCAGACAGAGGTCTGTATACCCACATGCCCAAACAAGAAACAAGTCACTCTTGACCTGCCCAGATTCCGTATCTGAGGTTACCAAGGACTAGAGGTTCTCCTGCCCAAATACCTCCCTCCCACCTGCTCCCTCCAGCCAGGGCAGTCACCAGGCCCATTCCCCCATCGCCATCATTTCCCATATGTTCCCCTCCACTCCCTGCAGCCTCCCCTCCCTCTGAAGCTGCTCTCTGAAATGCAAACACATCCCACCTCCCCATGTTCAAAAGGCCTTCCGTTGCCTCTGCTGCCCTCAGGATAGTAACTCAAATCCACAGCTGGGTGGGGAAACCACCCATGGCTCCGAGCCAGGCTCTGCTTCCAGCCCCATTCCCAGGAGGTTCCCCCTAACTCCCCTCCCAGCCAATTTTGACGGTTCACTTTGGCCTCCGGGGCTTTGCCCATGCTGTTCCTTCTGCAAAACTGCCTTTCCTCCTCCTTCTTCTTATATTATTTTAACTTACATACAGTACAACTAAAATTTCTGTGGACAGTTCTAGGAGTTTTCAAACACACTTAGAGAACCGCCACCACAACCAGGATACAACGGTTTCATCACTCCGTCTTTTTTCTTCATCCCCACTCCCTGGCAATCATCACCTGTTCTTTGATGCCTATAGCTTTCCCCTGCCCCGAATGTCATATAAATGGAATCACACAGGAAGTAACCTTTTGAGATAGATTTCTTCCACTCAGCAAAATGTCTTTGCCGCTCCTCTGTGTTGTTGCGTGTATCAGTAGATTGCTGTCTTTATTGCAGGTACGGCTGGATCCCACCTTGTTAGTCCCGTCTACAGTTGAGGACATCTGGTTTGTTTCCAGTTTGGGGTGACTATGGATAAAGCTACTATAAACATTTGGATCCAGGTTTTTGCATAGACATGTATTTTCATTCCTCTTGGGTAAAGACTAGGAATAGGCTCGCTGGGTTCTACGGGAAGTGTATGTTTAACGTCCCAGGAAACTGACAAGCTGTTTTCCAGAGTGGCTGGGGATCTCTCCCTTCCAGAGAAGGGCGGACTGGGGATCACCCACAAACCACTGTTCCATCCTCACTCTTGGGCCAGATGGTCCTTCAGGTGCAGACCTGCGTAGACGCATCCAGACAATACAGGGGTGGCACCCAAATGCCCCAGATGGAAACACTTCCACAGTCACATCAAAAAGGGATCCAAGCAAAGAAAGCCCAGGTTGCTCACAGCCCCTGAGCCTCAAGGAAACTTGATGCACTGTTTCTAAATCGGTACCTTGGGTGGGGAGGGAGGGCCGGGTTACCCAGGTCTGTTCCGGGGTGGGGGGGAGCTGTCAGCATCTTGGAGGCCCATCTGAAGCACATTTCTTCCACCAGCCCCTGAAACAGCTAAGGAACTCATTTATTTGTGAGGCCTATTTCTCACACTCCCTACCCACTGTTTTTTTGAACCAGCCTCCGTTTGGGCTGGATAGGGCCAGTAGATTATTCAAAACCCTCTGCTCCCCGGCCAGCCCCATGCAGAGCCTGGCTCCTATATGCAGCAGGTCAAGGGGGCTGGCCACAAGAGAGAGGGTACCAAATTCCCCACGGGCTCTGAGGGCTGGATGTCATGGTTCCCGATTCTGATTCCAAAACCAGTTTAACCTCTTTCTTCAGCTGAGCCTGAGGAACTTGGGCAAGGTGATTGGCTGGAGCACCCCAGCTTTAGACTTTAGGGGCCTGTGACTGAGTGGGGGCTGCATTCTCACCCAGTGCTCAGCAAGGGGGCCCAGAGCACACAAACGGGGCAAATATCTCCCTGCCCCCGCAGGCTGAGCACCTCCTTCCTGGCGAGAAGAAAGATTTAAAGGAGCAAGAGAACCGTTTTAGAATACAATCTGTCTGCATGTGATCCATACTTAGAGGAGAGGCCCAGGAGCTCCCCGCCCCCTCCCCCCCCCCTACTGGTTGTGAATGAAAAATGCATCAGTGACTTCCTTACCATTGGCTTTAGGTTCTTACAAAAAGAAAACCTATTTTGTGGGTCTTCTGTAAAGCCCCCATTCTTATAGCATCTTCGGGGCACCAAGTGTTTTCACTTCCATGATGGCATTTGCTCCTTGTAGAAGTCTGTTATTACAATCCCATGTTACAGAGGGTTCCAAAGCTCAGAGTCCTGGAGGGCTTACCTAGAGCCATGTGGTAGCCTAGTCTAGCTCAAACATCCTTCTGATTTCAAACCCTGTGCCTCTCCTTCGCCACTCCAAGCTGTACCAAATGCCTCAAGTATATAAAAAGGCTACAGTGTCTGTGATGGGACCTGCATGGGGCGGGGGAAAGATTTAGGAGACCTGGGCTCTAGCCTACCTCTGAGTGACCTTGAGAAGTTCACATCCCTTCTCTGATTTCAGCTCCTTCTCCCTAAGATTCCCCTCTGTCTTAACCACCAGGGAATTTAGCTCTTGGTTCTTTTGAGAATAACTGACCCAGGTGTGGGTTCTCCTGGGATCCCCAAAGATTCTGCTGACATCCCCGAAGCACAGAGTGAAGACAGACAAGAGGAAACCCCTCCCACACCCACACTCTGGGCCTTCGAAGGTAATTGCAGTAAAATCTTTTATAAAGGGGCTGAAGCAATTTGTTCTTGTAAGCTTGTCTGATTTCCACTTAGCCAGGCACTCAGATCCCCATTTCCATGGATAATCAGAAGCTGGCCACATGCCACTGAACACAGCTCCCAACTGGGAACTGCCTAAATTCCGCAAGTGGAGAGATGATTATCAAAATGAGCATTAAAAGTATGGCTATGAATATTTTTTGGAGATGCAGACATGGAACATGCTTTGACAAAAAGTGAAGTAAAACAAATAAGACTATAAAACTGCATGTTTGGTATAACCTCAACTCTTTACAATAATACCCAGAGAGAGTAGGAAATATGCCAAAATGATACCCATAGTTACATACAGAGGTTGGCAGTATGGCCAAATATATGATCAGGAAGAAAACTTTGTGCTTTTTTAAGAATCAGGAAGGAAACGTTTTTTTAAAGTTGGCAATAATAGTCTTAACTTCTTCTATCAACATCCTTTTTTTTTTTTTTAAGATTTTTTAATTTATTTGTTTGGGAGAAAGAGACAGAATGAGCAGGAGGGAAGGACAGAAGGAGAGGGAGAAGCCAGCTCCTAGCTGAGCGAGGGGCCCCACATGGGGCCCCATCCCAGGACCCTCGGATCATGACCCAAGCCATAGGCAGACACTTAACCAAAACTGAATCTTGGCACACACCAAGTCTGCCATGATTGTAAGGAAAGGTGGCAAGTGTCCCAATCTTAGCTCCAGAAATACACACACCAAGCCCTATCAGAGACCCGCACCCCCTCCATGATGATCAAAAACACCCTCACGGGTCCCGCAGCTCAGTGTTCACTTTTGCAAAATGACATCTAAGGATTCCAGACTTTTTAGCTTTATATTTCTAACCCTGGGTTTCTCATTTTATGTGCCTCAGATCAGTAATACGACAGTGTTAAGGAATTACTGGATAAAGACCATATTCAAACAAGTTGGGGAAGTTCACCTCTCCGTTTTCATGAATTAAGAGAGGTTTCTTTTTGAAATGATCCTGCAAGAGGGGCATATAAGATGATCCTTTGCCGGTGAAGTTCACCGACACCTTCTATTTTCAGACTGTCTCAGGGGATGGCAGCTGGACAGGTTCAGGGGTATCTAGGGTAATGCTGTTCCTGCTCCCTCCGCCTTCTAACCCTGCGGTTATCAGTGCTGGCTGCACACTAGGATCACCTGCGCAGCCTGAAAAACAAACCCCTTGGTCTGGGTCTGGCCTGGATCTGGTCTGGGGAGCAGTGAGAGCCAGGGCTGAGATCCACATCTTCCTTACACTATCATGATGGTGTCCACGCTAAGAAGTCAACACCAGATTGGGCTCCAACCTCAGAATCATTCATGTATCATCCATTTTTGAAGCTAAATGGAACTTCAAGGGACATCTAGTTCCATCTCTCATTTTACAGAGGAAGAAACTGAAGCCCCTCCCCCCCAAGGATTTCCAGCCCCCCACATCCTCCAGTCAGTGCCCGGCCGTCCCTTGGGCCCCCAGGCCTCTGGACCACAGGACCCTTCATTCAGGGGGAGAAGCAAAGGAAACCTTCAGATCTCCAAGGCCGTTTTGTGGCCAGAAGTTGCTTATCAGGCTGCCCCCTCTCTCTGGCAAGTGGACCCTGACACAAGTGAAATTTTGACTCAAATTCTCTTCCTAACACCCCAGGACCAAGGATGAGGAGCCAGGAGACTGCAGGCTCATGAGGATAGGAAGCCCACACTGGCAGCAGAGCAAATACACCCAGGCACCCTTAGGCTGCTAGAGCAGGAGGCAGGTACCTTCTCCCCCTGTGCACCCCATCACCAACACATGAGGCCTGAGATGCTGTCAGAGACACTTTTAAACTCAAGAGTGAAAAGAAGGGGCACATGCACCCCAATGTTCCAATGTCCACAATCGCCAAACTGTGGAAGGAGCCGAGATGCCCTTCAACAGCAGAATGGATAAAGAAGATGTGGTCCATATATACAATGGAATATTACTCAGCCATCAGAAAGGATGAATACCCAACATTTGCATCAACATGGATGGGACTGGAGGAGATTATGCTGAGTGAAATAAGTCAAGCAGAGAAAGACAATTATCATATGGTTTCACTTACTTGTGGAACATAAGGAATAACGTGGAGGACATTAAGAGAAGGAAAGGAAAAGTGAAGGGGAAGAAATCGGAGAGGGAGACAAACCATGAGAGACTCTAGACTCCAGGAAACAAACAGGGTTACAGAAGGGAGGGAGTGAGGGGATGGGGTAACTGGGTGATGGGTATTAAGGAGGGCACGTGTTGGGATGAGCACTGGGTGTTACATGCAAGTAATGAATCATTGAACACTACAACAAAAATTTATGATGTACTGTATGCTGGCTAACTGAACATAATAAAAAAATAAATAATAAGATCAAGAGACTCCTGCATACCCGTAACAACCCACTGGGTTGATGGCTTTGGCCCCTAACCTCTTCTGACAATATTCTTGCTCCTGAGCATGGAATTCTGTAGTAAAAAAAAAAAAAAAAAAAAAAAATCACCATACTTTTCAGTTTCACATCCTGTACCTCTGATCACCCCCCTTTTTCAACCCTAAGATTCCATTATTACTTTCTCTTTAGCAGCACTGAGAAAGACACCTAGGAGGACCGGAGAGAGGGTATTAGGAGGGGAAGGTGAAACACACATAGCCTCTTGGTACCCTTCCCTGAGCCCCGAGCTCTTACTGACCAGCTTGTGGCCTCTGGTCCCCACAAGGCCAGAACTAACACCTTTGCACCCAAGGAACTATTCTCCCAGAGACCCTCCATCCTACAGGAGAATCTCTAGGCACCCTTCTAAACTCCAGGCCCACAGCTAAGCTCCCAGAGAAGTATCTCCAGTGAGCCCCAATCTGGTCTCTGTGAGTTTTTTGTTTTTTTTTTTAAGATTTTATTTATTTATTTAACAGAGAGAGAGAGAGAGAGATCACAAGTAGGCAGAGAGGCAGGCAGAGAGAGAGAGGGGGAAGCAGGCTCCCTGCTGAGCAGAGAGCCCAATGCGGGGCTCGATCCCAGGACCCTGAGATCATGACCTGAGCTGAAGGCAGAGGCCTTAACCCACTGAGCCACCCAGGCGCCCCTGGACTCTGTGAGCTTAAGAGTGGGGAGAGGGAGCAGGTCATAGAAGCAGATGGACGAGCCCCGTGGGGTCCTTCAGAGTTCAAACTCATTCTGGGGTCTGACACCTCCCCCCACTCCCCCCACCCAGGGTAGGGCAGCGAACCGTAGGAATAGTGGGGGGGGGAGGGGGTCTGCAGGTACCTTCTACCTGGAAGCAGAGCTCAGCAGCAGCCAGTCCTGAGACAAGCCCCCTTTCCTGAGGCTACACATGTAGCCTGGTTCATGCTCAAAGGATCTATCTTTCCTGCGTGTTGGTGTCTTTGAGTTTTATCCACGGAAAGGCAACGGTTCGCAAGTTCTCCAACTTCCTGAAGAACATCCCAGACCAGCCAGCGCTCCCACACCTGCCCGACGGTCCAGGAGATGGAGCCAGGCACTGGACCTTTACCAGACCCGATTTATTTCTACGTGGATTAGGGTTCAGCCAGGGTGTACGGGTCCGTAATGAAAGCGCCCTCGGTCATCCCCGCCAAGGGAAGCGGCAAAGCTGATTGCCCACCCGTGTTCCCCCACACTTCGTCCTAGGTGCAGAAATAAAAGCCACTGCGGCCCCCAAGCAACCTTTCAGAACAATTTCGGCTCCCGGAGGACGAGCAGGCTCTGCGCAACCAAAGCTGCGCGCACAGTCTGCGGCCACCTGTCTGGGTGCCCACCCGATCCGCCCACCCGAGCGTCCCCTCTCGAGATTCCTACCATGTCCCCTGTAGTGGCTGGACCCGCTCCTCGGCGACCTCAGCCGGCTCTCCAGTTCATCCCACCGCCCCGGGGGCCGCCCCTTGCTCCGTGACTCTCCAAGGCTTTCCTGGACGCGGGTTTCCCGGACGCAAGGTCCACAGCTTCTCCGCGACCAAGTGACCCCACAATTCCTGGGTGTGCGGTGCGCTCAGGGATGCTGAGCAGGTGGCGTTGTTAGAGGAGGTCTGGGATCTCCAGACCAGCGGGGATCTGCGTGTCTGAGGATCTGCGGTTCTGCAAGAGCCTTCCCACAGCCGCGAGCCTCCGCGATCAGCTGGGGACTTTGGCAGAGTTTGCGTAGTCCCTGCTGTGCGTCCCAGCCCAGCCTCCTCACTTCCCCGAAAGCGAAGGAGGGGGGAGCTCCTTTCACAATAAAAGCCCTGCCCCGAGCTTAGGCGGCCAGAACCGCCTGGAGCAGGAGCCCAGGTGCTAGGAAGGAGTGGGTCCCGCCCCCCGGGTGATGATCTGAGGCTGGGCGGCCAGCGCCGAGCAGGGTCTGGGCAGATCGCCCCAATCCCGCCTCCAAGGTGTGAGGGCGTTCCGTGAACCCAGGGCAGTCGTGGGCGGGAGGAGAGGGACGAAGAGGGGGAAGGAGGAGCCTGGCCCGCCCTCTGAGGGTCGCCAAAACTGTTGCTCTCCCAAGCAAAGCCGCAGAAAGATGTCTTTCACTGGCATCTCGTAACCTTATTTGGGCTCAGTCTCCAAGGGCGGTTGGGAAGGAAATACGGGAGGAAAATCCTTTTACCACTTAAGGTCAATCACAATGGACAATTTTTTCCTCCTGAGAATTAACCAGTGTTTAAATCTCTGGCGTAAGTGGCTGATAGCGACCCCTCTGCTCCGGATGCATAGAGTGTCTGTGTCCCCTGGGTCACCTATAGTAGGCTATGACACAGTCGAGGCAGGACCCCAGGATCTGCATGGTCCTTGCTGGAGAGAAGGCTGGGCTTGGAGTCCATAGTCCTGGAATTGGGGGCTGGCCCCTCTGTTAATAGCTGAGTGACATTTAATAGCTGAGTCACCTTCAACCAGTGCCTGGACATCTTTAAGACCTATGTCCCTACGCAGTCCAATGTTTGGACCTCAGGATTCTTAAGAGCCTATAGGCATGAAGGTAGAGGTGAGCGTAGTCAGCAGTAGGTGCCCTGAGAGAATCTGGGAACCAGGCTGACAAATTACCCTCTGAGGCTGAAATTAACAAGAATCATCCCTAGATGAACAGAAACCTTCTTCCCAGGAGTCACCTGCTACAGAATGCTTTGAGGCTGTCACTGATGACAGTACTTCTAAAGGAGAACAAATATCCAGAGGTCTCCTTAAATTGTGTATGGGGATGGGAAGACAGACAGAAGGGAAAGTATTTCTTCAGTCCTTATTATGTTCTGGATGTTTTCCATAGGTTATTTCATTTCATCATTACAAACAATCCTAAGAGAGAAAATTTATTATCACCATTTTACAAATGAGGAAACTGAGGAATAGAGAGTTGAAGTGACTTTCCTAAGTCACTTCATAGTAAGTAGTTTTTAGCAAACCAAAAAGCCTACTCCTTAGAACATGAGAGGAAGAGGAAGAAATTGATAAACCAGGAACGGGAGGCAGGATGCAGTGCTAAAAACTGCAGCGTGCCTGGGATTAGGGTGTAGGGAGAGTACAGAGGAATCTGAGCAAGCGATCATCGATCATTGAGCAAGTGCTGGATGAGGGCGGGCGGGGCAGGGGGGATCTTGCAGACTGTCTCATTCCGACATCAGTGTGGTCTTTTGGGTCTCCTTTTCTGACTGTGACCCACATAAGATGTACGTTCTATGCTGTGACCCTTTACACAAACGTGTATGTCTAAATATCCCTAAAATCAAGTTTTATAAAACATTATTACATGTGATGCACTTTGATATTTGCTATTCTGTTCCATTTTAATTATTTGTAATGGCAGTCTCAAATCATTAGGTTTATTTCAATAATATCCACAAGTAAGTACAGTTTGAAAAACCACAACCCTGGAGAGTGGAGCAGACTTCTTTTTTTTTTTTTTAATTAATGTTTTCAAAGGGTTTTGTGGTATTCTGCAGGATTTATCTGTTATGTATAAAAGGAATTTAAGAGGCAGGGATTCTGTTGGCCAAGACTGAGAACACTGAACACAGTTAAATAGACTGTCCTCCCCCCGCCCTTTCTGATGAGCAGTAGGACTCATCAGAAACGTCAATGCTAATGTGCATTGAGATTTCCCAAGAAAGTTGGAAAGTGCCCAGTTTTTTCCACATTTACCGGGTGCTGAACTCTTTTTCTGAGGACTCACAGGACACACTTGGGAAAAGCTGCTCCGGGACCTGGCCCAGCCGGGTGAACTGTCACCGGAAGAACAGAGTCAAAGTCCTACGTTCTGAAGCCAGACTCCAAAGCTCAGCATCATTCTGTTCACCCGATACTCTGCTCAGCTAAGGAGGTGCCGAGATGCTGAGTGTAGGAACTCCATTTGTAAGTGAACAACTGCAACTTTTGTAACCCAGATTGAATGTGAGCACTCAGTATTCCAGGAATGACCACCACTGGATAAGCCGATAAAACAGCTCTGGAACTGCCAAACTAGGACACACCTGGACCTGCAGGGACTCCACCTGCCTTCACAGAGTCCTGCCTAGAAAAAGCAACTCCCCTTCTTTACTACCTCCTGCTTCCTTCCGGCTCTGCAGTACTATAATTCAGCCCACTGGTCCACAACATCTTAGATGTAATCATTGACTTCCCTGATAACGTCCTCCTGCATATGGCCATGACCGTGATTTTGGCTCTGTGACTCAACAGGTCTGCATGCCGACAATCTTTGACATGCACCTTTTTGTTCCCTGTCCCCCTGCTTCCTCACTCTCCATGCATTTTTTGCTGCATACTCTGTGATCGATGTTAATGTCAAGAACAAGTAAGAGGTAGCACTGCCATCAGAAACCTGTCTGGCTATCTACTAAAGCTAAATATACATGTGCTCTGCGACCCAGCAAATCCTAGACCTTGGCCCAACAGAAGTGCCCACTCATGCGTATCCAAAGCCATGTACATACAAGAAAGTTCATTAGCAGCAAATTCTTTGCAGTGGTCACAAACAAGAAACAACCCAAATATCCATCAATAGTAGAAACAATAAGTAGATTGTGGTGTATTCACACAATGGAGTATTTTATGGCCATGGCAATTCATGAACTACAGCCACACACGAACATTCTGCGGAGGGAGAGAAGCCAGCCACAAAAATAGGCCTATGTATGCTTTCATTTATATGCAGTGCACAAACAAGCCATGCTGATTTCTGCCGGTACAAGTCAGGTGAGTGGTTACCCAGGGGAAAGTCATGACTGGGAAGAAGATACGAAGAGGGCTTTTGTGGTGCTGTGAGTATTTTGTTTGTCAATCTGGCTACTAATCCGAGTACCAATTACAGACGAAAATAAACCAAGCTGTAATATTCTTAGGATATGTGCCTCTTTCTGTATGTATGTATGTTAAACTTCAATAAAAAGCTACATGGAACAAAAATGAGCACATCCTGTTTCTAGACTCGAAGGACTCATAATCTAGCCTAATAGGCTCCAAAGTTTTAAAATTATTCGCCTCAGTAGCAATAAGTTTTTGAGTATATTCCCCAATATGTGCACTACATTTTTACAAGTTACTTAGGTGTACCACCTTATTTTATAGAAATGTATCTTTACACACACACACACACACACACACACACAAACACACATGCACACTGTACCCACGTGTATGTACCAATGGCACTCTCAGTCATGCACAGCTCGCTAATGAAAGGGACATTTTGTAAGGCTGTGTTTCCAAGAAGCTGGATGATGGTAGCTGCTAGAGCTATTTACAAGCATCTAGCACCCCATCTTTCAGACAATGATGTAGGATGTAGGTCTCCCTGCCCTTTGAAGTTTGCTGGGGTCATGTGACCAGCTTTAGCCAATGAGATGTTAAGTCGAAGAGCCATCACTTCTGGGTGGAGCCTATAAAAGCCAGCCCACGACTGGCCAGGCTCCTTCTCTTAGGCAGTGACTGAAAAGCTTATGTCAAGAAGGAGCCTCCATCAGCCTGGGTCTCTGGGGACCATGCTGAGCAGAGCCTCCACAAGACCTCATTGGATGTGAGGGTGAATGAGAAATAACTTTATGTGTTTAACCATCAAGATTCAAAAATTGTTCCTATAGTGTAACTCAATCCATCCTAATCACATGAATGAAATTACTTTTGAGAAGACTTGCTTGAGAATAACCATAAATCAGATTTTGTCACTCCTCTGTTCAGAACCTTCCAGAAGCTTCACATCCCCCTCGGAGTAAAAAATCCCAGGTCTTACAGGTGCCTCACAAGTCCTTCCACACTCTGCTTGTCTGTCGTCACCACCTGCACTCTCCCACTGCCTATGCTCCAGGAGACGCTCTCCTCCTTATTGTTTCCTGCATACTCCAGGCACTATGCCACCCCAGGTTCTTTGCACTTACTATTTGCTCTGACTGAAATTGCCCTGTGTTTTCCTTCATCTTCTTCATGTCTTTGCTCGAGCGTCACCACCTCAGTGAAGCCTTCCCTGACTGCTGTATTTAAGCCTGACTATATATTTCATCCCCCTTTGGTTTTCTCTTGTGATTTTTTTTTTTTTTCTGAGCTAGACACTTGTTGGATGCTATGTTAAAAGAGTTTTTAAATTTAGATAACCGATAAACTCCTTCTCTCTAGAAAACAGCACTCCTGTATTACTTTCTTTCAGAATTTAAGTTGTTTGGTCCTTGGCTGCTCCCACAGTCCTGGTAGGGCCTCGGATTACACAGTGGACTTTGCAAGTAGTAAACATTCCGCTGAGACAGGTTGGCGCTAGTGGGGAAGATTTTACTATTTCTACTAGAGGACCCTTCCTACTTCATCAGGAGTGAGTCTATCTTTCCCTTCACCAGTTCTAAGGAGTCAGATTTCCAGTTTGCCCTAACGATGTTTTAGGTTCCTTGTAAATTTGTAATCCAGGCAGCTGCCCAACTGGTTCACTCTTTACTATCGTTCCTTGTCTGGCTCTATCCCAGACTTACGAAATCAAAATTTCCAAGGCTTGAGAATCTGTACTTTTTTAAGCACCATACCTAATTCTAAAGCACAGTCAGGGCTGAGAACTGCTAAGCTAAACAATTCCTCTTCCTTGGTTCTCATGTCCAAACGGCCATTCTAAATGACCCTGGAATCTCTCTCCTTCCGTCCATTCTCACTGCCACTTCTTTGGCCCAAACTTTTGTCTCATTCACAATACTCTTGGAGGGACCCGTGAGCTAGTGTCCCAGGCTCTACTTTTACCCCCTCCAATCTATCCTGCACATCATAGTTGAAATGTGGACTTGTCACTGGCCTGTTCCCCATAACTGCCAGGATTAAATGCAAATTCCTCAGCATGGCTTTCAAGGTCCTTCAAAGTTTGGCTCCTAATTACCTCTATAGGCCTCTTACAAATTTCTAAACCTTCTAAGTGGTTTCCTCTTCTCAAAGCCTTTTCTCGACTTGACATACCTTTACCTCCGACCCCTTTACCTCACCCCTATATCTTATCTATCCTGAAGACCCAATACAGCATGATTCCTGAAGTTACTCTATGGCTAATATGATCTAGTTAGTCTCTCTCATGGACCTTGAGCTCCCTAGAGGAAGGGTCCATTCTGGGGCCTTCCGCCTCCATTTGCCTAGGAGCAAGTAGCTATTCAATAATGCTTCTAAATGAAAGAATAAGACAGAAGACCTGGGTTCAATGCTGAATCTACTGCTCACAAAGCATAGGTACTCAGGAAAACAACTTCCCTCCTACTGGCTTCAAGGATCCTCATCTGACAAATAAGGACCCTCATCCCTGTCCAGCCCCACTTCCTGGGCTCCTGCAACCATGTAACATGTTCATATAAGTTCCATTATCCAAACATTACCTGTCTCATGGTAACCTTTGAAAAATATTTATTTAATCCATGAATGAATAAATGAGAAAGAAACTTCCTTTGCAGCAGAGAATGCTAGCATCCAATTTACCTTCTCTCTTTTCATTCACGGAACCCCTAGCTTTTAGGGGGCAGTAGTGTACTCAGCCAAAAAAATTATATGTTTCACATCCCCCCTTGCAAAAAGGGACAGCCACTGAGAAATAAATGGAAGTCAGTGGGTGGGGTCCTTTAGGTTATTGTTCAGCGAATGTTCATTCCCCTTCCTTCTACTGTGAGCAGACCATGTATATTTGCTCCCCTGTTGTTGGCCTTGGCCATGGATGTACTTTGACCACTAAAATGTAAGCAAACAGAGACACTGTATATACTATGCAGTATCACGTGGCTTTCATCCTGGTGATTCACCACATAAAGAACAAGCCCTGGGTAGCCACTACCCTCCAGTCTGAGCCCCAAAACAAGACACGTGGGACAGACCTAAGTCTCAACTCACCGCCTGGAGCCAAGCCCAGTCAACCCACAGGCATGAGAACAAATGCTTATGGTTGGAAGCCACTGAGTTTTGGAGAGTTTTGTTACAGAGCATTATTGTGATAAAAGTTGAGTGATATAGGTCAGATGGTTAAGCTTTTAGAGAGCTAATCCAGGACAAAAGGGTTGCCAGGCCAAAAAAAAAAAAAAAAAAAAAGCGCTATGTTATACTCCCCAAATCCCATAATAATATAATATACGACAAATTATTATAAATGTGTTAACACTTCAACATAAAAATATGGAAATTGGTGTTCTTTAAAAATTATGTATTATTCTGTATTATTTACTTTTGTTTCATAAAGGCTATTTTTTCTGACATTTATTTAATATCTCACTTTTGCATATAATAATAATAAAAGATACCCCAATTTGCATAGCCAAAGCCAACTCCTGTCTGCAAGCTCTTACAATCAAGAGAGAACTGCTGCTTTGTGAACTTCTTTTAGAATCCGCAGTCAATTAAAAAAAAAAAAAAAAGAATCCACAGTCAATGTCTTTAACATGGTGGAGAATTTCTTTGCCAAACTCAGGCAGAATAAAAATCTTGGCACTGTGGGCTCAGACAGAGCGTCTGTGATGCATGGCAACACATCTGGTTTTGCTGCTTTCGTGAAGAAACATGCTTCTCATCTCAACATGCAGTAGTGTCACCCGGTATCAGTGACTGCCAGCCATCCTGAAAAAATTGTGTCTGTTTCTACAAATGTTGTCAACCTCCTGAGAGCCAGGGCTGACACAGTATTTCAAGAGGTTTTGTCAAGAAATGGAAGTATAAGAGTAAGTTCGTTGTTGCAACAGACATTAACTAGCTGTTGCTAGTTTGGTTGACTTTCAAATGAAAGTTCTTCCCAAAGAAAACAAAAACACTAATTGAAAAAGATATCTACACCCCTCTGTTTATTGCAGCATTATTTGTAATAGTCATGACATGGAAGCAATCCAAGTGTCTATCCATAAATGAATGGATAAGTAAGATATGTGTACACACACACACACACACACACACACACACACACACACACAGGAATATTCTCAGCCATACAAAAGAACGTAATCTTGCCTCTAGGATGGACCTAGAGGATATTATGCTAAGTGAAATAAGTCAGACTGAGAAAGACAGATATCATATGCTTTCTTTCACTTATATGTAGAATGTAAGAAACAAAACAAACAAAGAAAATCAGACAAATAAAAAAACTAGACTCTTAAATACAGAGAACACGTTGGTGGTTGCCAAAGGGGAGTGAGGTAGGGCATGGGTAAAATAGATAAAGGGGATTAAGAATACACTTATCGTGAGGAGCACTTAATGTATAGAATTGCTGAATCATTATGTTGTACACCTGAAACTAATATAACACTGTCTGTCAATTATACTTGAATTTAAAAAATTAAATGGAAAGACTCATCTAGATAACTTGGCAAGAATATCCATCAAGTAAAGCAAACTATGAATGGACCCTTTCTTGTTGCGTTAGTCTAGTAATGGAATTTCCTTTGCTTCATAAATGCTATTATTTAAACAAAACAATAATAGGACTAGTTAGCAACAGTAATTTGTAGTAATTAAAATTATGTGTGAGAAAAATGTAACAATATTTTATATATCTCCTTTTCTCTTTTGATATAGCTATTTATTTAAAATCTTTATGGCTACTTACATAGACTATATTATTATATATTCTTAAGCTACATAAGTGTAAGACTTTAAGAGAACATAAATGCAATAGGACTAGTTAATACATACATATATTTAATAAAAAATAACAATACATTTCTTTCCATCCCATGATACAATAGGATATTTTTTACTTTTCCTGTTTCCTTTCTCAATGGCAGCCCAAAGAATTAAGATCATCAGTATCACATTTCATACTTGTTTATCTAGTGTTCCAAGTACATGCAACAAGGTAAGTATTGATTATTTCAGCAAATATTAGGGTTTATTATCTTCTCACCATTACAGATCTTAGAGACATTGTAATAAAGAGTATCACTTCATTATTGATGTTTGATTGCTGACAGCTTCAAGCCCCGTCCTTTCCTCTTCTCCTATTGCCCCACAGCTGGACAGACCTATAGAAACCCTGCAGGCTCCCTTCTTGGTGCCAGTGAGAAGTCCAAACTATGTAAGCCCCTGAAGCAGACAAGGTACCCTCACCCCAACTCTACTCCCCACACAAGAAAGAATATCCAAATGGCCAATAAGCATATGAAAACCGTACTCAACCTCATTAGTCATTAGGGAAATACAAATTAAAACCACGAAGCTACCTCTACACTGCCACCAGACAGCTACTATTTAAAACACTAAGGAGGAAGGGAATGCAGAACAAAGACTCTCATACATTGCTGGAAACAGTATAAATCATTATGAGTCTTTTGCAAACTTTTGGCAGCACCTACTAAAGCTAAACCTATGCCCAGTTTATGAGGCAATAATTCCACCCATATATTAATTAATTAATACAAATGTATATAAATATCGATCGATCAATAGATATTCAAGAGACATGAGCGAATAGGGCAGCCAAAAACATCTAAAACGATGTTCATAGTAGGTTTATTCACAATAGCACCAAATCTGAGACCACCTAAATATCCATCAACCAATGGTATAGTCAGTTCGTTGAATAGTACTCAGCAATTTTAAAAGCCTCTGCTATGTACAACATAGATAAATCTCACAGACAAAATGTGGCGAAAACATCTAAACATTAAAAAGTACATACTAAATGATTTTACTTGTATGGAGAACAGATAACCCTAACTTACAGTCATAGAAACCATTAGAATGGTTAATCCTGGGGAGGAGGTTGACCAGGAAGAACCACAAGGAAGTCTCTGTGCCATCCGGGTCTGAGTGGTGGGCACGATCCGTCTCATGGTTTGCCTCCATTGAAGACTACATTGCTATTCTCAAGCCTGCTTTTCCTCGCTTAGCATGTCAACAAAGCTAGCTCTGTTTTATCTATTTTAAGTTGCTGTCAACCTTTTTTAATGAAACATAGTTTTAGGAATCTTATCTCTCTACGTAAATTATAAATGCTACAGGTGTGGGAGCTTCATCTAGCAAATCACATGAAGAAAGAGAACTTGGAGCTGTGGAGATAGTCAAACCTAGGTTTAAAACCCAATTTTGTTGGGGCACCTGGGTGGCTCAGTGGGTTAAAGCCTCTGCCTTCGGCTCAGGTCATGATCTCAGGGTCCTGGGATCGAGCCCCGCATTGGGCTCTCTGCTCAGCGGGGAGCCTGCTTCCCCCTCTCTCTCTGCCTGCCTCTCTGCCTACTTGGGATCTCTCTCTGTCAAATAAATAAATAAAATCTTAAAAAAAAAAACAACCCAAATTTTATCACTGATGGCTAAGTAACCTTGGACCAAAAAATGTACCCACCTGGCCTCAGTTTCCCCCACTTTCAAATGGGGATATAATGCCTCCCTTGTGAAGTTTGTTAGAAAATCTTAAACAATGAATGGAAGGAACTTAATCCTAATAGGTGCTCATCAAATGACAGATTCCCTTTTTTTTTCAGATTTATTTATTTATTTTAGAAAGAGAGAGAGCATGCAAGTAGGGGGAGGGGCAGAGCAAGAAGGAGAGAGAGAATCTCAAACAGACTCCCTGCTCAAGTCGGGGCTTGACCTCACAACACCAAGATCATGACCTGGGTGGAAACCAAGAATTGGATGCTTAACTGACCACACTCACCAAGGCCTTGCTCATAGAGCCCTCAATAAAACAACGATGATCCTCTTACCTTGTTCTTGTACCCAAGGAGCAATGTAGAGAATGAATGAAGGGCAGCATCAGCTCAACATGCTTCCAAATGCCCATCACTTCTTTCAGGAGATACTGTTTAGCTGACCACACCATTTAAGATCTGAAGATGAATTCGAGGATTCATAATAATGGGTAGCCCGAATTTCTTTCATCAGTCATGGACAGCAGTCCCCTCAGAATGAATGAAAAGGAGGCAATGCACTGAGCCTCAAGGCAGGCAGGCAGGATTTGACACAACCACGCTAGTCTCTGAATCAAAAATAAGAGAGATATGTTTTAAATAAGGAGGATTTGGAGAAGTAAGACAGTTCTAGTCTATGATCAATTTTCCATGTGGAAGCTGTTCTATGCCTTGATTCAGTCTTGGTGTTTTCCTAGCTACTGTATAATATCCTGGTCTCACAAGGGTGGAGACAGAACCCAGACAAATTTAGGGCAATGAGTACAATTGATCCCACAATCTGTACTTCACTGAGAAGATTTGTGGCTGTGTGCTCACGATGTCTTTGGGGCCTCCTACCTTCTAACAGGCTCTAACTCAACCAACCCCTTGCCATGGGCATCTCGCAAATCTTATCCTGAGCAAGATCCACCCCACTGTTTTTCACCACCAGATGATTTTCCGGTGTGAAATTCACGAAATTATATTTCTTACCAGAGTCCTTGCTTTCCCCCAGAGATGGTTGCCTACCTTCTTGTGGTTTTCCTGAGCAATATGAGGACAGGTGCCATGACTAACTTCACAGGTGTAATCCCAGTACAGAGAATGAGTAATAAATATTTCCTGGGTGAACTAATGTTAAAGTGATTGGATTGTCCAATATATACCATATCTGCTGATTAATGAAATCACTTCACTCACTCACTTCTTGATTCAATATTTATAAAGTATCTCCTATGTGCCAAGAACTGTGTAAGGGGCCAGGGTGACAAAGATAATTAGATCCTTTGCCCACTAGAATCTCCAGATGAGAGAAAGGGTATGTGGAAATGAGTAATATGACCAGGGCTATCAGAAAGAAATGAACGGGCTGCTCTTGACACCTGGAGGAGGAAGAATTAAATCTGCTTGAATAGATGAGCTAATGCTCCCAGGACTTGCGGCCAGCTGAGAGTTTAGGATGAGTAGCAGTTCTCCAAGTGAGCAATGGGGGAAGGGGAGGCATTCTTGTCAAAGGGAACTGAGTGATGTGCATGGGGTTGGATCTGGACTTCACAGAGCAGAAAATAGGGTGTGTGTTGGATCTGAAGGACACAAGGGCCCACCTGCACATGGGTACTGTTTGGAGGCATGGCAGGAAGTAATAGGGAAAGGCCTTCAAAACTTCCCCCCCAAAGTAATTTCTTTCTTGGCAACTGGGAATATTTGAAAACATTGTTAAAATAACAGCCTCTTCTCTTCCTCCCTGGCAATCTTTTGGCAGCTATGCCTTCCTGACCCCTCCTCTGTTTCTCTGTCTCCTCTATTTTCTAACCAACCTGAAACTTTCCCTTCCTGAGTCTCAGAACTCCTGCAAGAGTCAATAGGAAAGTATTGCTGCCCCAGGTTAAGACAGAAAAAAAGACCTGGAGCGCACTATTGCAGGAACACAGTGGTGTGTGGGGTCTGCCCACCCATCCAAACATTAATAATGCCTACCCAGACCCACAAGGCCCTATACACACCCGGAAATAAAGCCTCAACGTTTAGTAAGCAAATAAGGAAAAATGGACAAATCCAGAAGCACAGTATGAAATTTTAAAATGTGCTTCTCAATAACTGGCAAAACAGACAGATATTAGTCAAGGTATACTCTACATCTGAAACTAATGATGTACTATATGTTAGCTAATTGAATTTAAATAAAATTTAAAAAATTAAATAAAATATTTGAAGAATACAAAAACAAAGTTGGCTAATGGATCTCTATATAAAACTGCATCTAGTGGGGCTCCTGGGTGGCTCAGTGGATTAAGCCTCTGCCTTCTGCTCAGGTCATGATCTCGGGGTCCTGGGATCGAGCCCCGCATCGGGCTCTCAGCTCAGCAGGGATCCTGCTGCCCCCTCTCCCTCTGCCTGCCTCTCTGCCTACTTGTGATCTCTTTCTCTCTGTCAAATAAATAAATAAATAAAAATCTTAAAAAAAAAAAAACTGCATCTAATAATCACAAAATAAATGTTCTTTTAAAGTAATGAACATTAAAAAAATAATAATAATAAAAAATAAAGTAATGAACATTTCCCAAAATTGAGTATCCATCGTGCACTATCAACATATTTCAAAGGACTGAAATCATATGGAATATATTTTTAACAACTATCCAACAAGCTAGCAATCAGTAACAAAAAATAACTTAAAAATCCTCATTTGTTTGGAAATTAAGGAATATACTTTTAAATAATTCACAAGTCAAAGACTATATCACAATATAAATTGGAAAAATATTTTGAACTTAATAAAGTAGAAATGAATAAGTAGCACTTCTCCAGAGGTTGAATAACAATGAGTTTTTATATACTGCTTTAAAGATCTTAAATTCTTAGCAAAACATTAAGAACTCAGTGGATTGAAAGGCACATGATGTAAAACCAAATTTTTCATAATAGGAATTAAAGTTAGCAAACCAATATAGAAATACATTCAGCCTTACAATTATAGTAACAAAATACAGAAAATATAAATAAAAAAGAAACAAGTCACATTTTATGTCGATTAAATTTAAAGTATTTTTAAAATTATAAGACCTACTGCTGGTAAGATTGAAATCAAGTACTGTGTTTATACATTTCTATTAGCAGAGTAAAGTAGTACAATCTTTTAAGCAATATGAAGGTCATGCTTTTGAAACATAAAAATGATTATACCCTTGGACTTGTTTAATCTCATTCCTGAGAATTTATTCCAAGGAAATCATTCAAAAGAAGGGGGAAAAAGCTATATTCGTGGCACTTGTTGAGAGTAACATCATCTACAAAGCTCACAAATAGAAATTCCTAATGCTCGTTAATGAACTTCAATAAAAATGAACTACCACCTACCGGATGGATGCTAGAGAGGAAAATATGATTAAGACATAGTCTCTACCCTAAAGACATTCACAACATGGAGAGGCGAATAAGAAGGGTACACTCACTGAATGACAAACAGTAATTATGAAGAGTACACAGACCTGGAGAAGAGGGGAAATGCTTAAGACAATAATAATGGAAGAAAAGCAGAGTATAATCTTTTATCTGTTATTCTTCAATTATATATACATATGGACAAGAGCTAATGATGAACATAGATAAATAAAAATGAGATCGGGAGGTACATTTTTCTTTACATTTTACTTTAAATAGTTATAATGTATTTATAACTTGTAATAACTTTTTACACTGTAAATAACAGTTTGTGACTGTCCTGGCTCCAGGTCATCAACATCTGGCTCACTTGTACTTTTCTAAACCACAGCTTCCAACCAAGCATAACCCTTGGTTACAACAAAGGAAAGTAGTATTTGCAAGATACAAATAAGGGTGAACAAGGGAAAGGGAGGTAACCTATCACACTATTTCCTAAAATATCACCTAGAAGCAGCCAATCTAGAAAGGATTATACCTTTTCATAACGAAGCTACTCTACTCTGTTATGGAAGGAGGGAGAGAGATCAGACAGATGGAAATCAGAGAGCAAATAATCCTTTGGACCTAGAAAAGATGTACCGCATAGAAAAACAACAAATTTAAAAAAAAATTAAAAAAAAAAAGAAAGAAAAACAACAAATTGGCTTTTTGTTTAACAGATCAATTTCCGGTGAAATGTCCCATGAAACAAGTGGCTAGTAGCCCACTGTATGGGGAGGCCCTGATAAAATGACCCCTTGAAGAAGTACAGCTGAGGACCAGTTTCCATTTACTACTAGGTTACAGCCTCCTGCATGGTCCAGCCATAAACAGCTCTATACAAGGTCTGTTTCTTAAAGCAACATCTTCAGTTTCTGTGGAAAGCTTTCCCTTCTTAAGTTGAGTGAAATCACTTCTTCCATTCCTATCGCCCACACTCAAATGGTCATGCCATACATTCATTTCCAGTGGAAACATATCCAAACTTCCTGATCTTTTTTCATCTATCCATGTAATAATTCCTGTCCTTGAGAAAGTGACAACTTGGTTGCAATGAAATAAAAATCTGAGTCTGGGGAGGGAAAAAGCCCCCGGCATATAACTGAGTGGTAAGTGTAACGTGGCCATCATTGTTACAGAAAAGGTAACAATTCAAGGTGGAGGAGGGTGCATATAAGATAGTGCAAAACGTAGTATCAAAGTTGCAAACTCAATGGGCCTATAAAAGTCCAGGAAAGATCAAAGGAAAGGAGAGAGAAGTAGGGAGGGCATCTGAGAAAGCAAAGAGCAAGGGCTACAAGGTAGGAGGTGAGAGTATGTAAAAGGTAGAGTGGGGAGAAAGAACTATCTGGAACACAGGGAGCCCTTGGGGAGAGGCAAGAGGTAGGGCTGGATTGGTGTGACCAGGCCAAAAAGGGGAGGGCCAAATTACCTGCACATGGGGGAGAAGGGAATAGAAAATATATCAGTAAAATTTCTCTCTTATTGGAATTAAATTTGTATAAATCTGAAGTAAATTCTAATAACATGTATATTGTAAGCCTGAGAGCAATCCACTAGAAAAAAAACTCAAAACATAGTTTAAAAAAATCATAGAAGGAATTAAAATGACCTACTAGAAAATATTCATTTGCAAATATCTTCTCCCATTTTGAACTGTATACTTTATTTATTTATTTTTTAAGATTTTATTTATTTATTTGACAGGGAGAGGGAGATCACAAGTAGGCAGAGAGGCAGGCAGAGAGAGAGGGGGAAGCAGGTTCCCTGCTGAGCAGAGAGCCCGATGCGGGGCTCAATCCCAGGACCCTGAGATCACGACCCGAGCTGAAGGCAGAGGCTTTAACCCACCGAGCCACCCAGGTGCCCCTGAACTGTACACTTTAAATGGATGAAGTGTATAGTTTGTGAGTTGTCCCTCAATAAAGCTATTTTTTAAAAAAGACATGAGAGCCAGTTTTGTACATAATTTTAATGAATCAAAAACCGGGGCGCCTGGGTGGCTCAGTCGTTAAGTGTCTGCCTTTGGCCTGGGTCATGATCCCAGCGTCCTGGGATCGAGCCCCACGTAGGGCTCCCTGCTCAGCGGGAAGCCTGTTTCTCCCTCTCCCACTCTCCCTGCTTGTGTTCCCTCTCTCTCTGTCATATAAATAAATAAAATCTTAAAAAGAAAAAAAAACAAAAACCATTAAATCTATGGAAATCTATGAGTCTATAGAAAAAGAAAATATGCTTTTAACAGCATTTAAGATGGCTCTTCAATCCTTATTTTGAAAACTGATGTTCAAAAGAATCGAGCCTTTCTCCTGTCTACCCAGAATTAAACATTTTGAGGAATTTGAAATTTTATTGCTTGTAATATTATTTCAGCTAAGTAGGAAAATATTCTTATTTTTGAGATGTATCCTAAAGGGGAGGAAAACCATAATATCTGTAAGCTACCGTAAGGTACGTCAATATAAAAAAATTATTTTAAATTAGTAATATGTTAATTATCATGAAAAGCCAAAATAAATTCTGTAAGTTCTTTTGGTTAATGGACAAGATAATACTGAGCTTATCCATTTTGCAAAACTGGGGGAAACTGGAAAAAGATGATCACACATAACCAGTATTTAGAAAAATTTTTTCCACATATCGCCAGGGACGAAAGCATCCCATTGTGTGCAAAAATGCCTTCGGCTCAGGTCATGATCTCAGGATCCTGAGATCAAGCCCCACATCGGGCTCTCTGCTCAGCAGGGAGCCTGCTTCCTCCTCTCTCTCTGCCTGCCTCTCTGCCTACTTGTGATCTCTCTCTGCCAAATAAATAAATAAAATCTTTAAAAAATAAATTAAATAAATAAATAAAAAGGAAGGAAAACTTTCTTGGAGGTCAAATAGTCATGGAGGGCTCTCCTTGCCTGGTAACCACTGGCATTGCCATTCGGGGTCAGCTAATAGTTATGAGAACCCTTTAACCTCTGAGGGCCCCGGCAGACACAAGTAGCAGAGAGGCCTTACCTAAGAAAGCCACAGCCCCATAGCTTTGCAGCATCAACCCCTGTTACAAGGCCCTATAAGCAGGCATCAGGCTGGCCCATTCCTTCATGGTGAAGTACTCAGCCATGTCTTCAAAAGTTACTGATTCCCGAAAGGACAAGTTCCTGCTCTCTCAGGCCTCAGGACTTTGGTGATGGTCAAAACCACCACTGAGAGGCATAGGAAGGGCATCTACAATGATTAGGATTTAGCATTGGGTTCCTCGTGTGCCAGAGGGGGTTTTGTGTGAAATTTGAAAGGTGTGGAGGCAGAGGACACAGAATAAAAGGCAGACAGCCAGGCAGAGTTCAGCACACTTTTCCAGTTAGACCCAAATACATCTCCATTATGAGTTTCCAAACATATGTGACCTCAAGATAGATTACTATATAAGAGCTGGGCTCGGGCCTGGGTCTGAAAGTAGACATATACAAAAACGTTCACTGAATTCTTATCCACAGTGGTCAAAATCTGGAGGCAACCAAAACGTCCAGCTACATTCTACGAGTGAGTAAATAAAATGTGGTGTAATCATATAATGGCAAACTATTCAGCAATGGAAAAGAATGAACTACTGCTATGTGTGAACAGAGGTGAAATTCATTGACATAATGTTAAGCAAAAAGAGGTCATGTTGAATCACTCCATTAATATGCTTATAAGAACAAATAAAACTATGATGATAGATCAGAATAACGGTCAACTTCAGGGGTGGTGGAGGAGGTAGTCTTTTGAGATACCAATAACGTTCTATGTCTTAACATGAGTGATGGTAATACAGGGGTATATATTTCTAAAAAGTAAGCTATACAGTTCAGATTTGAATCATAAATAAGTTATACCTCAATGGGAAAGTAAATTTATATATTTTTATATATGCAAATACAAAAGTATGTTGCATATATTTTTATATATGCATGTATACTTACATGTGCATGTATATATCACATCAATGTATATTTATATTAAATGTACATTTGTATATGAATACACGGAAGTATATATAAATAAATATTTGTATATACACACATGCATATGTATAGAGGTAGAGGAAACCCAGCTCACGTGGGATCTGGCTATTAAGGACATTACTGTCATCCTCTGACCTCTTTTATTCCCATCTTGGGGAAAAGTAAGTCTCGGGAGCTGAATGTAAAGAAAGAAGCACTAGTAACAGTTACCCTACTGACCACAGCTCCTGTACACAATATCCGACGCCCCTCTTTGAGGCTACGTGAACTAATACTATTCATCAGTTACTGCCTTGTATCAGTGGCAATTCTCATCTCACAGGGATGAAATAGTAGGCATAGAGGGGAACAGAGAAAAGAAACAGAAATCATCCCAAGAATGCGCGATGAGAAGGTGGACCAAGAAAACTATAATTTTCGGTAATCCAGAGAAGACATCATAGGAAAGAGGACACAAAAGGAAACCAGGGTGGTCAGTGGATAGAATGCGATGGGCTGAAAAGAAAGCTGGGGTTCCAGTTAAGATCTCTAGAATCCACACAATACAGTTAGGAATGAATGATTTACAAGGAATCCATCAAACACCATAAGATCCCCAAATCTGTTTGTCCTCTTATATTCTTTAAAATATTAGAATAGGACCATTTTATTTCCTAATAAGTCAAAACAGAATTTGAAAAGAGTTTGTTAGGAATATCTTTATGTCTCCCAATTACTCGTTTTCCCTCTAAAGACACAGATTGATTATAAAAACTTCATTCAATTTTATAAGTATTGGATATAGGTGGTGAGAAGAAACATGTTATCATATTAAATGATCGATCAACTTCATGACACATCTCAAATACTCCACGTTCTAAATATTATAGTATAAGAGAAGCAAAGCGATTTCATTTCTAAAGTAGTTCCAACTCCTTTTCTGGGTCAGTTAACAGTGCATCATTAAGAAGTAAGCCTTCTGCCATTCAGCAGAGTGAATCAGCAAGGTTTACACATTAAAGCTAACACCTGAAATTCAAATCGCTGCTATCAGGTCAGAATTATTTAACAAGCACAGAAGTGAACGCACTTACAGACCTTAAAAACAACTTCCATTTCAACTCCATATCTGCAGTTCGCTGTAAGTCTTAGGGAACTACAACAGCATCAGAAAAAAGACTCTACTCAGTACATTGCATTCCTCCACTGACCCTTCCTAGTGAATCCAGAAAGCCATCCATGAAGGTAGTGGAAGCTGAGGCTCTCAGAGAAACAGAGCTGTCAGGAGAGGCTAAAAACCACCTTTTGGCAATTATAAGGATTCCACTAAGGAAAAAGAGAAGGTTTAAGTGCAAGGCGTACAAGAAAACACGATGCAAACTGACACGAGTCATACTGCTAAATTCATGGATGGTTTTTGTCCCAGGGTAACAAAAAGCAGTGATTTATAGTAGTGTGCTCTAGTTCCCTTAAATCATGCTGTCATCCTATCTTTGTAATAAATGTCCCTTACGGTGCATACTTAATGATATTGACATATGAAACAAAAGGATGGAAGCAGAAAGGTCTGATCTGCACAGGTGACAATCTGTGAAAAGAAAATCCTCTGGAAGTAGAACTTCAGCAGAGACTACCCTACACAACACTCCCTCCTACTTGCCTAGGAGGAAAACCAAAACTATGGAGTTGAAGCATAGATAACAAGCTCAAGCTGAAAACAAATCACAATCCAACACACTTCACCAACAGCAGGGACCAACTTTTTAATCTGAACGTTAGGAACTCTAACAATTAGGTTATGACAATGATGGAAAGTTTAGAGAATGTAATGAGAAGAGTGACAAAGGATGTGAAAAGATCAAGAAATCTCTCTGTATCTTCAATACTGTATATATGAAATTGTCCGCTAAACTTTGGACACCTACTAGGTGCTTGGTGCATAGGATTCGTGAGATTTTTAGATTAAACTTTCCTATGGGACCGTCCAAATCTAGGGCTCCACGTTCTCCAATTTGCGACTAAGTAAATAGCCTCCACCCTGGGGTAAAAAGACCCAACTATTTCAATATTCTCAAAACTTGGCTCTACGGACAGTAATAAGCTTTCAGATTGGCTTTACACCAGCCCAGGCAAGTAAAGTAAGTGAAGGACCACCTGAAAAGGCACAAAGAGCATTAAGATGGACACAGGCTGCGAGGTAGGGCTGAGGTCTCCGCAGCTGGGACAAGAAGGGGGCTGGAGCCACCGCGAAGTTCTGTTCTCTCTTGATAGTGCGTCCTGGAGCGAAAACATTTAAAACTTTTTGAGGACCTCGGTGTCAACGCTCGAATCTGAATCAGTACCGGAATCCGAACAGGCCACCGGCTGTCCTGGGCACGAGAAACAGGCGGGGACGACCAGCGTCCCGGGGCTGTCAGCGCCCCCTCTCGGCGGAATGGAGTCGAGCCCAAGGGGTTGGGTGAGGATCCCAGGGGCAGCAGTAACCGCGCCCATTTCCAGCGGAGTCCTTCCCGTCCTCCTCAGGCGAAGCCAGATCCGCTCACCGGGGCTCCGGGCGGCCTCTATAGCTTTCTAGCTAACAGGTTTGGGGCACCACTCCCGGTCCTCACAAATCAAACACTCACGCGTTAAAGAAAATAAAGGCTGCGCCGGAAGTACGTCAACACACTGTTCTACCAACCTATACTTACTCTGAAGTTCTCTCTACCAAACTTGGAGGACCCCACATCTCGGGGGTTCACCCCCTCCTTCTAGTTCCCGAGAGACACACGTGAGGAAAAGGGAGGGCAGGCGAGGAGTTAGCCTCCTTCCCTGCCTCCGGGTCTAGGCCCAGGGACCCAGACCGAGCTTGTCCAGCAGACCTCCAGAAGGAGGCGGAGCCTAAGACTGAAACAAGGATTGGGGTACTATTCCATTGGCTATCAGATGGGAGGGCGGGGCCCAGCCAGGCCAATGAGCAGATCCCACATAGATCAGCCTTCCCCCACTGGGCAGCAACCTGTTACTGGTCCAACAGGCCCGGTCCCTGCCTGGCAGATTTCCCACCTGCCGGTGAGTGTCTTCAGAGCCTGGAAGAGCGGTCGGCCTGGTGGGGAGATCTGAACAACGCTAAGGGCTGGCCTGGACGGGATGGGGACTTCATAACAGAGGAGGCTCCGAAACGCTTGCTGAATGAATGAAAGTCGAGAAATAGAGTAGTGATCTTATTGTGGACCCAGAAGACTCTCAGGATGTCAAGAAGGCAGTGCTTTTTGGTCCTGCATAGTAGGGAGAGCCACAGTGAATGAGAGAGGGAGGGTCAGGAGTGGGACCAACTGGGTCTAGGCCCCAGCTAGAAGCCTACATACCTGCATACCTTTCTTAGACTATCTTGATTGGTTCAGCGAGTTTCATTTGTCCACCACTACTGGATGTCCTCATTTGCCTAGTTCCTACCTAGGCTACTGTAATGCCCTACATGGGACTCAGTCTACCACTCTTTTATCTCACGTTCACGCTCAACCATTGTCTCCCACAAAACCACCACACTGCCAACAAGGCTGGATCCAGAGGAACATCCAGCTCTCAGCCATGTCCTACTGAGGCCAACACTTCCCTGGGATTGATGAGAACCTCGTGTGGAACCTAGATCACATCCCTTCAACGTAATTTAATCTCAAGTCCTCAATGCTTGGCATAACTCCAGACCTTTATAAGAGCTCCTCTGGTCACTCCCAAAAGACCTTTTAATATGGGAGAGCAAGGGTTAGGATCGCACCTCCTGTTCAGAAGAAACTGAGTCATCACAAGGTACATGGCTGGGTAGATATGCCAAGGCAAAATCAAAAGAACCTATGCCATAGTGGTTGTTGTAATATTCATTTTCTTTTCTTTTCTTTTAAAGATTTTATTTATTTATTTGACAGAGAGAGAGAGATCACGAGTAGGCAGAGAGGCAGGCAGAGAGAGAGGGGAAGCAGGTTCCCTGCTGAGCAGAGAGCCCGATGTGGGGCTTGATCCCAGGACCCTGAGATCATGACCTGAGCCGAAGGCAGAGGCTTTAACCCACTGAGCCACCCAGGTGCCCTGTAATATTCATTTTAGAAAAGCAATTTAGTTTCAGCAAAATATCACTGTCCCTAACATTAATGCAATTTGAATAATGATTTTGAATGTTCAGTTTAATTGTCTAAATAACCTATAAACATAAGGAATCTATATCAAGCTTTAAGAACACACATATCTAAATGCTTTTACACATTTTGCAAATTCTTACCCATCCAACTGCTTTAAATATAAACCAAATGAGCATATTTTTAGCCATTCAGAGACTACCTGCTTTGCATAGCCCATGAAACTGCACCTAACATCTGCTAGCCATAGATAAGACAAACCCTGTGTCTTAAGACAAACCCCAACCATTGCTGTGCTTCAAAGCTCTCTGACCCAGAGACTCCCACCTTGCTGCTGAGCGACATTGCCTAGACAGGTAAGCCTCCTTTCTAATGGCTCCCCCACATCCCACCCCCACCCCCAGAATTCTCTTATCTTCTTTCCCCATTGGGCAGTCCCCTTCTGTAAGGATTTCCCCTGTTCTGCAATCCCAGCGCAGGGGCTACCCAATAAAGCTTGTTGAACAATAGTGCCATCTCCTGGTCTTCTTGTCTCTTTCTTTCTTTCCTTTCTTTCTCTTGTGTTTTTCTTGACCAGCCCTGAAATCCTTGAACTCACCATGGTACTGAAACAATATAGATCATTTTGCCTCTTTAGTTCTCTAATACTATTTATTTAACACTTGCTACATCATTACTAATGACTGCAGCATCCTGCCACCCACAAATACTGGCTTCTTTTTTTTTTTTATTAACATATAATGTATTATTTGTTTCAGGGGTACAGGTCTATGATTCATCGGTCTTACACAATTCACAGCACTCACCATAGCACATACCCTCCCCAATGTCCATAACCCAGCCACCCCAGCCCTCTCACCCCCCTCCCCTCCAGCAACCCTCGGTTTGTTTCCTGAGATTAAGAGTCTTTTATGGTCTATCTCCCTCTGGTTTCATCTTGTTTCATTTTTCCCTCCCTTCCCTTATGATCCTCTGTCTTGTTTCTCAAATTCTTCATATCAGTGAGATTATATGATAATTGTCTTTCTCCAATGGACTTATTTCACTTAGTATAATACCCTTTAGTTCCATCCACATCATTGCAAATGGCAAGATTTTGGGTTTTTTGATGGCTGCATAATATTCCATTGTGTATATATACCACATCTTCTTTATCCATTCATTTGTTGATGGACATCAAGGCTCTTTTCATAGTTTGGCTGTTGTGGCCATTACAGCTGTAAACATTGGGGGCACACATGCCCCTTCGGATCACTACATTTGTATCTTTAGGGTAAATACCCAGTAGTGTAATTGCTGGGTCATAGGGTAGCTCTATTTTCAACTTTTTGAAGAACCTCCATACTGTTTTCCAGAGTGGCTGCACCAGCTTGCATTCCCACCAACAGCGTAGGAGGGTTCCCCTTTCTCAGTGGTATTTTGGAAAATTCATACTCTGTGAACAATCTCTGAAGGCTAAGTCACATGTCATAGATAAATAAATCTGAAAGGCAAACACTCATTTAATGACACCCATCATCAATGGCAAATATTAGTGTAAACTTTAGTGAGCCCAGATGGCCACTTCCTCCTTTGCATATATGCCTGTGATCATAACTACTTCTATGTGTACTAAATCCTAATCCCACACACTCATTAATATGCATGTCAATCTCCAGTAAACATCTCCACCCCAGCTTTGCCCCTAGGGACTCTCCCAATGTGAATACAATGTGCTCTGGCCCACAGTGGTGCCATCTGTGTACCTGTTCACTGACTATAGATTACCCATGCCCTAGAATGTTCTTTCTTGCATGCCCAGTAGCTATAAACCAACTCTAGCCTGAGCAAACCAGATCATTTCCCGCCACCTAGTGTATTACAGCTATACCTTCCCCAACCAGGTTTGAACCTCAGCCTTGAGGAGAAACCTCCCTTCCAAGTTTGTGCTTCCTTTGATATCTCCATCAGCCCTAAGGTACCATATAGCATCCTCTTACATCTTATAGCCTATTCTTTCATCATAGCTTAATAATTCTCTTTATTGGGGCACCTGGGTGGCTCAGTCGGTTAAGCAACTGACTCTTGGTTTCGGCTCAGGTCATGATCTCAAGGTCATGAGATCGAGCCCCTGCTTAAGATTTTCTCCCTCCTCCTCCTTTTGTCCCTCTCCACTCACTGTCTGTCTCTCTTTCTCTAAACAATAATAATAATAACAATAATAATAATTCTTTTTATTAAACTTCCCTTGTTTAAATCTCTGTTGGTTTTTGTCTCCTAATTGGACACAAACTGATACAGTCCTTGACGGTATCAGCTGTACAACTCCATTCATTATTATAACTTCCTGACCTATCCTGCTCTGAAGAAGCTTACCACTGCAGAGTTGGAGAGGACACTGAGCCAACTGGAGGGAAAATTAAAAATAATACAAAACAACAATAATAAAAACCAGCATGCAAATTTTAAATAGAATAAGGCTTTCTTTAAGAAAACAGAGATGAAGGAGGCTGTGGTGAGAAAGGCAGCAGCAAACTGACAAGTTTGAAAAGGTCTTAAGGGTAGCTAGGATCAAAGAAAGGGGAACAAGTGGGTAGAGGTTACGTGGGGGAGCAGAAAAGGCAAGGGCTCTGGGGTAGACAGTGAGCAGAATACTGCAGACAGTGAGTAGAGAGGAATGGCGGGCTCTGAGTGAGCACTCTGAGGAGGGGCAGGAAGTACAGTTGGATTGGGATAATCAGGCCAAGAAGAGGAGGGCCTGCTAACTTGCCCTCAAGGGATACACAGACCAACAATTACATTTAAAAATTTTTCTCCAGGATGACTTCTCCAATGGCAAATAAAATTTGAGTTCCAAATGAAGACTCCCCACATTCCTGACACGCGGTGTTTTTCTTCAACATGGCGCCTCTGGTTGTGCCTCATCCTGAACTCTTATGGCCGCTCTTCTCCCACTCATGGGGTTTTGCCTCAGGGTGGATCCACTGATGTGGATTTGAGCTGGCTTTTCGCTTGAAGGCTTTGCTGCAGTCCTTCCACAGATAAGCTTTCTCTGGTGCTGTGGGAGATGTGAGTTCTGAGTGAAGCCTTTCCCACACTCCTTGCAAAGATAGGATCTTTCCCCAGTGTGTGGTACTTGCTGGTGAATGAGCTGTGAGTTCAAACTAAAATCTTTACCGCACGCCTTACCTGCATAGGATTTTTCTCCAGTGTACGTCCTCTGATGTAGAAGCGAGGTGATCTTCTGACTGACGACCTTGCCGCAGTCCCTGTATCTGAGGAGCTTCTCTCCAGTGGGGGCTTGCTGGTGCCGAGCTGAAGTTAAAGCCTTTGCCACATTCTTTGCACACATAGGACTGCTCTCTTGTGGGTCCTCTCAGGGGTCATCCTGCTGGTTACAGGTGGACGCATCGCCGTCCTCAGATCCAGTTTCAGTGAAGCGCCTGAAGTAGCGTTGAAGGCAAAAACTTTACCACGATCCCTACTCATTGGACTTTTCTCCAGTGTGGATTCTCCATGTTGAAAAAACGCTGAACTACAATTGAAACATTTGCCATACACATCACATTTATAGGAAACCTCTTCACCTGGAAATTGCAGATGTGTTACATGATAAAAACTGATTTTTTTTTCCCGATTTTTTATGTGTATGACATCTATTTTCCATAGGAAATTTCTTGTTGTTTACTCCCTTCTTTGCTGAATCTCTTCTTTTTTTTTTCATTCTATCCACTCTGAGATTTCCTGAATGCCTATCTCATCCTCTGATTCTTAAGTGACTTGAAAACTAGGTCCCTGAAAAGGTGTCTTAGATGTTTTTCTGAAACTAAGCCATAGGTCTTGCTTTCCTCAGAAATGTCTCCATTTAGGCCAAAAGTTCAAATTCAGCTCTGATTTCATGAGCTGATCAAAAAAAAAAATAAATGTAAATGTCACCTCTTAGCAATATTAGAGAGGGAACGGGATCATCAAGGATATGACTGTTTCCTGTAAATGCACAGCTTTTGTATATTTACAAATTGGTTTCACGGAGTATAAAGGATGAAAAAAGCTAAGCAAAAGTCCTGGGGCCAAAAAGGGAAGGGGGGGGCGCTATGTCTGATCTTATGGTCAGGGATGCAAAGAACACAAGAAAATTATGGTTGTTCTGAAAGGGCAACATTGTTGATAATAGAAATCTCATATTGGGAATGGTCTGAGAAGACTAAAACACGGTGGGAAAGTGAAGAAGCTATTGTGTTGGGCAAGGTGGGGGAGGGGGCAGTACAAATTGAGTGTATTAGTAAGGAGATTAACAATTAAGAAGAAAGAAAAGGGGCACCTGGCTGGCTCAGTCATAAGAACATATGACTCTTGATCATGAGTTTGAGCCCCACGTTGGATGTAGAGATTACTTACCTAAATAAAAAAAATTTTAAATTTTTAAAAAGAAGAACAAAAATTAAGATAAAATTAAGTGAAACTCTTATTATTTAACCAAATGTCAAACAAAAAAATCAAATAACTTGGCTACTCCAGGTTAGGGGTATGTGAACAATGTGTAAACTCATCAGTGCTATCAGGAACCTTGCCTGTTATCTGGAAACAGAAGTAACATACAAAATTAGAGAAAACAACATTGGGCTGGGTGAACACAGGTCAAATCTGCCAGCTACGTTAATGGTCATTGTAAGGTAGCAACATTTTGCCCTCACAGTTTAGCTCTAGGACATAACAAAATACCACAGACTGGGTGATGTAACTAAAATTTATTTTCTTACAGTTCTGGAGGCCGGAAGTCCAAGATCAAGGTGCCAGCTGGTTGGATTCCTCTGAGGCCCCTTCTTGGCCAACAAGATGGCCATCCTCTTGTTGCCTCTTCACATGCTCCCTCTGCGCATGTGCACTCCTGGTATCTGTGTCCTAATCTCCTCTTCTTATAAGGACACTCGTCTGATTAGATTAGAACTCACTCTAACAACTTCCTTTTAACTTAATTGTATGTTTAAAGACCCTGTCTCCAAATATAGTCACATTCTGAGGTACTGGGTGGGTTAGGGCTTCAAAAGAGAAATTTGAGGAGGACACAAATTAGCCCCCTCCCCTACTCTGAAGCTACCCTACTCTTCAGCAATGTTGCCTCACTGTCATCCTATTTACACACTCCAAGCATGTTCTCTCCGGCCTCAGGCCCTTCATGGTTGCTGATCCCTCTGCCTGAAATGCTATGCTCCTAAGTATCAACACATCTTGATCCCCATTTTACTCTGGTCCCTTTGTTCAAATGTTTCCTCACTGGAGTCTGTCCCTGGTCACTCTATCTATCCCTTTCTGTACCCTTTCCCTGTTTTATTGTCTTTCATAGCATTTGCCATTACTTGGCATAAAAACTTATAGATTGTGGGGTTCATCCTGTGTTTAAAATGTACTCAGGATTTAAAAAAAAAACAAACCAGGAATGGTAAGGTGACAGGTAAGGAGATAACTGCATTTGAAATAAGAATTTATTACTTATAATTCCTGAAAAGATGGGGGCGTGCCACACCACTCAGAGCCACGTGGGGGAAGTACCAGGTCAGTCAGGAGAAAGAGGAGAGAGCAGAAAACATAGGCAAAAGCTTTATTACTATAGTCGTGGGAAGCTGTCAGGTGGGGATGGTCTACTGGGCAGGAAGCAAAACACAGATGTTGGGGGTCTGTAGTTGGGGGATTTGTAATATAATTTCTGCACACCCACGAAAGCGAGACAACATGGGAGATGTAAACAACTCTGGCCGTTAGTTTGGCCTCATGATCAATGGATGCCACTCATCAATTACACAATCTATAAATGTTGGTTAAAATACTCCTACATTTTTGGTGTCATGCCAGTATACTCAAACGTCGGGTAATAGGATAATAGAATAGAATAAGGGGATGAGCTTCCATACCTAGTTTATGCCTGCACTTCAAGTCCAGTTGACCCTGGAACAACAAGGGGTTTGAACTGCATGGAACCACTTATACGTGGATTTTTTTTTTTTTATAAGTATAGTACAGTACTCTAAATGTATTTTCTCTTCCTTATGATTTTCTTAATAACATTTTCCTGTTTCTAGCTTACTTCATTGTAAGAACACTGCATAGAATATGTGTAACATACAAAATATGTGTTAATAGACTATGTTATCAGTAAGCTATCAGTAATCAGTAAGTTATCAGTAAGCCTACTATTTACTTCTGGTAAATAGTAAGCTATTAGTAGTTATTGACTGCAGGGACCAGTGCCCCTAACCCTGCGTGGTTCACGGGCTAACTGTATTTCCATGTCCTAAGGGTAATTCTTGCTGCCGCCATCCAGCTCCCAGGATTCATCCCGTCCTCTCAGGCCAGCTGTACCTCATCTCCTATCTTTCCTATCTTATCTGAGAGCTCTCGGAGGTCACCCTGCTGGTGAATACAGATGGCTGGATCTTCACTTCCAGACTCAGTTCTGGTGAAGTGCCCGCACCAGTTTATCTCAAAACTCAAGTTGACAGAAGGAAAAAGAAACCAAAGCTCACCTGAGGCCAAGCAATTAGGGACATACCTGTCATCTTCCAGCTCCTTTAATTCTTCGTATGTAGAAAAGGTCTCGGGAGTTTAAGGCACAGAGAGATACCTTAGCAGGATGAGACTGACCACAACTCCTTGTATGGAACTTCTACCCCAGGTCCTGCTTTAATATTTAACATTTCTATATTGGACGGCATGATTCTCTGCTCACAAGAGGAAGATAACGGGTGCAGATCAAAATGCTAGACAAAGCAGACATCATTCTAGGAGCCTGAGAAAACTATAGGTTCCAGGAATCCAGATCCATAACCACAGGGTCACAGAAAAGCAGCCAGGAGAGGAGATAGGGGGAGGGGGCAGGTATAGGTAGAGAATTTACACACAAAAAAGAAACATGGAGCCCCAAACTGTGAATAAAGTTCCCTAGAATCCCCATACCAGAGATTGGAAAATGTTTACTACATATACACACAAATACTGGAAGACCTTGAAAAAGTCCTTAACTCTCAACCTCTGCTTTTTTGCTGTATATAAATAAGACAATTGGATTAGGCAACTTCAAAATTCCTTTTCAGCAATAAAAGCCAATGATTTGAATGAACTAAACCAAAACAAGACTTGGAGATAGTGTACCAATAAGATTTTGATGACTCCCTAATACAGTTTTTTTCTAAGATATGTAGATTGATTTTAAGATGTTTCATTAATTGTATAGCTCTGGCAAGGGTGGGGAGAAGGTAAGTTGGAAAAAAAATGAATAGCAGCTATGCTAAAATTACATACCTGGTTATAAGGCATATCCCAAATGTTATAGTGTTATATTCGTAAACTATTTCCAAATCCCACTCTGTCTCAACTACTTAGCTCATCATTGGAAAACGATGGGTTGATTCTGCAAGGTATACCCATTAAAGACAATGCCCATAACACAGCAGGCCCCACTGGTTGGACCAGAGATTCCATACATGCCAAAACCGTTATGTGCTAGTAGATCTTTACACCTTAACTGGTCTTGTTTGAGGCAAAATGGTTGCTATCACTATACCCAGTTCTCCCTCTGCTCATACATCATGGATGAACAGACAAGACAAATCCCACAACCCAATCTAGGTTCTCTTTTCCCAAGTCCATGGCATTCCGATGCTAAAGCCCTTCAGGAAGGTAAAGGAAGCCAGGCATGCTGGTCATGGGAAAAGTTGTCACATGATGCTAGACATGACATCTTTGCAAGTGTAAAGACTGTAATAAGGAAAGAGTAGTCAAAAGCATAAATTGAAGGACATAAAAAGAAAACATAAAAAAAAAGAAAAAAGAAAAGATAACATAAATCCTCACAGGCAAAGCTAATTTCAAAGAAGGTTTCTATCCAATATTAACACAAGTAGTGATCCCTTGCAAATTAAGTAATTAGGTACTCCTTGAACATGGACTCCTTGGACATTTATTTCTCTTAAATCAAGGTGTTGTTGGATCTTTGTACCTATTTGTCCAATACAGGAGGTATTTCACAGAGATTGGGACCTCAAACAAGAAGTTTTCAAAAAGGTCAGCTCAAGTAATTGGCTGTTGAAAAACCTTCAAAAATATTAAAACCCGATGTGCGTTATCTGAAATGTTGTAGACTTAGAGGTTCCCCTAAATAACCCAAAACATGTTCTAGAATCTGATGTCAGTCATAAAAACGATCTCAAATATTGATATGAGGACCAAATAAGTCTTTTGCAACCCAAGTCACTTCATGAACGGAGACTAATAGCAAACCCTGGTCAAGTCTGAATCCTCAGAATTTTAATGTTATGACACAAGGTTAAAGAGGATGCAATGCAAAGGGTGAACAGACAAATGTGAAAATTAAGACTTCTTTACCGTCATCCCAAGTTCCATCTTGGAGTAAAACTCCCAAACTGCAATATACTGGACCCTTTGGCTGCTCCATGGACAGTTAAAGGCTTGCGGTCTGGGCTAAAAGCCATGCCTATGGAGTTAAGTGTTTACAATTTTCTAGGTCCACCTGAAAAGGAAGGGGGTTCTGGGGTTGGGCATCCTAAGAGCAACGGGTTGGGTGTTCCTAGAGACCAGAAGCAAGCGAGAAGAGAGGGGAGAAGCATGTCCACCACGGCCAGACTGGCCCAGAAGGAGGATGGTGATACCCTCGTGGGGCTGTCGGTATCGCTCCCTGTCATGCAGCCTTACAGGAAAATAGAAGACGGTGGTGGAAAAGCTGGAAGTGGTGCTCTGTGTGTGTGTGTATGTGTGTGTGTGTGTGTGTGTGTGTGTGTGTGTGTGTGTAAGTCTGGTCAGCACTGCAGGCTTGGCTACACCTCCGCTAGTCGCGACCAAAGCGACTACCAGAGTTGGGCTCTGGACCTCTAGACCAGGGTCTGTTCGCGGTCCTTCCAGTCTTTCCAGGGCCAGACCGGACCCGCTCACCGTGGGCTCCGTTCGGCCCCTGCAGATTTTCTCTCGACGTAAGTTATGGTCAGCAAGAGTCAACATTCAAATGGTACCCTTGCACTTCAAAACAAAACAAAACAAAACACCCCTCCCCCCCCCAAAGAAAAACACGCTGTGCCAAAGTGCACTGTCACAATGACCTGCCGGTCCATAACCTCCCTTGGGTTCTCTCCTAGCAACCTTGGAGACCCCAAACCTCGGTTGTTCTTCCTTCAGACCCTGGGGACTAACAGGAGGAAAAGAGACGAGCGCTGTCTGCTCCTCCCACCTTCCTACCTGTTTCCCGGTTCTCTTTCGAGGAACCCAGACCCCGGTGTTTCTCCCAAGTAGAGAGAAGGCAGAAGTCCGAAACAAGAGTAAGAGGTGGGGCTATTAATTCCATTGGATACCGGGTGAAGGGGGCGGAGCCCAACTAGACCAATGAGCAGTGGGTCCTACGTGCTGAGCCCACCCCCAACTCCCATCGGGTCCAGTTCCTTCCCAAAAAATTTCCTTCTGCGCCTAGAAGAAAATCCATGGTCATGACAGGGGAATTTTAACGGGGCTGATGGGTTTGCCTGGACAGTTAGCCCAATATTTCAGGATACTGATCAATATTTAAAACTCCATTTTATTTCTATATTCTGCAAAGAGGAAACTGAAAATTAAATATTATTTACAGTGGCTTCTAAATATATATTCAGAGATAAATTTGACAAAAGATGTGCCACACCACTACAGAAAAACTACAAAATTGGCACACATAGATGTCCGTGTTCATGGGTCAAAATCTTCTATATTTTTAAGATGTCAATTACTGCCTATTTGACCTATAGATTCAACCAAATCCCTGCAGGTGTTTTTGTAGAAATTGTCTAATTGCTTCTAAAAGGTATAGGGAAATGCAAAGGAATGAGAAAAGCATAAACAACCTTGAGTGGGGGAGGGGGGATTGGGAGACTTACATTGCCTGATTTAAACAGCTATAAAGCTAATGGTAATGAAGATGATGTATTGGCATCAAAATAGACAAAGAAACCAGTGAGTCCGGAGATAGACTCATACATTGAATTCTGACCCTGCAGTTCAATGGGGAAAAATAATCCATTCAACAAGTGGTTCTAGAAAAATCGGATAGCTATATCCAAAATATTAATCTTTTTTTTCAAAGATTTTATTTATTTATTTGACACAGAGAGAGAGAGAGATCGCAAGCAGGCAGAGAGGCAGGCAGAGGGAGAAGCAGGCTCCCCGCCGAGCAGAGAGCCCGATGCAGGGCTCGATCCCGGGACCCCGAGACCATGACCTGAGCCGAAGGCAGAGGCTTAACCCACTGAGCCACCCAGGCGCCCCTCCAAAAAATTAATCTTAACCTAGTCCTCACTCCATATCAAAAATTGCCTTGAAATGGATTATAGATCTAAATGTGAGAGTTAAAACCGTAAAACACGTAGAAGAAAACAGGAGAAATGACTTTGGGTATGGCACAGATTTCTTAAATGATACACAAAAACACAAACTATAAATGAAAAAAGACTAAAAAACTGCACTTCATCTGTCCACAGGAATGCCTTCTTTCTAGTTTGCACAAAGGCACTCTATAGGTTGGTGGTGGTCATGGCTTTTTGCTTCTCCATTTATATCCAATAATAAAGAGAGGGTATCTCCCCCTGAAACTATTTTCAAAAGTCCTGAGCTCCACTCTGTTTGGATCAACCTAGGTCACAACCCTTAAACGTAGAGAAGGAAATGACATTACTCCAATTGACTTAAGCCAGTCAGGGTCCACCCTGCTAGCCGGTAGTGTAGTTAAACTATCCTATACGGCTGTGAAATGTGAGTGCCTATTAAAGAGAGGAAAGGGGAGGATGGATGCCAGAGCGGCAACCCATCAAGTCCACTACATCCCTGATTATCAATGGCAGGGAAGGAAAGGGCATCTATCAGCTATCGAGCACTACCGGAACTATTGTTAAGATCCTTAATTTGGCCTCCTAACTTTGTAGTTTTAGTCTTTAAGCCACAGAACTAGGGTTTGGAGTTTGGAGTGGCTAAATAGGCACCAATAGAACCAAATAAGAGATGAATAATACGGAACCCTGACTTGGCCATGACAAAGACATGCTCAGATGCAGATTTACAACTGACTTGCTTCTAAGACAACTCTGTAGTTCCCTCTGAGTTGTAAAACAGAAGGGATTTCATTATTCATTCCCCCAAGAGATTCTGGGCAGGCCAGTTTTTAAAGGCTCAAAGAAACATCAACAAACCTCCAGAGGAGGGTGCCATGTACATACACAGTTGTCTTCACGGTGGCACTGTTGGCATTTGGTGCCAGATAATCTCTGTCGTGGGGGAACGCCTTATGCATTGTCATCGTACATTTGGTAGCGTGCCTGTCTCTACCACTGGATGCCAGGAGCAGCCCTCTCCTCAACTGTGACAACAAAAAATTTCTCTAAATGTTGCCAAATTATCTGAGTAAAGGGGAGCAAAATCGCCTTCATCTGAGAACCACTGACCTATACAGAAAGAGCAGAACGTGGTTAAAAATTAGAAGCACAGAAATATGGCTGTTGTTGAGACCTCAGTTGGAGACTGATGGGAGATACAGTAAAATCATCAATGAAAACAAATCAGTCATACAGTTTTGAATATTCACCTGAGGCACTTGGGTTTTGTTTTTTAGGCAACAGAAAATGATTAAAAGATTTATAGAAAGAGAGTGATATAATTAGACTTTCATTTTGAGAACATCTTCTTGATCTTAGAGAGAGGATTGAAAAGACAATAGCTATCACGAAACTCTGAGGTGGTAATTATGTGAAATAAAGCCAAGGACATGGAAAGGAATGAGTGGGTCATGCCTACGTCTTATGTATGCCTTGAGTTGATTTTCAGTTTCCATATTAACATCGGCATGAGTTGCTTCCCTTGGGTACGTGTTACCTTTTCACAATACTTTCACTGTACATATCCCAGGTTCTTTGATCTTTTGTGTCATTGGCTACCAGTTTCCAGCATATTCCATTCCCCTCCTTCTAGTTTCCTCTTCACACAGGTTTGCATTTTTCAAAGGAATGTCAGGGAATCTGATCTGCCAACCCAGGACAGACATAGCGGAGGAGCTTAGCCCCACTTGCATGAGTATCCTTTGAGTCTCCCAGGAAAATAAGAAAATAAACTTGGGGCCTGGTGGTTAGATCCCGTGCATGTAGAATTACTGTGTTCTCAAAGGGAACAGGGCAGAGTCAAAAGCCTGTTTCAACCTCTCCATAGGGTGCTTTTGGTGGGCAGGAAACACATCTGAAGGGAAGAGTAATCTACAGTGTAGGACACCATCTGAGACAACAGCTGATTGTCTGATAGGCAAATTTACATTTTGGCTTCTTTCCTCCCGCCAATTCTTTCTCGTTTCTTTTTATATTATCAACAAAATAAAATTTTGGTTATATACTTGAAGATGAGTGAATAGCTTTTTATCGAATTTGGTGGGTTCAATATACTAGCAATCAGAATGGGTCTCATGCTTCATTCATACTAAGCACACTTTAGTCCAGCCTGGACTATGGATGCTGGAAATGGGAGTGGGAGCTGAAAAATGTGTGGCTTAACTCCAACACCCATATCACTTACACCAGGGATATAGATCTTCTCTTGGGGGGGAAAAAAGATCAAAGCCAGTTCTTTTTGTTTTCTCTTTTGGCCTAGGTAAGGAAGTAACTTCTTGCTTACTTCTCAATCACTTGGCAGAGAAATTACTTTCGACTTCAGAGAACATGCTCTAGGGAACTCGGTACCTCTCAATAGTATTGGAACACTGTTCAGTAAAACAACGAATCAGCGGATATGAAAAATGTCTGGTTATTTCACAAGAAACCTACTTAAAATATAGGTGACATGGCAAACTCCAAATCCACATAGGTTGGGGGGCCTAGAAAATACGTCAAAGGAGACAGGAAGTTATCCACTAGAGAATCTGGAACTGAGAGTACTATATTCACATTTGGAAGGTATGCTAAGGTATGACAAAATATCAGTCTGGTGGTACTCATGAAATTAAGTTTAGGGCATGGGACATGCCTATTTAGCCACTCAAACTCCAAGCAACTGAGATAAGATACAAATGCGCAGCTCCTGTGACTTCTAAGCAGGAGAAAATGGAACATTAAGGAGCCGTACTAGAAACCAGTGCTTTCAAATACAAGCCTCTATCAGTACGACTATTTGCAAGTGACAGAAAATCCAAATTTAACTGGTTTAACAAAAGATGTGATTTGGCTCACATAGCTGAAAAGCCCAGAGGTAAGTCTATCTCAGGTAAGGCTTGGGCTGGTGGCTCAACGTCACCAGCGACCCATTTTTTCTCCGCTTTGCCACTATCTTTGGTATTGGCTTCGTCCTCAGGCTGCACATGCTAACACCGGGAAGCTCCAGACTCCCCCCTCACCTGCCCTTTTAATAGGGGGGAAAAAAAAGCGTTGCCCTAGTTCAAGGCCTCATATCTTCCTATAGAGTGTCTTCTTTGGTTGCTCTCAAAGAAAAGCCTCTCTCTTTCCAAAGCCCCACTAAATATCTCCTCGCATGTCATTGGTTCCGTGGCCCAAATACGATAAGTTGATGGACCTGGGCTTAGGAAGCTGGGGGTGAGGCCAAACCAGGAAGGACGTTTTCCCAAAGATTATCTGGGTTATTGTCGCCATAAAGGAGGAGAACGGATGCTGGGAACCAAATAAGAGATGAATAATACGGAAGCCTGACTTGGCCATGACGAAGACGTGCTCAGAATTGCAGACACCGATTTACAACTGAGTTGCTTCTAAGACAACTTTGTAGCTCCCTCTGAGTTCTAAAACAGGAGGGATTTCATTATTCATTCCCCCAAGAGATTAGCAGGCCAGCTACTTTTCATATGTGAATGACTCCATACACTATTTTTACATTTCCTCCCTTTCTGATCCTACTTCTGAAAGCTTTGAAGATAAAATTTTACCAAAATCAATTTTGATTTTAATATATTGCTAACTGCAATTTATCAAAAAGTATCTTAAACTTCTAATTTTTCTTTTATATTTAAATTTCTCCAAAATTTAAGAAGTATTCATTTCATTCCTCTTCTGACTTTGAGATGTGTGGGAAGTGTCATTACAAATGGGAAGGTCTTCCATATTATGAATCTTTCATTACAGACTATGGTCTGACATGGGCCCAGGGGCTTTCAAGCACCTGTCTTTGGGGCTCTGGTAAGGAAAAGACCAGTCAGGAATTCTCTTAGTAGGGGCCATCCATTTCTACCCGCTATTTCTTAATCCCTCTGAAATACACATCTTTTGCCGTGTTTTGATTAATTCTCTCTTTGTGATACTCCTAAAATTTGTCTTGCCATTCCACCACTCTGCCTACAAACATTTCCATGTTTGAGGGAAAGAGTTCCTAGGGTTGATCAACTTCCATGATGCTCCTCCATAAATCCAAGCTGTTTCTTCTCTTCCATGGTTCCATTTTATGGGTTGCTCTTCTATTCATTATCGGTCTCTCTCCCATTTTAAGATACTGATGTCATCTAGCATACATATCATCCTCACTCTGGAGCTTATTAATATTTAGTATTTTAGGGGCGCCTGGGTGGCTCAGTCATTAGGTATCTGCCTCCGGCTCAGCTCATGATCTCAGGGTCCTGGGGACAGAGCCCCGCATCAGGCTCCCTGCTCCACAAGAAGCCTACTTCTCTCTCTCCCACTCCCCCTGCTTGTGTTGCCTGTCTCACTCTGTCTCTTTCTGCCAAATAAACAAATAAAATCTTAAAAAAAAAAAAATTAGGATTTTAATGATCACCTCCTTGTAGCGCTAGTCCAAGCATTCAACCCTCTAACCACTAAGCCTGCGTAATGTGTCCACTGGTAATATTGCCAATCTTTCACTGACTGTTTTTTCTTAGTATCTCTTCCTGGCACTTCCGCCTGTCCAACTCCCTAAATACTGAATTGGTGTTTCATAGGACTCTTATCCTGGGTCCTCATATTTTGCTATACTCTCCGGAGGCAGTACCGTCCAATAGAACTTTCTGAAATGATGAAAATGTTCTATGTCCACACTATCCAATATATTCTGGCCAGTATAAGAACCTAAATTTTAGATCTAATTTAAATACCTACATATAGGGGTGCCTGGGTGGCTCAGTGGGTTAAAGCCTCTGCCTTCGGCTCAGGTCATGATCTCAGGGTCCTGGGATCGAGCCCCGCATCAGGCTCTCTGCTCGGCAGGGAGCCTGCTTCCCTCTCTCCCTCTGCCTGCCTCTCTGCCTACTTGTGATCTCTTTCTCTCTGTCAAATAAATAAATAAAATCTTTAAAAAAAAAAAAAAACCTACATATAGCCCCTGGCTACTGTGTTCAGTAGTGCAGTTCCAGGGGATTTCATTCATTTCTTCCCACGGCTTTAAATACCTTCTGCTTATTTGATGACGCCAGATGCAAAGCTCTAGATATGACTAACCCTGAGCTCTAGCCCACATACACAATCGCCACTTGAACTTTCTACTTATCCATCTCATACATATCTCAAATGTTAATCCATAACAGAGTTCTCGGTTTCTCCTTCCCCAAACCTATTCCCATTCCAGTCTTATTCATTCCAATATGTGGTCTGCTGTCTAATTCAGCTGCTCAAACCACAAACCAGAAAGCTGTCCCTAATTCCTCTCTGTTACTCCTGCATCTACTGTTAGGTCACTGATTTTATTTCCAAACTGTATCTTAAATACATTTCCTCTCCATCTCTATGACCACCACCCACTCCAAGCCATTATCATCTCCAACCTGGATTGCTAGCCATCTCCAACATGATCTCCTTTCACTTTCCTCCCTCTACAAACTATTGGCTACTTAGCAGACAGCGATCATCCTAAAATGTGAATCAAACATGTCATTCCTCCACTGAATACCCTTTAATGGCTTTTCACTTAGGATGGAATTGGATGATCTGGTCCACCTGTGTCTACAAACCTAACTTGTGCCTCTCCTACTCTTCTTATTTTTTTAAGATTTTATTTATTTATTTGGCAGAGAGAGATCACAATAGGCAGAGAGGCAGGCAGAGAGAGAGGGGGAAGCAGACTCCCCGCTGAGCAGAGAGCCCGATGCGGGGCTCGATCCCAGGACCCTGAGGTCATGACCTGAGCTGAAGGCAGAGGCTTAAACCCACTGAGCCACTCAGGCGCCCCCCCTACTCTTGATTATGTTGCACCCCAAACTTTTTGGTTTCTTCAACATGCCAAACCCTTCACACATCAGGGTCTGCAGAGCTGTTCCCTCTGCCTGCTGTTCATCCCATTCTTCATACATGTGCCTTCTTCTCATTCTGAGATTTAGCTTCAATATTACCTCTTAGGATAGGCCTTCCCTGACCATTTATATAAAGAGGCTCCCTCTCCATCATTCCCTCTCTCTGTAGCATTCATCTCCTTCATAACACTTAGCAATTTTTAATAAATTACTTGATTTTTTTGGGGGGGGGGTCTGGTCTCTCTCACTAGATGAATGTTCCAGAAAGGCAGGAAGCAGGTCTGACTTACCATTGTTCATGCAGCACCTAGCATAGTGCTTTGCATATAAGCAGGGGCTCAGTGATATTTGCTTAATAAACTTTCCCCAAATGCCTGTTTGCATCACTCATTTCCATTCCTTGGTTCTGTTTAGTACAAAAGTTTCGATGCTTATTAGAGGTTACCTAACTGGACTGTGCCAAGCCAAGTTCTACTTACTACATGGCTTTAGGCTTCAGCATCAGATTTTGTTTGTAATTTGCAGGAAGCAGAAGTTTAGTCCAAGCCAGCCTCTGGCTTCTCTTCCTTGCTCCTTGGTCAACAATTCTATTACCTGGTAGGGAGCTTCTAAAGTGGAATGCCTAATTAGCAGAGAGGCAAAGTGCAATCTGAAAAAAATGGCTCTAAAGGTGAAGTCTGGAATGTATGTTTCATCTGTTTTGGCCAGAAGTCTTCTCTGAATAGGGCCTTTGTTTCTCCAATGCTTGAAGATGGTCAGTAGCTTACTACTGGAAGCTCCAGCTTACTACTGGAATGTGGGATATCATGACAATGAGAAGGGAAAGACTGGAAGGGGATCTGTGGTAGTGGAACAATGAGAAGGGTTGTAGCTATACGAATTTTTATGAAAACAAAACAAAACAAAAAGCCTACATTTTCCTAGTCCCAGAGTGCTATCTTCTAACACAAGGGGAATTAGGTCTCCCAAGACTGCACATCTCAGACTACCCTCCACTACTTTCCTTAAGTTACCTTGGTGACCTCAAGGTGGACCACAACCTCAGAGGAAGAGAAAGTTCCGGAGTTGGCAATGTAACTGTGGTGTCATCTATAACAAATACGGTTTTCAGTGAGGTAGATTTATGAAAGCTGAGCACTTGTATACAGAAAGAATATATCCAGGAACACACACTACCAGTAACAGTGGCTGTCTCTGAGAAGGTAGACTGGGAGATAGGAGTGACATGGAGATTTACTTTTCACCGTACACCTTTTTGAACTATTTCAACTTTTTTTTTTATCATGAGCATGTTATAGCTAGTCAAAAATAAATAAGTTTCAAAATTTGAAAAACATAAAAGAAATACAGTGTTGGTCCCCAAAGAGCCATTTAGTTGGACTAACACACATAAGACATTAGAAAAATCGAAGACAGCACATAGTGAAATACCAATTTGGACAGTACTGATGACAAGTAGAAGAGGAAGAGAAATCTGTTTGGCTGACGGAGCCTCATCTTAGATGAGGAAGGGAAATTTTTAGAATAGGGAAACTCGAGCAAATAGAAACGAGCAGAAGCAGAAATGTGCACAAATAAAGTACACTCTGGAGTCAGATGGACCTACTTCCGATCTCAATTCCGTAACACATTAGCTAAGTGACCTTGAATGAGTTTTATAACTTCTTTCAACCTCAGACTTCTCGTTTGTAAAATGAGGAGTATCCACCTTAATGAGATTAAGAGAAACTAAAGATTGTATGTAAACTGGTTAGCATAGTACCTGACAGAGTAGATGCTCAACTAAAAGTTGCCTAGCATGAATGTGGTCGAACAAGATGACGAGTCTTGCTAGAGCACAGGGAATCTGTTCAGAAGGGGCAAGATAATACTGGCTATTAGAGTTATAACAAACTGTGGACAACCACCTCGTTTTGTGTCTGGGGTTCCTGGAGCATAAGAATTATAAACAAGTACCGCCATTATGCATTCGCTAATGTTCGAGAAAGTGAGGTCGGACAATTGCAGGGTTTCTCTCTAGCATGGCGCCTCTGGTGCTTAATCAGAACAGAATTCTGACTGAAGGCCTTCCCGCAGTCATTACATTTATAGGGTCTTTCCCCAGTATGGATTCTCTGATGTCGGATAAGGTGTGCCTTGCAGATGAAGCTTTTCCCACAGTCGGTACATTCATGGGGCTTCTCCCCCGTGTGGACTCTCTGGTGCTGGGCAAGATCGGAGTTCCACATGAAGCCTTTCCCGCAGTCCTTGCATTCGTAAGGCTTCTCCCCGGTGTGGATTCTCTGATGTCGAAGTAGGGCTGGGTTCCGAGTAAAGCTTTTCCCACATTCCTTACATGTATATGGTTTCTCCCCAGTGTGGATTCGCTGATGTTGTGTAAGGCTTGTGTTCTGACTAAAGCCCTTCCCACATTCCTTACATTCAAAGGGTTTCTCTCCAGTATGTATTCTCTGGTGCCGAATCAGGTTGGACTTCCAGACGAAGGCTTTAGCACATTCTTGACACACGTAGGGCTTCACCCCCGTGTGAATTCTCTGATGTGCAATGCAATGTGATCTAAAACTAAAAGTCTTCCCACATTCCTTGCATCCATAGACCTTCTCTCCATTATGAATTCTCTGATGTTGGTCAAAGTCCTCATTTTGATCAAAACACTTGCCGCATTCTTCACATATATAGAACACCCTCTGACTGAGAATTTTTTGAGGGATACCAAGGTGGGTGTTCACGTCAGCGTTCTCTGAACTATCTTCTTCTGAGACCATCTCATCTTTGACAATCACTTCCATAATATCATTTGCAGTGTTCTCCACACTTCTCCCACTGCAGTAGTCAGACCACCTCCCTAACCTGCTTTTTACCTCCTCACAGGTTTCTCCAAACCAGAATTCCTGGGAACCACACCACCGAGGTCCACTTGACAGCACCATGTGGCCCTTTGCCTCCTCAAAACGTTCCTCCTTCAGAATAAAATCTTCTTTCTCACTCTTCGACACACCCTCTGAAAGAAGAAATCAAAGCTGCAAATGTCATCATTACCCAGGACAGAGAGAGTAAGGTCGCCAAGTGGTACTAATGTGTCCATTTCACTCCAAGTGTCACCCCTGTGTCTCAGTGGCCCTGTTCTCGCAGAAAACGGCACACCAGGGCTATCAGACAGAAAGCAACCAAAGCGTATGCCACAGAAAGGCAGAAACGAGACAGAGTCCCTGAAGGCTATGATTCCCAAGCACCAGGGGAGCTTTCCAGAAATAGTTAAGGGAGACAAGTCAGAATTTCTTCGAGGTAGTCTGGTTTCTAACACGAGAAGAACAGGCCATGTGGTTCAGGACAGAGGACCTGTTTAGAAATAACGAATCCTTTGTGGTATACCTGGGGAACCTGAACTTGTCACATGCCGTGGGAAGCAACAGGGAGAATCTTCCTCATACTGGTCAACCCTAAAAGGAAATGGGGTCTTCTCATTCAATCCAGTTGCCAGTTCTACCATGAAAAGCGCTTCCCCAAACTACTCCAGGCAAAGACTGCCTCCTCTGTGTTCCCACAGTGCTTTATTCACATCTCTGTTACAGCATCGGACTTTGCTGTAATTATACACTTATGTATATGTATGTATATGTAAATTATACATTTATGCATATGTATATGTATTTATGTCTATGTATATATAGAATGTACCATTAGACCGTGAGGCCCTGCAGGAGAGGAGCCATACATTACTTGCTTTCTGATCCCTAAAAACTAACAGAATGAATAAAATACAGCATTTACTCTTCAAATTTTGGTTGACCACAGCAGCCAGTAGGCTGTCTGTTCTGTCAGAGCCTAAGACCCAAGCCCCACTTGAATCAATCGATCATGTCCAAACGAAATCTGGAAGTTTAGAGTTTAACTTTGCTCTTCATTAAATGGTTGCCTTGGGGATTTTTTAAGGGATTTTTATTTAGAACATAAATAGTAAAATGGAATTTTAACAGTTTACCAAAAAAGACAGCGGAAAACGTGTCTGGGAGGAAAGCGCTCGTTTCCCTCACTTACCAGTACAGATTAGGCTTGGACCCTCTCCTTTCGGTTTCAGGATCAATGGCTCTTCCACCTGCTCAAGATGGGAGAGCCCAGCATGCTTTAGAAATGGACATCCTGCCAGGGTCAAGATATAAATAAGGCTGGCTCAGTCGGAGGAGTGGGCCCCGTCAGGAAAGGAGCAGAGATGGAAGTGGTAAGGGAGGGAACAATGTAAAGGACAGAAAACAGACACATAGGGAAGCTGCGATCCATCAGTTCCCCAGAACATGAAAATGTATCACTCATTTTTACATGTCAAAAAGAAATAGGAGAGACAAGGTCTCTTCTTCACCTCCCCAAAATGCAAAAGCCAGTTCACATGGAAAACAATCAGGATGGGATGGAACTGCAAAGAACAGTTCCTGAGGCTATGTCGGGAAACCACAGTCCTTCAGCTTCCTCCCTGTCTCTCCACCTATCTATATTGCCTTCTCTTTCTACCAGAGTCAACCGTGTGTTGGTCTCTCTATGGCATCCACTAGACATGGCCTTAGAGCCTCACTCAGCCATTTCCGGAAGTCACTTCTTATTCTAATGACAGACACTTCTAATTGCAAAGGTCCACTCGAATAAACTCTTCTTTAGGCTTAACTAAGATCTGTCTCTTTGGAACTCCCATCCAAAGCCTCCTAAAAAAACAGAACAATTCCTCGCCCTCCAAATGACTATGTTTTATATTACGGAAGCCAAGGACTATGTGTCCCCTGATATTCTCTTCTTTAAGACAAAAATGGACTTTGAGTAGGGGCATGTACTCAAAGGAAGTTTGCTACAGGTCAGGGAGCTAGAGTTTTACTCAAGGAATAACTTAGCTGTCGGCTTTCTGCCTAGAGCCAAGATGGGAAATTCCCTTGGGTGGTGGGAGAGTAAGCACTGAGATCCTGAGAGAAGGCAGAGGACACTGTAGTTGTCTCTCTACATCCAATCTATCATCACCACCAACCCCTCTCCCCTGTCGTCCCCACCATTATGGAGTAGCCACACCCTTTGGAGGGGAGTGATCCCAACTCCAGCTCCTAGCGTAGCCCTCACTGGTCTAAGCCAAGCAGGTTAATCTATCCCACTCACTCCATGAGAGATAGTTTCAGAAATCAGCAGTCCAGGCCAAGACCATCAGTGCACACTATTTCCCTGGCCATAGAGATTGGTTTAGAGTTGGCATAAGACTTAAGATGGTACATCGCAAAGGCCCGGGAAAGGCCTGCCCTATTTCTCCTCCTAGATATGAAGAAGCAGAGCCTTAGTTACAACTACCAGTCATCTTACAACCACAAGAGGAGCCAGACTGTAGACAAAGCCAACATACAAGGAGATAGAAAAGAGCAGAAACTGAAACTCGCATCAAGGTGTACCTACACCCTACCTATGAACTTCCTACTTACATGAAACAGTAAATTCCCCTTTTTTGTTTAAGCCAATCTGAATTGGGTTGTTACTTGTAATCAAGAACATCCTAATATGGAAAGACTGCCAGACACAGCAAGGAACTGTGAGAATGGGGAAATGGAAGGCCCAGCTCAAGTTCCACTGTGTCCACAGAAGAGCTTCTGCGGGAAGAAGATGGAACAGGGCCAGGGAGGCAAAAAGGGGACACAGTTGTCGCTAGGAAATTAGGAACAGGAAAGTCCTGTGTTGGGCCTAAAGGCATGCCAGGGCTTTGCCCACCAGAAACCCCTGAATTGGAACTACAGGGCTCAGGGTTATTGAGCCTTCTTGATTTGTAATGATAAAGAGGGCCATGATACTCCAAAGGGCAGTCAGAATCTTCTGCTGGAAGACTATAAGGAGGCGGGGAATATAGAAAGGCCAGCTCAGTGAGTCGAAAGAAAAGTCAAGGAGTACAAATGAATGGGGGCCATGATAAGAAGAGCGGAAATGGGTTAGAGGCCAAACAGGTGAATGAAGAGGAGCCAGGGTGAATAATAAACAGAGTCAAGAAGATGGAAGATCGTGGGAGCACAGAAAAAGGAAAAAAAAAAAAAAAAAAAGGAATCCTACCGGTGTCTATAGTACTAGGTTAAGAGAACGCATACCGATTACATTTTAAAGATCAAGACAAGGGAACTGGTCAGATGACTGGTACCTGTCCTCACTCACCTGAGGAGATGCCCCTCAGGCCCTCTCCATCCAGAGCTCCCCGAGGAGCTGTGCACCACGGTGCTTCCCCTCGCTCCAGCTGGGAAATCAGAGCCGGTTTGGGAAATGGAAATGCTGCTTGAGGGGAAGGAAATGGGACAGGCAGGTGAGTGGGGTGACAGAGAGCATTCCAAGGGCTCCTCCCAGGCTTTGTTTTTAGGGGCGGAGGGGAAAGAAGGGAATTAACTAGGGTTAGCGAGAAAAGGAAGCCCAGGGGAAGGGACCAGAGACCCAGGGGAGGGGGGCCAGGAGGCTTACAAAGGTCAGGAATTAGAGTAAGAGGGGCTCAATAACAGTCTGGGCGAGCAAATGCATGATTCCACCCATTGAGAGATTGAGCTTTCTTGTTCTCTCCCTCTCTTACAGCTCTCAAGTTCCTACGTCTGCATGAGGGTGCTTGGTATTGGGTTCGATCTTCCAAACGGAGCGGGTAGGAAACCGAGGGCTTGGTGGGGCACCTGGAATCCACTCTTTTTCCACTCTACCCCCAGCACAGGGGTTGGGAGTCAGGCAGCTCTCACCCTGGGGCAAGAAAGTCTGATGCGAGGCTCAAATGTACACCAGGACTTCCCACTTCCCAGCAACCACTGAGGCTGAGTCATTAAGAATCCAGGGGCCCGAGGTTGCCACTCAGTGGAGGTTATCAAAGACTCCCGAGCTTCAGAGGAAGAAGGAGCCAGGAAACTCTGAAGGGCAGAAGCAGAGTCCAAAAAGAAAGACCCTTACCCAGGGAAGCCACAGCCCCATAATTCTCCAGCATCACATCCCTGTACAGGACCCGCTGAGCGGGGGCCAGGCTGGTCCACTCGTTCTCAGAGAAGTAGACGGCCACATCCTCGAAGGTCACTAACTCCTGAAACAACATGTGTTTAAATGCCCTAGGACAATCCCAGACCCAGGCCTGGAGTAAGGGGTAGACCAGGCACTAAGAGGTACAGGAAGGGACGCCAGTTGAGTTTCAGGATTCTGAAGGTCTCCGGGAACTCTCCGCCAATTGGCACCCCCTACTAACTTACAAAGATATAAGGGATCAGCCATCAATTTCTCACGTCTCTTCATCCTCTCTTCTTTTTCGTGAGTCTCTGCAAGTTTTCCCTCTCCATCCTTACGCCCCAAACAACGATCTGCGCTCTAGATGCCCTCCTTTCCCCCACAGCGGGCCCTCCGTCAGGGGTCGCCAGCCCTTGGTAACAAGTACAACTACCATCTATTGACTGAGCCTAAGGCAGGCGCTTTACCTCGGTTACTTTGTGTGTCCTCGCAGCCTACGGGGAGGGGGTCAGATTCATTTTACAGAAGAAACTTAGGCTCAGAGAGGCACTGCCCCCAAAGTTCCAGAACGGAGACAGAATTCACGGCTGGCTGCCTCTCCGCCTCTTCTTTACTGTGCCACACAGCCTTCTGGCCTCATTCCAGCCACCCGCCACCGACCCTGTGTGAGGCTCTTTCTCGTCTCTCCCTCCCCCTCCCCGTCACGGGCCACAGAGGCAGCTAAGGGCACCTCAGCACACTCGGGCTGCTCTGGAGATCCACACTCTGACTTGACTCCCTGCACTCTGCCACTCCAGCACATTCTCTCAAATGCCGAGCCCTACTCTCTTCCCCACTTCGCAGTCTTAATGTCCCCTTTTTCTGTATCTCTGGGAGCCCAAGCTTCTGCACTTTCTCTTACCTTCTTAAGAAACACAAACAGTGCTAATGTAGAGTGAGCCATGAAGGCTTCTAATCCCCACCTACTGCCTCATTCAGGATCTCCACCTCCACAGTACGGAGAGGCTGATTCTGCTGCATTTCACGTAGGTTCTTGCCTTACAAAGATCGCGCAGCCACTTACCCAGCACCCCAGGGCTCTAAAATTTTGGCTGGCTCACCCTTGCCTGCCTCAAAACATCCAAATCCTCTGCGCTGCGGGCAATTCCACTGCCTATTCAGAGGCCCAGCTCACCGGCCAAGAATCGCCTCCTGCACCACCCCCCTCATCCCCTAGCCTGTCACCTGTCACGAACCCAAATCCTTGCCTTGCCAGGATCTGTGTCCTTGCACCTGCAGCTCCCCCTGACTGGAGATGCAGTTCCTCCCTCCGGCACCGGCAAGCTCAGATTCATCCCAAGACCCACCTCAAACATAACCAGCTCTGTAAAAACCAGGGACATGGAAATGCTGGACACTCGTCGCGGCGCACAGCGCTCTGTGAACACCTCTGCCCCAGCGCTTGGCTCCCGCCTGTCCAGCTGCACGTGTGTTTCCCCTGCGGGCGCCAGTGTGGGGGATGTCGAATCCGTTCTGCTCCCTGCCTGCTCCTCCAGCCCCTCCACTCTGGGCTGCACCCCGATTTCCCGGTCGCCGCACTGCCCCCTCCGCCCCTCGCTGTGGGCCTAGAGCCCGGGGCAGAGCCGAGCCAGCTTCGCGGCGCCGGCCCCGCACTCACCGGGCGCGCCCGGGCCGGCGCGGGCTCTCCCGGTAGCAGCTCGAGTGCAGGGCCGAAGGGGGCCCCGCTCGCCAGGGCCGCAGCCGCCATGGCCCGGGACGCCCTCCCGGGAAGCGAGCGCGCGCCAGGCCCGACCACGGGCTGCCCGGGGTCGGGGAGGGACGCTCCGGACCGGGGCGGGCCGGATACGGCGGTCCCGCGCCCAGCAGCCGGCCGCGCAAGTCTCGCACTCCACGCCCCGCGAGGCGGGCCAGCCCCGCGCCAGCTCCCCACGCTTTGCGCGAGCCAGAGCTCCGCACCGGAGAGGTGGCGGCGGCTGCACTCCTGCCACTCCGGCTTCTCTAGGACGGCGGAGGGCGCCACGTCTCTGTGGTCCTCCCTTCTCGCCCTGCAAAGAAACAGGGAGCCCAGAGCGCGTCCGGCTCTCCCGGAGACACCAGCTGCCTCGGGGCGCCGCTGTGGGAACAGGGGTAGCGGGCGGTGGGGGAGAAGGCTTCCCCTGGGAATCCTTTCCCAGCCCTCCTCTTCGCGCTGACCACCCTTCTTCTCTACTGCACTGCACTCGTAGGATGGATGCTGGTATGGAAGAGCACATGCTTCTCTTGCCGTGCCTGTTCATAGATCTCCATCCCTTTACTGGGCTCTACATTCCCAGAGAGCAGCTAATGGCCTTGATCGTCTTTGTGCCTCTAATATCTACCCAACGTCTAGCATCTTATGGCCCAGTTTCTTTAAGTGCCAAGGAATACTTGTTCAATAAAGGAATGAATAAATGTTGAACCCGTTTTTCAGGTGGAGAAAGAGAAAATGGCTTATCTAACATCACATGGCATGCCAGGAAGTTAAACCTTTAAACGAAATTGTAGAAATAAAAGAAGACCGCCAAAATGAGAACAAGCAAAGGCTATTTATTCAGAGCTTGCTATAAGCAAGGGAGTCAACCACCATCACTTGCATTTGGCAGAGACTCTAAGTTCGGCAGAAGAGTGGGAAAGCTTTATACTTTAAAAAAGAAAAAGAAAAAAGAAAAAAGTGGGGGTGGGGAGAGACTTCAGGTGTGCTCTGATAGGAGATTGTTGGCGTGGGGGCAGGTGATGCTAACTAGAAATAAGGCATCTTATGTGAGTGGTTGGGGGAGGATATTAATCAAATTCTGGCTGTTTGGGGCTGATTGCCACAGGGTTTCTTTTGGCTTCCTGGATTGATTGCTGCAGGCTATGGGTCAGAGTTCTATCTTTCTATATGGTCTGGCCATTTTCCGTTTGTATATATAGTCTCTTGGGGGTACACAAAGTAGGAACATGTCTGCTTCACTGCAATTCCAATCCAGAGGCTCAGATTCCTTTTAGGTCCCCAGGTGTTGAGAGCTTACAGATACCTTACCTGTGAAAAATCACAGAACAAAGGAGACCTCAGATGAGATTCCTGATTTGTTTGCTTGTTTGTATCTAAGAGGATAGTGGAGAAGCTCATAAATGGACACTAGTGAATAGTCTGTGAGCACTGAGAAGGAAGCAATGAGTCTTACCCTGGGAAAGATCAGAAGGAAGGATGAGCACACAACAAATGCTCCCATGATCTTCTTACAGACAAGATGGAGAAAACTGTACTCAGTGCAAAATAATTAGGGGAGTTTTAGCTCAGAATAAGGAGTCCTCAGATCCCTGATTATTAAGTCAGGGTCTACCAGAAGGAAGGTCTCTTATGGTTCTGACCAGCATTTTGGTTCAAAACTAAAGAGGAAAGAGAGAGTCTATTTTTACCCATATTCACCCATATATTTCTACTCTTTCCATTCTTCTTCCTGTTAAACACACAGCAGCAGACAAGGTCAAGGCCATGTCCTAACTGACTTGACCAGTAAAGATACAAGTCCGCTTTTAGATTCATACAATGTATTACTTATGTAAACAGCAAAAGGAAGAGTATCCAAACATGCCAGTCCCCAGATCCTTGTCCCACACAACAAAAACGACGACACCAAAACGAAAGGGGGCTCAAGGACTGAAACATCCTGGGTGAGGAGATGATTTTAGACATAGCTAAGCAATGTTAAGACATAGTTAACAGTGTTAGACATAGTTAAGCGGTGTTACAGTCTGCAGTTATATTCAGGAAGCCTCATACCTCTTCAGAATCTGAGAGGCAATGAGAAATTATCTCCTGACCGCCTCCCACAAGAGGTAGGGAAGGGAGTGGGAGATGGGCTTTTGAAGGCCTATGAAGCTCCTGGCATCCTTTCATGTTCTAGAAGGATCACGAGGTGATCTGCCATGACTCAGAGTAGCTGTTGTTCAAGCTTTTGCCTGCACGGCCTATATATGTGCAAACTAGCCAGGGCACCATGGTGAAGCCATTCCCCTACAACAAGACCTCCCAACTGTTTGCACATAAAGATTCTCAGGAATATGAAGCACAACATAGGTCATCGGATACTCTAATTAGTTGTACTGATAGAGGCTTCGGTCAAATACATTCCATGTGTCTTAGGCAGCATCAGACAAAAGTGACCATGATGGTGACATGCAGTAGTATAACCAGGCCCACTGGAAACTGGACCATAGTTGGGCTCCTCATCCAAAGCCAATCCAGCTAAATAGGTCATTAATCAAAGGGAAGCAAGAGATACTGGCGATGATCCCTCCTAAACTGGCCAGCAAAATATCCAGGGCAGTACAACTGTCCATTACCACTCATGCTAGTGAATTTAGATCAATCGGTGGTCTGTGAAAAATGTACAAGAAGGCCAACAATAACAGCATGAGGCTAAAGGGAATAATTTCAATGTCCAGGAAGTTAATCTTATTCTGTTAGTTCTTATCGAGACTGTTTCTTTCTGGACTCAGTGGCTATTGGGAGGATTCTGAGAGTTTTTAAATTTAAGATTATTTATTGCCTAGTTGTAAAACTGAGGGCAGTGTTGGAAGCCTGGGTTGCTGCTTAGATATCCTACAGACAAAAGCTAAGAGGGTAATGGTCCCTCCCTCCCTCTGCCCCTGACTCGCAAGGGTCTAATTCTTACCAACCAGGATTGTTCCTCTTCTTCCACAGCCACATGACCATTATGACTAGTCTCTCACCTTTTCCCCATCCTCTCCATGTCTCACCCACACCATAGGCTTAGACTCATCACTGGTTAGCTCAGAAGTTCCTTTCTTCTATAATTTAGCACATCCTAGAATATCTCCTACCCACTGACATGTGGGTCATGCCAAGACCACCTGAGTTTTCACCTCATAATTCATGGTCATTATAATAATTATCTTTAATTGCCCAAATCCAGCAAGCATGGGTGGGGCGGGAGGTATACTAAGTTTCAGTCTCTCAGCCCCCAGTTCTTTTTATCCTACTTGCAAATTCTAGTAGTCCAGTTTTCCAGGGATAGGCATAGGAGGGAGAAAAAATAGAGTGATAAGGGTAAATTATGCGGTTTGGGTTTCCTGCAGCCAGTTAGGGCTTTCTCCCACTCCTGAACCTCATAAATAAACATTATACTTAAATGGGAGGTACACTTTTAGGTAATTATCGCATTTGGAGCCCAAATTATCTTAATTTGTACAGCACTGACAGCATTTTTGACAGGTTGTCCAATTATTTTTTCAGTTTTTAAGAGTTCACACTCTCTCTTAATGGCACCTCCTTCTTGGGGGATGATACAGGTCATGAGAGGTCCAGCTATGTCCCAGGTCACTGTCCACTGCTGGTACTTTTAGCCATTAAAACAGCACTATTATCTTGTTGGGTGTGTTAGGGGAAGCTAAATATGTAACATAGGTCATCTAAGAATCCTTGAGTAGTATTTTTTTGTTTTTTTTTTTTAAAGATCTTATTTATTTATTTGACAGAGAGAGAGAGATTACACGTAGGCAGAGAGGCAGGCAGAGAGAGAGGGGGAAGCAGGCTCCCCGCTGAGCAGAGAGCCCGATGCGGGGCTCGATCCCAGGACCCC
>CM052898.1:60867927-60944928 GCA_028534135.1 Potos flavus | reverse complement strand
CCAGCAGTATTCTCCATATGAAGGTGTGGAATCCATACAGTCTATTTGCCAGGATTCGCCACGTCCAGTACCCCAACTTATGTGCTCCAGTTTCCTTTGCTACTCAACTGTGTGGCTGGCAGTCCAGTCACATCTGTCAAGCTTCTATATGCTTCTTTCTGTATTGATTTCCAAGAGTCCTGCTTTTACTGTTTTTTCCCTGCTTGTAGAACTTTAGCCATCATTTTAGGGTAGGCGTATTAATGACAATTTCTCTTAATTTTCCTTCATTTGAGAACATGTTGATTTTACCTTCGTCTCTAAAGGATATTGTTATTGGCATAGAATTCTGAATTGACAGTTCTTCTTTTTCATCACTTGATAGTTTGTGCCACTTGCAAATGACTTTCATGGTTTCTGTTAAGAAATCTGTGGTCATTTGAGTTGTTTCTCCATACGTGATATGTTGTTTCTAGCTGCTTTCAAAACATTTTTCCTTGTCTTTAGATTTTTGAAGTTTGATTATTACATTGTGTCTGGACTTGAATTTCTTTGGGTTTATCCTGTCAGGGGTTTGTACAGCTAATTTTGATGAAATCTAATTTACCTATTTTTCTTTTGTTGCTTGTGATTTGATGTCATACACTTGAAATTGTGTCAAATTCAATGTCATAAAGATTTTCTTCAATGGTTTCTTCTAAGAGTTTCATTGTTTTAGACCTTGTTTAGGTCTTTGATACACTTTGAGTTAATTTCTGTATGTGGTATAAGGTAATTTCATTCTTTTGCAAATGATACCCAGTTTTCCCCTCATCACTTGTTGAAATTGCTTTCTTTCCCTCTTGATCTTAACATCCTTGTTGAAAATCAATTGACCACTTAAGTGAGGGTTATTTCTGGACTCTATTCTATTCCATTGGTCTATATGTCTATCCTTATACTAGTACCCTAATGTTTTATTTACTGTCGTTTTGTAGTTTTTCAAAGTCAGGAGGAGCGGACCCTCCAACTTTATTCTTTTTCAAGGTTGTCTTGGCTATTTGGGGCCCCTTGCAATTCCATATGATTTTGAGGATCAGCTTTTCCAATACTGTGAAAAAAACCTGTTGGAATTTTTATATCAGTTGTGTTGAATCTGTAGATCACTTTAGGTAGTATTAACCTCTTAACAATGTTATGTCTTCCCATCCATGAACATGGAACGTCTTTCCATTTATGTAAGTCTAATTTCTTTCAGCAATGTTTTGTATTTTCAGCATACAAGTCTTTCACTAACTTGGCTAGATTTTTTTCCTCAGTATTTAATTCTTTTAGATGCCAATGTAAATGGAACTGTGTTCTTGACTTCCTTTTTGGATTGTTCACTGGTGGTGTATAGAAACACAGCTGATTTTTATGTCGATCTTGTACCCTGCAACTTTGCTGAATTTATTAATGCTAGTAGTTCTCTTGTGGATTCTTTGGGATTTCCTATATATAGGATCATGTCATCTGCAACTAGAGATAGTTTTCTCTCTTCTTTTCCAATTTGGATCTTTTAATTTCTTATCTAATAGCTCTGGCTAGAACTTCCAGTATACTTTTGAACAGCAGCAGTGAAAGTGGGTATCCTTGTCTCAGGCTTTCTGATTTTAAAGGGAAACTCTTCAGTCTTTTGCCATTGAATATGATATTAGCTACTGTTTTTTCATAAATACTGTTTATCACATTAAAGAACTTTCCCTCTATTTCTAGTTTTCTAAAAGACTTCATTATGAAAGGATGTTCAATTTTGTCAAATGCATTTTCTGCATTGATTGAGATGATCATGTAGGTTTTTTTCTTTCATTTTATTAATGTATTATATTGATTTTGTGTTCAATCAGCCTTATATTTCTGACATACACCCATTTGGTTATGGTGAGTTATCCTTTTAATATGCTGTTGGATTTGATTTGCTAATATTTTGTCAAGGATTTTTACATCTACATTCATAAGGGATTATGGCCTGAATATTCTTTCAGGTGATGTTCTTATCTGACTTTGGTATCATGGTACTATTGATAGTAAATTGACTCTTGATCTTGGGACTGTGTGTTTGAGCCCCACATTGGGGCTCATTAGAGATTACTAATCTCATGTAGAGATTACTAAAAAAATAAACTTAAAAAAAGTAAGTATTTGGTAGAATTCACCACTGAAGTCATCTGGTTTAGGACTTCTCTTTGTTGGCAGGCTTTTAACTAGTGATTTAATCTCTTTACTTATTTTAGATCTGTTGAGATTTTCTATTTCTTCTTAAGTTTGTTTAGGTAATTTATATTTCATGGAATTTGTCCATTTCTTCTAGGTTACCTAAGTTGTTTATGTATAATTATTGACAGTGTCGACGTACAATTATTCAAAGTGTTCTTGCATAATCCTTTCTATCTCTGTAAGGTCAATAGTTTTGTCTCCACTTTCATTCCTGACTTTAGTTATTTGCATCTTCTCTCCTTAATCTAGCTCAAGTTTTGTCTATTTTGAACTTCTCAAATAACCAATTTTGGTTTTACTGATTTTCTGTTTTTCTATTCTCTTATTTATCTCAGCTCTAATCTTTACACTTTCCTTCCTTCTGCCGGCTTTCGGTTTGGCTTGCTCTTCTTTCCTAATTCCTTAAGGTGTAAACTTAGATTATTGATTTGAGATATTCTTTTTTAATGTACGCATTTACAGCTATAATTTTACCTCTTAACACTGCTTTTACTATATACCGTAAGTTTTGGTATGTTGGTTTTTTTATCCTTCACAAGGTGTTTTCTAATTTCTCTTGTGATTTCTTCTTTGGAGAAGAAAGCATTAGGAAGCTTCCATGTGGATTCTTTGAGACTCCATGTGTGTGTCTTTTCCATTATGATCTGGCTATATATCCTTAGTACACCACTGTAATAAATCTTAGCCATGAGTACAACCATATGCTGAGTCAAATTAGTTCTTCTAGGGAATCTCTGAATGTGAGGGTGATCTTGGGGATCCCCCACAGATTGATATGAGGATTAGACTGCTTAATACATGTAGAGCATTTAGCATAATATTTGGCTCATGGTAAAGTCTCGGAATAAGAATAGTGATGATTATAGTGACAATGGGGATGACCAGCAAAGAGCCATGAAAAGGATAGGTGCTCAAGGTCAATCAGTCCAATTCCCATCCTTCCCTCCATCCTCTCCCACTATATTTGCTCATATCTAAGCCTCAGCCCAATACCTTTATAATGGCATCTCAAAGCGGGCAAGTATCTTAAGTTCAGCTTCCTGTTTGACATAACAGAATAATAAGGCCCAGAGAAGTAAACTGAAATGTCCCGGGTCATGTCATGAGTTGGTGACAAAGTTGAAACAAGAACCCAAGTCTGCCCTTTAAATTCTGTACTGACTTCACTGTCACCTGGTATATGTGATGCAGCCTAGGAGTAAAATAGCCTGGGGCACCTGGGTGGCTTAGTCGGTTAACCGTCTGCCTTTGGCTTGGGTCATGATTCCAGGGTCCTGGGATCAAGCCCAGAGTCGGGCTTTCTGCTCAGAGGGGAGCCTGCTTCTCCCTCTCCCTCTGTCTACTGCTCTGCCTACTTGTGCTCTCTCTCTCTCTCTCTCTGTCAAATAAATAAATAAACAAAATCTTAAAAAAAAAAAAAAAAAAAAAACTCAGCTGCCATGGAGGCAGAACCTTAAAAAACTAGGAAGGAATGGAAAAATAAGGAACCTTGAAAGCTAGGAAGGAAAGGAAGCCATAAACAAGCCCAGCGCTAAATTAAATGAGATTATTATTTGATCTAAAAAAGGCAGAGTAAAACAATTCTTCCTGCATCTCCATTTCAACAGTACTGTTGTTGACTTCTGGGGGTGAGGCAGTGGCAGGAAGTGGCATGCACTAAGGGAGCAATCAATAGCATCCAGCATTGGAACAAAGAGCAAACACGATGCAGGGGATAGTCAGTAGAAAACTCGACTAGAGAACCCCCAAAGGAGAACCCCAATATAGAAACCACAGCGGGTAAACGGAACCCTCCTATCGGTGCACAATTGCTCAAAATTCTGGGCCATATATATGATGAGAAGACACGAGAAGGGACCGGAGACCCGCTTGAGCCCTGTGGCTCAAACCACGGTCGACCACCCCCTGCTCACCGTGAAGTGTGCAAACGAGGTGCGCAGGAAAGGAGCACAAAAAAATGTCTAAGGACAGCCGAAACAATGCTCCCGCCAGGCTCAGGAGGTGAGAACTCTCAGGAATACAGTCCGGTCCGGAGTGGTGGCTACATCAGCGCGCTCGTTGGAAACAGCGGCGCTGGCAGTGAAGGAGGCAGCCCTTCCCCCAGCCCCGCGCCCTTAAAGTGACAGCTCCTCAGACAAACGGACAGACACACAGTGCCTCGGTAAGCCTAGCCGACCGACGGACAGACACCGCCTCCGCACAGCGGACTGCCCACAGTACTTGCCTAGAGACACCACGGCGGAGGTTGCAGGGGCGGAAGTGCGTCACCGACTTTCCGGCCCCCGAACCCGCGTCCGCTCTAGCATGCCAGGAGGCCATCTCCGCGTGTCGTTGGTCCTTCCGAGGCTCTCAGTCCCACTTTGTAGCTCCGTGCCACCCCCCTGCGGAGCTGTGGCCGTAGTTGGGAAGGCTGAGGCGTGCCATAGGGCTCCCGGGGCTCGCTCTGGGTCGCTGGCCACTCGGGAGGGTTGGCCGGGCAGCAGCATGGGCCCATTTCCCCGGGGCAAACTAGCCTCCGCCCGGTAAGAGCCAGTAAGGTCGGCCCCTGCGTCAGGCCGCCTCTCGGTGACTGCAGGTGGACAGGACCAGCTGGCCAGAAAGGAGTTCAGTGCAGCGCCATAGGTCAAAGCTCCAATGTGCCTGGAGCCGGCGCAGCCTGCGCTGGGCTGAAAACGCCTGCCCCTCCCCTGAGCCCCCCCAGCCACATTGGCGCCAGAGTGGATATGCACCCGTCCCTTGGAACGGCCTGCGCGCTCCCCGACCTCCAGGTCTAGTCCCACCACCACACACAGCTCGCACTGACCTGGCTTTGTCTTCCTCCAGGCCTCCACTTAATTACCACCTAATCAGTGTGGCTTTCCTGACTCCCCACCCCACTTCCCGCTCTGCTCCTCTCATTTGCAGCACTTAACACGATTGTAATTATGTATTTGTTTAGGCAGTGATTTAAGATATTTTCCGCTTCCTTAGACCATACGCTCCAAGAGGGCAGGGACTGTGTCCCTCTGATTCGAGGTTGATTATAGCAGAAGTTCTGGCAGTAAATATCTGTTGAATGGATAGATGGGGCTGTTCCAAGAAAGGAGGGAATGAACAAATATAGGTGAGAATGAATCTAAGGTGATGCTGCGATCCGTTAAAAACTGGGGAGCAAAGTTCAGCTCATGGAAGTTGGCCCACAATTTCTGACTGTAGATTCTAAGACGGAGGAGAATTGATGATACCCAGTACTTGCTGTGGTTGCCCCAGGCAATCAGAGAGGACTGCCCAGAGGCAGGATGTGGACATTTCCAGCTTCCCACAAAGGGGAGCTGCAGGAGGCAAAGGGAATTCACTATAGAGGGCTTGGGGAAATCTGAGGAAACAAAGTTCCTATTTGTGGATCACTTAGAAAGTTAAAGAGTAACCTGGGGGTTATCAGAACTGGTTGAATTGAGTCTGAACCCCGCATTACTGCAGCAATGGCCTCAGAGTTAATGGCACAGCTCTCTCCTTCTTGGGCCTACTGGCAGGGACCTGGTCTGACACCTCCCAGATGGTCCCCAGAAAATGGTCAGCTCACCTCACTGAAGCCAGGACAGCTGTAAGAGAAAGTCCCCACTACGCTCTGAACCTACATCCTCATCATGAAAGAAAGCAATTGGTTTGAAGTCCTTATCATCTCTGACATTTCGTATCTGCAAGATTCCCAATCTGCGCCCCTGCTGGAGACGTGTGCAAGCCAGCTGGGCCAGCGGTAGGGCCCCAGGCTCAGGGACTGGACCTCTGCTTGAAGAGTCGCCAGTCTGGGAGACTCTGTGGCGGCTCCTCTGTGGAGGCTCTTTTAAAGATGAGGAAGGGAGAGATATAAAACTTAATAAGTGCCTGGTGCATTTCTGCCAAAGGAGCTAACAAATTAATGAATAAATGAATGCATGAGGAAATAAATGTGTGAATGGTCAGTAAATCATGGGAGGGGTGGGGGTGGGATCAAAGAAAGCTTTGTAGACATCATGCTGGAGCCGAGTCTGAAAAGATCAGAGCAAAGCATAAAGCTGGTGAGGGGACTGTGACCATAGCTAGAGGCTTCTTTCTGGGCTTCCTTCTGGTCCCACCCCCTCCTCCCACCAGGTTGCAGCAAGTGCTAAATCGAAAAGAACACTTTGCTCCCAGGCACTGTCTTGCCAGGGTTATTTAATATAACTTACAGCCACAGGGCAAGGTCCAGGCGGATGGACCTTTTCATCCCCCACTTGTCACAGCCTCTCAAAAGCTCTCTGGCACCCAGAGAACAGTGTGTCCAGAGCTCCGCCTGGAAGGGCACAGCCATGGTGCTCTGGGGTCTGGTGCTGGGAGCCCTGCTGGTGTTCACCGTGGGGTGCCTGTGTCTGCTGGGACTGCCCCGGCAACGCAGGCCCCAGGAGCCCCCTCTGGATAAGGGCTCCATACCCTGGCTGGGCCATGCCATGGCCTTCCGGAAGAATATGTTTGAATTCCTGAAGCACATGCGGGCCAAGCATGGAGATGTGTTCACAGTGCAGCTAGGGGGCCAGTACTTTACCTTTGTCATGGACCCCCTCTCCTTTGGCCCCATCCTCAAGGATGCACAGAGAAAGCTAGACTTCGTGGAGTATGCAGAAAAGCTGGTGCTAAAGGTATTCGGGTACCGGTCGGTGCAAGGAGACTACCGGATGATACACTCGGCCAGCGCCAAATACCTCATGGGGGACGGCTTGGCAGAGCTCAACAAAACCATGCTGGACGGCCTGTCCCTGGTCATGCTGGGGCCCACGGGCCACAGTCTGGATGCTGATTGCTGGCGTGAAGACGGCCTCTTCCACTTCTGCTACAACACCTTGTTCAAGGCTGGCTACCTGAGCTTATTCGGCTATACAAAGGATCAGGAGCAGGACCTGCGACAGGCCGAGGAGCTATTTGTCCAGTTCCGCAAGTTTGACCTCTTGTTCCCCAGGTTTGTTTATTCCTTGCTGGGGCCCGGGGAGTGGCTAGAAGTGGGCCGGCTCCAGAGTCTCTTCCACAAGACACTCTCCGTGCAGCACAGCTTGGAAAAGAATGGCATCAGCAGCTGGATATCCTACATGCTTCAGTATCTGAGGGAGCAGGGAGTAGCCCCAGCCATGCAGGACAAGTTCAACTTCATGATGCTCTGGGCCTCCCAGGGGAACACGGGCCCCATCTCTTTCTGGGCCCTCTTGTTCCTGCTAAAGCACCCAGAGGCCATGAGGGCTGTGAGGGAGGAGGCCACCCAAGTCCTGGGGGAGACCAAGCCGAAGGCCAGGCAGTCCTTCGACTTTGACGTCAGCGTCCTGCACCGCACTCCAGTGCTGGACAGTGTGATGGAGGAGACGCTGCGGCTGGGGGCTGCACCCACCCTCCTCAGGGTGGTACACGGCGACCACGTCCTGAGGATGGCCGACGGACAGGAGTACCAGCTCCGAAATGGAGACATCGTGGCCCTCTTCCCCTATCTCTCAGTGCACATGGATCCTGACATCCACCCGGAACCCACTGCCTTCAAGTATGATCGCTTCCTCAACCCCAATGGTAGCCGCAAAGTGGACTTCTACAAGGCAGGCAAGAAGATCCACCATTATACCATGCCGTGGGGCTCAGGTGTCTCCATCTGCCCTGGGAGGTTCTTGGCCATCAATGAGATGAAGCTCTTTGTCCTGCTCATGGTCACATACTTTGACCTGGAGCTCGTGGACCCCGACACACCTGTGCCACCCGTGGACCCCCGCCGCTGGGGCTTTGGCACCATGCAGCCCAGCCACGAGGTGCGCTTCCGTTACCGCCTGCGACCCACCGACTGAGCCCTGGCAAGGTGGCCGTGAGCCTGGCCTCCAGACCTCCCATGGGGTCTCCACCTCCTCCAGCCCCTCCGAAGTACCCCCCTTCCCTCGGGTTCTGTGGGATCTCCTACCTCTGTCTGGGTGGCCTTCCTTAGCTCTCTGGGTTTTCTCCAGCTACTTGATAGGCTTATCCATTTCTCCTGAAATCACCGTCTCTCAGAGTGGGTTCTGCAGAATCCCCCTCTCATACAAAGTCCACAGGAAGGGGAACTATCTGGGGGAAACTTGGTTTGGGAAAGAATGCCTACCTTGACAAGTCCTGCAGTACAGAAACGGGTTATCGTGAGTCACGCGGTGTCTCGCAAATGCTACCCTCCACCCTCCTGCCTCACTTTATTATTTTCCTCGACGCCTATTCCACATCCTGTGGAATTCAGGTTCATCCAGAGCAACACAAGGCAAGCCACGTGTGTAAGTTTTAATTTCCTAGTTGACACATTTTTAAAAAAGCAAAAAGAAACAGGTAAGTTCATGTTTATGATATATTTAACTTAGCCCAATATATCCAAAATATTAGCATTTCAATATGTCATCAATATAAGAATATTAGTGAAATATTTTTACATTTCTTTTTCTTGTGTTGCATTCAAAATCTGGCGTGTACTTTTTCCCCTTGCAGCGTGTCTCATTTCAGACCAGCCGCATTCTAAGTGCTCAGCAGCCACGTGTGGCTAGTGGCTCCCAAACTGGATAGAGCAGGTCTGGAGACATGTTGCCTTTCGCGTAGGAGTTATTCAAGGTCCCTCCCTCCGTGCCCTTGTCTCCCCTCCACACCCTCGCACCAGGGTGATCTCAGTCCCTCCTCTGGTTTCCACAACCACTGCTGAGCTCAGAGCCCACTCCTACTTCCAGACCCTCACCCTCCCCACGGGGGTCCCACAGCCCCTCTGACTCAGTTTGGCTCATGCAGAACTCAGCATCTGTCCCCCACCTCTGCCCCGAACCACACCCTTCTGCCTGTCTCTCCCCAGGACACCGCCACCCACCTATCCCCGCAAGACAGATACAGAGGAGACACCCTCACTTCCCCCACTCTCACCCACAGTCAGGCCCCAGTGCTGTCAGTTCAAACCCCGCGGGGTCTCTGAAACTGTCCCTTTTCCCCCACCCCCACTGCCCTTGTTAGAGCGCAATGCTCTGCATCTCTCCACACCAGGCCTGCCTGGCCCTCTCTTCGCCCTGACCTTTCTCCAAATCTTTCGCCTCTAATTGTCATTCTCTCACTTTTCTGGCTCCCCATCCCTCCACACACCTAATATTTAAACTTTGCCACCATCGGTCCCCAAATTTTCAATCCAGTGCAATTCAACATTGCCAACTTTCTCCTATGAGATGGTCTGTAAAGTAGAGTTGCTTGCTTTACTGGTGCTGGCTATGGGTAGAAACCTTCCTGGATCTCCCCCCTCCCATCCCCTGGCCAGAAACCGACTCCATCCCCGGAGGCTCCCCCAGCACGGTTTACATCATAGCACATTTGTTATGTGTCTTCCCTTTCTGGGTCCTGCTCCCTCCCTCAGACTGGAGCTCATAGGGCTTGGTATCTTATTACTTCATCTCTGATCTCCAATTCCCCAAATGGAGATTAAATGATAGAAAATTGACTCCATCTCGGCTACTTTACTACATGTCCTCGAATCATTTCCTTCTCCTCCCTGGCCTCACTCAGCTTTCTGGCACAAGAAATGGAGACAATCCCATTGCCAGGCCTGCTTACCAGGGCCGGGAGAGGGTGAGAGTGTGTTGCTGGCTGCCAGAGCCGAGCTGCCTTGGCCAGGAGGGGCAGATGCTGTGGGAGCCGGCTGAGGGTCCTGGAGAAGGAGGGGCCGGGCAGCAGAGACCCCCTGCCCAGTGAGGCTTCTCTCTTACTCATCTATCCCACATCTATGACTGACCTCCTCCATTTTTTTGAGGCTGGCTGTTCTGTCCAGAGTTTTGCCAGGATACCAGCCTGTTAGACTAACTCAGATAGGGGCTGGGGCTGGAGGCAGGAGTCTGTCCCCCCTAGCTATATATGACTCTGGGCCAGGGTGTGCCTTTCTCTGGGTCCAGCTGCCCCAAAACAATGATGTCTGCCTGGAGCTGACAGAGCTCTGACCGGCTTGAAGAAGCCAGAATATTCCCTCCTATTCCTCAAGGGGCCAGGAGCACAAGAAAAAATGACATGGGGAACACAGGAGAGGGTGAAGGGGACTGAGAGGCTGGGACCACCATGGGGAGCTTACCAGCAAGCCTCTCCTGGCTCTCCACACAGCCAGGCCCTGTGCCGGATCAGGGCAAAGATGCAGGGCCTTCACACACTCCTAGGCCCTGCCCAGACCTAGGTGCTGCATCCCCTCATTTTCCCCACACCCAGAGAAATCTGGGCCAGGGGCCTGACGTGAGGGCCCAAGTTCATTGGGTCAAGACCAAGAGGTCTCAACTGAGAGTGACTTTGTGTAGGTGTCCCAGGAACTTCATGTTTGAGGGTATGCCTGGGACCAAGGGAACCCTCAGTGGGTCAGGTTGAGATGAATACCAGTATACCATCCCACAGTCACGGATATCCCCCATAACAACAGCCTCCCAGGAAGCAGCGAGCACCCAGGATTAGAGTGTACACACAGAGCCCAATGCCTACCCAATGTGGGCGAAGGAGGGGCCCACGGCACCTGGAGTCCTATGCGCTTTGCATGAGGGCTGGACACGCTCTCTACGAGGGCTACCCTTCTTTCCCTACCAGGGGCCTTTAGGCAGTAGGAAGACTGAGACCCCAAGGATACATCTAGTCACTGCCTATTCTGGCACAACAGGCCTGACCCACCCAATCCTCACTTCTGTACCAATTTCTTCTCCCTCAAAGAAAAGCCCACCATATGTATTCTCTGACGATAGCTTATAACAGAGCAAGATCAGGGGTGACATGCCAGTGGCAGATTTGCGGGCATCTGGGAAAGAAAAGAGGTTTTTGTTTTGTTTTGTTTTGGTTGGTTTTGTTTTTTTTCCCCATAGATAGTAACAGCTGCGAACCCTCAAACCTTCACAGGGTAGAGGGTGGGCAGCCCTGCTCCCAGGCAGAGCCGTGCCTGTCCTTCTTCCTGGGTCAGCCAGGGGAAAAGTCCGTCTTGTGTCAGAATCTGAGGACCAAGAGAATCCTGGGAGATTTCCTTCCCAGGAGAGAGCAGCGGGAGGAACCAACGTCCAGGCTGGAAAGTGAGGTCAGGATGGAGGGGGCTCTGTCTTGGCCTGGGCTGTGAGAGCCCACCTCCAGTTCACTCCCTGACCAGTGCCATCCGTGTGTAGTCAGAGCCTTCATTATGGTCAGCGGCAGTCAATGGCAACGAGGACAGTGAGAGGGATCAATGGGTCGCCTGTGGCCAGCCCTTCTCCTTCCCCTTGGGCACAGGCTTCAGGGCCCTTCTTATACACCTGCTATTTGCAGAGAGCACATACCCACACTTACACAGCTAGAGAAAGACACACAGGAACACACAGAAAACCCGTGGGCACAGACCCGGACCCACGCGGACTCACTGACATGTTCATGTCGGACTCAAATACACAGCCATATGTACTGTGCACAGCCCACACGGCAACACACACACACACACACACACACACACACACACACACAAATAGACCAGTGCTGGGGACAAGCCCTGCCAGGTGTCCCTCGGTTGGCATACCTTGTCCCATCCCATCTGTGCATATAAAGTCAGAGACTCTGGGTCGCTAGACTCTGTTGGCAGAGTCAGGCTGCTCTGTGGGCAGGACTGAGGTCCCCCATGGGGCGGATCTCAGGAGCTCTAAAGTAGAACCCCATCCCCCACATCCCCAAACAAATCAGCACCTTCAGAGCCAGAGCTTCATTTCCTAGGGCACCACGGGAGCTCAGAGTCCTTCATGACAGTGGGAATCTGGGGCCTTGGGAGAGAGAGCTAAAGGCACAAGAGTTGAGTGAGATGGAGAAGGGGAAAAACAAAGAGTGTAAAACCTGCACTGGCAACTCTGGCAACATCCAGGGACAGCCCTGCTCATGACACATGGGCTGTGACTAGAGCATCCGAAGCTCAGGGGAAGAGAAGAAAGAACGGCAGAATATTGGCCACCTGCTCCATTCTCTATCCATCCAATCATTCATTTAAAAAATGCTTAACGAGCCTCCGTTATATTCGGAGCACTGGCTTAAGCACAGGGGATATGGATTTAATACACGGCAAAGTCCCTGCTCTCCTGGGGCTTGCGTATAACCATCCCTATGTTCTCTCGTCCTCCTGTCCATCTGCCTGTAAGTTTCCTTCCATGCATTACCGTCTGCCAGGCTCTGTGCTGGGATTTTCAGGACGGACACAGCAGGATGTGGACAGGTTGTACCAGGTGGTTCTGGGGGGAGAGCAGGGGAAGCAGTGAGTGCTTTAGAAGATCGGGAAAGAGACATGTCACTGTGAGCCAGGGGCTCCCCGGGGAAAGGTTTCCAGTGGCCAGGGCAGATGCTAACCACTGGAGACAGGAAGAGGGAAGCAGCCGGGCAGGGCCTATCAGCCAGGAATCCTCGGACTGCAAGTAACAAAACAGCACCACGTGAAGGAATATATTGGTTTGTGTAACTCTCAAGTCCAGGACTAGGATGAGCTTCAGCCATGCCTGGATTCTGGGACTTCCACACTGCCCTCAGCGTCTGCTCACTCACTGGGCTAGCACCTCACCCTCTGAAGTTGGAGTTGATGAAGGAGAACCCTCCCGCCCCACACACACACACACACCGCGCATCCTCTTGGCTTCAGTCTCATGCCTCTGTTCGAGCACGTTCTAGTTGCTGCATTTCACAAGCTTTACCTGGGTCCTGTGCCCATCCTAAATGAATCACCGTGCAAGGGAAAGATAAGGCTGTAACTGGCCCAAGTCCTGTGCTCTATCTGAACTCCACCTGAAGCACAGGGCAGAGGGAACAACGAGTCATTTCCCAGAGCAAGCAGAATTCCATTACAGACCACGGAGGAGAGGACGGCTGGCTGAAAAATGACCCCTGTTGCACAAGAGAGTGGGCAAGCACAAAACAGGGAGGTGGGAATGCGCTAGAAGCGTACCCCTGGTATATGGGATTCTCCTTGTGAAAGCTCCAGCTTCGAAGCTGGACAAAGACTTTGGAGTTGATTGTGCAGGACCCAGGGACCCCCTCCTGCCTGCCAGACCCTTGGAGCCACCATCAACGCTGTGATATTAAACAATATTGCAGCAATACTTCCCCAGCTGAGCTCCAGGGAAGGGAGCCGACAGGTGGGTGGCAGGCCTTGGGCTACTCTGAGGAAGACGGGAGTGATGGCTGAGGGTGAGGTGATCGTTGTGGCGGGTGGGTGCAGATCAGATGACAGGAGAGCATGATGACAAGAAGCACAGCGGTCATTTGGGAAGCTACTCTAGCAATTCACGCACTAGAGTATGGTTTCCTGGACGGCAGTAAAGACAGTGGAGGAAGGAAGTAAGCAAATGCTGCTGATGGTGGAGAATTGAAAACTGACCATAAGGTGTGGCAACACGGTCCCTGAAGCCTCTGGAGAGAGGGCTTTGGGTGGATGATGGAACTAGGTCCCATCCACTCTCACCAGACTGTGGTATGGCTACTCAGGCTTAATTTTCCCCCATATCACTCTTGTTGCGGGAGAGCTCAGCCTGCCTCTCTCCAAGGTCATTCATGCCGGTCATTTCTTCTTGGGCGGTGAGCCTGCTACTCTCAGAGCAGCTGGACAGTGGGGCCTGTGCTGGGCCAGGTGCCTGGTGCCGCCTGAGCACAGTGACGAGGAAAGCCTTCAGGTACTGGCGGAAGTGGCGGCTGGAGAAAGCATAGAGAATGGGGGTGAAGCAGCAGTGAAGGAAGGCGATGCTCTCGGTCACCTGCAGGGCATAATCCAGATGCTTGGTAACCTTGCATTCCCCAAAGACTTGCAGGTCCAGCAGTGAGTGCAGAAACAAGATGAGGTTGTACGGGAACCACAGCACGAAGAAGGCCACCACCAGCGCTATGACGATCCTTAGAGCCCGGCCCTGGCCCGGGGGCCTCAGCCTGACTAGTGCGCAGCCAATGCGGGAGTAGAAGAAGATCATGACAAGGAGCGGAAGGAGAAACCCCAGGAGGTTCTGCTGGAAACGGAGGAAGAGCTTCCAGATGGTCGCATGACCCCCAAAATCTGCATAGCAGTTCCACACACCCGTGGGGTTTTCATGTGTCTGCACAAAGACCAGGTCAGGGATGGAGACGGCCAGGGCCACAGCCCAGACCACGGCAGCCAGGAGCAGGCTTTTGGCCCGGGTTCTCAGCCTGTGGTGGGGCTGAGCGTGGACGATCTCCAGGTACCTGTCCAGGCTCATGCAGCTAATGAAGAAGATGCCACTGTAGAAGTTGACGGTGTAGAGGGTGCTCACCATCTTGCACAAGAAATTCCCAAAGACCCAATGCCAGGCCACGGAAATGCCCCAGAAAGGCAGTGTCACCACAAACAGGAGGTTGGAGATGGCCAGGTTCAGCAGATAGATCTCAGTCATCCGCCTGTGAGGTGTGTACCGAAGCAAGACCACTAGAAGGAGGAGGTTCCCGCCCAACCCCAGCACAAAGATCAGGCTGTAGAAGATTGGCAGGAAGATCCTGCCAAAGGCCAGCACCTCATCCTTCCTGCAGAGCATGAAAGCCACCTGGTCCAGGTAGTACTCATAGTCATAGAAGGAGCTGCTGTTCTCAGAACTTGCGCCCTCGGTGGTGGGCGGCAGAGGGGAGGCGGTGGAGGCCATGTTGGGAGGACGTGCCCAGTTCTGGAGCTCTGTGGACCAGGGTACGGTGGGAGAAAAAGAACATGAAACTAGGCATTCTCTACCGTTCTCCAAACCCACTTTGGCTACTGCTCTGGGAGGCCCCGCAGACTCTTCACGTCGACATCAGTACCTGCAAGCTAGCAAGGAAGACCACAAGTGTGGGGAGCTGGAGCCCACCACTTAGAGCTATGTCACCCTAGGTAGGTGACCTCAGGTGTTTTCATAGTACTCCCTCTTTCATTATGGCTTCTCTTCTTTATTTTCTCCTTCATCGTTTCAAAGAACCGATAATGTCTTTCAGATTTTTCTTTATTGTTTAGGGGATACCAATTCACCTATGTATTGTGTCTCCATACTCTTCCTCATGTATGCCTTATAATTATTCTTTTGTGTGCGGCTTGGTTATGAACCATGAACCATGATCATGGTTTGTGTGGCTTTGTGTGGTTTTATGTTTTACATGGTTTTTTTTAACAAGCACTTCTCTTCAGTGGGACTTATTTTATTCATAAATGTCTAGCGTGTCCACTCTGGCTTTCAATTTTCTCGACTTCTATCACCTAAGGATTTCCCTTATTTTTGTTATTTTAAAAACATTTTATTTATAAATATTTAGTTTTATATCAATATTTTATGTATAAATATTTAATAATTTAAACATATTTTTAAAATAAAAACATTTTATCCAGTATATGTAGGTTTGTAGCAGAAAGGTGAGATCCATCATCCTGAGAGACTCAGAACCTACTAAACTTTCCATCCCCCGGTTCTTCCATATTTAAAATGATACTACTGGGACGCCTGGGTGGCTCGGTTGGTTGAGCGACTGCCTTCGGCTCGGGTCATGGTCCCGGAGTCCTGGGATCGAGTCCCGCATCGGGCTTCTTGCTCGGCGGGAAGCCTGCTTCTCCCTCTGCCTCTGCCTGCCTCTCTGCCTGCTTGTGTTCTCTCTCTGACAAATAAGTAAATTTAAAAAAGTAATAATAAAATAAAATAAAATAAAATGATACTACTAATAATAGTAGCTAGTTCGTGGGGTTCTTGTAAAGCTTAAATGTGATCATTCACGTAGAGCACTTCACACTCTACAAAAAGAGTGCCCAGAACATAGTAGGCACTCATTGAATGTTAGCTTAAATTGTTGCTTTGTTGAGAACTGAGTCCATCATCTTCCCACCAGTGTCTTCTCCTCTCTTGAGTCTCTCTAACTGAATGCACCACTAACTACTCAGTCACCTAGGACTGAAACATGGGAGACATCTCGGATTCCTTCCTCAAGCCCCCCCCCCCACCACCACCTGAGAATCTCTACCTCCTTACTGCCATTTGAATATGTCCAACATTTCTAAGTCCCATAAAAATATATACATGATACTCGTTTAATAGAATTAAAACAAATGAAACAAAAATACTTTGAAGGAGCTCAAAGAGATGAAAGGGAAAGCAGGGGAATTGATAGGCACAGCATTCAAGATGGTGGCTGTCTGGGTAGAAGCCAGAGACATGGGAGGAGGGCAGGTCACCGTCTGTGGTCAAGTTAGTTCCCTCTGGGGCAGTGGTTTCCCAGGTTTTAATTGTATTATTAAAAATTATTTTTAAGGGTACCTAGGTGACTCAGTGGGTTAAGCATCTGCCTTCGGCTCATGTCATGATCCCAGGGTCCTGGGATCGAGCTCCGCATCAGGCTCCCTGCTCAGCAGGAAGTCTGCTTCTCCCTCTTCCTCTGCCCCTCCCCCTGTTCATTCTCTCTCTCTCTCTCTATCTCAAATAATTCAATAAAATGTTTAAAAAATAAAATAAAATAAAATGATTTTTAAGAGAGAGCCTCACATGTACCAGTGATAAGAATCTGTGATGAACCAAGGATTATGCTTAATCCCATTCTGTGTTCCAGGAGAGCGATTTCATGTTCAACACATTAGATTGTTCGCCAATGAAGAAGAGGGTTTTGGAGGAAAGAGTAGGAGATAAAAAAAGCATCATTCAAGGAAGCAATCATGCATGGCCTCTGGAGTGGGGCCTATAGGCTGGTGATTATGGTTCATAAACCAAGAAATACGAATCAAGCCCACTTTGCACCTCTGTGTTTTATTTTTTATTCTTTGATTCAAGAGAGATGGAACTTTTTAATATGTTCAAGACCTTTTTGTATATCTTCTGTGAATAGTTCGTTGTTTTCATGGATGGGATTCTCATTTTATAAGAGGTTTTATTTGGTAAGGATTTAGCTTTTTACTTATACATTGCAAACATTTACCCCAATCCTTCCTGGTAGAAGTTTTGTCTCTTTTTTTTTCCCAGGTAGAACTCTGAAAGAAATGTTGACTCAGGCCCTCAGCTGACCCAGCCTATATCCATGACACTGGGACCTGACAGCTGATGGAAATATACAAAGCTGCCAAGACCGAATGTCTCCCAGGGAAACCCCAGAGTCTTCCTGCTCATTGAACCTCTGCACCATCCTTGGGCTCCTATCAAATGGCATCTGCCAAATGGGGAAAATCACACACATGCCCTAGCTCTGCCTAGGAGCTCAGACTGGGTGGCTTTATCTAGGGCCGGGCTCTGGACTGGCTTCAGGAACTTTGCCTTATGCCTTCCTTTCCTGGTCTTCCATTTCCCTCCTGTGCATCTGGGGTCTCCTGTGCCTGAGCCCCTCCCTTTCCTGGGCAGCAGTAAGGGGCATGGCTGGTGTTGGGAGTCCATGAACTACCGGGGTTGGGAGGAGGGAGTGCTCTTCTGCACTTGGGCCTGATTAGGGATTATTAATCAGAAGTTGTCACTAATTAAACACCAGCTCTTCTGGTCCAGCATTACTGACGTTGATCCTGACCTGATTTCTCAAAGTCCCCTCTTTAACAAACAACCAAGTCTGATGATTGCTTTGATCAAAGCCAGAGGTCAGGGTCAGCAGGCTCCAGGCAGGCCAAGGTCACCTTTACAAGGTTCCTTCCCCCTGGAACACTGTTCCCTTCCCTCTCGAGGCCTCTGGCCTCCTAATGTTTCACTCTGGGAATCTTTCCAGTTTGCCTTGAACTCGGAGACCATGAACCCCATGCTCCGGACTGCCCTTCAGATCCCTGTCAACCCACACCTACCTGTTCCTCTGGACTCACTGGGGTTCTTGTTTTTTGTGTTCACTTTTCCTTATGCCCGAATTCATTCGGTTTATCCAGCAATACCTTGAGAGAAATAAAGGAGCGTATCAGTTATTTACATGCTAGTATGAATTAGCAGTATGAAGTTCTGCAGTGGAACCTTTGGGGGAATCTAGGGAATTATATGGAGAGGGAGGATTTAAAGAGGAGGGAAAACAAAGGTGTGTGAGCAGAAAACAATGAAGCCAAGGGCACAAAGGCAAACTACAGGTTGTCTCTGGAGCAGTAACATCATTGTCTTTGTGACTTCCTGAGGCTGCCAGCCTGCTCTGGTTCCAGCTTTGACTCAGCAAGAATCTCTGGCCAGAGAGTAATGTCCCCTCCTGAGGATCTAGGGTTCGCCTCCCTGGGCCTCTCAGAGGAGTCACAGTTGAGGCAACAAGAGAGAGGATATTGCTATGTCCATCTAGGCAAGAGTGCAGCCATGTTAGTTGAGCTCCTTCCAACAGCTGAACACCCAGATGTAATTTTCTCCTTTAATCCTCACCATAGCTCTGGGAAGCAATACTCTTATGATTCCCATTTTCTAGATGAGAAAACTGAGGCTTGGAATGAGTGGAGTCCCATTGCCCCCAGCTTCAGATCAGCAAATGAGGGACCCAGGATTGGATGGCCCCAATGATATAAGGTAGAACTGGTGACCCTTTCCCTCTAGCTCCCATTTTCAGTATGGCCAAACCTGAAGTTGAAGGATGAGCCTCTGGTAACGGGACTTCTGACCTTAGTAACCAGTGGCAGAGAATATCCAAAGTCATTTATATGCTGGAGCAGCTCCCACAGGCTTGTGAGAGCCAGTTATGCAACATCTGGGAGGTATCCAACAAACGATTGTGGAATTAACCAATTCTGCATTTGGGGATGTTAAGTTGGTAGCTTGAAATTGATCATGGTGGGGATATTTCCCAGTGGCAAATGCTACAAATTGGAGCTTCCTCTCCTTTTCGCATGTGCCCCCACCCCTATCCCGCCCCCACCCCCATCCCTGGGAGCTGGTTATTAAACCTTTACTGGCATAAAGATCTGATCAAGACCCCATGAAGCCTGCCCTACCCCTGCCCCTTTCCCTCTGTCCCTGTCTGTGTCTCCATCGCCTTTCCTCCTCCACCTGCCACATCAGTCCCGTAGCTGGCCTCCTCCCCAGCCAAGAGCCCTTGGGGACAGGGTCATGTGTAGGTGGCCCATGGCACAGCCATACTGAGCATGCTGCCCCCAGTGCAGCTGTGACTAGTGAACAAATAAACAAGCTCCAGTGTTGCCCCAAAAAGCCACACCAGCTTTCGAAATGTAAAACCAAGAATAACATCTGCGATCACTTCTAGTGAAAAAAATTATGCTGGCCTCCTTACAATTTGGAAATCATATCCTTTAAAATGCAACCCCAATTCTCCCTTCCCAGAAGCCTGCCCAGGCCACGAGCCTGGTGTCACTCCTGCCCCAACCCCAGCACTCACAGAAGGTCCCTCCTCAGTCTTGGTGCCTGCCTCCTTGAGCGGAGTCACCTTGTGAGAATGGCTGGCCTCCTCTGTGAGGCCGGGGGTTGGAACTCACTGGCATAGGGCTGGCATCTGAGAGGCGTTCCATGGACTTAATCAGTACCGTCACCTCTCTTCATCCCTTCTTCTCCCGTCTCATTTCCCCCTTGCCTGGCTTTCCGCCTTCCCGCCTACACTGGTGCCCTGGACACAGCAGAGCCAAGACCCTCCTTGTGTAGGGCATTTCCCCCGCCTGGGCCAGCCCTGCCACAGTGGCCTTGTGAGCCCCTAGCCGTGGAGCACGTCCAGCCCACTGCTCTCCTTGAACCATGTTCAAGTGCTGTCTCCAGCTGGCACAGCCTCCCTGGACCAATGTCACAGGATGTGCCCTCTGGCCACCCCCAACTTCCTCCCTCAGGAGGCTCCCCTAACTGCTCTGGGAGGACTGGGGTGGAGATGGAGTCCCAAGGCCTGGACTCCACCCTGGCCCAGCTTGGGCTGGGCTCCCTCTGCCTATAAATCTGGTTTTACCATTCCGCATTTCTGGCCTAGCTGTGGCTGGAAAAATTGAAGCAAGGAGTTAGGAAGTGACGCCCTCTCCAACCGCGGAAAGTGCTCTGGCCTTTGGACATACATAGAATACTTGCCTTTGGGTGAACTGGTAACAGCTGGGGATCACTCTATTTTCTTCCCCCGGAGTTTGAAAAAACACCAGATGTTAAACTTCACTGCCTACATGACAATTTCAAAAACAGTAACAAAAGCCCACCACTTCCATAGCACTTACGTTGGGCCAGGCTCAGTTCTCAGAATTCCATTCATTTCATCCTTGCAATACCCCCGGGGGCAGGTGCTATTGTCATCTCCATTTTAGATATGAGGAAATTTCATCACAGAGAGGCTAAGGGACTTGCCTGAGGCCACACAGCTACTGAGTCACAGAGCTGGGCATTGAATGCAGGCTGAGTCTGGGCTAGCTCATTAAAAGACAAGGGTGAAGGATGGGGACTAGAGATGAAGTGACCGAAGACCAGGCTGCTGTTGCTGGGGGTGCCTGAATGGAAGAGGCAGGGGGGCTGATAGTATGTGAAGGAAAAACAGGGAAAGGAAATGCGAGCCACACAAGGAGGACTCGAAGAAAGCAGCTTAGCGTCTCAGGGATGGCACACTGGGAGAGAACTCATGAACTCAGTTGGGTCTCTGCTTCACTGCTTGGTTTGGAAGGCCCTTGGGCTTGAACTTCAGGCCCTGGCAGCCCTAACACAAAGCCAAGGCTTCCATCCTGGAGCTGCTGACTTGCACAAGCCTGTGTTCTGGCGCATAAAATAAATAGTACCCACAGCAAAGAATTTCGTGAGGAGTAAATTGCGTGCAATCATTGTAACGCCATAGGGCTAACACCATAGAACCCTGACGGTGTGCTGGGTGCTGGGGCAAGGAGCTTTACTTGTATTGACTTATTTAATCCTCACATTTACCTTACAGAATTAATAGAAGTTAAATACTCTTATCAGCCCCATTTTATAGCCAAGAACACTGAAGCACAGGGAGGTTAGGGAACTGGCCCAAGATCACACAGCAAGTGAGTAGTAGATTCAGGAATTGAAACCCAGATTTTTATTTAAAGATTTTATCTATTTATTTATTTATTTTGAGACACAGAGAGAAAGCATGGGGAGAGGGGCAGAAGGTAGAAGGAGAGGGAAAGGGAGAGAATCTCAAGCAGACTCCACACTGAGCATGAAGTCCAACGCAGGTCTTGGCTGGATCTCAAAACCCTGAAATTATGACCTGAGAACCAAGAGTCGGACACGTAACTGACTGAGCCACCCAGGCGCCCCTCCCAGAGTCCATGCTCTTAAACACTAAGTCATACTGCCTCTCAAAGAAAATGACAAGCCAGTTGAAGTTCCCACCCCCCACCCCACTAAACTTTCTGTGTATTAATGTACTCACTGCTCCCAACCTTGTGAGATAAGCACTATTATTATTCCCATTTGACAAATGAGGAACTGAGTCTCAGAGAGGGGGATTAACTTGCCCAAGGACACTCAGCAAGTGTGCGGCAGGGTCAGAAACGGAGTTCCTGCCGCGGCTCCAGGGCCAGAGCCCTGGACCACACACTGGAGGCTCCGCTGCTGGGAGCCCTGACCTCAGACTCACAGGAAGCACAGCTGCCCCCTCCATGGTCCACTATGGGAAGCCTTGCATTTGGATTCACTGTGATGTATAAAACACAATGGAAACAATAGTAACTGGATCCTGATATTTACATGGGGCTCCTTACTTCCCCAGAATCTTACAGCCTGCTCCTTGCAAGTCCTCCTGGGTCCCTTCTTAGAGGCAGCAGGTGTCACCTCCCTAGTTTCTCAGGAAGCCCAGAGCCACACCACAAGCCAGGCAGAGCTGACCTCAGAGCCCTGAATTGCTGAGCCCTGGATCACCGCACGTTTTCCCTCTCTCTTTACTTTTTTAACATTCATTTTTCCTGATTAGCAAAGTAATACATGCCCAATGTAAAACGTGGAAATATAAGGGAAAAAACAGAAAAGAGGCTAATTGCCTCCAGGAATAATCTTTGGGAATGTTGTGGTGTATCTTGTCTGTTTTCATGTCCGGAGCTCCATCCACGGCACTAAACCTCCTTGGATTTGTGGAATCACAGAGCCTGGCTGGAAGAGAGTGGCTTGTCCAGTCCCCTGCCGGGCATAAGGGCCTTTGAAGTTTCCTCCTGCTCCCTGGGAGATGTGAGCCCCGCCTGCTCCCCATGCTCCCTGGGACCCCACGTTACTCAATGTTTCCTGGCTCTTATCAGGGACTGGGAATGTTTGTGACATTGATAAAATCACAAGGCAACCCCTCCTCCCAAAGCTTATTTCAGTTAATAAAAACACTTGAAGGAGCTGCTGCTGGAGAAGAAGGTATGATTTTCGTGTCTTTCCTGAATCGCTTTTGCTTTTTCCTCCTTTGTCTCTCTCATTGTTGCCTGAAATCTTACCACTAGAGCTCCCTGCATTTATATTTCAGCATGATGCTTGGTTCAGAATGAAACACAGTCACCACCTCCACTACCCGCAGGGAGGGTGGGACACTCAGCATGCTGCAGCACGGAAGAATAAACAGAATAGATTAGCCCACTTCTTAATGGCTGAGTCACCCTGGACAAATTACTTAACCTCTCTGAGCCTTACCTATCAAATGTCTCCTTCCTGCAGTTTTTATAATAATCAAATGAATGTCTGGCACCTAACTATTGGTTCCCTTCCAGGCCCCAAAATAACCCTTGGCTCAGCCCTGGATGGGTAAGAGGAAATCCTGAGACTGTCTGGGGCAGAAGGACGGGGCCTAAGGAGAGAGTGCAGACATGTGCAAAAGAAGACCACAGAGCTGGGGAACCTCAGGCCTGGGAGGGGGAGCTTTAAAGACCATCCCATCTGTCTCGGCTGGGGAACCCAAGGCCCAGGGAGGAAAGGGAATGCCTGAGGTACTCAGTTGTCTGATACCAACTCTCAGGGACTTTCAGAATCCACAAAGCAGATTCTCAGAGCTGGAGTCAAGGGGGAAGGGGCCAGCAGACCGCCTCACTCCTTGGCTGCTGAGGCAATTGTTCCAAGAGTTTCCCTAGAGAGAATGTTCCACCCTGACCCGTTCGTACTTCCCTCTCCCCACACCTGTGGCTACTCTCTAAGCCACTGGACCCAGTCTCTCTCCCTGCAGCCCCCCAGGTAGGGCCCACCCCTCTCCAACCACGGCCATAACCTACCAGAGCCAGACTCACTTGTCTGGGGGTGTCTAACCTCACCCAGGAGGAGAGCAGCAGCGCCTGGGTCCTGCTTCCTCAGAGAAGTGCAGAGAGAGTATGAATCTTTCCCCTCTCTGGATCAGCCCTGCACACATCCTGCTTTAAGGCGGGGACAAAGCATCCCTTTGCGCCTGTCGCAGCCTATTTCCCTCTCTGGAATGGAGTCAAGCCCAAAGGACCGCCCCTCATTAAGGAGCAACTCCCCCCACCCCAAGACAATCTAATGACTTTGGAAAACACGTGTCCCCAACCACACCTCTCTGGACTGGTTCCCGGGCTGCTGGGCCGAGGAGATGAACAGCTCCAGTCCAGACCTTCAGGTCTTTGCTAGGCAGCTTTTCCCAACTCCTTCCAGCTGCATTCATCTCAGACACCTCTCCAGCACGATCTTACTACCATTCTCCCCCACATCTCCTCCGGCCATAATTCCCACCAAGCAGAGCCGTGTCTGCCTTCCCAGAGTGTCAGCAATATTCTCATCTCCTAGACTTTCCAAACCATCTTCCCTCTTCCCCCACCCTTCTCCCTCTGCGACTCACATCACAGCATGTATCTCTTCCTGTTTATTTGTCTGCTCTCCTCGTGGATCAGGAACTCCCAGGGCAAGGACCATACTTGACCTATCAGCCTAAGCCCAGAGCCAGGCAAGAGCAGAAACTCATTGAATATGTGTGTGTGTGACATTCTGCCTGCTGTATGCTTGCCAGTATGAGGGTACCTCAGTATCCTCAGTACCTGGTACCTCTCTGCCAGGACAGCCTGTGGTCTGGGGGCAACGTCTTGGCCACTTCCACCTCCAACCCCACGGCCAGCCTGATACACAGCAGGAGCTTGGTGAATGCCTGCTGTCCCTACCTGAATTAAGCAGTAACAGAATAATGCCAGGTGGTCACAGGCACTGGCACTGGAGTCACACAGTGCCAGACTTGAACCTGGCTCTGTGCGTACCTATGTGTGATCTAGAGATGGTGGCTTCACCTCTCTGTGCCTTGGTGTTCAGATCTGTATTGGGGGTGGGGATCCTGCCTTCCTCAGACAGTCATGAGGAGAACTAAATGTCCCCAGAGAGGTGGACATGGACCTGGGGTCCACAGGCCACTTAGCGTGGAGGTCAAGCTGTGATGGGTTCTCACCCCAATAGAGGGGAGCAGAGGACCTTCCAAGTGGGGGGTCTCCAAGTCTCTCCAGGCCAAATGCTGGTTGCCAACAGGGAGGATAAAGAATAGGGAGATGCCCAACAGAAGCCACAGAGCCCTGGTTCCACCCTGGGGATGGATAACCTTTTAAGATTGGCTTGTTTTGGGGGCACCTGGGTGGCTCAGTGGGTTAAAGCCTCTGCCTTTGGCTCAGGTCATGATCTCAGGGTCCTGGGATCGAGCCCGCATCGGGCTGTCTGCTCAGCGGGGGGCCTGCTTCCCCCTCTCTCTCTGCCTGTCTCTCTGCCTACTTGTGATTTCTCTCTGTCAAATAAATAAATAAAATCTTTAAGAAAAAAAAGAAAAAAAGATTGGCTTGTTTTCATTCTGTATTAAGTCTCTCGAGAGAAGTAGAACAGCCAAGTTCTAGAACCGAGGCTCTTTCCTCCTCCCCCCACCACCTTGTTCAAACTTTTTATTTTAAGATAATTTTTAGACTTGCAAAAATTGTACACAGAATTTCTATACACCTGTCAGCCAGTTTCCCCTAATGTTAACCACAGAACCACAATATAATGATCTAAACCAAGAAATTAACATTGACATAATACCATTCTACGGACCTTATTCAAATGACACCAACTGTCTCACTAATGTCCTTCCTCTCGTCCAAGATCCGAAGCAGACTCCCACATTGCATTTCATTGTTGTGACTCCTTAGTCGCTCCATTTCAGGGGCAGTTCCTCAGTCTTGCTTTGTCTTTCATGACCTTGATAGTTTTGAAGAGGAATGTAGAACATTGCGAACTTTTGGTTTGATGCTTCTTCAAGATTAAATTACAGTTATGTATTTTAGATGTGAACCCCACAGAAGTGATGTTGTGTCCTTCTCAGTGCATTATACCAGAGGTATATGATTTCAGTATGTCTCATTACTGGCGATGTTAACATTAATCACCTGGTAAGATGGTGTCTGCCAGGTTTTTCCACCATAAAATTACTATGTATTCCTTTGTGATTAATAAGCATCTTGTGGGGAGGTACTTTGAGATGATGTAAATACTCATTCTTATCAACTTTTCCCCACTAATATTAATATTCATTAATGATGCCAACAATTACTACTGTATTGTTTGCCAAACAGTGATTTTCCATTTCCATAATTTGTGTGTGTGTGTGTGTGTGTGTGTGTGTGTGTGTGTGTGTATGCTGGTAAGGTTTATTTACATTGCATTTTAGCACATCAGTCACATTTAAGTCCTAGAGATTTGTATTTATTTACATATAGAATTCAATACATTCCTGGGAGTTTTTTTTTTTTTTTTTTTTTTCAAAAACAAAAACAGGGGTGCCTGGGTGGTTCAGCCGGTTAAGTGTCTGCCTTTGGCTCAGGTCATGATCTCAGGGTCCTGGGATCAAGCCCTGTATCAAGGTCCCTGCTCAGCAGGGAGCCTGTTTCTTCCTCTTCCCCTCCCCCTACTAGTGCACACTCTCTCTTTCTCTCTTCCTCTGTCTCAAAAAAAAACAAATAAAATCTTTCAAAACAAAAACAAAACAGGAGGCAATTAATATGACAGTTGGGTAGCTTAACAAACCTCGTGCTTCAGTGGGGGCTCATCTGGGATTTTAGAGTGAACTACATTTGAGGGCTACCAATGGCAACTCATGAGAGAGTCGGAGAGTGCCTCGCTTTTCACCATAAAGTCCTTCTTCAATTCCTCAATACTCAAATGAAGTTTTGGATCTTCCAGTGGGTCTTCGTCTTGCTTTTCTGCCAGAAGTGTGCTTTCCTCAGGCGTGACCAGAGTTGCAGCCGGGCGTCCAGAGGTCCCGTGCACAGAAGGGTTGCGTGCATTGCCATCTGGGGCACCGTCACACTTCTAGCCAGAAAGGGAGGAACTTCTGCACTGTTGCTCAAACACGTTGCCTGAGCACTAACCCTGGCAGGGCTGGAACACTGGCTTCATCCTCTGCCAGTACCAGTAATAATTATCTTGCGGAACTATGCCAAAACCTGCAAGACTCTCTGGCCCAGCCATTTATCCAGAAACATTACAAAATGACACCAGTTTTTATGCCTGCGTCAAAAATTCCAGCTCAGGGAGCTAAAACCTCTTATCCCAGCAAATCTCTCTCACAGCTTCCATCATTCTTTTTTACGTTTACTAATTGGGCTTTACCGTAAGAAAAAGTTGGCTCTTCTCTCAATTTATTTATGTATATTGGTATGGACTCAGGAGTATTAAACTTATCCCATTATCATCGATTTCGCTGTTCAAATTGTCTCATCCTCTTTCGAAATACCTCAGCCCATCTGCTTCCTGTTGAGCTGAATTTCCAGCCACAGCCCCTCAGACACCTACTCCCTGGTGTGCAGGGCAGATTCCGAGCCCTTGCACCGATGGCCAGGTTTCTGGGGAATTCACTGAGGCACTTTCCCAGCAATGAAACGGGCAGGTCCCAGCCAGGGGAAGTCAGTCATGGTTCCAGGGGCAGGAAGTTCCAGGAAGGGCTGAGCCTGGCCAGGTAGGCTCTTCCATAATTCATCCTGCCCTCCATAGACCCACCCCAGTCCTGTCCCAGTAGCAGCACCAGCTGACGACCTCATATGTCCTGCCTTTTTCATTCTTGACCCGCTCTTCTCTGCCCAGCATGGGATAGTGGCCGAGAAGTCAGGAGGCAGACAGCTGGGCAGCACTTGACCATATTCTTAGGTGCAGAGGAAGCACCCTCCTCCTGGGGTTTAGTTCCCAGCTGTTCTCCACGGGTCCCAAGAGCAGCCAAAGCAGAGACAGCAGGGTACTGCCGCAAGAGAGACTACTTAAGGACAAGAAGGACTTCCCCATGTTGAAGTGGGCTGGGAGGAGAAGGCTCTGAATCATCTTCTTGCTCTTTAAGATGTGCAAGGGTTATTCACCCTGGGAAGGGTGCACACCCCAAGCCCGTGAAGCCAGGCAGCCAGGATGCACAGGGCCCTCTCCTCCAGGAGACCACACTGCTTCAACTTCAGAATAGGGCCCTTAAAATACATACTGTTCTCACACACTCCTAACACACAATTTTAACATGTTGGCCACATCTACTATTACAGCAAAAAGTGACACCTGCTTCTATTGCCAGCCAAGGACTTGAATCTGTGAAATTTTGCCGGCAGCCTGACCCTTCCTGTCCTCCACCAGCCAACTCCAGGACCATCTCCCCCATACCCAGAAGCTTCCCCAATCTCTCCAGGCCTCCCTGATGCCCTGCTTTGAGCTTCCTGAGCCTATAGGGGAAATATTGTCCAGGGGCAATTCTGTCTCCCTGCTAGCCTGCAAATTCCTCATAGCCAGGAGTTTTGTTCATCTGTACGCAGAGTGCCTGGTGCTACTCACACGGAGCCCAAGCTAGGGATCCAGGCAGTTGACTTGCTGATGTAGCCCTGCCAGCACTTGACAAGCTGAGGTTCTGATGGAAGAGCCCCCATCTGGCCCTGCCTCCAGCTCTGCCTCACTCTCGATCCCTTTCTCTCTATTTCTCTGTCATCCTTGGGCAAACTTCATCCCCTTCTGGGCCAAGCCCATGACAGGGTCAGTCTGGACTATCTCTAGGGTCTCCAATCTGGAATTTCTAAACTGCAAACTTGCCCTCCAATTTAGAAGTTCTGGTAAAACCCGTGTTTACTCACGCTGAATAGATGTCCCACCGGAATCTCGCGCCAGACCAACTTCTTCCTATCATGCTCCACAGACGGCACAACAGGAAGGAAATTCTGCTCATCTCACCTCTTCCATTTCCTCTTTCTGTGCTACCCCCACCGGCTGATCCCTTCTAGCCACCCAGGCTGTCTCTCCTTTTGTACCTCTGCCTAGTGTGTTGTGTTCAGGGCTTTAGGAGGGGGGCGGCTTTCAGCGGAGGGAGGGAGAGCGTGTGTAACCTTTCCACCATGTACCAGTCCCTTGCCTTGGTACAAACATATTTGTTTGCAATCAGTGTATTTATTCATTTATTAAAATATCTTCAACCACATATCACATGTTAGAGTTCTCCAGATGTCTTCTCTGTGGGTAGGCAAAGCTGAGGTTATCACACCCATTTTGTAGACAAGGCTGCCAAGACTCAGAGAGGGCAAGTCACTTGCCCGGAATCACATAGTTGACAGGAGTAGAAAGCCTTCACAAGAATCACCTACTCTTACCTAAGATGGTCCCAGTGCTTTTTGTACACAGACTCCAGTCCCTCGGGTTTCTCTGGGGCTTGCTTTCCCTGTCTGTAGGGCAGTTGTATGGGGTTGGACTCAATGACATCCATATTCCTTAAGCTGTGACACCCTGTTGTTGGCTCTGGGACTCTGCCCAGGAGGACTGGTGTCTGTGCTTCTGGGAGCACATGATGCCAGCCAGCCTGAGGTCAGGGACAGCAAATAGAAGCAGCTGGGTATATTGTCAGGTAAAGAAACAACGTAGGGCTTGGAAATTGGTGCTTCGAGCTGAGCTTGGAAGTTAGTGGGTGGCATGAACAGGCTGAGCCGTTGGCCCTCTGTAGTCAATTACATTCCTCTGATATTACTTTCTTTAAAAAAAATTTTTTTTAGAGATTTTATTTATTTATTTGACAGGGAGATAGAGAGATCACAAGTAGGCAGAGAGGCAGGCAGAGGGAGAGGCGGAAGCAGGCTCCCCACTGAGCAGAGAGCCCGATGTGGGGCTCCATCCCAGGACCCTGAGATCATGACCTGAGCCGAAGGCAGAGGCTTAACCCACTGAGCCACCCAGGCGCCCCATAAATTTTTTATTTAAATTAGATGTAATTAACATATACTGTTATTAGTTTCAGGGATACAATTCAGTGATTTATCAGTTGCATACGATACTCAATGCTCATTACATCAAGTGGCCTCCTTAATGGCCATCACCCAATTATCCCATCCCCCATCCTCTTCCCCTCCAGCAACTCTCACTTTGTTCCCTATAGTTAAGAGTCTCTTACGATTTATCTCCTTCTCTGTTTTTGTCTTACTCTATTTTTCCTTCCCTTCCCCTGAAATCATCTGTTTTGTTTCTTAAATTCCACATGTGAGTGAAAGCATATGGTATTTGTCTTTCTCTGACTGACTTATTTCACTTAGCATAATACATTCTAGTTCCATCCACATCATTGCAAATGGCAAGATTTCATTCTTTTTGATGGCTGAGTAATGTTCCATTGTATATATTTACCACATCTTCTTTATCCATTTATCTGTCAGTGCACCTCTGGGTTCTTTCCATATTTTGGCTATTGTGCACATTGCTGCTATGAACATTGGGGTGCAGGTGCCCCTTCAAAACAAAATGTTTATAACCTTTGGATAAATACCTAGTAGTGCAACTGCTGGGACATACGGTAACTCTATTTTTAACTTTTTGAGGCACCTCCATACTGCTTTCCAGAATGGTTGCACCAGTTTGCATTCCCACCAACAGTGTAAGAGGGTTCTCCTTTCTCTACATCCTCACCAACATCTGTTGTTTCCTGAGTTGTTCATTTTAACCATTCGGACTGGTGAGAAGTGGTATCTCATTGTGGTTTTGATTTGTATTTTCCTGATGCTGAGTGATGTTGAGCATTTTCTCATGTATCTGTTGGCCATTTGTATGCCTTCTTTGGAGAAAAATCTGTTTCTGTCCTCTGTCCATTTCTTGATTGGATTTTTTGTTTTCTGGGTTGAATTTGGTAAGTTCTTTCTAGATTTTGGATACTAGCCCTTTATCTGATATGTCATTTGCGAATATCTTGCCCCATTCTATAGATTGCTTTTTAGTTTTGTTGCTATTTCATTTGCTGTGCAAAAGCTTTTTATCTTGATAAAGTCCCAATAGTTCATTTTTGCTTTTGTTTCTCTTGCCTTTGGAGACGTGTCTAGCAAGAAGCTGTTGTGGCCAACATCAAAGAGGTTGTTGCCTGCATTGTCTTCTAGGATTTTGATGGATTCCTGTCTCACATTGAGGTCTTTCATCCATTTTGAGTCTATTTTTGTGTGTGGTATAAGGAAATGGTCCAGTTTCATTCTTCTGCATGTGGCTGTCCAATTTTCCCAACACCATTTGTTGAAGAGACTGTCTTTTTTCCATTGGATATTCTTTCCTGTTTTGTCAAAGATTAGTCAACCATAGAGCTGAGGGTCCATTTCTGGGTTCTCCATTCTGTTCCATTGATCTATATGTCTGTTTTTGTGCCAGTACCATACTGCCTTGATGATTATAGCTTTGTAATAGAGCTCGAAGTCCAGAATTGTGATGCTTCTAGCTTTGGTTTTCATTTTCAACATTCCTTTGACTATTCAGGGTCTTTTATGGTTCCATACGAATTTTAAGATTGTTCTAGCTCTGTGAAAAATGTCTATGGTATTTTGATAGGGATTGCATTGAATGTGTAGACTACTTTGGGTAGCATAGACATTTTAACAATATTTGTTCTTTCAATCCATGAGCATGGAGTGTTTTTCCATTTCTTTGTATCTTCCTCAATTTCCTTCATAAGTGTTCTATAGTTTTCAGAGTGCAGATCCTTTACTACTTTGGTTAGGTTTATTCCTAGGTATCTTATGGTTTTTTGGTGCAATTGTAAATGGGATCAATTCCTTGATTTCTCTTTCTTCTGCTTCATTGCTAGTGTCTAGAAATGCAACTGACTTCTGTGCATTGATTTTATATCTTGCCATTTTGCTGAATTCCTATATCAGTTCTAACAATTTTTTGCTGGAGTCTTTTGGGTTTTCTACATAGAGTATCACGTTGTCTGCAAAGAGTGAAAGTTTGACTTCTTCTCTGCTGATTTGGATCCTTTTATTTCTTTATGTTGTCAGACTGCTGAGGCTAGGGCTTCCAGTACTATGTTGAACGACAGTGGTGAGAGTGGACATCCCTGTGTGTTCCTAACCTAAGGAGAAAGCTCTCAGTTTTTCCCTTTTGAAGATGATATTCGCTATGGGTTTTTCATATGTGGCTTTCATGATATGGAGGTTATATTCCCTCTATCCCTACACAGTGGAGAGTTTTTATAAAGAAAGGATGCTGTAGGGGCTCCTGGGTGGCTCGGTCGTTAAGCATCTGCCTTCGGCTCAGGTCATGATCCCAGGGTCCTGGGATCGAGCCCCGCATCAGGCCTCCTGCTTGGCAGGAAAACTGCTTCTCCCTCTCCCATTTCCCCTGCTTGTGTTCCCTCTCTCCCTGTGTCTCTCTTTGTCAAATAAATAAATAAAATCTTAAAAAAAAAAAATAAAAGATGCTATATTTTGTCAAATGTTTTTTCTGCATCTATTGAGAGGATCATATTGAGAGGATCATTCTTGTCCTTTCTTTTATTAATGTGGTATATCACACTGATTGATTATAGATGTTGAACCACCCCTGCAGCCCAGGAATAAATCCTTAATCCTTTTAATGTACTGTTTGGATCCTATTAGCTAGTATCTTGGTGAGAATTTTGGCATCCATATTCAACAGGGATATTGATCTGTAATTCTCCTTTTTAGTGGGGTCTTATGTCTGGTTTGGTAATGCTGGCCTCATAGAATGAGTTTGGAAGTTTTCCTTCCATTTCTATTTTTTTGAAACAGTTTAAGAAGGATAGGTATTAATTCTTCTTTAAATGTTTGGTAGAATTCCTCTGGGAAGCCATCCAGCCCTGGACTCTTGTTTGTTCGGAGAGTTTTGATTACTGATTCAATTTCTTTGCTGGTTATGGGTTTGTTCAGGGTTTCTATTTTTTCCTGTTTCAGTTTTGGTAATTTGTATGTTTTTAGGAATGCATCCATTTCTTTCAGATTGCCTAATTTGTTGACATATAATTACTCATAATATTCTCTTATAATTCTTTGTATTTCTTCAGTGTTTGTTGTGATCTCTCCTTTCTCATTCATGATTTTATTTATTTGGGTCCTTTCTCTTTCCTTTCTGATAAGTCTGGCTAGGGGTTTATTGATCTTATTAATTCTTTCAAAGAACCAGCTCCTAGTTTCATTTATCTGTTCTGTTTTTTGGTTTCTATTTCATTGATATCTGCTCTAATCTTTATTATTTCTCTTCTCCTGCTGGATTTAGGCTTTATTTGGTGGTCTTTTTCCAGCTCCTTTAGGTCTAAGGTTAGACTGTGTATTTGAGACTTTTCTTGTTTCTTGAGAAAGTCCTGTATAGCCATATACTTCCCTCTTAGGACTGCCTTTGCTTCATCCCAAAGGTTCTGAACTGTCGTGTTTTCATTTTCATTTGCTTCCATGTATTTTTAAAATTCTTCTTTAATTTCCTGGTTGACCCATTCATTCTATAGTAGGATGCTCTTTAGCCTCCATGTATTGTGGTCCTTCCAGATTTTTTCTTGTAGTTGACTTCAAGTTCTAAAGCACTGTGGTCTGAAAATATGCATGGACTAATCTCAATCTTTTTGTACCAGTTGAGACCTGATATGTGGTGCAGTATGTGATCTATTCTGGAGAATATTTCATGCATTTGAGAAGAATGTGTATTCTGCTGCTTTAGGATGAAAGGCTCTGACTATATCTGTTAAGTCCATCTGGTCCAGGGTGTTATTTAAAGTCCTTGTTTCCTTATTGATCTTCTGTTTACATGATCTGTCCATTGGTGAAAGTGGGGTGTTAAAGTCCCCTGCTATTATTGTATTATTATCAATGTTTTTCTTTATTATTTTAGATATTTATTTATTTGGGAGAGAAAGAGTGAGCAAGAGAGAGACACAAGAAGGGGAGGTGGGGAATAGCAGGGGGATGAGGGAGAAGCAAAATCCCCATTGAGCAGGAAGTCCCACACAGGGCTCCATCCCAGGACCCTGGGATCATGACCTGAGCAGAAGGCAGGTATTCAAAAGACTGAGCCACCGAGGCACCCCTCAAAGTGTTTATTTAATTTTGTTCTTAAATGTTTTATATGTTTGGCTGCTCCCAAGTTTGGGGCATAAATATTTACAAGTGTTAGATCTTCTTGTTGGATAGGCCCTTTTGTTATGACATAATGTCCTTCATCTCTTATTATAGTCTTTGGTTTAAATTCTAGTTTGTCTGACATAAGAATGGCTACTCCAGCTTTCTTTTGATGTTCATTGGCATGATAAATGGTTCTCCACCCCCTCACTTTCAATCTGGAGGTGACTTAGGGTCTAAAATGAGTCTCTTGTAAGCAGCATATCAATGGGTACCCATTCTGATACCCTATGTCTTTTGATTGGAGCATTTAATCTGTTTACATTCAGAGTAATTATTGAAAGATCTGAAATTAGCACCAAAGTATTACCTATAAAGTTGCTGTTCCTGTAGATCTTTGTTTGGTCTTTGTTTGGCCTCTCTCTTTGCTCAAATGATCTCCTTTCATATTTCTTGCAGGACTGGTTTAGTGTTTATAAATTCCTTTACTTTTTGTTTGTCCTGGAAATTCTTTCTCTCTCCTTCTATTCTGAATGACAGTCATGCTGGATAAAGTATTCTTGGCTGCATATTTTTACCATTTAGCACATTGAATATATCATGTCAGTCCTTTCTGGCCTGCCGGGTCTCTTTGGACAGGTCTGCTGCCAGCCTTATGTGTCTACCCTTGTAGGTGAAGGGCTTCTTGTCCCAAGTTGCTTTCAGGATTTTCTCTTTATCTTTGAAATTTTCAAGTTTCACTATTGTATGTCGAAGTGTCAACCTATTTTTATTGATTTTGAGGGGGGTTCTCTGTGCCTCCTGGACTTGAATGCCTATTTCCTTCCCCAAATAGGGAAGTTCCCAGCTATAATTTGTTCAAATAAACTTTCTGTCCCTCTCTCACACTTCTGGAACCCCTATTATCCAGATATTATTTCATTTTATGGAATTACTGAGTTCTCAAAGTCTCTCTTCGTGATCTAGTAGTTGTCTTTCTCCTTTTCAGCTTCCTTATTTTTCATCATTTTGTCTTTGATATCACTGACTCTCTCTTCTGCCTCATTTATCCTCACTGTTAAAGCCTCCAATTGTGATTGCATCTCAGTAATAGCATTTTTTATTTCAGCCTGATTAGATTTTAGTTCTCTTATTTCTACAGTAAGGGATTCTCTAGTGTCTCCTCTGGTTTTTGTTTTTTTTCCAAGCCCAGCTAGTATCTTTATAATAATTTTAAATCCTAATTCAGACATTTTACTTATGTCTGTATTGATTAAATCCCTGGCAGTGGGTATTACCTCCTATTCTTTCTTTTGGGGTGAATTTCTCTGTCTAGTCATTATGTCCAGAAAAGAAAGGAGGAAAGAAAAAGAAAAAAACTCAGCAAAAACAGCAGTAATAACAACAACAAAAACTTCAGGAAGTGTTTCTGATGCATACTGTGTACACTCTGTTGTGTTTTGGCTGCTCTGTCCCACTAGACCTTCCTCTACAGAGTTCCTCCTTGCTTGTAGTGGGGAGTGTTTGGACCCTTAAGTAGATGTGCTTTGTTTGTCAAGATAAGCCTCACATCTGCCATGTGCTCTCCCTCCAACTGTGCAGATTGTTTCTTTAATTCTCAGATCATCTTTCTAGTTGCTCAAAAACAGTTGAATGTTGATCTAGCTAAAGTCGAAGGACAAGGCAAGTTCAGGGTCTCCCTACTACTTCGCCATCTTCCCAAGTTCTGATATTACTTTCTTTCAAACTGCTAGGCGCAAACCCATTTCATTCCTTTTCAAAGGTCTTGGAAAGCTGACTGCTAATCAACAGTTGAGAAATGAAAGAAAGGCTTGCTTGACTATTCCTTCACTTTTCAACCTATCTGTCCATCCAGGAGGTGCTCCCCAAGTGTCTGTCCTAGGCCCAGGCAGCATGACTTCCCACTCCTGACCTTGACCCCCAGCCAGTTGGTTGACCAAATCTCCCTTCTGTTTCCAGATGTTCTCCCCTCTTCACCAGATATGTTTTGTAGTTTTGCTAAGTTGCTTATTATGGTATTTTGCAAACAGTCCCCCCAAAATACCATGATAGTATAATGAGCTCCCACGTGACCATCATCCAGCTTCAATTATCAAACAGTTACCAATCTTTTTCACATACACGCCCACCCACTTATCCCTTCTTGTGTTGTTTTGAAGCAAATATCAGACATCATACCATATAATCCATAAATATTTGATATGTGCCTTTAAAAGATAAGGATTTTGATCATTGTCAAAAGTTAACACTAATTCTTTAATATCATCAAGTATCCAGTCACTAACCTCATAATCTTTTCCCTTTACAGTTTGTTTGTTTGGACCAGGATCCATATAAGGTCCACACTATGAATGGCTGATGTGTATGTTGTCTTTTTAAACCTGTAGGTTCCTTCTCTACCTCCATCTTTTTGCTTTTCCTCAAAAGTCTTTTTATTGAAGAAACTGGTTGTTTGTCCTGTATGTCAGGTTTCCCATGGTCTAGACTGTGCTGACTTCTTCCTTGTGGTGGTTTTGAGCATATTTCTCTGCCTTCATGTTTTTTTGTAAATTGGAGGTTTGAGGTCTAACCAGACTTAGCTTTGATACTTCACGGCTGGTGCTGTTCATCCATCAAGGGGCATGTACTGTCAGGCTGTTGCCCTTCTTGTGATGTGAGCAGCCACTGATGCTCAATGCCAAGGCCCATTCATTCTTTAGTGGTTGCACAATGGTGGCTGGTTTACCTCTGATGACTTATGGTCTCCTCCTGCGGACTCTGGTGCACCCCTGATCTTTCTGTAGCATCTTCCTCCTGAATGGGGTCTTAGCTACTAGCTAGCATTCCTTGGCACTTAGCTACCAGATTCCTGTCAAGGTCACACAGGGCTGGGCATAAAAAGCAGGAGATAGCACAAATTCTACTCAAAACACCCTGTTAGGGGGCTGCTCTTGGGAGATAGGAGGTTCGGTGAACATCACAGTGTGTGCCCTGACTTTTCCAACCAAAATAAGATTCTCACAGGTGAAGACAAGGGTAGCTCAGCATCAGCTGAGGTCACATGGTTTTTTGAAAAGGAATAAAATAGACTTGTGCCTAGCAGGAGGCTGCCCCTGCTAAAACTCCTAGCAGCTTGTACTGTCACAGTCACTTCTAGCTCTGAGTCTTTGCAACCTTGAACTCTCCAGCCCACTCACAGCTCATCTCCCCTAGCTGTTCCCTGCCCCTGCAGATACAGGTATGGGACTCAGCCCTGGGACTATGTCTCCTCAGAATCACTCACAACTCCTTTGTGAGCATAGCAAATATTCCTTAGGTTTGGGGCCCTGGTTGGGTTTCAAGTTGCCCTGTGCCTGGGTCCCTCTTTTTTCTGGCCCCTTCTCAGTCGGCTGAGTCTCCCTCCCACAGAGGCACTCCCCTCATTACAGGAAGATCAGCTCAGTGGCTCCCTGTGGTGACAGAGACCACCTGCCTCAGGTTTCCCCCAGCACAGATCACTGAAATACCTCCCCCTACCCCTGAACCCATTCCCACCCAGTCCCTATGGAGAGAAGGATAATGTGGAAATACATAGTCTGTCTCCCCCTTAGAACTACATTTTTGTGTCAGTGGGCCCCTTGGGCAATGTAGCAAAGCCTTGGACTTTCTCTCAGAATAATATTTTTAAAAACATAAAACAAGATATGTTAAAAAGCAATTATACCTCAGAATTGGAAACAATCCCAATGTCCTCGGTGTGAAAACAGTTAAATAAATTAGGTACAGGCCTACCGTAGAACACTACTCAAGAACAAAAAGGAACAAACTATTATCTACACGACAATTTGGATTGATCTCAAGAGAATTACACAGAACGAAAACCAGCCAGTCTCAAAAGGTTATCTACTTTGGAAAGTATGTGAGCCTCAAAAAGGTATAGATTCCTTTACATGACATTTTTGAAATGATGAAATTATAGAGATGGAGAACAGATCAGTGGATGCCTGGGTTTAGGGAAGAGAGAGGATGGCAAGTGTCTATGAAAGAATAGCATGAGGGATCCTTATGGTGATAGATCTGTTATCGTGGTCATACAAATCTACACATGAGATAAAACTGCATGGAACTAAATACACACACATACACACACATGCACATAAAACTGATGAGATCAGAATCAAGGACTGGGACTGTAGCAATGTCAATTTCCTGGCTGTGATATTGTACTATAGTTTTGCAAGATGTTACATGGGGAGAAACTGGGTGAAAGGCATACAGGATCTGTCTGAATTCTTTCTTAAAATTCATGTCTATATTAAGATAATTTTACCTTAAAATAAAAAGTTAAAACATTATTCTGAAATACAATTATTAAAATATTTTAAAAATACAATTATGATACAGGAATATATGCATTTCATTATTAACACATTTCAAAAGAACTAGCAGGGGATCTTACAACTCTGATGATAGTGGTGAATATGAACATTGTTTCAAGATACCTGTGATGAAGTCCTGCTAATACTACTATGCCTACATTCATGATTGAAGGAGATGTCAATTTTGTTAGAGGTTAGTGAAAATAAACATGTAAATTTTCTTCCTATCCAAATTTAGGGTTCCCTGAATTAGATCATGGGCCCTCAAGTTAAGAACCCCTGCCTTGTTTAAAATGGCAACTTTCTGGGGCACCTGTGTGGCTCAGTCAGTCAGGCATCTGCCTTTGACTCAGGTTGTGATCTCAGGGTCCTTGGACCGAGCCCTGCTCAATGGGGAGTCTGCTTCTGCCTCTGCCTCTGACCTTCCCCCTGCTTGCTCTTTCTCTCTCTCTCCCTCTCAAATAAATAAACTAAATCTTTTTCTTTTTTTTTTAAGATTTTATTTATTTATTTGACATAGAGTGAGAGATCACCAGTAGGCAGAGAGGCAGGCAGAGAGAGAGGGGGAAGCAGGCTCCCTGCTGAGCAGAGAGCCCGATGCGGGGGGATCGATCTCAGAACCCTAAGATCATGACCTGAGCCGAAGGCAGAGGCTTTAACCCACTGAACCACTCAGGCGCCCCAAATAAACTAAATCTTAAAAAAATAAAATAAAATGGCAAATTACCCTCCTCGATTATACAGCGATAATGAACATAAAGGGAGATAAGTAGTAAAGGGAGCAGGTATGGAAAAGGCAGTGATCACACTGCATTGGTCATGGGGGTGGGGCATTTCTGAAATGTTAATTGATGCTTCCCCATATTGATCTTCCCTCCGCTCAAACAACCAGACCTCAGAAAAGGTCTTCCAAATTTTCCTTGTCCTTGGAGTACAGGAGTTTAAGGACATTAAGCCTCCCTTTCTATCCTATATCCATCTAAAACATTATTTCCCAGGCTCGGGAGATGAGAGGTCTGAGAGAAGCGAGTCAGTCTAGGCATTAGGCTCTGCCTCCCAGCCAGAGTCCGGCGGTGCCAGTGGATCATCCTAAGTGTGGACGGATGGGACTGGTGAACAACAGGAAGGCAGGAAATGACGTCTAAGCAAAGGTCCACATGGACAGAAGCCACCAAAGACCAGGTGGCACGTGCTTGCTTGAACCTTGGCACTGACCGAATCATAGAACTGATCCAATTCTGCGAAATGAGTGACCCGCACAGTGACCGAGATTTATTTTCAATATCCTGGGGATTCGGGCATCAAACAGAAAGTAAGTTGTTCTAGAAAACACGACCATGCTTTCTTGTATACTTGGCCAAGAGCTAGTGGCACTTTGAGAGCCCAGGGACATAGCTTCTGCAGCAGGCTCTGGCGGAGGTCCTCCTAAACTCTGGCCTCCCCTGCTCAGTGTACGCTGCCCACTTCCCCCGGCAATACACACCCTGGTTCATCTGAGGGCCTGCTCTGGCTAACAAAGCCTGTTTGGCTCCCGCCCAGCAGTATGGCTTCCCATCCCCTCAAGCCTCCTCAACAAATGACCGGGGTGAGTTGGTACAGAACCACCCTGTAGGTCCCCTGCCCCTGAGGTGGAATAATTCTGAGGTGTGTGTTCTATCCTACCCTGACTTTCTCAGTGGGATGAAGCTCCAGCTACCCACAGGGTAACAGGAGTAACACACTCTTTATCAACAGCCTTCCCTGATAAAGATAAAGAGTCCCACTCTTCTGCCTGAGTCTCGGGAATAAACCACAACTTTCACTACATGACATTGTCGATGGTCGACCTTCTTTGGCTTATAAAAATGGCAATTGCATGTAGACCAAACTAAAATTTACATTGCAATCTTTGCTTTAGGGGCTGCTAACACAGTTATCAACATACTCTAGCTAAGGATTGCCCCCTCAAATTGCCACCCAGCTATCCTTCGGGAGCATCAATGGGAGAAAACTGAGAAACCAAATCTGGGGGCTGAAACACTGGAGATCTACAGAGGACCCTCTGGCTCTTTGGTTCCACGGGACAGTGGGTCCTGGAAGAAGTGGGGCAGAACAACCGCAGAGGCTGTTTCAGGATGAATAAATGCTCCACCCAGATATTGCACATTATTAGAGTGGGAAGTGTGGCTGCAAAATGAGGAAACCATGGGAGATCAGGAAATGCTGTAACTGGAAATGTGATGGAATGTTTGGAAGCAGAAGACCTGGGTGTGAGCTGAACATCTGGAAAGAGGAACATCTGGCTGAAATCAGGAAGGTGACACTGAAAACCCTAGGGGCCTATTTGGCCTGATCTCAGTCCTCCCTCCTGGAGAACTCAACCCCTCCCATGCTAGAGGGCTCTGGCCATATAGATAGGCTCAAGAACACTATGGCTAAAACAGAACCCTGAGAATAAATAGCACTTTCACATCTCAGTTAGCCACCCAGCAAAATTCATCCGTCTCCAAGGCTCTGAGGGTAGGTGACCGCTCTGCTAGACAGCAGGGCAAGGGCAGAATTTGGTCTAGAAGCCAGGCCTGTTTCCACTGATCAGACCCACTGGAGGAAATGCATTTTACCTGACCATCCATTGCATTAAGCTTTACAAAACAATAATTACCCTAACTACCCACAATGTACTTTGATATTTTCTATTCTGTTCTGTTTCATATTTTCTAAATGCTGGACATGACCCATTAGCTGATTTCATAACCTGCTTCTGGGTGGTAACCTACAATATGAAATATTGCCCTTAAGTGTATCCAGAAATAAAAGGATGTGGACAGTACTGCTGAGGTTTTCCTAAATATTGCGTATTTACCGTCAGCCCCTGTGTTCCATTCAGGGCTGCTGGGCTGAGCCAGGACGGCCTCTCAAATTGAAAGTGATTCCTATTGCCCAATCCAGTGATTCAAACCAGGCACTTTCACAATTTTTGCTACCATGTTCTCATTTTTTGCCATATCCCTGTACCACCTGGACTCTGTATAATTGTATGAATATTCTCTCTAAATCAACTCATCACTTTTTTGAAACTTAAGTATTCACACTAGCCCTATCTTATGGAGTACTATTGGTAAAATCAAAGCTTTGATCTATTCCCTGGCAAAATAAAACAAAAGCACAATTATGAAAATAAAACATGCCTTCCACGTTTCGCCTTAAATCATTCAGCCAGTGGCCCTCCCTCGCCTGTTCCTTCCACAAGAAAACAGTCCTAGCCTCTGTATAGCTCAAGCTGTCCCTACCCTCAGAAAGGATTCATCTTTTCCATCTGTCTACCTATCCAATGATAATCAGTACCATTATCGTGGCTAACAGCATTTAAACTCATTAATCTTCACACCAGCCCTATGAAGTACTGGGCTCACCCCATTTTACAAGATGAGGAGAGATCAGACTTGCCCATAGCTAGGAAGTGATGGAGCCAGGTTTTGAACTCAGGCCACCTGACAACAGAGCCTGTTCGCCTGACTACTGCATTATACTGCCCTCTGCCAGCCGTACTGTTCCCCCTTCCAGAACTTCCTGGACTGCCCTGCACATAGGACTGCTCTTCCTCTGTCCCCAAAGCGTTCAATTCCTGCCTGTTTAATTCATTTGGAGGCTTATCATAAACTACTTGGGGATACTATCTCTACCAGGCTGGAGGCTTCTTAAAAGGAAGGCTGCACCTTATTCCTGTGTGTTTCTGCACCAGCAACTTGTTTGAGGCATTGCAGGCCTTCAGTAAGTGTCTGTTGGGCCCTGTGATCTTTGCTTCTTGTTTAACAAACACCCAGCACTCTTTGCGAGTTATCAGCTCACAGGCTGGTTTCCAATGAAGCCCTGGGGATAGTCAGGGGGAAGGGGAGATGAGTCAGGGCCACAGAATTAAGAAATCTTAACCTGCGGTCCACAGATCCCCAGTGGACTCGGCCTAGTATGCAGGCAGTCCATGTACTTGGATAAGAACAAGAGTAGATCCTTATTTTCATTGACCTCTGATGGAAATTCAGCACTTCCTTCAAACGGAATGTGATGCATGATTTGTCACCAGTAAAGTCATTGATAGTTTTAGTTCACATCACCAGTGGTGTAGCAGACATCTCAAAATATTTACACTCATCACTTTCTGGAACTTCTGGTTGTCGCACACCCACTTGTATTTAAGACATCAATAAAGAAACACATGATAGTCATACCATGCCACAATTGACAAAATACCGTGGTATCTGTATTTTAACAGGATCAGCAGTTCTTGGCAATTTTCATAGGATCATTAATCTTATGTGTTTTTTTTTTTTTCTTTTTTCCCCCTCCCCCACCCTCCTTATGTATTTTATTTTATGCTTTTTAAAACATTATTCTGAGAGGGGCCTATGGGCTTCACCAGATTGCCAGAGAGAGCTAGGGCACAAAGGAGGTTAAGTTACTACAGAGAAAATCATGACTCAGGGCTGGGTTTGGAGCCAGACAGACCTGGGTTCAAACCTTGATTCTACCATTTACAAGCCAAATTACCTGGGCCTCAGCTCCCTCACTTCTAGAACGGGGATCACTACCTATCCTACTGGCTTAACATCTCATACCTGCGTAGAGCTCATGTCCAAACCCAGCCCAGACTGCCTAGTAGGGCAGACAAAGCCTGGGGATAGGAGAGCCTCAGCTGGGATAGGGTCTACCTTTCCCTGGGCTTCCTACCTCCCCTATCAGAGAAGTCATTTGTCCCCCTCAGACTTGCTGAGCCTATATTTCTGTAGCAGGACAGAAAGGCTGATTTCAGACTCTTTTGACATACTCTATCCCATTTCGAGCCCAGATTCTTCATCCCACCCCCAAAATTGGCTGACACAAATGAGGCGCCCAGCAGAGGCATGTTATCTCCCTCTTCTAAGCATTGACATGCATATCCACATTTGTCCACTGGGTGGGGCTGGTTCATACTCTTAACCAACTTCAGCCGGAGGGCAGAGCCAGAACTCGACACTCAGCTGACAACATTCCCTCACCTTGCCCTGTTTCTTTTTCCTTTTCCAAATCGAGCCTGACATTCAGAAAAGCACCCACTTTGTGCTCCTTTCCAGTAACCTACTACTCTAAGAATGGTGGTGACTATCCTGACTTTTAACATAGGTTAACTGCCTGCTCTTACACTTAATTTAAACATAGTCATAAAGAATATATTCTTAGAAATTGAAGATGACACAAAAGGAAAGATATTCCACGCTCATGACTGGAAGATTGAACATTGGTAAAAAGCCCACACTAGGGGTGCCTGGGTGGCTCAGTCGCTAAGTGTCTGCCTTCAGCTCAGGTCATGATCCCAGGGTACTCAGATTGAGTCCTGCATTGGGCTCCCTGCTCAGCGGGAAGCCTCCTTCTCCCTCTCACACTCTCCCTGCTTGTGTTCCCTCTCTTGCTGTGTCTCTCTGTGTCAAATAATAAATAAAATCTAAAAAAAAATTTTTTTTAAAATAATAAATAAATAAATAAAAACCCATACTGTGCAAAGCAACCAACAGATTCAATGTAATCCTTATCAAAATACCAATAGCATTTTTCACAGAACTAGAACAAATAACCTAAAATTTGTATGGAACCACAAAGACCCCAAATAACTTAAGAAATCTTGAGACAGTAGAACAAGCTGGAGGTATCACAATACTACAAATCTGTAATAATCGAAACAATATGGTACTGGCACAAAAAAAAACCCACATAGCTCGATAGAACAGAAGAGAGAGCCCAGAAACAAACCCATGATTACATGGTCAATTAAAGAATGACAAAGGAGGCAAGAATATACAATGGGGGAAAAGACAGTCTCTTCAATAAGTGGTGCTGGGAAAACTGGACCATGCAAAAGAATGAAACTGAACCACTTTCTAACACTATTCACAAAAATAAACTCAAAATGGGTTAAAGACCTAAAAGTGAGACCTAAAACCATAAAAATCCTAGAAAAGAGCACAGGCAGTAATTTCTCCGTCATTGGCTGTAGCAACATTTTTCTACATATGTCTTCTGAAGCAAGGGAAACAAAAGCAAAAATAAACTGTTGGGACTACATCAAAATAAAAAGCTTTTGGACAGCAAAGGAAACTACCAACAACAACAAAAAAGGCAAGCTACTGAATAGATATTTTTCCAAAGAAGACATACAAATGGCCAATAGACACATGAAAACATGTTCAACATCGCTCATCATCAGGGAAATGCAAGTCAAAACCCAATAAGATATCACCTCACACCAGGCAGAATGGCTAAAATAAAAAAGACAAGAAATAACAAGCGTTGCAAGGTGTGGAGAAAAAGGAACCCTCATGCACTGTTAGTGAGAATGTAAATTGGTGCAGCCACTATGGAAAACTATATAGAGGTTCCTCAAAAATTAAGATAGAGGGGCTCCTAGGTGGCTCAGTGGGTTAAGCATCTGCCTTCAGTTCAGGTCATGATCTCAGGGTCCCGGGATGGAGCCCCACACTGGGCTCCCTGCACAGCAGGGAGTCTGCTTCTCCCTCTCCCTTTCCCTCTGTCCGCCCCCCCAACATTCATACTTCTCTCTCAAATAAATAAAACCTTAAAAAAATTAAAATAGAAATACTGTATGATCCAGTAATTCCACTACTGGGTATTTACTCAAAGAAAATGAATACACTAATTTGAAATGCTATATGTATCCCTATATTATTGTAGCATTATTTACAATAGCCTTAATATGGAAAGAATCTAATGTCCATTGATTGACAAATGGATAAGGAAGATGTGGTATGTGTGTATAGGTGTGTGTGTGTGTGTGTGTATACACACATACATGTATATACATGTATACACAGATACAAAAGAATATTATGTAGTCAAAAAGAAGGACAAGATCTTGCCATTTGTAACATGGATGGACCTAGAGAGTATTATGCTAAATGAAATAAGTCATACTGAGAAAGACAAATATCATATGATTTCACTCATATGTGGAATCTAGAAAATGAAACAAATGAGTAACAAACAAAAGGCAGAATCAGACCTACAAAGACAGAGAACCGATGGTTGCCAGAGAGCAGGAGAGTAGAGAATGTGCAAAATGGGTGAAGAGGAGGGGGCGATACAGTCTTCCAGTTATGGAATGAATAAGTCACAGAAATAAGGCGTGCAGCATAGGGAATACAGTCAATGATACTGTGATAGTGTTATATAGTGACAGTAGCTATATTTGTGGTGAGCATAGCATAATGCAGAGAGAAGTTGAACTCTCAATACATGCTATATACCTGAAAATAATTTAACATGGTGTCAACTACACTCGAATTAAAAAATTATAATTATAATAACACGATAATATATTCTTGTGTGTTGGTTTCTTTTGTTAAACATTGTAAGATTACATGAAGTAGTTCATTTATTCTCACTGCCCTATAAGTTCCATTGGGTGATTATGAAATGATTTATTTATCTGTTTACCTGGTGACTGGGCATTTGAATAGTTTCTACTTTGGGGTTTGCTTTGTGGTTGCTCCATGCAGGGTGGTATCCCCCCATCCAAAATTGGATCGGAGCTAGAGACCGGTGACGCAATACACTCAGAGGGTCTGAGAGATTTATTACTCGCATAGTGAGGCTTTCGGGGGAGAGCACAGCCAACACTCAAGCCCGAGTGGCTTGAGTAGAAGGGGCAAGTGGCTCTGGTTTTTATAGTGGTTTGGGGAATAGGAGGTCCAGGATGAAGACTCCCTCTTCCACAGGCTGGAGTTTGTGTGGCTGGGATTCCCACCTATGCCTAGGAAACCTGAGTTTTCTCAGCAACATGTCCAGGTGTGGGGCAGGAAGGAAAAAGGGAGTGATGGGCTTGAAGGCTGTCAGTGGTCAAACATAAAAAATGGAGTCAGACTCTTTATCACAGGGTTATTACAAGTAGTACTGCCATGCACATCCTAGTATAAGCCTTTTGGCAAACATATTATGCATTTCATTGGGTCTCTAGCAGTGCAATTTGCTGGGGTATATGTTTGACTTTGGTAAAACACTGCCAAACAGTTTTCCAAAGCCATTGTACCAAATTACATTCTCTCTAACAACACTTATGGATGCACTTACGTACGGATGTTTATCCACTCTACACCTGAAGGACATTTGGATTGTTTCCAGTTTTGTGTGTGTGTGTGTGTGCGTGATTACAAATAAAGCTTCTATAAATAATATTATGTGTGTTTTTGTGTAAATATAGGTTTCATTTCACTTGGGTAAATACTAGGAATGGAATCGCTGGGTTGTATGGTAAGTATATGCTTAACTGTGTAAGAAACCAGGAAATCTGTTTTCCAAAAGTGGCTGTACCGTTTTGAATTTCCACTAGCAAAATATGAGAGTTCCAATTGTTCTACATCCTCCTAAGTACTTGGTATGGTCAGTCTTTACTTTTAGCCATTCCAGTAAATGTGAAGTAGTATTTCATTGTGGTTTTAATTTGCATTTCCTTAAAAACTAATGATATTGAACATATTTTCATATGCTTTATTACCATCCATATATCTTCTTTGCTGAAGTGTCTTTTCAAAACCTTTTCACGTTAAAAAAAAAAAAATTGAACTGTTTGCCTTCTTATTCTTGGGTATACAGGGCTCTTTAAAAAAATTTTTTTTAAGTAGGCTCCACACTGGGTGGAGCTCAACACAGGGCTTGAACTCATGACCCTGAGATCACAATGTGAGCTGAGATCAAGAGTTAGATGCTTAAACGACTGAGCCACCCAGGTGCCCCTGCAGGGCACTTTATAGATGATGAATACAAGGCCTTTATCAGGTATATGATTTGCAAATACTTTTTCCTAGTTTCCATTGTCTTAACAGTATCTTTTGAAAAGCAGAAGTTCTTAATTTTTGTGAAGTCCAAAGAATTTATTTTTTCTTTTATAGATTGTGGTTTTTGTGTCTTATCGAAGAAATCTTTGCTTACCCTAAAGTCACAAAGATTTTCTTTTATGTTTTCTTCTAGAAATTTTATAATTTTTACTTTTATATTTAGGCCTATGATTGATAAACCTATATTAGCAAACTTCAGAAGGCTATTTACAAGGGGGCTCTGATAATGTACATTTTGAAAAAGGTCGTAGTTTAGTAAAACATTTAAGATATATAAGGAGGGTCATATTTTCTGTGCATGGAGTCAGTGCTAAAGATTTATGCTAATTCAGAATTTATCTTTCAGAATAAATGACGTGAGATTCTGGCAATGATGGGAGCTGCTTTCCTTTTTTGTGTCCTCCCTTTGATAGATGTACATCCACAATATATATTTAATAGGCTATAAATACGTCCTTTTAGCCTATAAATAATTTCATATAATCTTGGCTTTGTTCCTCTGCTCCTCAGAGGCTCATGTGTTTCGTCTTTCAAAAATTAAGAGTTGGGAGTGAGGCTTGTTTAATGTAACATGGCAAGCAAACCCTAAGTAGCATAACAAATACATAAAAGTTCATCTTGCAATCAAGATAATTAATTTGTAATTAATAACTTTTAATGATTGTCCACCAATGTCCAGGATCTACCTGAACCAACTGATGCACTCTTCCGCTCTTATAAAGTGAAGAAACTGGAATACTACTCTAATTTTACGGGTATCTTCTTCTATCTACTTTGAGTCACCGTTAAAATTCCCGAGCTATTTTATTCCTCCTTTACAGAGGCAAGAGACAACTCCTCGGTTTGTAGAGCCCCAGTGACATCTTTAGTTGCATTAGACCTTGTTCTAGAATTCCCACAGGTTTTACAATGGGCCTCTCTAGTTCAAAGATCCCAGTTCCAACGATTAGAGCTAGAGAAAGGATATAAAACCAAATGTTCCAAAAGATGAGGAGTTCTCTATATTCCAAAGCAGCTGACCAACACACACATACTATGTCAGGGAGGATTCATGTCTTAGGTAGTCTTTAGGTGGGGGAATTTTTACAGTGTCTAGCACATTGCATCCCAAAGATGCAGCCAAGAACTTTACAGACAATGCTAAAGTCTGTTGTGTACCAACTACACAATAGTTGGCCACAACTCATGGCCATGAGTCACCACTGCAAAAGACATTTGAAGGATAGAGCTATGGTGGAAAGGGGCAGGGAAGAAGGACCTTCCTTTTTTTTTTTTTTTTTAAAGATTTTATTTTATTTATTTGACAGAGAGATCCCAAGTAGGCAGAGAGAGAGGGGGAGGCAGGCTCTCTGCTGAGCAGAGAGCCCGATGCGGGGCTCGATCCCAGGACCCTGAGATCATGACCTGAGCCGAAGGCAGAGGCTTAACCCACTGAGCCACCCGGGCGCCCCAAGAAGGACCTTCCTGATATGCAGCAGTAAACTATGGTGGTAAGCAAGGTGAGGACCTAAGAATCTTAAGATTAGACCAGCAGTCTCCCATTCTATACACTAGACTTGAGGTTTGTTTTTTTTTTTTAAGATTTTATTTATTTATTTGAGAGAGAGAGATCACAAGTAGGCAGAGAGGCAGGCAGAGAGAGAGGGAAGCAGGCTCCCCGCTGAGCAGAGAGCCCGATGCGGGGCTCGATCCCAGGACCCTGGGATCATGACTGAGCCGAAGGCAGAGGCTTTAACCCACTGAGCCACCCAGGCGCCCCTAGACTTGAGGTTATTTATCTGGCATCTCCATATGTCCTACAAAACTTCTTTGTGGTCTTCACTTAGTCCATCTTGGATATACCCAGCAACCCCTTTTCCTTTCTAGGATAAATCTTCCACAGGTCTTTGGTGGTCTCTATTAAACAGATTTACCTTGTTTCCTACAGATTTTGATATGGTTGTGGCTTGTCAATCTTGTATTCTCAAGGATCATCTAGAGCCCCATAGTGATGTGGGAATGGTCAAGAGGACTCCTTCCATTTGGGTTCTTTCTTGAAATTTCTTTTCATAGCCTGCTAGAACATAAGCATTACATGGAGTCCAGGGTGGCCTGGGCTGCAAAGAAATCCAGGACATGAGTACTTGATAATAAGGAAGTAACAGATAAATAAGAAAGTTCTCAGGGTTGGAGTGACACTATTGGAATAGATAATACTACTGAAATCAGGGCTGAGTCCCAAAATCTGGTGGATTGTAGAATTGTAGCATTTGAGTTCATCTTTTCTCTTTCTTTCTTTCTTTTCTTTTCTTTTTTTTTTTTTTTTTTAAGATTTTACTTATTTATTTGACAGAGAGCACAAGCACGGGGAGCAGCAGGCAGAGGGAGAGGAAGAAGCAGGCTTCCCACTGATCAAGGAACTTGATGTGGGGCTCGATTCCAGGACCCTGGAATCATGACCTGAGCTGAAAGCAGACACTTAGCCGACAGAGCCACCCAGGCCACCCTCATCTTGATCCTTGGTAGAGCCTCAGGCCACATGAAGCCCATTTGTTGAAAGTTTTATATAGTTTTGCTTAGTGCCATAGTTTTGCTTCTATCTCATCAGAGCTTTGGAAGTAGGGAGGAATGTGTGGTTTGTAATTTATACATATGTTGGAAAAGTTGTCCCATAAAATGAGAACATTAGTCTGAGTTTAGATATGAGTCTATCTTTTTCCCAGAAAGTAATGCATTTTTGGAGTTCTGACTGTGGTAGCATCTACCTTCCAGTAGGGGTCGCCTCAAAGCTACCAAAAGAATAAGCATACTGGCTCTCAGCCAGTGGACGTGCCTAACACTGGAACGTGACTTCTAGGGTGCTTCTCCACATTACCAGTGGCAGAAGAAAGGCAGTGCACACGATAAAAAAAACAATATATTGCAAAACCCAGGTGTATGCCTTAACTTTAAATAAACAAAACTTTCTGGGCAAAAATTCATACTTGTAAATCCAATACCCTAGCTGTATAAATATTAGGAATCCAAAGGTATCTTAGATGTTTTAATAATTTTTTTTAAGATGTTTTAATATTAAGAATAATTGAGCGGGGCACCTGGGTGTGTCAGTCATTAAGCGTCTGCCTTCGGCTCATGACAGTCGTTAAGCATCTGCCTTCAGCTCAGGTCATGAGCTGGGTCCTGGGATCGAGCCCCACATCGGGCTCCCTGCTTGGTGGGAAGCCAGCTTCTCCCTCTCTTACTTCCCCCTGCTTGTGTTCCCTCTCTCACTGTGTCTCTCTCTGTCGAATAAGTAAACGAAATCCTGGAAAAAAAAAAAAAGAATTGATTAAGATTTCCTCTTAAAATAAAAAGATCTGTATTGCTCAAACATTTCAAATCAATTACAAAGCTGTCATTCTACCAGACCAAACCCATCCTCCTCTGACAGACATATAAAACATCAAATATGCAAAGCCAGTTTCTTGCCATGCAAAAATATTAATACTAATGGGTCTCTTCTTGTTAATATTTCTATGATTTATTCTAAGGTTACATGTTTACCCACCTAAAGAAAGTAATAAAGAAGAAAGCAAATACCAGTGAACTGAAGCTATTTATTAGCAGATACTTGAGCTGGGAGGCTGAGAATTTTGAGACCCCTTCGGCAACCCTAAAGTTGCCAATGATTATGATTATGTTAATGATTCTATATATGATTATGTTAATGACTCCATAATGTCAAGGGGTAATAATTAGATGAAAAGATATGATATCTGGGATTTGCTGTAAAACACTCCAGGGAAAAAAGAGAAAATATATACCTAAATATAGAGAGAAGCGATCACCTAGTCCATTTCCCTGGGTTCGAGTTTTTCTCCCTAAAAGTCTGCAGCTCCTAGCCAAGTTGGTTACTTGATTGAGTTTTGAAATCTTAAGACAAAGAAATGTACATATATTAAGATATGTAAAGATTTTTACATAAAAAAGTTGTGTAGATAGATCTAGAGATGCTTGAATTTGAGGTTCCACAGTAATGTCTTTTGCATTTAATTTTAAGACATGAAGACCTGGGGTGCCTGGGTGGCTCAGTCAGCTGAATGTCTGCCTTGGGCTCAGGTCATGATCCCAGGGTCCTGGGATGGAGCCCTGCATCCAGTTCCCTGCTCAATGGGGAGCATGCTTCTCCCTCTCCCTCTGCCTGCCACTCCCCCTGCTTGTGTTCTCTCTTTTTCTCTTTCTGTCAAATAAATAAATAAAATCTCATTAAAAAAAAAAAAAAAAAGACATGAAGCCCTGATGGAATTGTGTTCTGCCATATTCATACAACTATGTAACTCCTACAGATCTTTAAAATTAGACCCAATTGGATTTTGGATATTTCACATGGCTTCTTGTGACTCAAGGTCAGAACTTAGAGCTTCGTTCTACTAATAATCCCTTTGAGTCAAAAAATGTCTCCTGCTGTTTTTAACAGTTTCTGTAATCTTCATGATACCAATAAATGGGTTCATACCAACGTGATTAACTAACAAGCTCCATAGGAGTACTCAACAGTGTTCCCAACTTAAATTCTTAATTCTGTAATTGTATTTCTTTTTCTTTTAGACTGAAAATCTTGATTCCTAAAATAATTCACATAATCACTATGTTTATTTGTATCTAATACAAGAAAATGGTTTAAAATACAGTATTAATATGATCAATAAACCTACAGAATAAAGTCCAATATTTTTTACAAATTTTTTTTAATTTTTTTTTAAGATTTTATTTATTTATTTGACAGAGAGAGAGATCACAAGTAGGCAGAGAGGCAAGGGTGGGGGGGGGGTGGGGAAGCAGGCTCCCTGCTGAGCAGAGAGCCGGATGAGGGGGCTCGATCTTGAGATCGTGACCTGAGCCGAAGGCAGAGGCTTCAACCCACTGAGCTACCCAGGAGCCCCTATTTTTCAATTTTTTTTGAGAGAGAGAGAGAGCACATGAGTAGGTGGCCAGGGGCAGAAGGATTGGGAGAGAAAGAATCTTAAACAGCCTCAACGCTCAGCAGGAAGCCCCACATGGGGCTCAATCTCAAGATCTTGAGATCATGACCTGAGGCAGAATCAAGAGTCCCACACTTAACCAACTGAGCCACCTAGGAGCACCTTTTTTTTTTTTAAGCTGTATCCCGAACAGTTGCTCCCATGACCTCCCATGATGGTCAAACCATGTTCTGGAGCTACACTGTCCAATAGAGTGAGTGGCCAATAGCCATATGCAGTTACTGAGTCCTTGAAATTTGACTAGTCTACACTGAGAAGTGCTGCCAGTATAAAGCACACACCAGATTTCAAACAAAAGAATGTCAATATCTTATTAACAATGTAATATTAATTAATTTAATAATGATTATTATTTTGACAATATTTTCAATATTTTAGGTTAAATTAAATATATTATTAAAGTTAATTTCACCTGCTTCTCGCTCTCTTTTTTTTTAATGTGACCATTAGAAAATTTTAAATTACATTTGTGGTCCACCATCTATTTCCATTGCACAGTGCTGGTCTAGAGTCACTCATACATGTTCTGTGTGTGGCAATGGAATTCCTTTATCTGACAGATGGATTGGTGAGGTTTTTTTCCAATTTGACGGCACTGGATATCTAAAGTTAATTGTCCTAAGGTCTTAAAAGATGGAGGCTTTCTGCTATTTGAATGTTCTGAGTGCAGATGCTACTTGAGGAAAAGGGAGAATCTGCTCTTTAATTCCGGAAATCATTGTCTCCAAAGTTTTGTAAGACCTTTATTTCATGACCATTAAACCACATAAGATTTAATACCAATTCTAAGTGTAATACTCATAGATATGATTTCTGGTTGAATAAAACTTGTTCTGACCCATTTTTTTGTAGTTTCTAGTATTATTGGGACCCATGTATTTTCACATGTTCAGTTAATTTTGAATTTATCAAAATCTTGACCTAAGTGGGTACTGTTGTTTACCAGTAATTACATTTTCAGCATCAAGGTCCATGGAAAGACATTCAGGGGACAGTAACCACAGTAATTTGAGCAGGGACAGTTTAATATAAAGAATTATTAACTATTTAAAGGGGAACTAACTACTAGGAGGGAATAAAAGAGAACTCCAAAGAATACCCTAGAGCAGAGGGAGGGTATCTAAGGAACCAACTTGGGAGGGGAGGGCACCCCTACCTAAGGCTGGGACACAGACGTCATTGGGGAGAGTGTGACTGGGGCCACTGGCCTCCCCATGGCAGAGAAGTTCACTGGATTGTCAGGGCCAGAGCTGGTATACAGTCAGCACCTGAGGCCGATGGGTAGGAAACTGTGGGCCTCGGCTGGCAAGCAGGACACCCCCACAGCTGGCGTACTAGTAGGCAGAAGCTAGAGGGCAAGAAACCAGCTGTTTTTATGGTAAAATTTGCCCTCCAGCACTCCCTACTAATAAAGCTCAACATTGAGCCTCCTAGTGAAGAAATGTCTTAGTATCCAAAGCAAGGCAATGAAGGATGGATCTGGAATGAGATGGAAAGAATGGCACATCTCCTCTTAAGGTATTCCTTTGTACCGGTACAGAAAAGACTTTCCAGAAAAGAATTTTACCAATATCTTTAATGAGGTGTTGCAACTTCTGGGGGGCAATTAAGGATTTAGGCTTTTACTTTTTAAGCCTCCTTTTCTCAGATAGATCTCTGACTCAATCTGGCCATGATGAGAATATCTTTTTTTTTCCTTAAACATTTTAGGAAATTATAGTCCCAGGATCAATCTTGGAAGTTTTAGGTCATCTCTGATATATCGATCCTTAATTATACATAAGAGGAACCAAAGTGTTTAAAATTAACTGTTATGGGGGAAGTTGGAGTTCCCTTCCTGACCCAGACAAGAGCATCCATAGAACAATTGTCTAGCCTAAGGAGAAATAGGTACACCCGATTTTGAGGAGTCTGAGAGCTGAAGGGTACAACAAAGGCCAGACAGATAGTCAAACAGATACACAGCCAGGTTTTGCTTATGATGCTTGTCTGAAACAACAATGCCTTTCTGAAAAGAAACCCAGCCAGAGATGGACCTTAGATGCAGCATCCACAGGACTGGAACGCTCCGAGAGGCCCAGAGGAGGACAGGACAGTAAGACATTAAGTGGTCTCACAGCGGGCACTTGTTTCATCCTGCATTACATCTCTGCTCCTCTTGGAGTCTGTTGCTCCATACCTTGTTGACTATGCCAGATTGTTGGGGGAAGGGGATACAGAAAGATTTAAAAGCAAGATTTTATAGGGACTGATGAGGGAGCAGAAGGCTGGCTGAAGACACAAAGCGTAAGCTGACACCCTGCAACCCCCCCCTCATCCCCACTCCTGGGTGGGACAAGTGTGACGTTCTTCCAGGAAGCTCCCAAATATCTTAATGTTAATGCCTTGCTAGAGGGGGAAAAACAACCTTACCCTGACAAAGGCAAGGCCTCTGGTATCTTTCAGATCCTCTTTAGCATATGAAAGTTCTTTCAAAACCTCCCTTTTTCCTTACCTCCGCCAACCCCTTAGTATATAAGCAGCCACCCCTCACAACGCCGCCCACAGGTCCTGTCCCTGTGATTTAATAAACCACCATTTTGCACCAAAGACGTCTCAAGAATTCTTGGTCGTGGGCTCTTGACTCCACCCCACCGAACCTCACCTGTATTCCAAAACCACATCAGGGACCACACTGCAAAAGGAAGAAGGAATGCTGGTCTCACTCATTAGCCAGAGTGAGACCAGCCCCTCTAATTCCTTACATACAGAACTTAACATGCTTCCTCTGATACTGGATTCAACCCAAGGCCCCTCCAGGGTTGCTCTGTGGTCACTGGAGGAAGAGATGCCTTGGAACATTCAGGCAAGAAGGATGACATTTCTCAGGGGAGAGAAATAAGGACCTTGTTGTAAGATACCAAACTTTAAAAAAGTTTAATGTAGAGAATGGGTAGTTGTCAGAGGGGAGGGCAGGTGGGAGGATGGCTGAAAGAGGTGAAGGGGATTAAAAGCACACTTATCATGATGAACAGTTAGTACAGAATTGTTGAATCACTATATTGTACACCTGAAACTAATAAACACTGTACGTTAATTATACCTGAATAAAAAAATAATTATTTTTTAAAAGCTATTTAAAAAGGTATTTCAAACAAAACTTTGAAAAGAGATCTCCATATTTGTCCAGAAAAATATTAGAGATCGATGAAAGCATCACAGAGTTTGTTAGTTCAGAGTTTACATTTTATTTATTTTTCATTTATTTTTTTTTCCAGAGTTTATGTTTTAGAAAATGTGACTTAAAACCAGCTTTTCTCTTGAGAATAGGGTCATAGAAGATGAGCCTCTGCTCCCAAACTCCTCCTGTTCCATGGGGCACTTTACAGTTGAGGGATAACCCCTTCAAGTTTCTGCCATGCCCTGTGTCCTTTTTGCCTCTCAGTTGGCACAATGGGGAAAATCTCTAAGAGGAAAGTCACATGGCAGTGGACAGACTGCAAAGGGCTGGTAGTCAGGAGGCCCTCTACTCTCAACTCTGAAATCCATGTGCTATGGGAATTAGAGCAAATCCCTTCTCCTCTCTGGGCCTCAGGGTCCCTATCTATAAAGTTAGAGCTGTTCCAGCTCCAGGGCCGTATCAGAAAAGTCAAAGAGCTAACAGGGTCAGGATTTGGGGAAAAGTCGAAGAGAATGAGCAGCAGAGGCAAAAGCCTTTGGCCTGGTCTCTGGTATTAGCCCTGGGGAAGGTGACTCACTCTGGCCCACCCAGAATTACCCATCATTCCTGGCCCGCCACACCCATTTTCTCCCCTGACCTCCTTGGGAAGAGAATTTCTGATAAGTCATAGATGGATTGCCTTAGTCATCAATTCAATAGGAGCTATTGCTGGGAGCACAAGGAATCATGTGGGTGATTTATTTGCACCTAGTGAGCTAATCTGTTTGAAAGCTGTAAAGAGTCTTGACACACCTAGGTGGACACAGACATAGCAGTGTTCCTGTGGTCCAGGTCCGCTGCTTTCTGGGTACCTTGCATTGATCAGGTAGTATATCTGATACATTCCAACCTCTATGGGCCTCTCACTGACCTCATCTCTTCTCTTCCACCCTGTCCACATCTGTTACTCATCAGAAGACCTGCTCTGTCCCTTCTCTAACTCTCCAACATCAGATGGTTCAGTGGCTGTCAATCAATGTGACTATGACTGTGATAAAGATACCATTCCTTTTGTCCACTATTATATACAACTGTAGGCCAGCCCTTGTATTATCCTACTGCTTTATTTAACTTGCTCCACCAAAATTGCAAGTACTGTACTTCATAATATACTTTTATCTCCTAATAGGATTCTATTTTTGAAGATTACTAGAGAAGAGTTTTATATTCTGGCTTGAAAACCTTCTTTATTACACTGCATTCCTGACAAGAAACCTCCAGGAATATCTGCTCAGCCCCAGAAATTATCAGTCTTTATCTTGAATTAGATAGAATAAAATGTCTAAGTGGCATGTGAAATGAATTCACCTCTCCAAATTTCATACCCTCAGACCCTCCCAGAACATTCCCATACACGTGGGCTCTGGGAGGATAACAGGCCTCAAAATAATTCATTTTGTTCTCCCCCAGAAGTGATCCTCTTGGGATGAACTTGATCTAACTTTCCTTAGCTAAGTCAGCATGTAAGTATCCTTTGACCTGTCCAATGAGATTCAAGCTTTTGACTAGAGCTCTTTCCTTTCCTAGTTGATTTTACATGCATTCTTTCAGACTTGCAGTCTCTTTTATGGCAAAGATTGAAAGATGCATACATCTAGCTAAAAAGAAATCTGATTTTCTCTCATTGCCCAAAGCTGGCAAACAACCATCATCAAGTCCTGAGTGGGGACTCTAGGGATCTCTCCTTGTGGATGAGAGTATCTAAATGGAGGCATGTCTATGCTAGATGACCAGCTGCCAGAGGATTCTACACTGATTGATGGCTAGAAATCAGCAGTCCTGATGGTTGTTCCAACCTCAAAACTCTGTAAGACTCTATCCCATGCATGGAGAGAGACAAAGAGGATAAGCCCAAACTCCTAGAGCCCTTGTCTTTGCACTTGGTCAGATCCTATGTTAAAGGTTTCTTGTGTAGATGCAGTCTTCTTAACTTAGCTTCAGGTTCTCCAGAGAGAGAGCACACTGCATTTCTTCTGCTCTAATCTCTGCAGTATATAGCCCAGAGCTCAGCATTTAACAGGGGATCAATAGCCACCATATTGTTTTATCCTTTCAGTGGCATGCTTTAAAGTTACTATTAGAAGTAAGGTTTCACGGGGCGCCTGGGTGGCTCAGTGGGTTAAGGCCTCTGCCTTCGGCTCAGGTCATGATCTCAGGGTCCTGGGATCAAGCCCCACATCGGGTTCTCTGCTCAGCAGGGAGCCTGCTTCCCCCTCTCTCTCTGCCTACTTGTGATCTCTCTCTCTGTGTCAAATAAATAAATAAATCTTAAAAAAAAAAAACAAAAAACACAGTGTCTCACCATCCCCTTTAAAAAAAAAAAAAGAAGTAAGGTTTCAGGGATATGGAGATACAGTTAAGACATAGTCCCTACACACACACACACACACACACACACACACACACACACACCAAACATCAGAGTTTAGCAAGACTGACTTGTAATAACAGAATTTATAACACTGTTATGGATGTTGGCCTACCCATATACCACAGTTATGGGTGACAAAAGTTCAAACAAGGAAACTGTACATTTTTAGTTGGTGAGATGTGTTAAGGAAGACTTGACAGATGAGATCCTTTGGACCTGGGACTCAGATGATTAGTGTCTTAACAGATGAAAAGTGAATAATGAAAAACTTAGATAAGTAGAACACTCCACTCAATGACTGCAGAATACACATCATTCTCAAGTGCATATGGAGCACTCTCTAGGACAGACCATGCTCGGCCATAAAACAAGTCTCAAGAAATTTAAAAGAACCCAGATATAGTCCCACTGAGAAACAACTATTAGCTGTCTATCTTGTACTGCAACACAGGGAAGGACTGACTACTGACCCGCCACTGGTAATACGAGCCTCTCTGCCGACAGGAGGATGGAGTAAGGACGGGTTCAGCAGACATAAGAGTGCCTGTGCCCAGGTAAGCACCTTACAGAAATGGCATAGCTACCTACAGCACAGGAACACTTACAATACCAGCCTGCTATCTCATGAACTGCACTCATTATAAGGGCCGGTCGCTTATGTCAACTCAGCCCAACTTCTGGAAGTTGGGGACATTATGCCCCTCCTCCTCCAAGCAAAGGAAGGGGTAGGCTCACCTGCAGAGGACACATGGTATACTGATGGCAGATGCCAGGGAAACCCGCCTCTTAGGCATTCCTCTGCCATCCAACTAGATTCTAATGTACTTTGGTTTGAAGAAGGAACTAAATGAAGTAGTCAGTGGGCTGAGTTGAGTGTTATAGATTGTGTTGACACATGAACCCATGCCCACTGATTTGTGATCTGGTTACTGACAGCTGGGCAGTGTGGAAAGGGTTAACAACATGGATGCTGCAATGGCACAAAGGAAGCTGAGCTATATTAAACAAAGCCCTGCAGGGAGCAGACCTCAGGAAAGATATTTGGGGTGTATGCTGATGCAGCTGCCCAAGTACGGCACATGTCCGCTTACTCCCCACCTACACTGCCAGGCAATCATGAAGCAGATGCGCTAGCCTGGGCAAGAGCCCTTCTGCTGGAGGGAAATTTGACTCTGTCTGACGCAGTAGGATGGGCCCACTATAAATCAAAGCACTGAGGTCTCCCAAACTACTTGGGAAATAGTAAAAAGATTACATTTGCCTTTTAAAAATTTAGAAAACTTATGAGCTGTTGACAGACTTCCCCCAGTGCCACCTCAGGCAAGGGCTGTTGTGCCAATACCCCGGGCACACTGGGCAGGTTACATGCCCTGTGTCTCACTGGCATATAGATTACATAGGCCTTTTGCTGGTATAGGAAGGGCACAAATTACCAGTATCAATCTGGAGGATATTTACTGTTCCTCCCCCACCCTCTAAACACATGAGAAAAACACGCAGTAAACTAGATAGATACTTCCCCCCAAAAAGCAAATGACCAATGAACACATGAAAAGAAACTCAACATTATTAGCCATCAGGGAAATGCAAATTAAAATCACAATGAGCTACCACTTCACACCAACTGGGATAGTCATAATCAAAAGATAGACGATGACATGTGTTGGTGTAGATGTGGAGAAACTGGAACACTCATGCATCGTTTTTGGGAACGTAAAATGATGCAGTTACTTTAGAAAACAATTTGGCAGTTCCTTAAAAAGTTAAACATAGGGGCGCCTGGGTGGCTCAGTGGGTTAAAGCCTCTGCCTTCAGCTCAGGTCATGATCTCAGGGTCCTGGGATTGAGTCCCACATCAGGCTCTCTGCTCAGCGGGGAGCCTGCTTCCCCCTCTCTCTCTGCCTGCCTCTCTGCCTACTTGTGATCTCTCTCTCTCTCTCTCTCTGTGTCAAATAAATAAATAAAATCTTAAAAAAAAAAAAGTTAAACATAAAGTTACCATATGATCCGCCCAAGCATATACCCCCCAAAATTCAAATCATATGTCCCAAGAAAAAAACACTTACATGAGTGTTCCCAGTAAGTTTATTCATAATAGCCAGAAAGAAGAAACAATCCAAATGTTCATCAATTGATGAATGGATAAACAAAAATGTGGACTATCCATGCAGTGGAATATTATTTAGCCATTAAAAAGTAATGAAACACCTATTCATGCTACAATATGTATGAACCTTGAAAACACTGTACTAAGTGAAAGAAATCAGACACAAAAGTCCACATGTCCTAATTCCATTTTTATGAAATGTCCAGAACAGGCAAATCTATAGAGAAATAAAATAGACTGATGGTTATTGGAGGGGTCTAGGGTAGAGAGGGTAACAGGGAGTGATAAAGAATGTCACCTATATTTGGCATGATGGAATGTTGTTCTGAATCAGATAGCAGTGATGTGGCGATGGTTGTACGATTCCGTGAATATGTTAAAAACCACTAAACTGTAAACTTTGAAGGGGTGAATGTTATAGTATGTGGATTATACCTCAGTGTTTTAAAACTCAAATAAGTCACAGAATCAGAATCAGTGTGATATACTTAATATAGAACAAAGCACAACTAATCACCCTTATTAGCTTGTTTGCTGTGATAATAAAAGAGAAAAGCAGAGCACAAAGTTCAATAGATTTCAGTAATCAATTCTACAAAAGTTAATGGAGTTCTTGCCATCCTATGCAACTGTGCTAGTTGTTTCAGAGGGTACAAATCTGAATGGTCCTCGGCTCCTCTCTAAGGGTCTTAGAAGCTAATTGAGAGGCTTAGAAGAGGACACAGTGGACTGACAGCCCAAGCAGGGTTGGTTGTGCTCATCTACGCTAGCATGGCTTGTCAGAGCAGGCCACCAGCTTCCAGTCCTGGGAGCCACAGACAGGCCTCCCTGGAAAGTGAATGACTGGTGAGAGGAAGGCTAACAAGCTACCCAGGAAAGAGACACTTGAATAAATTATAGAATGAAATCACACCTTGACCTCCCAGACAAAAGAGAGCAGTTGTGGACCCTTCTGTCTGGGGCCCCTGACTGAGAGGGAAGGATTGGGCCAGCTTACTCTGACCCCTGACCTAATCTTAGTTCAAGTTCTTCTGGGCAAGGGACAGGGGAGAGGGTACGTTAAGAAGCAGGAAAACATGAGTCATGATGCAATAGGGTTTATCAGAGATTAAGAAAATGAGGGGGAGGGGGATAACTTTTGAAAAGTACAACCTGGGTGGAAAGAGATGGTCCCACTTTAGCAAAGTGATGGAGAGTAGAGACAAAGCCTGGCCTGTGTGAGGCCTGATGGAATAATGGGGCCTAGCTTGGTACTGAGTGATAGGAGATAGGACAGCATCACACACAAACAGCAGACTGAGCATGATGGCTTACTCATGTTACAGGAACAGCAGTGTGGAAGAGACACAGCCAAAACCAAAGGGATGGGAAGAGACAAAAGTCCGGGACATTGTGGATACAGCAGGAAGATTCTAGCCTTCATGATGGGTGCAGATTGGAGTAAAAACTCGTCTGTTAATCACCATTTATATCATTAGCTGTGCCTCCCTGACTCTTCCCCTGTGTGAGTTTGTGGGCCCTGGGAAACTGAGGTTACACAGAATACAAAGCAAAACGTTAGAAATGCTCCAAGGCAATACAAAGTGCTGGGGAAAGGAGTGTGTTTCAAAAGAGGAAGAGTGGAGATTGGGAAAGATTTTACTCATAAAGGTAGTAGCATATGAACTTGAAAGGATGTGAAAGATTAAAAAAAAACTGCTTCCTGGTCACAGTAATATTTAGTTTGAGAAGTATAGAAAAACACGAAGAAAAAAACGAAAATCATAAATTATTCTACTACTCAGATAAAAGAACCATTAACATTTGAGGGATTTATCTTTCCTCATTTTGTTTATTTATATCTGTCTATAAATACCTCCATCTAACTTCAAAGGCATATAGATATGAAAGCACACTGTGTTTGTGTACATCTATATACACGCACACATATATATATATATTTTTAAAGATTTATTTGAGAGAGAGCACAGAGGGAGAGTGAGAGGGATAAGCAGACTCCCTGCTGAGCAGAGAGCCTGACTTAGGGCTCAATCCCAGGACCCTGAGATCATGACCCGAACTGAAGGCAGACACTCAACTGACTGAGCCACCCAGGTGCCCACACACATATATTTTTATATTTCAAAAAACACTTGTGATTGATAAGGATTCTGACAGGGAAACAGAAGGAGAGACAGAGAACAAGAACAGACAGGGGAAAAGAGCACTGGAAGGCAATGGAGCATTCCAGAAAGAGCATTAACTAAACAGGACTGGCTTCAAATCCTGCCTCTGCCTCTATGGAAACTATAGCAAGTTACTTCATTGTGCTGATCCTCAGGTTCCTCGTGTGTAAAATGGGTATACCAATATTTACATGATAGAGCCCCTTTCATGATCAGAGACATGACTGTGTCGAGTGCATAGCAGTGTGCCTAGAGAATGGTGGGCACGGAGCAGGTTGTTTGGGCTGCTGCATGTGGCTCTGCTTGCTCCTGCTGTGAGATACTTGCAGGTAATGGGGAGGTCAGAAACAACTCACTCACTGTAGCCCATGGATCACAAGGATTCCAGATCTCAGCTAACTGTGAGAACAAATTAGCCAGAAGTGGTAATAAATCTTTTAAAACTACTTACAAGTCCATTCAATTTCTAGAGAAATCACTGTCTAGTACACACACCACAATCAGCTGTCTCACTGCAAGGGATTTCCCTCTGATCAGCCCTATCACACTGGGCAACAGGCCAAGGTTACTAGGCTACCAAAAACTACCAAGGTCATGTTTTTAATGGTTATTCTAATATTCTTCATGCTTGAAAAATTCCTCTGGCCCTCATAAGCAGAAGTGGCTGAAGGACTATGACGGCTAATACTTGACAGCTGATTCACTGAGTGAACTTGGGTCAGACAGATAATCTTTCTTTTCCTGTGTCTCCTGAAACAAAGCAGGCGGATTCCTGTCCCTGAGCAAAAGCATCAGCATAGGGAGAATAACTCAGGGCCACCAATTTGGGTGAAGTGTCTGTTTGCATATCCATTTTTCTGCAAAGCTATAAAAGTAATTGTGCATCCATCTCTGGTGAAGGACACCATTATCCTGTCCTCACTATGATTCGGATCATTTTAGCTATCAGCTACATTATGAGCCCTTGATTCATTAAGCCATCGAGGCAAACAGATGGTGCCTTGTAATCAGGGTAAGGGTAAAATGACTTGGAGAGCCTGGAGATCAGTCAACAAAAACCTATTTGCAATGCCATTGAGGATGGCAATGCCTCCCAGAAGAGGCACCTCATTCTCAGAGAATTAGCAGACTGTAAAAATAGCCCTAAATCATTGTTGAGAGAGACAGAGTGAGGGGAAGCAGAGAGGCAATCAGTATCCAAGGCAGTAGGGGAGAAGCAAGGAGGGGCTGTGACAGGACGACTGTGTAAAGGGTGGGTGACCAAGAGAATTAAGAAGCCACGGGAGGGGGCGCCTGGGTGGCTCAGTGGGTTAAAGCCTCTGGCTTCAGCTCAGGTCATGATCTCAGGGTCCTGGGATCGAGCCCCGCATTGGGCTCTCTGCTCAGCAGGGAGCCTGCTTACCCTCTCTCTGCCTACTTGTGATCTCTCTCTCTGTCAAATAAATAAATAAAATCTTAAAAAAAAAAAGAAGAAGAAGAAGAAGCCATGGGAACCCACAGGCCCCGCCTGGCTACTGCAGCCCCCGTAGCTGAGATGCAGCCCATGTCACTGAACTCAGATATTCACCTTTGCAAAGAGGCTGCAAAGAGACCATCATTCAGCCAGTACTTACTGGAGGCCTCCCATGTACAGGACGCCACTAGGCTAGTGCTGTGGGCGATACAAAGATCCCTGAAACAGAGACTCTGCTGCCAGGTTGCTGGCAAGCCAATGTTCACATATAACCACGGTACTCAACATCATGTCAAATGCCAGGAAGCAGCTAGGGAGGGAGCCCAGGGAGAAAATCATGTTTATCCTCTGATAGAAAGAGCTATTTGCTTATGATAAACAGAAAACTTTTGCTTCCAGTAATCAACTGTGTTTTCGTATAACTTTGTTCCATATCTGTGCAAATACAGATCATAAAAATAAGGCAATCTTTTAGTTATGTAGATTATTTAAGATGATAAGTTTTCTAATTTAAAAAATCAGGATATAAAACATAAAATTGAATATTTTCTATTAAAGGGCATATTTAATAACAAAATATATAGAATATAAAATTATATAAATGTTTAAGAAGGAATGATTGTGTTGTTAATCCCAAATCCGAGTATCTTCAAAACAAAGCCAACAGGCAGGAGAGCTTCAGCTAAGTTAGGGGAAGTTTGTGCCTCCTCACCCCACCTGCCCATCTCCCCTGCTCCCTCCCTCAAAGAACAAAAAAGGAATTTGAGGAGCTGTAATGAATCTAAGATCCATTTTTTTTTGTGTGTGTGACAATCTCACAGCTTCTTATTTGAAAATATTGTCAGTGAAAACAGTCTTGTGTTCCACCTAAGACAATGTAAATGCATTTCCTTGTTTGATCTGTTTAAGAGCTTTCCTGTATAAATAATCCTCCTAACATCACTACATACAGGAGTCAGGCAAATTTGGGCCAGTTTGGTCAGAACACATTACTCTGAGAGTAAAGGCAGAGTCTCATCTCTGCCTTAAATCTTCCCACAGAGCTTCATAGGGCTGGCCCCTCATCATTCAGTTCTCTGCTCAGATGTCACTGGCTGGATATGGAGAAAGGAGGAAGTTGTGGCAAGGATTCATCCAGGTTTCATATTTGGTTAATGGGATGGATAGCTGTTCCACCAACCAAGTCAGGGAATTTAGGAGAAAGTACTTATCAGGAGGGGAGTGTCATGATTAATTCAATTCATTTATGGACATGTTGTGGAATCTGTGGACTACTGAGGTAGAGACGTCCAACACACAATTGAGTATAGAGTTCTAGAGCTCAGGCAGAGAGAGGACAAGAGAGCACCAGTATACAGATGAGAATAAAAAACCATGAGGGTACATGAGATCATCCCAAGAGGAGAAAAGAGAGTAAGAAGGAAAGCGCAAGAACAGAATCCTGGAAAACACCAACATTTAAGGGACAGAGGAAGTGAATTCAGTGATAGGAACTAAGAAAGAATGGCCAGATTGCAAGAACCAAAAGAAAGGTGTCAAGAGAGGATTCACGGTGTCAAGCATGGTAGAGGAGTCAAGTCATATATGCGCTAAGAAACTGAATTATATTCACTGAATGATGTCCTTCACCATTGTAGCCCTAGTGTGACAGGAATAGAAACCAGTAGGTTAAGCAAAGAGTGATGTGGAAATAATACGTATACATACTTTATTCTCCTAAGCCAGGGTGAGAGAAAATAGAGCAATAACTACAGGAAGGATTAAGAAACTAGGATGAGGCTTTTTATAAGTAGAAGAATCTTGGGTATGAGAAGCCTGTAACAAGAGAGAACAAGCAAAATTACAGATGAGAGAGCAAACATTGACAGCTGAGGTGGAAGGAAATGATGGAATCCAGTACAGGGTGACTGGCGTTCAGTGGGAGAAAGGCACCCAAGACCAAGAGAAATGACCGAGGTGGATGCAGGTAAGCTCAGAGGTGGGGGCAAAGGGCAAAGGGAGAGGCGAGAGAAGTTCTCAGTGCTCTCAGTGGAAAGGGTTAGTGGGGATATCAGGGGAAAGGAAGGTGAGGCTGAGCAAAGATAAATAAACGATGACTTACATGGTTCAGGAAACTTATAGGTCTAGAGAAGAAAAGTAATTTGTTTAAGGTTGCATTGCTGGTTACTGCTTAGGAATATGGCAGCAAGAGGGAGGGGGCTGGTTTAGAGAGGGGAACTAACATGTACTGAGTGTCTATTATGTCCCAAGCACTGTTCTTGGTATCTTATATAGGGTTATTTGGATCAGACAGTGTAACCCTAGGAGGTACATATTAATATCCCCATTTTGTTGGTGAAAAGTTGAGGTTCCAACAGGCTAAGTAACTTGTTTAAGGTCATAATGCTAGTAAGCATTCAAGTCAGCATACAAATCCATGTCTTTTGATTACATGCAAGTAGCAATCCTGGGGAGACAGTCTAGTCCCCCTTCCACTCCACCACATTTTTTCCCCTTGGTACTTGTTAAGAAGAGTGTTGCTGCCTGGAACAATAATAAGTAATACTAAGTCCATTAGTAGAAAAATCAATTCGAGACTAAAACATTTAAAGTATAATATGTTTGTTCACTACAGAAAATATCACTATCTAAACACACAAACCCTACTGCCCTATTGGTTACTTATAGGAAAAATGTTTTAAATGGTTGAATGAAACCAATGATATAAAAGTAGGAGAGAGTGTCAGCTGAAGAGATAAAGGAAAGGTGCCTAATAGTTCCTTGATTCTGCTCTCCTAAAGTCTGGTTGTGAGCACCTTTATTTATGATTTTTATGCAAATCCTCTGTAACCAAAAGACTTTTAAAAATGGAAACTACGCAAACACATACACACAAGTAAACTACCAGTTGCGTTTACAGCTTAGCTAAGCTGAACTGACAGGAATTCACACACACACAAACAAAACCAGAAGTGTCAAAATAATTAACATATATAGCATTTACTATATATGCTGGACAATGTTGCAGTTTTACAAATCATTTGAGCCTCCCCAGAGTCCTATTATGTAGGTCCTATTACTGTACAAGTAAAGAAACTGAGGCACAGAATGATTAAGTAACTTGCTCAATACCACATAGCTTGTAAGCAGCAAAGCAAGCTCCAGAGTCTGTGGTCTTAAACACTATCGTACTGCCTCTCCTAAAATTTAAAAGTGGTTGTGACTTTCCTTCCTCTGGAGAGCTTTGAGATTGTATTTTATAACTATTTTTCCTAAAGGGCAGAGTGATGGACTAGGTACCTCAGACTTAATGTTCTGAAATATATTAAGTTGCAAAAAAGAGAAATTGTCATACCCAAGCAGAACATGGTGGTCTGATATGATCGGCAGCTGCTCCTGGGGGGAAAAATAGCATTTCTTACAAAACACTTAAAAGACTTACATAAGCAGTCCAGGGAGAGATCCAATTACTTTTTGCCATAGGAGATTCTGTTGTTTGCTTAAAAGCTCCTACCTTGTGGGCTAACTTTAAATAAAACTTCAGGGGCGCTTGGGTGGGTAAGTCGGTTAAGTGTCTGCTTTTGGCTCTGGTCATGATTCCAGGGTCTTGAGGCTCCCAGCGCAGTGGGGAGTCTGCTTCTTCCTCTTCCTTTGTGTCTGCCGCTCCCCCTGCTTGTGCTCTTTCTCTGTCGACATAAATAAATAAAATTTAAAAATAAATTTTTAATTTATTATTAAATAATTAAATGACTTAAATTTAAAATAATTAAATAAATAAAACTTTAAAACATGCTATTAATGTGCCTGGGGAGTTTTTTTGTTTTTTTTTTAAACGAACAGCTTAAGTACTATTCCATGACTCTGCAAAGCGTAAAAGGTACAAAACTGTAGCACATTATGAGTAGCCCTCCAGGGCAGTCCTCTAACATGGAATTTTATGATGGTCTGGGCCTTGACAGTTCTCCCTGGGAACTGCTTGGTAAGGACAATTGCTGCTTCAAAGCAGCAGTCCTTGTCCAGGAGGTTAGAGGGATGACACCCCTGCATGTAGCAGCCTTCCATATCCTTGGGACGAAGGATGTGGCCTCAATACAAATAATATAATGAGCTACATACTGAATAGTTTTTAATTTTCTGGCTGAGTAATACTGATATTCCCTTTCTAATCCATTCTACTTCACTACAAACTACCTCAAATATATTCTTGTCGGGCACCTGGGTGGCTCAGTTTGTTGGGTGACTGCCTTCGGCTCAGGTCATGATCCTGGAGTCCCGGGATCGAGTCCCACATCAGCCTCCCACCTCCATGGGGAGTCTGCTTCTCCCTCTGGCCTTCTCCCCTCTCATGCTCTCTCTCTCACTCTCTCTCTCTCAAATAAATAAATAAAATCTTAAAAAAAAAAAAATATATATATATATATAGTGTATATATATATATATTCTTGTCAACATCCTGCTCCAAAACCTTCAAGGGCCACGTAACAGAATACTACGCAAGTTAATCAGCATTTAAAGTCCTCTCCCATGTAGCTTAAACCTACTTCCCATTATTCTGACTCTGGTTTAGTCACATTGTTTTTTCCTTTCCCCACTCATTGTCTATGCTGGAGCTACAATCCCATAGTCTACTGCTATTCTTCTGCTCACTGTTTCCTCTTTCTGGAAAAGTCTCCCAACTTATTTACATGCTAATCATCATTCTTCAAAGTTCACTTACTCAAGCCCTAGTCCCAAGAAGCCTTTTCTGAAACTGCACACTCACTAGGGTATCTACCTGAAGTTGCATTCAAAGCACTTATCATAAACTATGATGTTTTTCTATACCTCTTCCTTCTACCTAAAAAGATTATAAATCATCTCAGAGAAGGGACTAAGTCTTTAACTTCTGAATTCAGTACAGTACCCACACGATATACATGTCCAGTGATTGCTGAAAGGGACTTTGAACTGTGTTTTTAAAAACATCTGCAGGTATTATCAATTTGTTCAAAAGGTTTAACATTTGGTTTAGACAAAATTCCACAAAGATCACAAAGTAGTTTTAAGAAAGATATAAAAAAAAAAAACAGGTAATGTAGTTTAAGCTGGGCCTCAGCATCTGAGTTTAGAAGCCCATTTCTCTTATAGTAAGAGAAACCTGTATATACAAACATGTGTAGACTGCTACATGAACATGAGAAGTTACAAAGACTCTCTAAAGCGGGGAAATTAGCAAAATAGGCAGATACTGCTTGTGCTGTCTTCTCTTCTATAAACTGCAAGTGGGTTAGTTTAATACATGAAAACCCAAATAATTTTTAATGTCTTCTGTATCAATTATACTTCCAAATGACAGAGTACGGTGAATAAAATAATACATTATGTACATTTGTTACCAATTATGTTTACATTACGAAAGATGTAATGGTTTGTTAGTTGTCACTGTCCTTTTCTTGAAACACAATATGGAATAAAGTGTAGCAGAATAATTTCTATTAAAAAATCTTCTACATTATCTGATTGTCTCAGATATTTATGATTATCATTTACCAAGATTTTGGTTTCTAAATATCGATCAGAGAGAGGTAATTTCTCATACAAACAGGGCAGGGTCTGCCTCTTTCCATACAATTCGCAGCCCAGGAATTTTTTTTTTAAAGCAATAGCACTTTTAAAGTACTTTTCATGCCAGGCACTGTGCTAACACTCCACGTATTATTTCCTCATTAACCAACACCACTGTTATCTCCATTTTACAAATGAAGAAAGTGAAGTTTTGAGAGGTAAAGCCCTCGGTCAGGACTACTACGTGGCCAGCCTGGGGCTGACACTCAAGTTTCCCCGATCCCAAATCTCATTTTCTGGAAATGAGTAAATTACCAAACATTATTTTGATTTATACAAATCCCCTTCAGGAATGAATACGCTCATAGCGCTGTCAGCCTTTGTATTTCCAGAGTCACAGGACTTAATAATGACTTGCCTTCATATTCAAGTCTCTCAGGCTCTTTTGTCGTTTTAAGTATCCTAAGTAAGTCCCTGATTATTCCTACGTATTTTTGCAGCCCTCCCAGTGGGCTCCTACTGAGCCCAAAGACAGTGTTCCGAGAGAGATGGGCATGAACCAGACAAAATATGTACCTTCAAGTAGCTGAAAGCATACCATATAATCAAGGTATGGGTTTTTAATTCATCATCCATAGCATGAATGTTTCCTACATGTGTCTTAATTATGAGACAAAAGATTTTCAAAATCCGGAACCCATCACTTAGTTCCTACCTGTGTGGTACAGCATTGGCAATATGCCTCAATTCGCGGTTCTACTACGGGATTCTAACTTAACCCCAACTTCCCTGTGGCACAGTCGTTGATGCTTTGCATCAATTCTCCATACTGACTATCTGTCATACGAACAAACTAGGGGTTCTGTCTCCGGAAGTTCACTGTCACCAGGGGCCACTGACACTTCTTTCCTAAGAGAAACCTCCCCCTTTCAGGGTGAGGTCTTCTCTAGCGACTCCATGCTTGCGACTGATGGCTGCCCCTCACCACAATGTAAACCCCAAGAAAGGCTCCGCGAAAGGCATGTTCTCGGCAGCACATAACCACAAGAGGAACGGAACAGACGAGCGCTCCGTCGCCCCACCAGGCAGGGACGTCCTCCCCCGAGCCTCCCAAGGACTGGCTGCGGCCGAAACCCCCCAGGCCCGGCCCCGCCCCGCCTCGCCCGCGCACGGAACACAATGTTCGCGATGCTCGCCGCCGCTGCACGAAGGAAAAAGTGCGACAGAAACATGAGGTTCCGCCGGGCTAGCAGCCAGGCGCGCTGAAGAGCGCTCGCGCGCAGCCCTGACGGCAAACTCTCATCCAGGACGAGATCCCTACGCGAGAGCCGGGGACGCGGAGCCACCGCCCACTCGTGCCGCCCCAGCCAATCCGGGACCTGCCCTTCCTACCGCGCACACGCACGCACCCACCGCCTGCAGACCCCTGGCTTCTGATTGGCTAGGGCTAGGTGTGGGCGGGACGAGAAGAAGCCGGCTGGACGGCGAGCCTGGGCGAGAGCCAGAAACCAGTGGGAGCGCAAGTCCTGTGGTTGTAGGTATGTGAAGATTGAGCGAGTCCTAGGAGCGGAGGATACCCGACCGTGGGGCGGGAAGAAGTGCGGCAGCGCTTGGCTGGGCCGAGAGCGCCTTGGGAGTGGTGGGGGTGGTGGGGGCTGCGGGGCCGGGAGGAGGGGGACGATGGCCGGGTTGAAGGGGGCGAGTTGGAATTGGTGAGTCTCGGGCCCTACCTCGTGGTTCAGGGAAAGTTGGGGGGTCTGATGGCCTGTCGGATGAGGGGATGAAGTAGAAGCTTGTGGAGTGAATCGTGGCCGAGAGGGAAGACTCGCGGAGGGAGCAGTAATGAGAGAGCCGTGGAGGAGGCCGGGGCCGACTTCAGGGAGCCGGTAGCACGGATAATACCCGGAGCAGGGAGCCTTCCGGAGAGCGGGCCCGCGCGGTGGATGAGGAGGGATTGGGAGGGCAAGCGCTCCGGCCTTGGAGTCCAGACAAGGTCACGGGAGGAGACGGGGGGTGGGGCGGTGGGGCGGTTCGAAAGGTTGAGGGCGTAAAACCACACCACCCTACTCGTCTCCACGACCCCGGGTTTCCTCCCATCCTGGGCGACCCTCTCCTACCCTGGCAAGGTAAGAAGGCCTCAGGCTCTGTATAAAGCATCTATGACGTAATTTAAATTTCATCCTGAAAGCTAAACCAGCCAGTGAGAGATTATTAGAAAACAGCGCGGGTTTAGATCGGGAGCAGCTGAAATGATTCGGCAGTGTTACTCACCTTTCTCCCTTGTATCACGGGTGTGGGCAGCAGCTAGTTCCCTCTGTGGGGTAATCCCCACCGCAGGATTTATGCTTCGAGAAGTACCCAGGCACTTTCGAGTTTGACCGGTTTGGATGGAAAAGTTCAGACAGACTGAAGTGGCATCAGGCCCCAGCATGACACAAGTTTGAGTCCTGTATACCAGGGCATCTGTTACTTCCTTGTGCCCCAGAATCAATCGAAGGGGGCTTCTTAAAATACAGATTGCTTGGGTCCCCTGCCCCATACCCTCTGAATCAGAATCTCCGGGGTGGGGCCTTTGCAGCCATTTTAAACAAGCTGACAGGTGACTGATGGAAAATCAGAATTTGAAGCCCTTGTTAGTAGTTGCGCTGTGACCAAAATGACAGGCTGTGAAGATCCTTCAGTCGGTTACATCACCTCACGCTGGGCAGCTCATCTTCCCTGACGTCTTTTCTAGGTTCCCATGCATTTGGAAAGGTCTGCAGTAGTATCTTACTAAGTTTAGAGAATAATTACTGTTTTCACACTGGCTTTGAATATCATCTGGTCATGGTGCCTCCTTTTGTACAGAGATCTGGGTCAATTGCTATGGGCGCTTGAGAAAAAGGAAAATCTAGAAATGGTGCTAGTGAAAAAGATCTATTCAAAGCAGAGTTGAAATTGGTGGATGAGTTAAGTCACTAGGGAAGAAAGTTCCATTTAATTTTAGGCATGACTTGCATATTTTTTACAATTCAAAGAAATAAATGCAGGCTTCTGTTAAGGAATGAATCTTAATATTTTCCAGATTAAGTATATTACCAGCATCATAAGATTGGTGCTTTGGCAATATATGGTCAATCAGAAGAACTCTGGACTGTGTGTCAGGCGATCTGGGTTCTAATCCTCCCTTGCTAGAGATACATTCTTGGTGTCGAATAATTCCTATAACCCCTTTTCCATCTGTAAAATTAGGCTATTGGAGTGGATTAATCATCTGGGTTATTATCAAATTATATGATTCTTAGTTAGTGATCCTGATACTTTTAAAAGTTAGCCATTTTCAATTTGCATGACTGTAAACCATGAATACTTGGGAAACTTTCAGATGATTAGGAAGAGAATTCTCAAAATTATATGCAAGGAGTGTTGTGAATATATAGTATATTAGGTATAAAAATATAATTTGAAGTATAGTATAATCTGTGGTGTGAGTGTTGGACTTTTTATATCCCTCTTTATTAATTTTGTCTTTAAATGTGCCACAGGGTGTTGTCAATCAGAGATAGGTTATCTTTAGTCATTGAAAGCAAATAATGACCACATGGTTACCCCCACACCCTTGTTCTTACCCTAAGGATTACTTTCTGAAAACCAGATCAAATGTCCTATTCATACAAACTTCAGATTCTGTATCATAGATGAGGAGTGGGGATGAGTGGATTTTCTTCTTTTATATACAGGAAAGAGACTGCCATCCTCTTCCTTCCTGAAGGAGGGAGAAAAAGCTTTTGCTCCATTGATGTGTTGAACAGTTATACTGATCCAGATGTGAGAGATTAGAGGAAAGACCACTGGCTTTCTTGTTTTTAAAGATAATTCCCAATTGACTTCTTAGTTTAGGAATAATTAAGGCAAAGGAAGAAAACATGCATATATCTGCAAAAGGTGCTAGTTTTTAAAAGTGGATTGTGTTACAGTTTTGTCTCCTGTGGTTGCAAGGAATGAAGACCTACTCAAGTCATTTCTTCTTTCATAAATAAAATACAAGAAATAAGCACTTAGTCACATACAGTTTGGCATATTTCTCACTGACCAAACTCTACAAATGTGTATACTTGTTATTGTTTTCACTGAATTTTCCTAAATTAACTGAGAATAATTTTAATTGTTGAAATATATTATTTTTAAATTTATTCAACAAATATTTTGTGGTATGCTTACTACATGCTAAGCATCATGCCAGGCAGTGGAGATGGATACAAGCAGGACATGTATAGCCTGCTAACTTCCAGGATTCTAGCAAGAGAAACAATTAAACAGGCATATATAAGAGAGAATTATTTTAAAGAAAGCAAGGGGTCCTATAGGACTGCGTAATCAAAGCAATGATCGTAAACTTAGAGGAGACTTCCAGTGAAAGTTAAAGATAACCTGAAAAATGAGAGGAATTAGCTAGGAAAAATAGTATCTGAAGGAGATGAAATGGGAAGCAAAGTGTTAGGCAGAGAAATCAGCTGGCACAAAGGCACTGAAGTATAGAGGATATTTTTGACAAATTTAATGTAATTAGATGGGTTCATTGGCAAGAAAGGTGGAAGGAGAGTCTGTGATAAACCCTCATGACTTTGAGAAGCTTGTGGTTAGTTTTGAAAGCAACAAATAAGCACATACTAGCCTAAAATGCAGTCTTTAATCTCTCTAGTCCATTTATGTAGTTTCTTGAAGGCCAGTCTCAAATATTTCTCTGTGAAAGTTCCCAAGCCTACTTTAGCTAAAAGATACCACACTCTAAATTCAGTTCTCATTTTCTGTTTTGCTCCTGCAAGTAATCATACTCTATCCTGTCCCCACTTTTTTTTTTTGAAAAAAAAAAAAGATCTAATTTTTAACCATTAATTATTTCAGTGTTTAACTCTTCACACATATAGTGAGGGTCCTGAACCTAGAGCTTGTTGAACCTTGTATACAATAAAAGCTGAGTAAGTAGGGGTTTATTCAGTTAGCAGGTAACGGGGTACAAAAATAGAAGAGAAAGACTAATTCTAATCTGAGTTTCCTCTTACTTAGCTGTGTGATGCTGCACAACTCCTCTGGATTAAGGATTTCTTTGTCAGATGACAGAATTGGATTCTTCTCAATGGGGATGGGGGCTTAGAAGGATGATTTCACTTTTCAAACTAAGCACTACGCCTACCTCTAGAGTTGGATTTTCTTTGAGGGTCTTACTTATAACTAACACCCCTGGAATAGCAAAGTGTTGAATGAGAGTTATTATTGAAGGGAATATGATGCGTGATGCAAACGAAAAACCCAGAAGTGAAGGTAAGATGTTATATGGGTAGTGAGATGGGCAGTTGACTTTTGAAGTTATTGTGAGTGACACTAATCAGACTTGTACACTTAAATGTGTTTGACTCTCTTCTTTTATCTATGGGTAACATTTATGGGCGGTTTAAATCAGCTCAGTGAAGAAGGAAGTATATACATATTTATTGTGACTAAGGTGAAACTGACTTTGTTATTTTCTCATTGTGATAGAACATCTATTAAATAGCTTCTTGTGTAAAAGGAGATGACTGAAAAAGGGAGAATGGAGTCTTTGGTCTTTATAAAAGAAGGTAGAGAATTTTAAGAGGGAGGTCCTGGGAATGTAAGGTACGTAAAAGAAAGTAGAGCTGAAGCTTAGGAGACATTCATTCATTAAGAAGACCCTGAGGGGGACGCCTGGGTGGCTCAGTCGGTTAAGCGTCTGCCTTCAGCTCAGGTCATGATCCCAGGGTCCTGGGATAGAGTCCCGCATTGGGCTCCTTGCTCAGCGGGGAGCCTGCTTCTCTCTCTGCCTGTGTCTGCGGCTCTGCCTGCTTGTGCTCTCTCTCTCTCTGACAAATAAATAAAATCCTTAAAAAAAAAAAAAAAAAAAAGAAGAAGACCCTAAGGGTCGTTCAGTTTTTTTGCTGCAATGATGTTAAAAATGGTAACCCTAAGTTAAAAACAAACAAACCCGAAAGGCTATATTATGTTCAGTTGAACATAATATTGCTCAAAAAGAGGCATTTCTAGCAATAGTATTTAAAATAAAAGCTTTATCTTTTTTTTAAAGATTTTATTTATTAGAGAGAAAGCGAGACAAAAGTTATTTCAATTAAAAAACTTTCACTGTTATCAACCATATGGTGCTAAAAAGCACTTGGGTGCCCCATAGCTTAGTCGGTTAAGCGTCTGACTCTTGATCTCAGCTCAGGTCTTGATCTCAGGGTTGTGAGTCCAAGCCCCACGTTGGGCTCCATGCTGGGTGTGGAGCCTACTTAAATATAAATAAATAAAAATAAAAAGGAATTGGTTGTATGGTATGAACATCAAAACAATAGGGGGGAATAAATACAATTCTTCCTAAAGGTAGCTGTGGGTTAAAAATACAGTTGATATCTAAAAAATACTTTTTAAACTTCATGGACAACATACCAGGTTTTTATGTGGAAAGCAGGAGTATTGTAAGTACATCCAGCCATTCAGTGTTCTAGATGCTTTTAATTGTAGAACCTCCTGGAAATTCCCTTTCAGGAGGATTCTTCAGCCACTATGTCAACCGGCACAGATGTTTCTCTTTCTTCATATGACGAAGATCAGGGATCTAAATTTATCCGAAAAGCTAGAGAGGCACCATTTGTTCCCATTGGTAAGTTTGACTTTGATGTTCTAATAATCAGTCTGTTGTAAGCTATAAGTCAGTAGAAGTGTGGTCAACTCTTTCACCAAGCACATCCTGAAAGCATTTGTTTTCATATATTTTGTTCATATCTTGTTGAAATATGTAAGATTGGCTTGATACAATTTTGTCTATAAAAATTCTTCTGTGTGTCTTCAGCCTTCATTTATTGACTCTCATTTCAGTGAATGTGTTTCACTGGGGGGGGACCAGTGGGGTCCCCACAACCACCCTCAGTCTCAAAGGGGGGACCCCACGACCACCCTCAGTCTCAATGATTTGCTAGAAGGAGTCAACAAGACTCAAAAAAAAAAAAAAAGCTTACACTCACAGTTATGGTTTATTACAGTCTCTGCTATGTTAACTGATTCCTTTCAGGGAAGGAAGTAGGACTGAGAGGAAGAGTTCCCTTGGCACTCTTAAAGCACCCTACTGGCTCCACAGCCCACATTTTGAAGATGATCTTAACTTCTTGAATCTGCTACTGTTTCTACCAATTATGGATTTGGGGTTTTTGAGGGGGAAAATTAAAAACTCTGTGTGTTAGTTAATTAATGGTCTCAATAAAACATCTTTGTAAAAATAGAGGTTTACATTGGTTGATAGTAAAATCATCTTGCTTCCCTGACCCCATGCATATGACATACTTATGACTATTTATTTTACAGGAATGGCGGGGTTTGCAGCAATTGTTGCATATGGATTATATAAATTGAAGAGCAGGGGAAATACTAAAATGTCTGTTCACTTGATCCACATGCGCGTGGCAGCCCAAGGCTTTGTTGTGGGAGCAATGACTCTTGGTAGGTTCTTAGAGGAAATTTTCAAGTTTGTAATTCCCATTAATAGATTTTAGAAATCAAGGTAGATACTTTTAGCTGACTTTGAAGTAGTTGGAAATGTCACTACATTTTTCACATAAAAATTGGATTAATAAAAGTAGTTCAAGTAGTGACATAGTTTTACTGTCTGATACAGTAAATGTTTTACTTGTTTTACATGTTTTAAAGAAAGAAAAGGCAATTCTGTCCATCATAGAATTTATAATTTCACTGGAGTCTAAATATGTAAATAGGGTTAGTAATAAGAGCCATTATCTGGGAGAGACATATGACTGCTATTTTATTGAATTTTCGAAAGTGGAAAACTTTGTTGGTTTTTTTTTAGAGAGAGCCCAAGGGGGTGGGACAGGTTGAGGGAGAGGGAGAGAGAAACTCTTAAGCAGCCTCCACGTTCAACGGGGAGACCAACACGGGGCTTGATCTCAGGACCCCGAGATCATGACCTAAGCCAAAATCAAGAGTCAGATGCTTAACTGACTGAGCCACCCAAGTGCCCCGGAAAATATTTTTTTAATGTAGGTATTACACTCTTTTATTGGCTTTGTAAGTCGTTGACTTTACTTACTGTTACATAGCAAGAGTGACTCCATTTAAAGTTGTAAGATAAATATTAATTGTTCTTTAAAACAAACACTTCAGTATTCTGAACTAGTCATACTAGCCTTGAACTACTTGGGAACCTATATAAAAAGAATTTCGGAAATTTAAATAAGGAAGGCAAGATTATAAGCAGCCTAGGGTCTTGTTCCCCTTGTAAATATTGCATGCTAGCATGGTGCTACTTTTAGCTGTTTTATGAACTGTTTTCAATTTTCTTAATATCATAGAAAATATTAAATGCTTAACTAATATTTTTTTTCTTTAGGTATGGGCTATTCCATGTATAAGGAATTCTGGGCAAAGCCTAAACCTTAGAAGAAGAGAAGCTGTCTCGGTTTTGTTGGTGGTGCTTGCTTTAGTTAGGCATCTCATATTGAGTTTATATGTTTTATGTTGAAAATAAATCATTTGAATGGGTCAGACAATTAACACGGTAATTTAAGTATTGGCTTCCTTTTCTTGCAGGCTTGATTTGCCTGGTTACCAAGTTACTAGTGACCAGTTAACTAGCTAGGTCATTCAGGGGAGTCAAATTAGCACAAAAGAAGAAA
>CM052898.1:60796734-60867427 GCA_028534135.1 Potos flavus | reverse complement strand
ATAAATGTTAACAAATTACCTATAGTTGAAGTGATTGATGATTTATCAGCAAGATGGTTTGGTCAGACATAATACACAAACTTTGGTATACTCCAGAATGCTTTATTACACTTGTGAAATTTTCTTGTCTAATCTGAATTTACATTCCGTGGTGATAACATGGTAAATGTAGTGTTAGTAAAGTAAGTGAACACATCAATTGCCTTGTATTTATTTCAGTTTGGAAAAAAATCAATCATTCCTCAGAGTAACACAAGGATTAAGTTCCAAGAAAAAAGAATGTTTTGTACCTTTGGTAGGAACTATGGTTAAAGAATATTTATCAAATAGGAATAATAGTTAATAACTATTGAGTATTTACTGTGTGCCACACACTAGTCTAAGTGCTTTTCATGTATAATGTAATTTAGATTTCCTAACAATCCTAAGAGGTAGGAATTATCCTTATTTAAGGGGAGAGGAGATTGAGGCATGAAGAGTGTAAATATCTAAACCCAGGGTCACAAAGCTAGAGAGGGTTGTTGGTTTGGGACTGGAACCGGGCAGTCAAGTCATAGATGCCAACAGGTATTAGAAATGTTGGCCTTTGTGAAATTAATACTGAAGTGGCAGCAGTTATCATAAATTAATAAAATTAGGCAAGAGGTTACAGCATGGTCTTGACTCACCACTGACTCTATAACTTGGATTAAATCTGAGGTTTCTCAATCTTAGCTATAAAATGAGAAGTTGAGCTAGGTAATTTCTACAGTCCTATATAGCTTATAGGTCATTACATGAGTCCGAAAAGTGCTTTAAAAAGGAAAGCTTTTTACTAGGAATTATTTTCTCAGGTTCCAACAGACCTGATAGGAGATCCTGGTAGATAGTTCTAACAATCGTTTCATGAAGGATAAGCCTTCTGTAGAACAAATTTGGGAACAATTTTCAGGAAATCGTTCTAATAGATGAGTGTATTGCTGATTTGTTAAGCTAAATAAATACTCATTTGAGAGAAGTTGGTCTAGACCAATGCCAGAGGATAGGGCAAACAAAAGTGAAGTGTTGAAAGGGTACTGAGCATTATGTAATAAGGATGGGGTTGCTCATTCAAGGAAGAGAGTGTTAAATGAGCTGGATGAGTAGATTGGCATCAGATAATGGAAGTTCTTAAAAGTGGCTTAGGTGGATGTGATATTACATGTTATTAAGTCAGTCCTGGGTTCACAGTTCTGCCACGTATTAGCCAAGTAGCCATGGTTTCCTCATCTGTAAGATGGGGGCAGAATCAGCGGCTGAGGGTCATTGGGAAAGTAAAATGCAGTGGTGACTGTAAGGAGCCTAGCATAGCGCCTGATGCGTAAGTAAACTCAACAAATGACTGCTACTACCGTCAGTACTGTGATAAGCTTGGGAAAGCAGCAGGGTAGAAGCGAGGGCCCTGTCCTCACAACTGACAGTCCAGCAGGGAAGGCCGCCATTAAGTGATTATAAAAAGCCTGTTGAATGCTAGGGATAGGTAGCAGCAGTAACATCCAGCGGGGGGACTTAACCCAGGGTTGGAGTCAGAGAAAGTATCCCTCAGGAAGCGTTGTTGAACCTTAAAGAGATGGTATGTTGATTTCCACTGAGAGTGATTCCTTGGCTTAATGCTCTGTGTTACTGGGGCATTGATGTGTGATTGCTTCCATGTCTCCTTTAGTATCTTTGAGGCTATGATGATCTTTTTCATCCAAAGCACCAGACGTTAATGCCTAGCTCATCTGAATGTTCAATAAACATTTGTTTAATTGGAATAAGTAGGTTAAGTAGGTCTTGTTTTTTTACGTTTGTGAAGTCTGTCCCGGGAAGTTCCCTATTTCTGATGAGCAACAGTGACATCTGGTGGTAAGAGTTGGAACTGAAATCTTCAAAGTACAGTGCTTCAGTCAGGATTTTGGAGTAGATCAGTCAGGTAGGGCAACCCCCTCTTGCCTCACAGATGAGGAAATGCTACTTGGAGAGTTTTGGGAACTTGAAATTTAGGCTCTATTTCTATGTAAATCTACAGCCCATTGTAACATACCTACTAGGCCAGAACAAAGCTGAATGAATAAGGTATTTGAAAGTTCTCCTGTGTCAAATGATAGAACTGCCAGTTATTACTTATATACCTGATCCTGTTTGAAATAAAGAATTTTCTTTTAGCAAGGTAAACGTTAGAAAATTTTTTCCTAAATTCAGCAGTCATAATCAGTTCTAGGTTGGAGGTCATTGTCCACATGGTCCCCTCGGGAACTCAGTAACAGGTCCTCCCTGTAGTATTCTGAACTGCTTATAATGGTGTTTGTTTTTTTCCTGTCTCCAGTGTAACTGAAGTGTCACGAACTAAAATTTTACAATGTGAGGAGAAGATGCTGTCCTGCCTTTCATGCCTTTACCTAAACTTAGCCCACGCATAACTGTACTTACTGTCTTCCCCACTGGTGCCCCTTCCTGGCTCACCCATCTCTGTCACTGACACCCTCCAGCCCCCTCTGTCTCACTCTGGGCTCAAGCTCTTAGAAATGTCTTTACTTTCTCCTGTGTTACCACTGTTAAACCACTCACCAAATCCTGCCAGGTTTTCATAAACGGAGTCTTTCAGATTTGTACTTTTCTGCCTGTTGCTTCTACTTTAAATGTAGGCCCTTCATCTTCTGTTCCGTGACCTAGTTCTGCAGTGCCAAAGCCCTGTGCTCACCACTGCCCGCAACACCTTTGCTCATGCACCACTGATTTCCTGAATGTTCCCTTTCCCATTCCCCAGACAATTCAAGTGCACATCATAAAGACCCACCCCAAATTCTACTTTCGGTAAAGCTTCTCTAAACTCTTGTAGGCCACAGTGAACTTTCTCTTTTCTCACATTTTCCCATAATGAGTTGTAAATGCATGCTGCACTATGACAATACTTTTCTACATGTTTTGCTGTATAGTAAATGCTTCAATACTCTTTTCTACTAAAAAACGCTGAAGTATATATTACCCTGACTTTATCAACAAGTAAAACTAATTTACTCAAATACATACAATTGAAAAGTGGCAGGGCACAAACCTAGAGCCTTGGTCACACGGAAGACTGCATGATGGAAGGGAAGGCAGGTACATAAAGTAATAACTTCAAGAAATACTTGTTCTTACCTTCATTTCTACCTTCTATCACACACACACACTCATTCCCTATTCAGGTCCTAAGTCCAGTGTTTTTTTTCCAATGTGCCATAGCTGCTTTGTCCTCAGATTTCTTCACTTACGAAAATTCTCAGTATTTGTTTTGGCCTTTATGAGAAGAAAGATGAAGGAATTCCCTCATATAAATGGTCTTTACTGTGAAGCTGGTAAAATAAAAAACTAGTATGTACTCAAGGCACTGGGGACTAATCAACAGGGAGAAACCAAGAATTCCTGAGACCACACCTCCGTTAAATTCCGTGGTGGGATCATTTTTCAACTCCCTTACAGGACAACTCAAAACTCTACAGATAACAGGGCAAAAGACATAAATACCAAAGATGATAGAAAACAAATAAGCACATGAAAAAAATGCTCTCTATCATTATCCATCATGCACATTAGAACCACAATGAGATGTCATTACATACCTATTAGAATGGCTAACACAAAATAGTAATTACATCAAATACTGGCAAGGATGTGGAGAAACTGGATCACTCAACGTACAATTGCTGGTGGGAACGTAAAATGGTACAGCCCCTCTAGAAAACAGGTTGGCTGTTTCTTACAGAACTAAACATGCAGTTGCCATACAACTGCACTCTTGGGTGTCTATCCCAGAGAAATGAGAACTTAAGTTCACACCAAAAAAACTACATAAATGTACCTATCAGCTTTATTCATAATATCCCCAAACTGGAAACAACCCAGAAGTCTTCCATGGGTAAATGGTTAAACAAACTGGCATGTCCATACCATGGAAAACTACCCAGCAATGAAAAGAAATTATTGATACACACACAATAATTTGGATGAATTTCCAGAGAATTCCTCTGAGGAAAAAAAAAATCCCCAAAAGTTAGATATTGTACATTTATATAAAGTTTTTGACATGACAACATTTTAGAAAAGGAAGATGAGTGGTTACCAGGGTTTAGGGACTGGGAGGTGGGGGAGGGATGTGGATGTGGTTATAAACACGGAAGAGAGGGATCCTTGTGGTGAATGAAGTATTCGGTGTTCTGACTGTGGTGGTGGGTACAAAAACCTACACATGTAAAATTGAATAGGACAAAATACATCACAAACATCAAATAAAACATGAGTAAGATAGGTGTATCAGTGTCAATATTCTGATTGATATTGCAAAATGGTGCCACATCTTTGTGAATGTCTATGAAGTGAATGCCTTATGAGGAAAAAAGAAAAACACTTATGAGATGTCTGGACATTTTCAAACTATAAAGGCCTGGATAAATACTTGGAAAGCTTCCTTGGATCTCCTTTCATAGAAATTTGCCTCCCACTTCCATATAGCCCTTAATATAGTAGTGACTTAAGTTGGGCAGTGTCTTTAAAAAAAACAAACATACAAGTGTTTTCCACGATGAAAATAAACCATATTCATTATTTTTAAAATCCCCCCAAATGCAAAAAAAACAGCACTGTAATTCCACCACCTGAATATAATCATTTTCTTTTAATATTTCTATGTGTTCCTCACAGTCTTGTTTCTGTTTTAAAAAACACAACTTTATTTAGCAATTACTATTTTGCGTCCTGCTTTTTTCAGTCACCATCACAACACAATTTCCCCCCACATTTTTCAAAGACATGCTGAATGCTTTAAATTCCGTGGTGGGATCATTTTTCAACTCCCTCACAGGACAACTGAATGTGCATCTCTGCGCAAAATGTTTAGGCGACGAAACTTTTAAAACATGTACCAGAACCGGATAACTGGGCCAACTTTAAAGTCTCAAGCATACGACGCCTTTTTCCACCCAGCTTACCGCTCCTATTCCCACACCTCCTTAACCTGGGCCACAAACGCCACCGTCATTTTTCCAGCTCCCGGAGCCCCTCGGCCTCCGTAGACACGTGGTGACGTCACGCATACAGCGTTGCTGGTTTCCCTGGTGACGGTTGCTGGGGCAGCGCGTGCAGGCGTCCGGAAAAGAAGACAGAGGTGCTGTGGCCTTAGAAGTGAGGAGCGGAGTGACCGCTGTAAGTGCTGGGAAGGGCGGAAGGTCCTAGGCTGAAGCCCGGGACCTCAGCCCGGGACCTCAGCTGCTGAGGGGGCCTGGACCTGAGTCGGAGCGCACCAGTTCGCCCGGGCACCCTGCCTGCCGCTGGCTGGATGCTCACCGCCTGTCTGGCGAGCGAGGTCTCTCCCCACTTCATTCTGTGAATCTCCACTTACAGCCTCCTCGCTTCTCCAAACACACTTAGTTTCCGTATGTTACAGGAGTTAGTGAGGTGCAGAGAGGGATCACCTGCCCAAAGTCACACAGTAGGTGCCATGGTCAGAACTCCGACCCACGTCCGTCGGACCAGCACCCTCTTCTGGTTATCCGCTACAGAGCCCTGCTGCACAGTACTGAGAAGTGGAGCAGGAGCTAAGCGACTTGTTGGTATCCACTTCCCGCATATTCCCGATTCAGGGGCAGCCCCCACGGACCGAGACCAGGACGAGCGAGTCCCCTCAGAGCGGGACTCCTGCCCGGCGAACCAGACATGTGCGCCCCACTCCCACCCCAAAGCCGCCCCTGCGTTGATGCGGGTCCTGACAGGCAGTCGGTGCACTGGGCTCCCACCTAGGAATCTCTCGGGCTTCTCTTCTCCACCCCCAGGACTCCAGGCTGGGAATACTCTAGGAGAACATAATAAAAAAGAGTGGGAGAAGGAAGAGGGAGGCTGGTGGGGGCAGAGAGGCTCATGCCTGGAAGGGGCCTCAGGCCTTGCTCCCTGGTCTCTGTTCCCGGTGCTCAACTGCCTCTGGGACTTTTGCTTTGCTACAGGAAGTAGCCTAGTGGGTGGGTGCCACTCTCCCCATTCCTTGGCTCCAAATCTTTCCTGACCGGAGAGTTCCTTCCATGCGACTTAGCCTTAACTTAAAATAATAATAATAATAATAATAATAGGCTTTATTTCTTAGAGAAGTTTCAGATTTATAGAAACATTGAACAGAAAATACAAAGACTTCCTATATACTCCTCCCTTTTCGCCATTAACATCTTGCATTGGTGTGGTACATTGTTACTACCGCTAAAGCTGTATGTTGTTATTAACTTAAAAAGTCCATAGTTTACAATACGGGCTGTGCGAGTGTGTGTGTTGTACAGTTCTGTGGGTTTTGCCAAATGCATAATGCCAAGTATCTACCATTAAAGTATCTTACAGAAGAGTTTCACTGCCCTAAAAACCCCCAGTGCTCCACTGTTCATTCCTCCTCCCCTCTCCCCAAACCCTGGCCTTTTACTTCTCTGTAGTTTTGCCTTTTCCAGAATGTCATATAGTTGGAATCATAAAGAACGTAGCCTTTTCAGACTGCTTCTTCACTTAGCAATACGCATTTAACTTTCCTTCATGCTTTTTCGTGGCTTCATAGCTCTTTTTGTCACTAAACAATATTCCCTTGTATAGTTGTACCAGTTTATCTTTTCACATATAGAAATTTGTTGCTTCTCCTTTTAGGTGATTATGCATAAAGCTGCCATAAATATTCGCTTACAGGTTTTTGTGTAGACATAACTTTTCAACACATTTGGGTAAATATGATTGTTGGGTCATTTGGTAAGACTATGGTTAGCTTTGCAAGAAACTGCCATTCTATCTTCCAAAGTGGCTGTGCCATTTTGCATTCCCACCAGCAATGAATAAAATTTCCTGTTGCTTCAAATCCTTGCCAACATTTGGTGTTGTCAGTATTTTGCATTTTAGCCATTCGAGTAGGTGTGTAGAGGTATCTCAGTGTTTTTTGTTTTTTGTTTTTTTTTAAGATTTTATTTATTTGACAGAGAGAGATCACAAGTAGGCAGAGAGGCAGGCAGAGAGAGAGGGAGGGAAGCAGGCTCCCTGCCGAGCAGAGAGCCCGATAGGGGGCTCGATTCCAAGACCCTGAGATCATGACCTGAGCCGAAGGCAGAGGCTTTAACCCACTGAGCCACCCAGGCGCCCCTCTCATTGTTTTAATTTGCAATTCCTAACAACATATGATGGTGAACATCTTTTCATATGCTTATTTGCCATCTATATATCTTCTTTGGTGAGATGTGTATTCAGATCTTTTGCTCACTCTCTGATTGGGTTGTTTTCATATTGTTACGTTTTAAGAGCTCTTTTGTATATTTTAAATGCAGTCCTTTATCAGATACGTGTTCTGCAGTCAAAGTTTTCTTCCAGAGTGTGGCTTGTCTTTTCATTCTCTTAACAGTGTCTTTTGAAGAGCAGAAGTTTTTAATTTTAATGAAGTCCAACTTAGCAATTTTTTCTTTCATGGATCATGCTTTTGGTATTATATGTTAAAACTCACTGCCAAACCCAAAACCATCTAGATTTTTTCCTATATTATCTTCAAATAGTTTTACAGTTTTTCATTTTACATTTGTGTCTGTGACCCGTTTTGAGTTAATTTTGTGAAAGGTGTAAAGTCTGTGTCTAGATTCATTTTGTTGTATATGATGTCCAGTTATTCTAGCACCATTTGTCAAAAAAACTATTGAATTGGGGCGCCTGGGTGGCTCAGCGGGTTAAAGCCTCTGCCTTCGGCTCAGGTCATGATCTCAGGGTCCTGGGATCGAGCCCCACATCGGGCTCTCTGCTCAGCCTGCTTCCCCGTCTCTCTGCCTGCCTCTCTGCCTACTTGTGATCTCTCTCTCTGTGTCAAATAAATAAATAAAATCTAAAAAAAAAAAAAACAAAAAAACTATTGAATTGCCTTTGCTTCTTTTCAAAGATCAGTTGACTCCATTTGCGTGGTCTGTTTCTGGGCTCTCTCAGTTCCATTCCATTGATCTGGTTGTTCTTTCCCCAATACCACACTGTTTTAATTTCTGTAGCTTTATAGGAAATCTTAAAGTTGGGTAGCATCAATCCTTCAATTTTTCTTCAAAATTGTGTTGGCTCTTGCAGGTCTTATGCCTTTTCATATAAACTTTAGAATCAGTTTGTTAGTATCCACAAAGTAACTTGCTGGGATTTTGATTGGGATTGTGTTGGAACTCTAGATCAAGTTGGGAAGAACTGAGATCTTTTTTTGTTTGTTTGATTTTGTTTGGGGGAAGAACTGACATCTTAACAGTAGTGAAGTCTTTCTATCCGTGAACATGGAATATTTATTTAGTTCTTCTTTGATTTCTTTCATCAGAGTTTTATAGTTTTCCTCATACAGATCTTTTACATATCTTGTTAGATGTATACTAAAGTATTTCCATTTTTTATGTGAATGTAAATGTGTTATATTTAAATTTCAATTTCTAATTGTTCTTTACTGGTATATAGGAAAACAGTTGACTGTTGTTTACTAAATTTGTGTCCTGCAACCTTGCTATAGTTGCTTTTTAGTTCCAGGATTTCTTTTTTGTTCTTTTTGTTGATTCTTTGGGATTTTCTACATAAAAAGTCATGTCATCTGAGAACAAGAAAGTTTTATTTTTTTTCTTTCCAGTCTGTGGTGGTTACTTTTCCCCTCCCACTGCCATAAGCAGGATCAGATTTTCCTCTGACTTTTACAGTGAGAATCCGGTAGAGTTCCTGGGGGTAAAAATCATAAAAGTATGAGGGTCCCCAAAAGACTAGACCCCTTGTAGTTTTAAAACTGCAAGCTAGTCCACACCAAGCTCCCAACAATTCATCAATTACAGGTTAGTGTGTCTACTGATATTGACTCTAGCTGTAGGCTTTTGCTCCCAGTAAACTGATTCTTTGTATTCACCTGACTCTCCAGTTTTCCTGGAGCAATTTGCCCTGTGACCTCAATTGTCTAATGATTCTGAGTTCCATTGATTTCCAGTTGTTGATTTCTAGATTTTTTCTTATTGTGAGAATAGGAATGACAGCTTCTAAACTCTTTACATGTCAGAAGTTCTGTTCAGCTTTAACTTTTGAAACTCTCTGCACCTCCACTTCTACTCCTTAAGTCCAGAACAAGTAACAAGACCCTGGTCATGCCCCAGAGCACCACATGTAGAAGGCACAAGTATTATTAAGATGGATTTTAAAAGATAATGCTTATCTAAGCACTTGTTACAATTACTTATGAATAGCATGTTCACAGATATAGCTGGTTACCAAAGATGGTTGGACTAAGAAAGGCCAAATTCAGTCATTTTTCCAGAAACACTGAGCACCTACTCTGTGCTAAATACTGTTGCAGGTCTGAAATACGCAGTGAACAAAATAGATTAAAATGTGCCCTGTCAGATAGCTTACATACTAGTTGGAGAACATAGATGATAAACAGGTAAAATGTTCTGTGAATCAGACGTTGAAAAGCATGATGGAGAAAAATAAACGTGGGCAGGGGAGAGGGAGTTCAGGGGCTGCAAGCAGGGGAAGGGAATACAGTTCTAGATAGGGTGGGCAGGGAAGGTCTCCCTGAGAACATGCCCTTTGAGTAAACACCTACCTACCTGTCTGGCAGCAGGAGAGGGACAGTAACGACTACAGGCTGGAAAGGAAGAAATAAAACTGTCCTGTTCTCAGATGACCTGGTTGTCTGTGTATAAAATCCCAAAGAATCAACAACAACAACAAAAATCCTGGCACTAGATGTAAGTACCTTGGGAGAACATTCCAGCAGAGGAACAGCCAGCAGAAAAGTCTGTGAGTTTGATGTGTCCTTGATAGTGAAAGATGGGTTGGCAGAGGAACCGGATTACACCAGGCCCTATTTTTATGCTGAGGTGGGCATGGTCTGACCTAAGTATTAACAGCGTCAATGTGTTGAGAAGAGACCATGGGGTTGCGGGCAAGGGCAGATGTAGGGACAGGAATTAGGAGGCTATAGCAACAATCAGGAGGTGGCAAGTGCTCGGGTTCTGGGTATATTTTGAATGTAGACCAAGAGAATTTGCTGATGGACTAGATGTGCAGGGGGAGTAGAGGCCACTGGTCATTAGAGGCCCTGCCATTTTTCATTTTGCCACAGAGCCTTCACATATGCTGTCCCTCTGCCCCAAATGCTCTTCTTCTACTTAACTCTTACTCGTACTTCAGGTCTCAGCTCACTTCCTCAGAATTGGTCTCCTAGATTCTCCAGACTATGTCTACCTCCCTGATAGAGACTCTCAACCCTATGTCTCTCCTTCAAAGCATCAGTGATCATTTTATGCTTTTCTATGGGATCATTTGATCAATGTCTGTCTCCTCCACTAAACTATAAGCTCCATAAGAAGAGATCCATCCATAGCTCTCTGTGCGATGCCAATACACATTTGCTGAGTGATCTTTTTTTTTTAAAGATTTTATTTATTTGACAGAGAGAGAGATCACAAGTAGGCAGAGAGGCAGGCAGAGAGAGAGGAGGAAGCAGGCTCCCTGCTGAGCAGAGAGCGCGATGCGGGGCTCGAACCCAGGACCCTGAGATCATGACCTGAGCCGAAGGCAGAGGCTTTAACCCGCTGAGCCACCCAGGCGCCCCTGCTGAGTGATCTTTAATCCTCATTCTACAGGACCAAACAAAATCAAGTTGAGTGTCTTTAGTGTTATTTGCTCTAAGGCCAAAATTGCTGCTGTGCTTCCTTTATTCATTCGTGGCACACATGTCAATTTAGCACCACTGCATACCCATGCTGGCTTATACTGCAGAGACAAGATTCAGAAATGAACGTAACAGTTTCTATCTTGAGGGTAGGTAGAAGGTGACCGGAAGTCTTCCATTCTTTCAGCTGGACTCCCCAAAATATAAAGAATAGGCATACCTTTGCTCCTGTTTTTAATGTACACCAACCACGTTGTCATGAACTAGTCAGGAATCAGGCAGGGCCGAGGGGTGTTTTGAAAAATTTAGCTTTAGCATTATTGTTATTTGCTTTTATAAAGTACAAGTTTTCCTTTCTGCTTCCTGGGAATCAGCATCCCCTACTGAGATCCGTGTTGTCTTTGGTCAAGGGTCTACCTTGATTTGTAATTAAGTTGTTTAGGAAGAGGAGGAAGAATGTGGTCTGGGGTCCATCTCAGGAGATCCCTGGCATCCACCCTTCAGTTGGTGTGCCCCTAACTGCAGCTTCCTGCCCCCACAGCCTCTGCCCTGATTAGCCCACCCTGACTCTTCTTTGCTCAGACTCGCCCATCTGTCCCATCCCTATCTGCTCCTGGCCATCTCTTCTTCTTCCATTATCTCCTTCCTTCTCTCTCAGCTCCTTCCCAGCCTCCTGCCTACCTTCTCCCCACCGTATTTTGTCCACACCCCAGTCTTGGACTCCTGAGGCTCCAGCTCAGGCTGCCCTTCTGAGCCACAGACCCACCCAGCATCTCCATGTGGAAAGCCTAGGGAGTCTCAAACTCAGCAGTGCCCGGTACCAGCCTTGCCTGCAGCTTGGAAAACTCTTCTGCCCGGACCCACCATCTCCCCAGCCACTCTAACCCAAACCCACTAGACTCCCCCTCTCCTTCTAGGCTGCACCCTTGCCTCCCATCTCTTCCATTTGGCACCATTCCTGTTCCCCAATCTCCATCCCCACGGCCACCACCTTGATTCAGGACCATGTTCCTTCTGGAAACATCCTCCCAGCTAGGCCCCTTTGCCTCCAGCTTCACAAAATGCAAGCGTGATCCTGTATGCACCCTCTGAACATCCCTGACATCCTCAGGATGAAGTTCAGGCTCCTTAGTTGGGCCAGATGAGGCCTTCTTTCCAGTGCCTCTCTGAACCTCTGCCCTGCCCTCCGGCCATCCTGAGCCTTTCTCGGTTCGTCACACTCATCACATTCTCTCTGCAAATGCTCTTCTGGCAGGACAGCCCTCTGCTCCCCCCCAACTCCCATCCCCCCCTTTCCGCACCCTAAGCTAGTTTCTTTAGCACTTAGCTTCAGGCTGCCTCTCCTGCAGGTCTCCCCAGCCTCTCAGACCACTTACCTCCCCTCATTCTTGAACTTGAGCCAAGTTCACCCTGAACCCTTTCTGCCATCTCAGCTTGGGCCAGGCTACTTGTACAGTAGCCCAGACCAGCATGTCCGACACCCAGGCTGCGCCCTGACCTGTGACATCAGAATCCCTGCGTGCGGGACTCAAGCAACAGTATCTTTAAAGCTCCCCAGGTGGTTCCAGTGTTCAGCAGGGGTGGGAACTGCTGCTTTATATGCTAGGCACAGCCTCCAAGTTGCCATTGACCCAGAATGATTATTAATAGCTCTTTCTTTCACTCTCCAAGGTGACCCAATTTGGAAAATGAAGTATATGATTGTCCCCTCTTAAAATCTACGGAAATAGGGAATCACAGGGTAAACTTATTTTTACATTCTTTAGTTACATTTTCAAATAATAGGCTCAGTAGGGTTTTCTTCAATCTCTAGACACTTTTTCAGGTGAAATTCCCCTAAATTGGGTTCGCAAGCTAAGGTCCCAAAGTCTCAATCCAGCCCACTTCCTGTTTTTGCAATAAAGTTTTATTGGAACATAGCCACACCCACTCATTTCGGGCTTACCTAGTGCAACTTTCTGCTACAATAGCAGAGCACAGCACTTACGACAGAAACCGTGTGGCCCACAAAGCCTAAAATGTTTACTTACTATCTGCGCCTTTACAGAAAAAGTCTGATTTGCCTGTTTATAACATTGAGTCCAGTCGTTAAGTTACATTATATCCCTGGGTTGGGATGGGTTGGGAAATTGAATGACTAAGGTCAACCACGCAGGCAATCAGCCATGCCTATGTGACTGACCCCCAATAAAACCCCCCTTTTTTTTTTTTAGATTTTATTTATTTATTTGACAGAGAGAGAGAGATCACAAGTAGGCAGAGAGGCAGGCAGAGAGATAGGGGGAAACAGGCTCCCTGCTGAGCAGAGAGCCCGATGCGGGGCTCGATCCCAGGACCCTGAGATCATGACCTGAGCCGAAGACAGAGGCTTTAACCCACTGAGCCACCCAGGCGCCCCAATAAAAACCCTTTTGTTTGTCTGCTTATTTAATAAAGTTTGAGCGGAGACTTATCTATGGCTGTCACACATTCAGCAGAGGTAGCCAGGGGTTCCTGTAGTTTGAGGGTCCCCAAGACTAGCCTCAGTTTCCACGATTTGATAGAAGCACTCGCAGAACTCAGAAAAGCTGTTATACAGTTAATTATGACAAAAGGGCCCAGATTACAATCAGCAAAGGAGAAAGACACATTGGGCAGAGTCCAGGAGACACGCGGCACAAGGTTCCAGTTGTCCTCTCCCAGTGGAGTCTCAGGAACAGTGCTTGCTTTTCCCAGCAACATGCGTGGAACATTGCCAGCCAGGGCAGCTCACCCAAGCCTTGGGGTCCCGGGTTCTTACTGTGGGTGAGTCACACAGCCATGGCTGACTGCCTGCATGGCTGACCTTAGTCATTCAATTTCCCACCCCTCTAGAGGTCAAGCTGGTATATGGCATGGCCCAAGGCCCCCATCATAAAATCACATTGTTAGTTAGCACGGACCATCTGGAGTGGCCCAAGTGCCCCAGGTAAAGAAGGGCATTGTTGCCAGGCAGGATATACCAAAGACTTAGAGGTTACCTTGCAGGAGCAGGTCAAGGGTCAAGCCTTTCTTTGGAATGAGCCAGATATGGACAACTCAGATGTGATGAGTTAATTCTTTACTGCACAGTCCCTCTTATGGGCCGAGCTACCTGGTAAGGGATTCCAAGGTAACACCAGCACCTCTTTTACTGCAACAGGCTCAAGGTCAGACTGCAGACTCTGTCCTCAGCGTGTCCCAGCCACCTGGGCAGCGCTAGCAACGGCCTCATGCCTGGTCTCCACTCCAGACTCATTAGATGGAAACTCCAGGGCTGGGGCCTGGACATCAGTACTTGTAGCTCGTATCCCTAGAAATTCAATACTGAGTCTCAGGTTTAAGAAGCCCTCGGTATAGGCTCTGGGACCACCCCTGTGGACAGGGCGGAGATAAGCACAGTGGAGAGGTGTAGATGCCGGGAGCATGTTCTTCCTGGAGGGTTAGGAAAGGATGTGCTATTTATGCTGGGCCTGGGGGAACCAGCAAGGTTTAAGTCAGGGGAGGGGGAGATGTAGAGACAGAGGAGCAAGAGGACACTAGAGGGGACAATGGGCTGGAAGGAGAGACAGAGGCTTAAGCCCCCAAAGCCTTTAATGCCATTGGACTTGGTTTTGCAGCGAATGGGCATCTAATGAGGCTTTTTGGTGCTGGGCGTTTCGGGCTCAGAGCTGTGCTTAAAAGAAAGTAGTCCCTTGGCCAATGCAGGCTGGACTGTAAGTAAGGTGGGAAGAGCGAGAGGACAGCCAGGGCAGGAGGGACCAGGAGGGACCCCCTGAGCAGTCCTGGGAACAGAACCATCCATCATTAGTTAACCAAATACTCATTTCATGCCTGCTACACACCAGGCCCCATTCTAGGCACTGAGGGCCCAACAGCGAACATTACACAGTGCCTGCCATTGCTGGGCTAGCAGACAGGGAAAGAAGCAATCGACAAACATACAGTGTGTCAGGTGAAGCTAAGTGCTGCGGAGGAAGATACCATAGGGCAAGGAGTGTGGGGGAGTGAGAGTAAGCTTTCTACAAGAGAAGAGTGCAGACGCCTCCCCGATAAGGTGACATTTGAGGGAAGTGAGTCAAGTGGATTTCAGCTGGGGGAGGGGTGGGAGAACATTCCAGGGAGAGAGAACCACAAGTGCAAAGGCCCTGAGGTGGCCATGAGCATGACAGTGAGAGTAGTATCAGTGGGGCTGGAAATATGGGGGCAGATGTGAAGACATTTATGGCGAATCAACAAGATTTATGACTAATTGTATGGTGGGCAGATGACATGACTTAGGTTTGGTTTAAGGCAGGGGTCCTTAACACTTGTCTACACTTTAAAATCATGTGGGGACCATTTAAAAATTCCAGTGTCAGTGCTTATTATTCTGCTTATCTGAAGTTCAAAAGTGACAAAACTACCCAGAATTGTATAAGGAACTCTGACCACTCAATAATAAGCAGACCATGCTATTTAAAACTGGGCAAAAAAAAAAAAAAAAAAATTAAAATAAAAAAATATATATATACATATAACTAGACACATCACAAAAGAAGATATGCAAATGGCCAGTAAGCCCATGAGAAGATGCTCAATATAATTTGACATCAGGGAAATGCAAATTGAAGGCACACTGAGACACTACTACATACCCACTAAAAGGACTACAATTGAGACTGACCATATTAAATGCTGGCAAGGCTGTGGAGCAACGGGAACTCTCCTACACTGCTGGTTGGAATGGAAAATGTTACAGTCACTCTAGCAAACGATTTAGCAGTTTCTTATAAAGCTACCATAACTTTACCATATAACCTGGCATTTCCACTTCTATGTATTTACCCAAAGGAAATAAAAAAATATGTTCACACAAAGACTTTCTTGTATATGAATGTTCATAGCAGCTTTATTCATAATAGCCAACAATGGAAATGGTTCGGTGTCCAGTAACAGGTGAGTGTATGAACAAAGTGTGATATATCTACACAAAGGAATACTACCCAACCATAAATAGGAATGAGCCAATGATGCATGCAACAACACAGATGAATCTCTAGAAGGTAGTACTAAGGATGCACACACACACACACAGAAAACAGCAAAACAAAACACAGAACAAAACAAAACAAAACAAAAAAAACCACAGACTACCTACCATATGATTCCAATTATATGAAATTCTAGAAAAGGCAAAAGCATAAGTGACCAAAAGCAGATCGGAGTTTGCCTGGGGTTGGGAATGGCAGGGAGACTGACTGCAGAGGGGGACAAAGGATCTTTTTTGGTGTGAAAGAAATGTTCTACAGCGATGGTGGTGATGGTTTACACAGTATATGTATTTGTCAAGACTCATTTGCACACATAAAACGGCATATTTTAGTGTCAGTGAATTATAGTTCAATAGAGCTGACTAAAAAAAGAAAACTCATCTTTAATGGCAGAGGTCAGAATGGTGTTTACTTGGGGGAGGGGACAAGTAAACCTAGAGAGGGCACGAGATAGCCTGTGGGGGGACAGGAAGTACCCGATACCTTGATCTGAGTGGCCACCGTAGGGATGTGTACTTATGTTAAGACTCATTGAACGTACACTCAGAATTTGTGCATTTTACCATGTGTAAACTATACTTAAAATTTAAAAAGTAATGATGTCTGGACCTCATTCCTAGAAATTGGGATTTAATTGGTCCAAGGATGTTGTGCCCAAGCTTTGCTATATTTTAGGGGCTCCTAGGAGAGTCTAATATCCAGCCAGAGTTGAGAACCACCGTTTTTAGAGACAGGAAGAACAGTGTTGAGTCTGAGCGCTGGGGAGTATTCTGACGCCATTCCCAGTCTGGTGGCACATTCAGGGCTGGGGAGGATGCTCAGCTCAGCTTTGGCTTTCAGGGGATTTGAGGTGAGGGTGGGTCTTCTGAGCTTCTATAAGGTCACGCACAAGGCTAAGCAGGGTCCTCCAGACTTGGAGGCTGTAGACAGAGCTGTGTGCTGAGTACTCTCGGGAAATGTGTACTTGCTGGGGTTTGCTTCTTTTTCTACTCCTAGGGCCAGATGGCAGCAGATGAAGGTGCACAGGACACCTTGCGGCTCCAGTTCAAGGCCATGCAGGAGATGCAGCACAAAAGGTTACAGAAGCAGATGGAGAAACAGAAGGAAAAGGAACTGAGCCTCGAAATCAAAGTCGATGACCAAAAAGAGCCCTTAGAGATCTCCGATGGCCTCAGCCTTCTCCAAGCTGGGGAGCAAAACTCGAAAAACAGCTTTGAGCAGAGGTAAATGCAAGTTTGAATTCTCCCAGGAGCACTGGAAGGAGGGAGGGGGAGAGGGGGCGAACTGATTGCAGACCACTGGGCGATCAGGTTAACTAGATATGTGTTTCTAAGTTGAGCCACAGAGGTTTTGACACAGGTTGTTACTGAAGATGTGGGTCTGATAGATCTGTGCTCCTGGGGATATAATTTGGTATGAACTGTATTTAAAAATCATTTAAAGTCAAATGGAAAATTGGAAGCTCATCAGGGTGTAGTTTATTCACTCGAATTTTCTTATTCAGTCCCTCTTTCATGAAAATCGTGTTTGGGTTTCTGAGGAGCTGGTTGGCTAAAACTCTGATGGTTCATAAATGATCATTGCTCCAGATTCTCATCTGGAATCGCTCTGCTATGCCAATTTCCCTTTCCTGACACATAACAACCCATAAACAGACCTGTATAAAAAAGCTCTTTATTCGTTCCTTGGTTCTTCACAGTGAAAAGTTTGAAAGGAGTCCAGAATCTTCTCATTTTGCTCTAAATTCAACAATATCACAGATGCATATTGATTCATTCTAGCTATTAGAAGCAGAAGGCTATGTGGATACAAAATTCTCTGCTAGTAAAAAAAAAAAAGAAAGAAAGAAAAGATGAAAAAGAAACCACAATAGTTGTTGAGTTGTCTCTTTGCTTCTGGTTTGGCCCAGGATCTCTCTTCTCCGTTTTCAGATTCTACTTTTTATGGTTTCTCAATTTTCAAAATGTTCTACTAAAAAAAGGCTAATTGGGCAAAACGTACAGATTGCTCATTAATTGAAAAAGTTCCTATGGTTCCTGAATATTAGCTCTAAGTTAACCCCAGACCTGTTTCCCAATGATCTTTCCCCAAATTAGAGAAGCTGGAATTGGTGGAGACTTGAGCCATTGGTAGAATAACAACACTAATGCTAATAGCAGGGGCCGCTAGGTAGCACGGTCAGTTAAATGTCCAACTTTTGATTTCGGCTCAGGTCTTCGTTTCGGGGTCGTGAGTTCAAGCCCTGCGTTGGGCTCCATGCTGGGTGTGGAGCCTACTTTAATAATAATAATAATGATAATATCAGCTATTCCCTAATAATTACTGTTCCCTCTAACTTCTGTAACTTCCTTGCTTCCCTTACACCTGTCCCTAGGAAGCCTGTTCTGTGCCTCATGGTAGAAGTGATCGAAGACCCATCAGTCACACATTTCTCATGTTTTAATTTTAAAGTGCTGAAGAGAGCCTGGCAAGAGGACTCATAATAAACAAAACCAGCTACCTGCTCTGATTTCCTGTCAGGTTTACCTGAAACCTAGAGGCCTAGCCTTAACTTAAGGCTTAGGCAATCCCTATTTGGTCTCCCAGTGTGTGTGTATATATACATGTATGTTACAACCATCAGTGTCCTTCTGAGCATCACTTTAGGTGCGGGTCACAAGCTTTGCCGAACCTTGCTGCTGCAGTCCGTCTGTTTGAAACGCTTCATGATACATATTATAGTTCTTCTCAACCCATATGCAATTTAGGAGTGTGTTGTTTCTTTAGTTTCAAACGGACGATGGGTTTGGGGGTTTGTTTTTTTATTTTATTTTTTGCTACCTTTTTACTACTGATTTCTCATTTTAGTCAACTGCCATTAAAGAAAATGGCCTGTATGATGTCTGCTATGTGGAATTTGCCCAGATTGCCTTTGCGGCCTGTAATAGAGTATGTTTTTATCCATAGGGTGCTTGAAGGAGGATGAATTCTTGGAAGGTAGCAGTTGGTTATGTAGCCTTTCTTAAATCCACGGTAAACAATGTTATTCAAACCTTTCCTCTCCTTTGGTGTGTGTGTGTGTGTGTGTGTGTGTGTGTGTGTGTGTGTGTGTGTAGTTGGTTTTGAGAATAGTGTGTTAAGATCTGCTCATTGAAGGTTTCTATTTCGTACAGACTAGTTCTTATCACCACCTACTGTCCGACCGGATACAACACACCTGCGCGGCGGAGGCCTGACTCTAGCCCACCCATCCCTGTAATTCTGCCTTTGCCCTTGTAGGATGCTTGAAGATGAGATTGCACACCTTCGAGAGCAGCTCAGGGAGACGGTGGATGAAAATGGGCGATTGTACAAGCTGCTGAAGGAAAGGGACTTTGAAATCAAACATCTCAAAAAGAAAATAGAAGAGGACAGATTTGCCTTCACAGGTAGCTGCAGCATGGCCGTGACAGTCCCCACCCAAAAAGTCCCAGTAGTGGGCCCAGCCGCCACCGCAGAACCCCCTGGGCAGGGCAAACAGTAGGTTCCAGCAGACAGGTGCTCAAGAGAGAGTGCCAAGGGTCAGCTGTGGTCAGGCTTGTCCAGATGACTGCGGGAAATGAAGGAGCGGGTGGAGGAAGAGAGCAGGCCGAGGAGGCCAGTGTACCGGGAAATGGGGGTGCGAGAACAGCGGGGACAGTCGGCAGGTGTCCTGGGCAGTGCCGTTGGCCCAGCTAGGACTCATGACAGGGGCTCCCCATGGATGCTCGCTGCATGTCGGTGGGCCAGCGGGGTCCATTCTGAGCCACCCAGGTGCCCCTGGAATTGGTGGAGACTTAAGCAATCACCAAAGCATTGTGTTTGGCTCAGACATTGTATTTGGATGTGAAAAAGCCCCAGTGGAAGTAGGCATTTTCTCCATAGCATGTGCTGCTCCCAACAGTGGATGGGACAGGGAAGGTAGCTGTTCTAAGGGGATTTCCTAGGACTCAGTAGGGTCTAGAGTGGGGCTTGCCCTTCAGGTCAGGGCTGGACTTTGGCTCTGTTGGTAGGGACGTTGCCCTATGGGCCTGGAGTTGACCTTAGCTCTGTGGGTGTGGGCTGGACATTGGCTCTGTGGTTATGAGCTAGACCTTGGCCCTGGCTGTCCTTGTTCCATCTATACCCATTGAGCAATTCCTGGTAGCTGACTAAACCAGAAAGTTGGTGTAACCAGTCACAGATAACAATGGGCCTCAGCTGCCAACTGCCACGGCGTCCCTCCCTGCCTTCGAGAGCCAGTCTCTTTAATGGTGGGTGTGTGCAAAACACCAGTACTGAACGAAAAAGGAAATTTGGTATCCTAAAGGCCCTGGGTAGCCTATTGTGTCTCCCTCCATTCTTTGGGCCTTTTCTTTTCTTTCTTTTCTTTTAAGATTTTATTTATTTATTTGACAGAGAGAGATCACAAGTAGGCAGAGAGGCAGGCAGAGAGAGAGGAGGAAGCAGGCTCCCTGCTGAGCGGAGAGCCCGATGCGGGGCTCGATCCCAGGACCCTGAGATCACGACCTGAGCCGAAGGCAGAGGCTTTAACCCACTGAGCCACCCAGGCGCCCCTCTTTGGGCCTTTTTTGTCTAAAACAAAAACCACACTGAGGAGAAGGACTTGTGAGACATAAAAACACACCCAGCCTGGCTTGGTCTCAGATGTGAAGGGGCAGCTTGCCCTTGGGCAGCCGATGAGCTGCATCGGGGAGCATGAGATGCTTCCTCACCCCAGAAGACGGGGACTCTGGGGGCTCCTCCCTCTTGCCCAGCCTGTCCCGTGCTCTCTCCTTGTTGTCTCTGCCCGCTTGCTCATGGCCTCCTCTGATTGCCAGCCCTAACTCTCCCTCAAGACCGCTTGAATCCAGTCCTCTCTGTGCAGTCCCCATTTCTGATTTCCAGCGTCAAGTCTGGAAGAGAAAAGTCTGATGGGCCCGGCGCACGTTTTTAGAACAGGCCACAAGGGATGGGCTGCTGACAGCTGATGGACTGATTTTCCTTTGGCTGGATCTTTGGTGATTGCTTTAATTCTGTTTTTCTTAAAAACTCTATTTCTTTGTATGAGTTTTTAGTGATTGCTTAGGTCATCACAAAATATGTACCTTTTCACAGTCTACTTAGAATTAGTATTTTGCCACTTCAAGCAGAATGAAGAAACTACCACCCTATCGATCCCTTTGCCCTCCCCTGAAGAGTGCAGCTTTATACATATTATATCTCTATATACTGAAAATCCCAACAGACAGTGTTATAATATTTTCTCTCAACCATTACACATAAAAAACCTAAGGAAACAAAAATAGTCTATTATATTTACCATATATTTAGCATTTTTGTGTTTGTCCATTCATTGCTGCCCCCTTACCATGGGGTTGCAGCTTCAAGAGTAGGGTTTAGGAAAGCAAAAAAAACAAAACCAAAAAAAAAAAGAAGATTTTTTTTGTTTTCTCTGAGTCCCCCTTCCTGCCTTTTAGGTTAGAGAGGGCCTAGGGGCGCCTGGGTGGCTCAGTCGGTTAAGCATCTGCCTTTGGCCGGGGTCCTGATCTCAGGGTCCTGGGATCAAGTCCCCACATCGGGCTCCATGCTCAGTAGGGAGTCTGCTTCTCCCTCTCCCTCTGCCTGTCTCCCCAGCTTGTGCACTCTCTCTCTTTCTCTCTGAAATAAGTAAAAATCTTTAAAAAAAAAAAAAAAAAAAAAAAAAAAAGACTAGAGAGGGCCTCTCTTGGACCTCTTCATGACCACTATTTCTGGGATTTTTGAGTCCTGGAAGGAAAACATAACCCAGGAAACTCGATGCTGGGCCAAGTGTACTTCTAAGTCTGGCTTCCATCCCCATGTTCTGAGCCCTTTCTCTTGAAGCATCCCCAGGCTTTTCAGCAGACAGGAGGTGGCCAAGGGCAGCCATTCCTCTTTGCCCTACTCAGTGCTGGGCCCGGGCCAGCAGCTGCAAACCCACATCTTTCAATTTCTCACATTCACACCCTTCCAGCTACCTCTTCCCCAGCCTCCTGCCCTTGCCCACTGTGTTCCAGCTACTCTGCCCTGCCTGATCTGGTCCTCAGATTCTCCAAACATATTCCTGCCTCTGGACCTTTGCACTTGCTGTGTCCTCCTCTTAGAATACTCTTCCTTAGTTGAGAGCACTCTTCTTCATGGCTTGACCCCTCACTTCATTATTCATCCAGGTCTCTGCTCACACGGACCTCCTCAGACAGGCCTTTCCTGACCACTCCATCTAAAATAGGGCCACCTGTCCCTCTTACCCTCTTTCCCAGCTTTGCTTTATTTCATAGCCCGTAGTCCTCCTGGACATTGGAATACATGTTTATTTGTTTTTTATTATCTGTTTCTCCGGCTAGAATGTAAATTCCATAGTCTTTTTTATTCACCATTAAATCCCTAGTACAGAGAGTGCCCAATACTTGGTGAAACCCAAAAAATACTTACAAATGGATGCGTGCGTTTGTACTGGTTAGGTGTCACCACAAAATTGTGTGCAAGAAGCCAGCACGTAATGTCAGCAGCACTCGGCAAGAAGCATGGATTGAGCTCAAACATCTGGGCTTAATTGGCGCTCGGCAGATCTAGGCCAGGCCCGGCTAGGGCGGTTCAGCTTTGTTCCACGTGTCTCTTCCTCTTCCTGGGACCAGTCAGCTGGCCTGGCTGTGTTCTCGTGGACATGGCACGAGCGAAAAGAGGGGGAATTAACTGCCCCAGTGCCTTTCAAGCCTCTACCTGTGCCTTATCTGCTACTAACCCATTGGCCAAACAAGTCATTGGCTGAGCCAGAGTCAGGCAGGCACGGAAGGGCCGAGGGGGTGCACCCTATCGGCTGGAGGGCATGGCAGAATCATAGAGCCTAGAGTGTGGATGTGTAACCTTGTCACTGAGGAGGGCATGAAGAATTGGGGCAATAAACTTATATCCCATAGAAGTAAAACGTATACTTTTCTGAGTGGCTGCCTTTCTACTCATTGGATTTGGGTTTCAGGGTTCCCAGGTACGCGGTCACTCGCCTGAGCCTCTGCCCTTCCGTGAGTGTTCTAGCTTTTAAAACCCCGGGGCCACTGGTAGTATGCCACGAGTTGGATGTGTGGGCCTGTGTGTTTCACTGACCTCACTGTTTTCCTCCATTGTAGGGACAGCCGGGGTAGCAGGGGATGTGATAGCCACCAAAATCGTGGAGCTGTCCAAAAAGAACCGGGTGCTGACGGCAGAGTTGGAGGGCGCGAAAACCAGAGTGAAGCAGCTGGGCAATCGTGTCCAGGAGCTGGAGCGGGAAGTGAGGGGCCTTGGTCATTTTCCTGCCTCTAGCGGGGACTCCCGGGACCCTGGGCCACTCCTCCAGAGAGGGAGCCACGCTTAGATGCTTTGGGTCGTTCTGAAGGGCTGGTGGGTCAGTGTTTGCAAAGAGTTCCTCAGTTTTTGTCATGTCCTGAGAGGGGGGAAAGTGTGTCAGGAAGCAAGGGGGGACACAGGGCACATGGAGGACACAGATCTGGAGCCTGACCACCTGGGTGCGAATCTGAGCTTCGTCACTGACCTGCTTCGTGACTTCAAGTAGATTATAAATGCACTGTACCTCAGTTTCCTCCATCTGACACATAGCAGTAGAAACGGTACTCACTCTAAGGTTTTTCGGACCGTTAAGAGATGTAAGAGTGAAAAACATTTCGACCTATGCCTGGCAGGTACTAGGTAAACGTTTGTTCCCTAAATTAACAGGGATCCTTGCTAGCGCGAAGCTCGAGGCAGGAGCACAACAGCAGCTGCTCTCACTTTTGCCCATCTTCCTCTTTCTGCTGCCCCCTGCCCTCCCACTGCTAGTCACAGACTCTCCTCCAGTCTTGCAAGGACACAGCCCAAGCAGTTCACGGTCCCTTTGGAGCCGGGATGGAATCCACATGCTAGAGAAAACCTATGTAGCTCCCTTTATGGCCGAAGAAGCTGGAACTCGAAGCGGTTAGGGGGTTTTCTCGAGTCACACAGCACTCGGTGGTGCCTCATCGCGACCCCAATGCTGTGACCCTCCGCAGTCCCCCTCAGTCGTTATATGCTGCCACCGAATTAGAACCTTGTTATTCTGTAACAAACGGTCTGAGAACCACCTCAGGCTCTGTGCCAGGCCCTGTGAGAGGAGCAGAAGAGGCAGGGGCCTTGCCCTCCTCAGAGGCAGACCCAGCATCGAGGGCCCCTTAGAGGAGGGGGTGCACACAGTGGGCCCCTGGAGGGTGGGAAGGGGCCACACCGGGAAAGGTGGGGGACGGGCCCCCCCGTGCAGAGGGCCCAGCAGGTGCCGCCAAGGCCTTGAGTGGGGAAGAAGGTCTGAGAGGAAACCTGGGTGGCCAAGAGAAGAGAAAGATGAGGTCAGAGAGGTAGGAGGGCAGGCCACCCCCACCTTGTCAGCTGTGATCTGGTCTTTGTGTGAACAATCAGGAAAGCTTCAAAGGGGCGGTTGGCCGGCTGTATGAAGCTCCGGGCTTGGCTCCAGGCCCTGAGCCCATGGGGCAGGTTTCTTAGCATCTCTGACCTTGTCTTCCTGTCTATCCCATGAAGCCCATTATCCCTTTATGCTACGCCTCCCAGATTGTGGTCAGAGCTCCAGGATACAGACCATGGCTGCAGTATTAAGTGTGAAGCTGTTAGTGACTCCTAGTGTGTGACTGGGGAGTGGGCCAGACGATCGATTAAACCCTCTCCCATCGCAGAGCCGTTTGTAGGGGCGAGTTCTTCCGTGAATGGCCCTAAAGTGAGCTGAAGGGTGAGCCAGTGAGATCCAGTAACCACACACCTGACGGCGGCACGGAACACCGCACTCAGGCCCCGTGGTTGCCAAGCAGAATCCAATATTAAGTGCAAGGTTTGCTTTCCAGCTGCAGGCGGCCCTGGCCAGGCTACCAGCCAAGGCGGCCACCGACGCGGGAGCCAAGGCATCGAGGCCTCAGATGGGAGACAGAGCCTTGGTATGATTTCTCTTCTGTGCTGGGGAGTCTGTGAGGCTGCCGTGGGGCTGGGCCTGCTGTCCTCTGTGGGAGTGTAGGCACCTCTGTCTGGGGTCCACCCCACTGCTGAGCCAGTGCCCACTGGTGAAACATCCTCAGTGTGGTCATCAGGGAACGTAACCAAGTCAGTGGCCTGAGACCAGAAATGCCCCAGTGGAGGCCAGTGAAGGTCTAACTGATTCAGTCCCCAGAGAGGACGAACAGGAAGGGCCTGAGGACCCTGGAACCCTAGAATTTCAAGACCAGCAGGGAAGGCCTGGTCCAACTGGCCTCCCGCTCTCAGCCCAGCTGTATCCTTTACAGCATCCTCACTGGGGAGACATCCAGCCCCTTACTTACCCCAGGGACAGGGAGCTCACTACTGCCCAATAGAGCCCTGTTGGGGGTGAAGGGACATTTCATATTGTGAGAAGTCTTCCCTTTATGGAGCTCCAAATCTACAAAGTCAAAATGACTATTGGGAATGGTGGCTTGTTCCCCAGATTCCATTCTACTGAGCCAGTGAGTAGGGCCTGGAACCCAGGCGATGGGAATTGCGGTTCCATGAAAGGAAGGCAGTGTGACTATGGGCTATGGGGAGGGGCGTGGAGCCTATGCCAGAAAATAAGGAGCCTCAGAGCCTTCAGAACAACCCAGGAGGCATCCCTAGGGGTGTTCTTGGAGATACAGGGAGTCAAGCCTTAGGACTCCCTGTTCAGTGCTCCTTTTCTAGCTCCACCTCCCTTTGCCTACAACTCAGGGCCAAGCCACCACATACCTGTCTTGGGGAGAATTCAGCCCTCAGTCTATAGTGATAGGGCCCTAGGGTTCTGGGGAGGGGGGAACCTAGTGGGGTGAAGGGTAGTCTTGGGTAACCCTGTCTCGCTACTGCGGAGGCGATAGAGGGGCTCTGCCCTTGGCGGGGGCTGCTCTGGAAGGGCCTTTCCTGGCTCCAGGGGACACTGCTACGCTACTCCTAGTTTATCCAGAACATTGAGCATTGCCACGTCCTTGACGAGGCTGCCACTGATGGGAGGCTGCGTGTTCAGTCACTTGTTGGGCGTAGTAGGATTTTCTGAGCCCTATGACACAGGGAATCAAAGATAGGGCCTTTGTCCCCAGGGAAGTCCAGGAGGGGAGATGAGTAGCCACACTGAAGGAAGGAGGGGGGCAGGGCCTTCTCAAAGAACCCCAGGGCCTCAGAGTTCACAGAGGGAGCACAGCCTCCCTGTGAGGCAGCTGGGAGGTGGGCTGGAGGAGGGGGTCCTGAGGTGGGCCTTGAGGGAGAAGGGGGATGGTGGGGGAGGGCCCTCTAGGAGGAGCAGTACAAGGCAAGGCTGAGAGGCCGGGGAGCACTGAGTATCCCCATTCTGTTTGCTAGCTGGGTGTCGGCTGCACAATGTTTGGCTGCAGCCCAGGGCCCACGAAGGGAAAGGGGAATGTAAGCCACACAAGGCTAGGGTGGGGTCACCCACGGAGGGCGGCCTCGACTGGCAGCTGGGGCTCCAGCGCTCAGCTTTGCTCAGTGGCCGCGGGGAGCCTGGTAGGCTTCTGACAGAAGAGTGGGTGATGGGAGGCAGGCCTCCGTTCAGCGGTACCTGGTGTTTTCCAGGGCACCTTCTGTCGGAGAGAGAACAAAAGCAGTGTGCCCCCTCACTACACGGTTCAGGGTAGCCCAAGCCTGACCCACACCTCACAGGCCTGCACTCACCACACGTCTGGGCCCCGGGGGCCAAAGCACACTTCAGAGTGGAGCCGAATGGCCTATCTCCACGTGGCGTGGTGTGGGCCTCCCCCAGGCTGTGCTGCGAGCAGCGCTGGCGTCATCTGTTCCCCTTGGACTGCGTCGCAGTTACTCCCTCACAGAAAAGAGCCCAGGGAAGGGGGGTTAGGCCCCCACTCAGGTCTCCCACAAAGCCTGTGGAATTTCGCTCTGGGCAGAGGCAGCTCTGAGATGGCAGCAACGCGGGGTTGGCCCAGCTGTCCAGGAGGAGAGGACTGGGGGCTTGGCAGAGCAGAGGGGAGAAGGCTGCCATGCACGTGGGCCCAGCCCTCAAGAGGACACTGGCTAGCCCCCTTTGCCAGCTACCCCAGGCCAGGCCAGGCCAGGCCAGGCCCCCCGGCATTGCCCTCTTGACAGAATCTGACGCAGATGGCATCCTTCGTGTGCCTCTCCTCCCAACACTCACAGGCCCCCTGGGCCCTGGGGTTGATATACCCCTATTTTACAGATGAGGAAACCAGGCTTGGAGAGGGGAGTCACGGCCTGTGTTCTAGATCTGGTCTGCGATGGGTGCTCTCCCCGTGCTTCGAGCAGGGTCACGGCCATCACATGGGACGCTCACAAACATGGCTCCTGCACCACGGCCTGTCAGGGCCAGCGGGCCTCGTGGCACTGAAGACCTGATAGGCAGGTGGGGGGAGGACAGGCATCCAACAGCACGGGGGAGAAATGGCAAGCAGCAGCCAGAACGGGGGTGGGGGGGTGGGGGGGCAAGGGCGCGCGTGCGCGCACACGCACACACATACACACACACACACACACACCCCTTTTTTTAAAAGATACATTTGTGTTTTATGTAAGTTCCCAGTTTATACTCTGTTCACACTGGGGATGCTGTTTAGCGTTGTGGTGGTGCTGTGAAGAAGCAGGACAGAGAAGGATTCTTGCACCCATTCCATAAATGAGGAAACCAGATGAGGTCAGACTTCTCGGACTGTGTGTCCGGTTCCCGTTTCCTTCCCCAGTGGTTTTTACCTGGGCTGCCTACAATCTCTGGGGACAGGGGAACTTCCCAGACCCAATCTCTGCAGATCTGCCTTCTGCACCAGGGTCCTCGGGAAGATTCTGCGTGTGCCTGCTGAGGAAAGCTCGGAAAGCCCTGCAGCACCTGCCCGGCTTCCCAGAAGTTCAGCCCACCTGGTCTGTCGGGGTAGGAGCAGACGGTCTCGGCATCATTGCCTGATGGGCTGCTCCGCCCACCCATGATGCCTGGGTGCCGAAAACAGCTTCAAGTGAGAAAATCGGCTAGGGCAGGGGAAGGACCGGGCCTCTTCTAATCCAAGTCACCCCCAACCGGCTGTGTGACCTAGGGCAAGTTACTCCCCCTCTCTGGGCCTTATTTTCATCACTTATGGAAGGGGTTCCAATGGGCTGACTGTGGAATCCCTTTAATGCCAACCTTCTGTGAGTCTCAGAAACCTACTGAAGACGGAGACATGGGCGGCACATTTGAGGAAAATTTACATCCAAGTAGTTTAAATCAAACATTATTAAAAAAAAAAAAAAAAAAAAAAAGACATGGCTAAGAGTTCCAGCAGGTAGAGTTTTTGTGGTTGCTACAGTTCTTCAAGCCACAGAAACGGAGCATTTGGCAATGATACTGGGTCTATTTCTGTGGTGTGAGCTCCTTGCCAGGAAGGGGAGCTCAAGGCCCAAGCTGATGGTTTCAGGAGAAGGAGGCCCTGAGTTAGGATGGTCGTTGGGGGTTGCCTTCTGTGATGGAACTAGTCTTTATTCTGAATGGAGATGGTTTTAGCTCTAGTCTCCGGGAGCACAGCAGAGAGTGCCCACGCCTAGGAAGGGTCTGGAAGGGGTGGAGCCTCACCCTCGGTGGCCACTGCCCATGTCCCCGGTTGTGCAACCCTCTGAGCAAAGGGCTCAGCCCCCAGAGGTGGGCTGCCAGGATGCACGTCCCTGCTCCACCTTTCCCAGCCAGGTTCCCCCCCCAACCCCAGCCAAGGGGACTCTCCACTCCGCCAGCCTCTGCTTTGCATCTGGAAGGGGCTGACCACCGAACCCACCTCACAAAGGCTCATGACGATTCAATGAGTTGCAGCACGTGGAGCCCCTAGCCCGGCGCCTGGCACAGCCCTGGCCGAACGGAGCCAGGATCGTTGTGACAATTTCAGCAACAAGTGACCGCTCTCTCCTCTGTCCTGCCCAACCAGCCAGAGACCCCAGAGGTGAAGGCCTTGCAGGACAGGCTGGCGGCCACAAACCTGAAGATGAGTGATCTCCGCAACCAGATCCAGTCTGTGAAGCAGGAGCTCCGGATGGCCCAGAAGGTATTCCAGAGCCGGGGCTCCGGTGTTCTTGTGGGGCTGGGATTGGGAAGAGCATGGGCAGGACAATGGGTTCCATTCAGGAGCAGCAAATGCTTGGCCCCGTGAGTATCATGCTCTGGCCCAGGCTCCAGATCCAGTAACTTCCTTCTGTCAGCCCTTCCTACACACCATTGGTGAGTGGGGCTGCTGGCTGCCTGCGGGTGCCCTTGTGGTATTCTCTGTGCCCTGGATGGAGGAGGACAATGCCCTCTACCCAGGGAGGGTCCTGTAGACTTCCCCTGTGCTACGTGCACCCTAGTGGATCCTGGGTCTCCCCTTCATAAGCCACCTTGGACTTGGAAGCCTGCCCAGACTTGCCTCCTGCCCTCTGCTCTCTGTAATATTAGAAAATGAATAGGTTGTTTGTGTATTAAAGGCCCCTTTCAAAGGAAAATACTCAGACTTGGGACGCAGGCCCAGCTGGTTCATTATTTATTTTTATTTACATAGTGAATTCTCTGGCATTTGTCTTCCCTGCTGGAACCACTCAGACTAGCCAAGATTTCCAAAACAGTGTTCTATTGTGGAAACAAGCGCCAGAGACTCGGGGCGCTAGATTGGTTCCTGTGACAGACTTAGGGGCCCAGCGCACCCGCTGGAGGGTTTTGTTTCCACCTCAAAGCCTGAGGTAGGGCCTGTGCCCCACCCTTCAACAGCCACAATGTTGGAACCTTCTGGAATCGAACATCCCCAGTTGACATTTGGGGGTCCTCCTTGGGGCACTCAGGCATGGCCCCTAGTCAGTGGCTTTTCACAGAGGGTGAGGCCCTGTGGCAGCGTACTTCCTGCAGCCATCTAGAAGGATCTCAGTTCTAAGTGGCAGGTGAACAAATTGAGGAAGCAGATTTTGGTCAACTTTGTGGTTCACTCATCCCAGAATATGTCAAGAGCAGAGGGCCCCATCTGGGCACCGTTGGCAGTTCCTCGCCTGCTGGAAGCATCACCCAGAAATGCAGGGGACAAGAGGATGGCTACTTTCCCAGGGATCGCTGCTCTGAGAGCACGGTCAGCTGGCCTCTGAAGCAGGAGGCAGGGGTGCAGACAGGGGCCAGGCCCTCTGGGAGCCCCACGCACCGAGCACTGCTTCTGAGGATGCACCCCTTTCAGGGCTCTGGTGGGGACCCTCTCTCCTGTCCTCATTAAAGGCCCTGCCTTTTTCAGGTTTTGACCAGCGAGGTCGGGGAAGATGTGAATGTCCAGCAGCTCCTGTCCTCCCCGGGGACCTGGAGGGGGCGGGCTCAACAGATTCTTGTGTTGCAAAGCAAGGTGAGTGAACTTCTTCTGGCCCTGAACAGAGGGCTTGAAATGCCCCCAGAAAGGTCACAGCACCCCACATGAGAGACACAGAACCCTAAAAAGGCCCTCAGGCCCGGCAGAGCATACTTGCAGCGCTGTTGTTGAATATTCTCCCCCCGCCGGCCTGATTTTAATTTGTTATTTGTTGAACAAGCATTTATATAACACTTAACCACGTGCCAGGCCCTGGCACTTAACAAATGCCAAAACCTTTGATTTATTTTACTCTAGGCATATTTTCCCCCCAGTTCATGTAAATTCGCGTGACTGTTGTACTTGCCGGCTTTTTCCAGTTTTGTCCAGATGCTTGTAGACTTTTGAAAGTTTGAATTACCCAGTAAAGACCTAGCCTTGTCCCCTTCTTTATGTTCTAAATATTTGGGGGCATCTCTAGACGCTAAAAGCTGGGGCTCCGGAGCCAGGTTGCTTGGACTCAAATCCCAGCTCTCGACTCAGCAGCTGTATGACCTTGGGCAAGTTCCTTCACCTCTCTGGGCCTCGGTTTTCTTCTTCCTATACCATGGATAACGATAGGGGCTATCCCACAGGGCTGATGGGAGGACTGAATGAGTCAATACGTGTACAATGGCCAACACAGTGCCTGGCGTGGAGCGAACACTGTACGAAGGTTAGCTGTGATTATCTTCCTCTTTCGCCTTCAAACCAAGAAGTGCAAGAGTAGGAGCGTAACTTCCCCTATTGGCCAAGCACATGGCCTTCTTCCCCAGGGACTTCAAGTTCACAGTTCCTGGGTCGCTTTGATCCTCGGGGCCTCCTGTGGGATCGTCGAAGCCAACACGAAGGGGGGATGGTGTCCAAAACACTGTGATTAGTGACCTACGTGTGGCCTTGGGGTTCAAGAGACCCCAGTTTGAGTCTGGCCTCAATCGCTGGGTCTACAGTTTTGGTGACCTTAGACAAGTCACTTCGTCTCTCTGCACCTCAGTCTCCTCACTTGAAAAATGGAGAATGTTGGGGGTTAAACGAAATAACACCTGTAAAGTACCCAGCACAGTGCCCGGCTGCAATAAGCACTAGTTGTTATTGTTGTTAAGCTGCGTAAATAAATGATTGGAAGTTTCATGCTGTGTTCTCTAATGCTTAAATGGAATTACCACACAGTGCCACACGAGGGCGCTGATATGCGCTTGCAAAACCATGCTGCTGCCCTTTACTGGGAATCCTAGGGAATTTTGCCCAGGCACAGATTTACCCAAGGTGTTCCATCATTTATGTTGTATCAACATGGAAACTAGGGGTTAGAAGGACCCTAGGAGTTATTCGCTTCTACCCCAGTGCAATAAAGCCATCGTTCTGTGGGATGACATCTACCTGCCTCTTGCTGAGAGCCTATGAGGGCTGGACAGTGTGCCGATGGCTTCAGCTGGGCCATCTTGGGGTTTCTCAAAGTTGCCTAATCCTAAAAAGCACCCATAGGACTTGTTAAAAATGCAGATTCCCAGTCTTTCCCTTGGAGCTCTGACTTGTTGGTCTGAAGTGGGCCCCAAGATTTGTCATCCCAAGAAGCATCTTGGGGGTTCCCAGACTCAGACAAGTTCAGGATACTGAATCCTTATAACATTATATGGGGGGGTACCCTTAGGCCCATTTCACAGATGAGGGACCAGAGATTCAGAGAGGTTAAGTAAGCTGTGCACAGTCACATAGCTAGTGAGGCTTTGAGCTGGTCTCCCAGCTTTTAAGCCCTGCCCTCGCTCTGCAGCGTCTCCCACAAGTGGCCAGGAACCCACGGTCTCCCAAGAAGCACACCTGGTCTCGGGTCAGAGAGTCCGTCCTTGTACTGAGGTCCTCCATCCTCTCCCCCCCAGGTTCCTGGAGTCACATCTGCTTCTTGGTCTCACAGAGCCTCACATAAGCGAGGGGGTGATTTTTCTCATTCTCAAGCTAAACTTCCCTCCTGTCCTCCCCTGCTTGGCTCCAGATGCCGCCCCAGACAGCCCCCCTTCGTCCCTCACGCGGGGCTAGAACGGCAGCTCTGTCTAGTGGAGCTTCCTGTCGCACCTCAGTGCAGCCCCTGAGTGGTCGTCTGTGAGGGCAGGCCCACCGCGCAGTGATGAGTTTTACCCCCCTCAGGTTCGGGAGCTGGAGAAGCAGTTGGGACAGACCCGGAGCCAGTCTGCAGGAACACCCCGTGACGAGCTGCCTGTCTGTCCAGACCCAAGGAAGCTGTCGGCACAGGAGAAAAACCTGCTGAGGATCCGCAGCCTGGAAAGGGAAAAACAGGAGGGCTGGGAGGTAATGCAGGTCCAGGGAAGTGGTCAGTTGGGCACGCGGGACCCGGGGGATCGCGACCACCTCTGCAGGGCTCTGAGGCCCGTGTGGTCACCAGCTCTGAGCCGCCTCTTAGAGGCAGGAGACACCTGGGGTTTGGGGGTCCCCTCAGTGCCTCTTCCTCATGTCCTGTCTGTCAATCTAGCTGGAACTGCCTGACTGGGTTGTCAGCCCATTTCCTGAGCTTTGGGTGGCCCCATCCTGGCTATTCTGGAGATGCTAGACCTGAAATTGTCACCGTAGAAGGAGCAGAGACGGCCAGGGCCCAGAATGATGGCCCAGGGACAGGGTTAAGTGGGGCTCAGGGGAGGAGAGCTCCAGGTGCTGAAAGCTGGGCGCCGCGTCTCCCTGGCTGTGCATCGAGTGGCAGGAGCCCGACTCTGCCAGGCTTGCAAGACAAACAGGATTGACTGGCCCGTGTAGATGAGCGGTCTAGAGGCAGCCTAGCATCAGGCACAGATGGATCCAGGGATCTGGGGACTTGGTCTTGGTGCCGCTTCTTCCGGACCCACTTCACTCTCTACTCCTGGTAGTCCCAGCCTCTATCTTCCAGCCTGGCCCCCACAAACAAAGGGCTTCTCTTTCCCAGTAGTTCCAACGCAGTCCCAGAATGAAGTGTCACCCGCCAGCTTAGGCCATGAGCCCATCCCTGAGCCGCTCCCTGCCGCTGAGTGTCCAGGCTGCTCTGACCGGCCAGGCTTCAGATCCCCACTCCAGGTCTGGGAGCTGAGTCAGCCTCTCAGAAGTGGGGAGCAGGGCTTTCTCAAAGAAAGTAGAGGAAAAAGCGGGACGGGGTGCTGGCAGGTGGTGGGCTTCCTAATAGTGAGGCCTTACCTTTCCATCGGGAGACTTCCATTCGCGAGTGCCAATCCAGGACTAGACCCTGTGTTAGGAACATTGTGACCGTCGCTGTGTTGCACCCTTCGTGTCCTAGATCCTCAGGTGTGAGGAGGGAACAGTGGGACTGGAGAGGTGGGCCAGGCCACGTCCTCCTGGACCTTGTATGCCAGCCTGGGGTTTGGGCTCTTATCTTGAATCAAGTAGAGAACCACCAAAGGGTTGTTTTTTTTTTAAGGACTTTATTTACTTATTTGACACAGAGAGAGAGAGATCACAAGTAGGCAGTGAGGCAGGCAGAGAGAGAGGGGGAAGCAGGCTCCCTGCTGAGCTTGATCCCAGGACCCTGAGATCACGACCTGAGCTGAAGGCAGAGGCTTTAACCCACTGAGCCACCCAGGCGCCCACCACCAAAGGGTTTTAAGTTGTGGAGGGACATGGACGGCTGTGCATGTTGGAAAGGTCGCATGGTTGGGGGAGTGGGTGGCTAGCTCGGAGGAGGCATGGGAGGCAGAGGCAATAATCCACTTGAGGCATGACCAAGGACCTGAGCCAAGGCAGTGGGACTATAGCCAAAGGCCAGCTGCCTGCCACATCCGAGGGTCGACTTTACAGGGCTCAGTGACAGGATGGAAGGGGGAGAAGCAGAAGGGTTGTGCAGGACTTCCAGTGAGTCTAACAGGTGGGTAGGGGCGACAGGGAGGGAACTCAAGGGAGATGGGGAGCTGAGGTTTGCAAATGTTGGGTTTGAGGTGCCCCTAGCTCAGAGTTATACCTTCACACAGAAGAGAACATGTTGCAGTCATTGAACCAATTGTAAGCCACAACGTGGGTGGAAGGAAGCTGTTCCTTATATGTCCGTCCTCCGCCAGGCGCCTGCTAGAGCCTAGAGCGTGTAGACAGCAGAGCAGCAGGTAAACTATGGCTGCCTACGGCAAAGATCGGTGGTCTTCTGGAGTCATCATCCGCTGTTTTTCATGTCTGTAATTCACTTCCACAGGGATCTGAAAACACTTTTCCAGTGATAACTAACCCTCAAGACCAAAGCAGATTAAGTTATCCTTTGCCCAAAACCCTCCTCAGGGTCTCAATCTCATCTCCTGATGGTTTACCTAATCTAGTCTCTGCCCCCTCCGACCTTGCCCCTGACCTGTCCCCTTTCTCACTGTGCTGAAGCCACACATGTTCTACCCCAGGGCCTTTGCTCGTCCCCTCACCTCCTTTAGTCTCTTCTCAGAGGTCACCTTTCGGAGAGGACTTCCCTGACCATGCCATTGTCCTTCCTACCCCAGTCCCTTCCCCAGTTTTCCATAAGCAGAGCAACAGGCAAACAATGATAACAAGTAAACCATTTAACATCTGTCTCCCCAGCTAGGATGTTAGCTCCCTGGGGACAAACACTCTGCCTTGTTTTCTGCTGTATCCCCAGCACCTATAACAGTTTAAAGCACACAGCAGGCCTTCAGGGTATATTTGAAAGGAAGGAAGGAGAGAAGGAAGGAAGGAAGGAAGGAAGGAAGGAAGGAAGGAAGGAAGGAAGGAAGGAAGGAAGGAAGGGGAAGAGAAGGGAAGGGAAGGGAAGGAAAAGGAGAAGGAAGGGAGGGAGGAAGAAGGGAGGGAGGGAGGAAGGGAGACTCCGAAGGCATGCCCAGCAGTAGCTTCCTGAGCTACTTCTGTAGCTGATCCGAGCCGGGCACAGTCTGGGCTGACATGCTGGACACGCGCAGAGGAAGTGAGGCGACGCAGCGGGGTGGCCCCTCCTTCTCATTCTGGCTCTTGGTGGGGTCAGGCACTTCCGTTTGAAACCTAGACTTAGCACGGTTCATGACGGCATGGCTTTTTTCCTTCCCCAGCTCAGGCGGGGATCGGGAGGTGGGGACAGCCCTGCTCTCTGGAGGACACGCCCGCAGTTGGCAAGTGGGGCTTCTCTCGTGTCTGACCGTGACAGAGCAAGGGCAGCTGCCTCGACGCCTGTGTTCTCGGGCTGACAGAGGGGTGCTGTTGTCTATTAGTGACGTCTGTCACGTGCAAGGGCAGGGCCCCTGACAGCCCTGAGAGGTGGGGCCCAAGAGCGGGGCCTGGGCTCTGCTGCCTTGCTCTCCAGCCTTCGGAAGTCCCCTCCTGTCCCTGGGCCTCACCTGTGAGCAGGAGCCAAGGACCCATTCAGCCCCACGGCCCACGACTGTCCTTCCTGATTACAGAAACTTGTGGCCGAGCGGGATGCCCTCCAGAGAGAGCTTGAAGAACTGAAGAAGAAGTTGGAGGGCGTCAAGTCCCGGAATAAGGTGCTGTCGAGCGAAGTGAAGACCCTCAGGAGTCAGATGGGAACCCTGGTGGAGAAGGGCCGGCATGACGACGAGCTCATCGATGCCCTCATGGTATGTCCCTCTCCCCCCACTCAGGCTCCCTCCAACACGGCCCCCCGGCCCGCCCGGAAGCCCCCCGGGACCGGCCCCAGCCAGAGTGAGCCCTCACATACCCCAGAGGCCGCCTGCATCTGGGCGCCTCGCCCTCACATACCCCATGGCCTCGCCTGGGCGCCAGCTGCAGAGCGGCGCCCCGGGGACAAGAGCAGCTTCGAGGCCGCCCGAGCACGCGTACGCGTCGTGTTGTGTGGTGTCGGTGCTGGCTGGGACGTGTTAGAGTCTGGCACAGCCACTGGACCTGCGGACCCCAGAGGGGAAGAAGTGGGTGTGGGGGGAGGAGACGGGAGTACACCCTGGGTCGTTTTTCCATCAAGGAATGGAAGGGACAACTGAGGGACCAGTACAAATTCTTGTCCGTGTGACAGCACACGGCCCCTTCTGGGCACTTGGGGTGCATGTGGTTCATAATGGCTAGTTGCCAAGACAACAACTAGGGTCATCTGTTCTAATCCCATTTCACACCTGGGGAAACTGAGACTCCAATTAGTTAACTAAGTCGTCCAAGATCGTACAACCGAGTCCAAACCAGGTTGCTCTGACCGTAAGGCCTGCCTTGCTTATCAAGGCCACACTAGCCTGGCCTTTTCTCTTCTGGGATCTGCGGTGCCCCAGGGTTTTGGTCTCCGAATCCCACATTGTGGCCCAGGCCCCCAGGGGTGGCCATGCCTGGCTTGGTTGGAGGGGCCTGGGGTGGCAGGCGGAACACAGAAGACCCACCTTTGCTGACACCTCCCTGGGGGACCCTAGGCCAGTGGCGCCCCCTCTCTGAGCCTCAGCTCCGGGTTTTTAAATAATGTGTGGTGCTGCATGTCCTCGGAGGTCGCTGTGTGCCATCATTCCGTGTTACTGCAGACGGCGTGATGAAGGCTGTAGACGAGCCCCAGCCCGGCCGTCCACCAGCACTGTGCCCTTGGGCTCTCTGGGCCTCAGTTCCCTCCGCGTTCCCAGTCACTGACCTGTCCTTCCTGTTGGCCCGCTAGTCTCCTGGGGGCATCTGCAGGGGAGAGGGGGGCCTCAGTCAGGTGCTGAGGGATCCCTGGCCAGGGAGGGGTCCACGTACTGCCTTCAAGGCCGTCTCCCAGCAGAGGGATAGGGTTTCTTTCCCAAATATCTCCCCCACTGGCCGAGCTGCTTTCTGTCGTCCCGAGAGCCTCTTCAATGTCCTCCTCGGCCCCATCTCAGACAAGGAAGTTGAGGACAGGAAAAGGGCATGGTCCCCACCTGCCTGGTGAGCCCCCCAAGGGCAGGCAAGGAACGTTCTCCTCCTGCTTCTCAAAGGAACGGGTAGCATCCCACCGTTAGGTCCCTGCGGCCGCAGGGAGTGGGTGAGGGAAGGTGGCCTTCCCTGTCCTGCCTTGCCCAGGGCTCATGGCTGACCTCGTCTGTCGCCTGCCCTCCCCCTGGCCCCGCAGGACCAGCTGAAGCAGCTCCAGGAGATTGTGGGCAGCCTGAGCCTGCAGGAGGAGAAGACCCGGGCGTCGCAGCTCCGCCTGGACCAGCGGGTCAACAATGAGGCTCAGCAGAGCAGCAGCCTCATCACCCAGCTGCGGGCCATGGTGGCCGAGCGGGAGGCCAAGGTGCAGCAGCTGGAGGTGGAGATCGCCCAACTCAGTGTGCAGGTGAGTCGGGCGCTGGCCCAGCCTGGCCCGACATCCGTCTTCAAACCCTGGCAAGTCCATCTACCGTCTAGAGAAATCTCAGCAACTTCCTCTGCCCTCCACTACCTTTCTTCAGACCACACCACGGCCTCCCTGGCTCCACCCTGGCCCCCTGCTTCCATCTGGCGTCCCACCCCTTCTCACATACCTTTCCTCTCTTTCCTGATTGTGACCCGCCTCTGCACAAAACCTGTCTGGGGCTCCTGGTGGCCCTTGGCCTCACTCATCCTCAGAGGTCCGGTCTCCTTCCAGCATCTCCTCACCCTCCCCAGCTGCGGCTCTCGCCCTAATGATCCAAGATGGTGGCTGCAGTGCCAGGCTTGACGTTTGCATTCCAGGCAGCGGGAGGGCGGCAAGGAAGCTGCACTCCACCCAGCTTGCAGGGCCCCACGTGACGAGCTCCTGCTGTCTCCCCTCCTGCATTTCCTCTTCACCCCTCCCTTTCCCCCACACTCTGGCCACATGGTCACCATTTAGCTCCTCACACAGCCCCGCATTCTCCCCACTCCAGGCTTGTGCACATGCCTGAAGCACGCGCCTTGCCTGTCCTCCCCCACCGCCACTGCCTGGCCAGGGGCCCCCAGCCTTTAGGTCTTACCAAGTCATGAGCTCCTCCAGGGAGCCCCAGGGCCCCCAGGCTGTGTTCCATGCCCCTCCTGGGCACTCGCCCAACTTCCTGTGCGTCCCTAAGACAAACTGTTGTCACCCTGTGTGATCATTTTCCTGTCCCCCCCCCCACACACACACACAAAGAACTCTTCTCCTCTTGAGGGGGTGCATACCTCAGTGCCTACTGGCCTGGCCCAGGACTGGGCAGCCAGTAGAGGCTCACAAATGCTCGTCTAATGAGGGAGCTCCTGAAGGGCTGGACCCTGACAGATGCCCTACGGGCACAGCCCGGGCTGCCGGGAGTCGGGCCCCGTGGGCTCTCTGCGTCTCCTTCCAGTGGTGGTCGTGGTGCTCAGAGGGGAGGGCATTTGGTGACCTTGACAGGCACACAAGTCTCCCAGTGACAGAGAAGCCTCACACCCAGGTTGACTGGTATAACCTAAGGCATGTCGCAGAGCCGCCCTGCCCTTTATTGCTGGGGTTCCACGGTCCCCTCAAAAGCATGGGAGCCCTGGGTTCCCTCAGCTCCAGCCTTGGGCCAGTGTTGGCTGGGGTTGGTGGTTTGTCTCCCTCCGAGCCGTCCATCCCCTGGGACCCCGGTGGCTGGGGGGTGGAAAATGCTGAAGTCCCCGAGGCTGAGGGGGAGCCCAGGGTTATGACAAAGGCCTGGGGACAGGGTGTGTGTGGCAGTGAGGGGGGGGCGCTGCCTCGCAATCCTTGCCCTGCTTCCCACTGGGAAGTGAAATCTGAAGGAACATATGGGAATATTCCAGTATTTTCACCTTACCACTGTCCTGCCTCCAGGCACACAAAAGGGAAGCGATTCTTCCCTCGGAGATCATCCGCCGGCTGGGGGCCAACCATGAGCCACCAGACAGCTGATGCGTGTCTCAGGATGGCTGGGGCTGGGGAACATGCCAGTTGGGCTGGGGCCTACACCAACTGTCCACCCCTGACGGCCTGACCCCCTGCTGGGGGTCCCCGGGGGGTTCCTCCTTCAATCCAGGCTCACCAGCTATCTGGAAGAAGGAGGTGGGAGGAAGGAAGGGGGCCTGGTGAGCCCAGCCTCTCCCCAAGACTGCCAGCCCTTGCTGAGGCCCTGCCAACCTCTCTGGCTCCGACTGTCTGCCAAGTCCAAGTGTCTCCAGCTAACAAAGGCGGCTGGCCTCAAGTCACACCTGGCATTCACCCTACGTGGGTGGGGCTGCCCCCGAGAGGTGGGTCCACTCAAAGACATCAGTCCCTGATCTGGCCCGAATCAAAGGCCATGCACTTCCCTTTGGGACCTGAATGTAGAACAGCTTCCAGGCCTAGCGGCCACCTGGCGCCATGTAGCTCCCTCTCTGAAGAGAGTCATTATTAGACGCCATTATCATGCAAGGAGCGCCTTCACCAAACAGGCCTCGCTTTTCACTCCTGAAAAGAAGCCTCTTTCATATCCCCTCAAAGCCCCGAGCTCCAGCCAAGGCCCCCCTCCTGCCTTCTCCAGGCCTCTGAGCCAAAGTGCTGAGAATCGACCCCACGTCTGTTCCCTGCAGTATCTTCAGAATAAAGGAGTGGGCAAGGGGTCCGGTGGGACTGAGGTCAACCCTGCCTACATCCAGTTCCTGGAGGACCCGGGCCAGACCAAGCCCCCGGCCTCAGCAGGCGATCACGTTGGCAGGCTTGGATCTTCTCGGTAAGGAAAAAAAAAAAGGGATAGAGGGGTTGGAAAGTGAATATTAATTATTCAGAAGAAATCCTGCCTCCGCCGGGAAGCCACGGGTGCAATTTTAAGATGACTGTGGCGTTGTCCTTGCTATATCAGGGCCTCTCGTATTCCATTAGCCTGCATCTGCATGGGGGAGCCAGTTAGGCCCAGACGTTATTACTGGTAGCAGTACTAGTTACTGGTGGCAGCTGCCTATGATAGCGTCTCTGTGCTGGCCTTGAAACGCACCTGTTTCTAGGACCCTCGAACAGACCTGTGTTGGATTGCTTAAGGCTCTGATGTCCCTCAGTTCTGTCTCCTTTTGAGCCAGCACGAGTTCTGGAAGGAAGGGCAGCAAATCCGCAGGACTGCCTGGCCGGGGTTGCTGTGAGGGCCAGCACTGGCCACCTCCTCGGGCTCCCCGGATCCCTGCTGGCCCCTGCTCTCCTCCCAGGCGAGGCCCAGCCTGCGTTCCTGTGGTGATGAGCCCCTTCTGCCTTCACACAGCTCCGTGACCAGCCTGGGCCACACGCTGGTGGAATCTGCTCTCACGTGGCCTTCTCTGTCCAGTCCTCATGGAGCCTCACCCAGGTATGCACCCGGGACCTCAGCACCCTCACGGTCCCTCCCACTCTTGATCGCTCAGCCAGTACTGCCATCCCATGGAAAGGAAGGGAAACCGAGGCCAGGCCAAGTCCAAGGACTCCCCCAAGTTACATAAGGATGTGGAGGGTCAGGGAGGCCCAGTGCCTTGTCTGAGGTGATAGAGCAAGCAGCTACTGAACCAGAGTCTTGGCCTCTGGCTTGCAGTCTAATGTCCCTTCCTGCTACCACAGAGTTAACACAAGGAACCTTCCAGGGCCTAGAGCCCAGCTCCTTTCTTTGTCTTCTCTTCCCCACTGAGAATCAGTCTCTAGGGGGAGAATTTCATGTCATATGGGTTCCCACTTTAAGTCACTGATATCCCCTCAGTTCTCTGGCCCCCTCTTTGTTGTTAGAATCAAGCCTAGGGCTTAAATGGGCCTTTTGTTCTTCCTGCCAGCTCACAGACAAATGGCGGCTTTGTCCTGCCTCTGAGCCCTGTCCTGAGCCCTGCCCACTGCCCACTGCCCACTGGAGCCATGCTCCTGCTGTCGGCCCCCGTCCCCACCGCTCGGGCAGGTCAGCTCAAGTTCCGGGCCAGGCCTCTGAGCGGCCCGAGTCCGTGTTCGACTTGCCGTGTGGTCCAGGTGATGATCCTCCCTGGGGTGCTGTTTCCCAAGGAGGGCCTGAGACGCTTCTGGCCTGACATTTGGCAGCACGGGGACCGTGGGCCGAGGCTGACCCTGCAGCTGCCCCACCCATCAGCCTGGGGTCACCAGGGCACTTGGGGTAGAGTGGGGGGTTCTGAGCCACAAGGACGCGTGCCACACTTCCCAAAGTGGGAGGCCTCCTGGTGCCCCAGGGAGAATGGACAGACTCTGTCTCCCTGAGGTTTTAGTCACAGCAGTGGGAGCAGGAGGAAGGACAAGATGGTCCTCAAGACCCGTCCAGGCCTGTGTGGCTGTGACCTTTGCCCTCCACAGGGAAGCAGGAGCAGATGTGCTTCTCAGCTCTCCAGACTGCTGGTTCTCGAGCTTCCGTCTTGCACACTGCATGAATGCTTGCTGAACCCAACCACGTGGGCGCCCCATCCTCGTGGAGTGTACCGTCCTCTTCTGTCAGTGACAGGACAGGCGGGAGCGACCCCAGAGAGGGTGTCTGTTAGGGCTGGTGTGGCGACTGTAATGGGGTGTCTGGGAGGAGAGCCCCTTTCTTCTGCGGCCTCCCCCTACTCTCCCCCTCCTCCCCCATGAGAAAATCGTGGAGGTGAGGTGACCAGAGCTTTTCCAAAGGGCAGTGTGCCCACGGACCCGCCGAGTGTCTGCTGGGTTAGATTATAGGCAAAGATTATACTTTGAGCAGCAAGGCCTTAAAGTGTATTTAGGAGTCAGAACACGGAGGGGTCTGCAGTCCTCAGGCCCAGCTCAGCCGACCCCTCAGTGTTCAGAAGGAGGACCCAGGCCCAGAGAGGGAAAGTGACCTGCCCAAGACCCCAGACCAAGTTAACCTCTGGTCTCGCACGCCCCAGCCCAGCTCTCCTCGTGTCCTGTGATGCTGGGGGAGCAAACCCAGGGCCACCAGGGTCTCGGTGGGGGGAAAGGTGAGGGCAAAGCAGAGAGCAGCTTGGGACTCACGTGTGGGCTCTGGGGAGGTTGAGTGGGGGACAGAGCTCCCTTCCCGTCTGGGCTCCAGCCAGCAGGTAAGGGCCTAGTAGGCAGGCCCAGTGGTAAGGAGGGAAGCAGTGACAGGCTAGATCAGCACTGAAGAAAACTGACCAAGTCACCAAGCGAAGCGTCCAGGGAAGTGGGCTGGGCATGGGGCCAAGCCAGGGGATGCAGGAGGGCGGGGCAGGCTACAGGGAGACAGAGGCTGGGACCCTAGGCCCTCAAGGGCCAAATTCCATAGCAGCCAGCCCAATTCCAGGCCCCTGCAGGGACTGGATGGACAGAGGTACTGATGCAGCTCTAGCCCCAGTGGGGTCCGCTGTGCAACCAGCTGAGTGAGATCTAGAGACTTCAGCAGGCGCAGGAATGGTGGGCTGAGAAGAAGGCAGAGGAGGAGGACCCAGCTGGCCCAGGAAGGACTGGGCTGGCTTCCTTCTCTGTGGCTGTCTCTGAGGATCCCTGAATGTTCTTCCAGTCCCTCCCACCATCACAGGGAAGTGTACGTCTTCAGATAACCCCTCAGATGACCTCTGACCTCTGACCTCTGCCCCACCCTGGTCCGCAGGTTCTCAGACTCCCCCGAACAAAAAAGCTGCCAGGTACAGGTGACAGAGTTCAAGGCCCTCTGGCAGGCCGCTGAAGTGGAGAGAGACCGGCTCACCGAGTTTGTCAGTGTCCTGCAGAAACGGTAACACATGGCACCCAGGGACATGCTCCCGTGGGCCTGTGTGGGCTGGGGGTGTGACAGACCGGCACGAGGCTTGGACAGGGACCTGGTCTCATCTGTGACTGGGTCCACCTTCCTGGAGAGTTTGGCTTCCACGGTGCTGGTCTAGGGTGTTCCCAGTCACTACTTGTCTGCTCACCTAGGTGTCCCACAGCCTTGGGGCCCTATTGTCACACGTGCGGTTTGGCCTGTCCTGCGTGTATTCAGTGGGACTGTTGCCTGCATGAGGACAGGAAGTGGGAGTCTCAGGGGACAGGCTCTCTGGATCAGTCCACAAATAATTAAAACCTCTGATGGACAGGACACCTTCCTCAGGGCACTGGGGGAGTTGGTGGGAAGACAAAGGCTTGACGGACATCCGAATTACAAAGAGCAAGAGAGTTGCTCATAGATGGCCGCTAAGCCTTCCCTGGGGAGGGGAAGGGAAGCATGTGGCCCCAGGCAGTGGACCAGGAGGCATAGTTTTCTCCAAGGGGCTGTTGACAGACTTCCATTCAGATAAATCAGTGCTCCTCGCTCAAGTGACCCTTTTGGCAAGAACTGCAGGTACTCAGGCCAACGCATGGCCCAACCATGTGACCTCCACACTGAAAAATATAAAGGACACCACTGAGTTCCTGCCCTACTGGGGCCTGCGGCCAGGGCCCTGTGGTGACAGGCTGTAGAAGCCAATCCTGCCTAAGTTAAGGGAAAGGCAGATTTTGGAAGGTGCTGGCAGCCTTCAAGGGGCAGGGCAGGAGAGGAGCCCAAGGGAGTCTGGGAATCTTGGGGGCTGGATGCGGTAGCAGGAACCCTTGGTGGTCTCTCCCAGGGCACTGGAACCACACAGGCCCAATGGCTTCCGGTTCCTGTGCCAGCACGTTCTGGGAGAGAAGGTCTAGCTGGCCTGGGTTGCTCACAGGTCCTTCCCTGGACGTAGGCCAGGCACCCTGACTGGAAGTACCTACAGGTGCTCATGGAATGGCGGCGGGGCGGCTTGCCAAAGGGAAAAACAGACTACCATTACCAGAGAAGGAGTGAGGGCTGCTGGGAAGTGGTCAGTGGATGGCCAGTACCTAAGCAGTGAGAAGTGACCAGCTTTAGTGGTTTCTCATGTGTGTGTGTGTAATCCATGAAGATATGAATTGCGGACATACTCAGGGATCAGAGAAAAGTAACATTAATTCTTTTTCTGTCACTGAAATGTAGCGGCTAGTACGAGCCTCCAGGCTACCAAATGGAAGAAACAACTCCCGTTTCCCTCGAGTGGCACCTGAGTTTTGGGGGGTCTCGTGAACCAAGGTGCCTCCGTTATGTATTGTTGTGTAACAAGCCACTCCACACTTCGTGGCTTCAAACACGATGGTGCATTCCCTCTCGTGGTCCCGTGGCTTAGCTAGGGGCTTCTAGTCCACATGACGCCCACGTGCCTCTCATGACCCGGTTCCGCTGGAAGCTCCGCGGGGGTGCCTCGCTTCTCCTTTACTGGCCTCTCTCTCCGAGTGCTAGGTCCTCTCCCAGGGCCTCCCCATGCAGAGCTGGGATTCTCGGGAGGCAAGCAAGGCACTCAGGGCACAGAACTTAAGGAGGCACTCACTCTGAGTCACGCGTGTGTGATTTTCTCTTAGCTTGACATTTTTGGGTTCTCTCTGCTGCTCTATGTCATTTTGGGGTGCGGGGGATCTAGCTCTCGGAGGCTGTCCCAGGTCCATGAGCCAAGACACATGGCCTTTCCCACTCACGGGCATTGCTGTCTCCTGGCGCTCTAACAAGAAAGCATTCGGATGCCCCCAAACCATTTTGGATTTCTCACCCCGAAGTATAGGACCTGCCCTTCTCAGAGATCCCCAGTTTCTACTCCTTTCTTTTTCTGGGGATTCTTTCTGGTCTTACGTCAGGAAGGCAGAGCTTCCTTTCTCATACTCTGCCCTACCACTGCCAGTGGCCTCAGGCCCCCTGCAAGTCCCCAGTCTTGTGTCCTTATCCCAGTGAGATCGCTGTGCTCTGCTTGGGGTCCCCTCACCCCCTCCTCTGGTGCAGTCAGACTAAAAACGACGATAGAGCTCGTCCTTGTTTCCCTTCTCTCAAGTCCTGTGTCCAGGGTTCTGTCCCTCTCATCCTGTTGTCCAGAGTCTGAGAACAGCATATTTCTTATATTTTATCCACTTTTCTAGTTGTTTACAATAGGAGGGGCTAGTCTGCTTAATCTGCCATGACAGAGGTCACTAAACATGTCTCTTTTTGAAAAAAACATATAATTGGTTTTGTTTTTGGTTGTTTTTTTTTTTTTTTAAGATTTCATTTATTTATTTGAGAGAGAGAGAGAAGGCGTGCCTGAGAGAAGGGAGAAGGGCCAAGGGGGAAGGAGAGAGAGAATCCCAAGCAGAGTCCCCACTGAGCGTGGAGCCCCACCTGGGGCTGGATACAGGGCTCGATCCCATAACCCTGAGGTCATGACCTGAGCTGAAACCAAGTCAGACACCTAACCAAACAAGCCATCCAGGCGCCCCTTGGCTTTGTTTTGAAATTCAAACTGAGACTTGGTGCTTGATGAGAGTTTAATCCATTTTCATTTTTGTAGTATTTGGAAATACTTTGATCATCTCGATATTTTCTATTTGCCGTGATTTTTCTGCTTCTTTTTCTCTGTTCTCCTTTCTGTTGGATAGGTCAGGTTTTATTTCCCTCTCTTCCATACAAATTTGGAAGTCATACATTCTATCTCTATTCTTTTAGTGGTTACCTATAACTTTCAACATAGAATTCAGCAAGTCTAAAGTCAGTAGATTTCTTTATTATCCCTTTGAGCAATAGGATAACCATACAGGTTTTTGTTTTGTTTTAGTAATCTCTACCCCCAACATGGGGCTTGAACTCACGACCCCGAGATCAAGAGTCCCATGCTTTTCCAACTGAGCCAGCCAGGCGCCCCAATAAGTTTAAATTGTTTAACTCTGATTCCCCTACTTGTGTCTTTCACATTACTGGTTTCTAATCTTTGTCTAATATTGCATTCTTCTTTCTGAACCCTCTGAAATTAACCTTCCAAATTCATCTTTTAAAAAATTAGCCAGGGGCGCCTGGGTGGCTCAGTGGGTTAAAGCCTCTGCCTTCGGCTCAGGTCATGATCTCAGGGTCCTGGGATTGAGCCCCGCATCGGGCTCTCTGCTCAGCAGGGAGCTTGCTTCCCCCTCTCTCTCTCTCTGCCTCTCTGCCTACTTGTGATCTCTCTCCTCTCTGTCAAATAAATAAATAAAATCTTTAAAAAAAATTTTTTTTAAATAAAAAATTAGCCAGTGTTCACTTACTTTGGCCAACACACTTAAAAATGTCTCCCCTCACTCTTGCTTCTTGTACCTCAGTCTCCCTTCTGGGTTCAGCTTCCTTCTTACTGAAGAGCTTCCTTTCGTTCAGCGAGACCACGTGGAGGGTAAACTCTCCATGTCCTTGTTTACTTTGGAACCTTTGTTCTGCCTTTCTCTTGAAGGAGAATTTCATTCGGTGTAGAATTCTAGATGATCGGGTACTTTCTCTCCGCACCGGGAGGCTGTGATAGCTCACTGTCTCTGAGCATCCGCTGTGGCCACAAAGAAATCTGCTATCAGTTTCGTTGTTGTTCCTTCGTAGTTACGTCCTTTCTCTCTAGATGCTTTTTTACATATTCTTCTGTCTTTGGTATTTTGAAGTCTCACTGTGATGGGTCTAGGTACTCTATTTCACTGTATTTCTCCTACTTAGGAATTGGTGTGCTTTTTCATTCCAAGGACTTCAATCTGTGTATTGCCAAGGTCATGTCTCCGTATGTTGCCTCTCCCCATTGTTTCTGTTCTTTTCATCTGAAATGCCTAGTCAGCCCATGTTAGACCTTCTTCTTTCCTCTGCAGCTCTTAAACCTTCGTGATATTTTGGGCTGATAACTGCATGGTTTCTTAAATCTGCCTTCCAGCTCCCTAAATCTCTTCAGTTGCGCTTCGTCTGCCACAAAACCTATTTTAATAACTGTATTTTTTTCATTTCTAGTAGTTCTTTTTTTTCTAGAAGTCTTTTTACAAGACTTCTCCTTGTAATAATTTTAAACGCACTTCATCCCTTTAGAGTTGCCCCCTCATCTTCGTTACTTAGGATCCTAAGTAATGTCTGCTGACTCCCCCTCGGGGTGAACAATTTCTCTATGTGGTTTGTGCTTTTGTGTTATTTCCGTGAGCTTGTCTTCAGTGTTGTTGGTTTTTTGTCTTTTCCTGTGGGCGTTCTCGGGTTAGGAAAGTGCTCCCGTGGAATGGTTCTGCTTTTGTCTCTGCGGAGATTTGGGGTTCAGTGGCCTCTGATTGGTACTTTATGCTAATTTATTGGGTGAGGGTTTCCTGAGCACAAGAGTGCTGGCCTTGTGTTTCAATTTTCTCATGATCGGTGGTTCCCCCCTCCCACACTTAATGCCCAGGCTTTCTTACCACTTCCCCGGCTTACGGATGTCTCAGTCTTTTATCACAAGCAGGGCATTCTGGAGGCTTCCAGAATCATGCAGCAAGCTTCCTTGCAGCTTGCTGCCTTATAGGAGCCCAGTTTTATAGCTTCTGCCCTCACACTGGCATCAAAATCCCTGCTCTATGCGATTGGAAGTTTTATTAGTTTTTCTATTACAAATGTATTTCTATTATTGTAAAAAGCCTCCTTTTCCAACCTGCAGTTCCCCATTCCTCATAGAAAAGAACTGTCAAAACTTCTAAAATGTTTTCTTTGCACATCCAAAAATGTACCTGCAGATATATGTATATACGTGCCTAGACATATGTACACATATATGCACATTTTTATTACAAGATGGACTCACGCGAAACACATCTTTACATTTTTCGCGAGAGTATATCACTGTCAGTTTCTAAATGTGGAATCACGGGATCAAAGAATGTGTACATTTAGATGTTCACAAATAATGATAAACTGCCCTTTTAACATGAATCCATTTGCATTCCCATTAATAATGTGAACTATCTACCATTTCCCCATACCCTCACCTCTACAAAGTTTTATCAATCCATAGTATGTTTCCAAACTAGTAAAGGAAAACTATTATCTCAGTTGTTTTTATCTACTTTGCTATAACCAAAAGTGGGGATGAGCATATTTTCCACATGTTTATAGCCTTTTTAAAGAAGATTTTATTTGTTTATTAGAGAAAGAGAGATCACAAGCAGGGGGGAGGGTAGAGGGAGAAGCAGTTTTCCCGCTGAGCAGGAAGCCTGATGTGTGACTTGATCCGAGGACCCTGGGGTCATGACCTGAGCCAAAGGCAGCTGCTTAACCAACTAAGCCACCCAGGCGCCCCTGTTTATAGCCTTTTATATGTTCTTTTATGTTAAATTTCTATTCAAACTACTGCACATTTTTTAGGGAGTCATTTATATTTTTTCTTTACATCCATAAAGAGCTCTTTATGAATTATGTATACAGTAATATGTATGTAGTATGATATTATGTATGTTTGTCTTTCATAAGGTCTGGTATCATTTATGTTAAATTAATACCTGGGTAGGGGACCTCCTTATCTGAGTATTCTTTGTCAGTATCTCCACACTTACAGTCTTCATGAAAGCAAAATTTTTACATGAAAATATTCACGAATGACTTGTCTTACTTAATATTGTTCACTTTACATTGCCATTGGGTCGATTTGGTCAGACTCCTGAACTATGATAAAAATCAATTCCAAAGTAAAAAGACAAAGTGTAAAAAAAAAAAAAAAAAAACCTGGTCTGTCAGGAGGTTGAAGCACATGGTGTGAAAGAGCTGGAAAGAGTCACCCCCGAACCTTCCTACACCGTTGGTGGGAATGCAAGCTGGTGCAGCCGCTCTGGAAAACAGTGTGGAGGTTCCTCAAAAAGTTGAAAATAGAGCTACCCTACAACCCAGCAATCGCACTACTGGGTATTTACCCCAAATATACAAATGTAGTGATCCGAAGGGGCACGTGCACCCCAGTGTTTATAGCAGCAGTGTCCACAATAGCCAAACTATGGAAAGAGCCTGGATGTCCATCAACAGATGAATGGATAAAGAAGATGTGGTATATATACACAATGGAATACTATGCAGCCATCAAAAAAAACCCTGAAATCTTGCCATTTGCAACAACATGGATGGAACTAGAGGGTATTATGCTAAGCGAAAGAAGTCAATCGGAGAAAGACAAGTATCATATGATCTTTCTGATATGAGGAATTTGAGAGGCAGGATGGGGGGTTGTGGGGGGAAGGGAGAGAAAAATCAAACAAGATGGGACTGGGAAGGGAGACAAACCATAAGAGACTCTTAATCTCAGGAAACAAACTGAGGGTTGCTGGAGGGGAGGGGGGTGGGAGGGATGGGGTGCCTGGGTGATGGACATTGGGGAGGGTATGTGCTATGTGAGTGTTGTGAATTGTGTAAGACTGGTGATTCACAGACCTGTACCCCTGAAACAAATGATACATTATATGTTAAAAAAAAAAAGTCACCCCTGAAACCATGACAAACAAGCACTGAGCCGAATTAGCCCAGGTGGTGATTGAAGAAGAAAAAATCTTCAGAGAATGAAGACTGGTCCAAAGAGAATAATCAGAATCCTGGTGGGAAGTCTTGAGTAGAAAGTGAAACTGTGGGGGCCCGCGGGGGAGCAGCCCCAGACCAGGCCCCACAGGTGAAGGAGGGAGAAGGGGCTGGCCCCGGTGCGTGTTCAGAGGAAAAGCTGCAGGGCCTGCTGTTAAATCGGAAGCCGAAAGCAGCAAGGAAGAGAGAGAAGGCAAGAGTCCCGCCTGGATGTTTAGGCCAGGCAACCTCATGGGGGGCGGTGACATTTATCAAGATGAGGATGGCACATATGGGGAGGACAAACCAAAGATTTGGTTGTTCCTAAACTCTGTCGGAATTCATCAAGTGCTTTCGCATTGCTGTGGTGTTTGCTCTTCGTTTCTTATTTCCCCCAGCACAAACAGAATACAAACCTCGACACAATGCAAACATTGCCAAAATACACGGCAGAAAAATGAAAGCCCCTCACCCCCAGCTGTCTAGTCGGTAACTGCTGCACGTCCCTGTTGTCAGCGCGTTGGCCGAGTTTCATGAGCGCTGGTATCTATTTGTTTTTAAATTTTTAATCTGTTATAAAATTTTTAATTAGGTTATATATTATGCATACTCTTCTGCTACTTGGTTCACTCAATCATGTATCTCAGACAGCCTCTTCAGGTCAGTACATATTCTTTTTATGGCTAAGGAGTGTTTTTATTGTGTTAACCCACTATGATTTATTTGTCCTTTATTTACATAAGTGGCACACGTTGTACGCGTTCTTGTGGCACTTGTTTTTCTTCTCCGATCCCACGATTTGGAGATCTGTGTTTGTACATGTAGCTCTACCTCATTCGTTCTCATTGCCAGAGCAGTGCTGCCCAGCAGAACTTTCTGCGATGGCGGAGATATTTCTATAGCTCTGCTGTCTGGTGCAGGGGCCGTTGGCCACATGTGGCTTGGATCACTTGAAATGTGGCTGGTGTGACTGAGGAACAAGAATTTTTAATTATATTTCCTTTTCGTTAATTTCAATTGAAATAGTTACCTGTGGACATAAGGCTGGCAGCCACTGTGTTGAACCCTATCATAGTCTATCACATTCCATGGTATGAATATTTACCATTTATTCTGTATTTCTTCTGTTGATGGACCTATAGATTTTTTTTTTTTTTTTTTTTTTTTTGGCTTTTGCAAATAAAGTTTCAGGGACCATGCTTGAACAAGTCAAGTTAGTAGCTGTAGAAGTGTATAAGTGTGTTAGTATACAGGTTTGTATTAGTAGTTGTACACTGTTCGTAATTGTCACCGTACTGCTCCTTCTTGACTCTTCACCAAAGTGGAAGACCACTTCCTCCAACAGTGTAAATTCCCAGACCTCCACTCTGATTTGCATGTGTGTATGTAACCCTTTGCTTAGGTTAAATTTTGGGGAGTCCTGCCTTCTAGCTGAGCCTTTTGTATCACAGAAGTCTGGAATGCCATACCTAGCCACAGGAGAGACCTTAACCCCAGCCCCAGTGAGATTAAACAAATCCTTCATGGCCAAATGGCAATATCTTCAAGTCCCATGAATTCATGATGGGCATATAGAAAATAATAAGTAATAACAAGAAATAATAATAAACAGAAAGCAATCACTAACTCCGAGAAAAACAAAAAAATTAAATAGGAAAGAAAATGTGAAAAAAAAAAAAAAAAGAAAATGTGATCATTGCCATGTTCCATGTCTGAATAATTGTTCTAATGTAACTCCCTGTGGTAGACAGGATTTTGTCCCCCATGCCCTTTGCTCCCTGCTGTTGTGCCTGTGAATACCTTATGATATATGGCAAAAGGGATTTTGCAAATGTAATTCCAGTTATGGGCCCTAAAATAGGAGATTATCCTGGATTACCAGGTGGGCCCAGTCTAATCACTTGAGCTCTTAAAAGCAGAGAAATTTCTCCAGCTGGGGTCAGCCAGAGAGATGCTGCAGAAGAAATCAGATAGAGTCAGAGCATGCTCAGGGTGTCTGGTTGGCCTTGAAGCTGGAGAGGGCCAAGGGGCCTCTAAAAGATGAAAATCACCCAGCCAACAGCCAGCGGGAAACAGGGACTTCAGTCCTTCAACTGGGACTGAATTCTTTCAATAACCCGAGTGAGCCTGGAAGTGGATTGTCCCCCATAACCTCCAGCTAAGAGCCCAGGTCAGCCAACACCTTAATTTTGGCTTGTGGAACCTGGAGCAGACAGACCAACAGAGCCCGCTGGACTTCGACTTCCAGAACTGTGAGATAACAAATGTGTGTTGTTTTAAGCTGCGAAGTTTGTGGTAATTTGTTATAGCAGAGAGAGAAAACTAATACACCCCCTACTCTTAATGCAGCTGAAAAATGGTATGTAACTACCTTGGGAGGTGGAGGGGTGCTTCTGTCTGACAGGGCTAAACTCAAGCTAAATTCTCGTGTTGCGTGACAGGAAGTCGAAAGATTATATTTAAACCTTAAAAAATAGCAGTATGGGCATCTGTAGAAATACGGCAGTAAATATTCAAAGAAACAGCTAAAAGCGTTCTAAGCGATTGCTTCTGGAGAGCCGGAAATGGGAGTGGGGAGGAGTGTGAGCAGTTGGCAAGCTTTTCATTTTAAGCCTTGGAGAGAACTATATGATTTTTAAACACATGTTCCTGTGTTCCTGCAGTAAAAATAAAGGACAAGTGACACCACGACCAGTGTAAGACGCGCCTGCCTCTCTGAGAGCCAGAGCCGCTGGGGTGGGGGCTGCCACTGCCTGCCCTGGGGTGCGGCAGCCCTTCCTGTCTGATCACCAGGGTGGAGGAGAGCAACAGCAAGCTTCTGGAATCTGAGAAGAAGCTGCAGGAGGAGCGGCACCGCAGCGTGGTGCTGGAGCAACATCTCGAGAAGATGCGCCTGGAGCCCGGGAGGACGTCGGTCAGTCAGAGAGCAGCCCCCAGGAGCAAGACAGGTAGGGGCTGGGCCAGGTGCCGCAGTGGCGGCGGGGGGCGGGGGGGCGGCCTTGCTGCTAAGGGAGGAGCGGTCAGCGGCACCACTTCAGTCCCTTCAAGAAGAATGCGGGAAGCAGAGGCCTCCATCAGGGTGCAGCTCTGCCTGCCCGTGCTGCTGGGGGGGTCCTCTTTCCTTGGCCATCTGGTCAGAACCAGGAGCCCAAAGGGCTTGCATGTGGCCCTGACCCAGACACCAGCAAACCCTTCAGCGAGGTGACAGTGCCTCCATTAAATGACTCAGCTTCCGCCCCCACCCCAGCCCTTAACCCTCCGTCCCGAGCTGAGTCTGTTTAGAGTTGGTCCTGGGGCAAAGCTGGCCTGCTGAGGAGGCCAGGGCAGCAGTGGCTTGATCCTGTCTCTGCTGCCGGCTGCAGTTGAGCAGGGATGAAGTAAGCAGGGGTGATGGGGCTTCTCCGTAGGCCTGGGGACTGGGCTGCTCCGGCTTGTGGTCCACCATGCCCAACATGCAGCCGCCGTGGTCTAAGATGGCTGCCGTAGCTTCCCCACCAGCAGCGGGAAGGGGGCGAGGGAAGGGGGACAACCTGCTCCTCACCTTTTAAGGGCATGAGCCTAAGGCTGCTTGTGTCACTTCTGCCTTCATCCCCTGGGCAGATCCTAGTCACATGACCATGCCTAGCTGCAGAGGGAGATTTTGTTGTCCTCAACTCAAAGATCTATTCCTCTAACACGGTGATTTTTAAAAGATTTTATTTATTTATTTGAGACAGCATGAGAGCGGGGCGAGGGGAAAAGGGAGAGGGAGAAGCAGACTCCCACTGAGCCAGGAGCCCGATGCAGGGCTTGATGTGGGCTCGATCCCAGGACTCTGGGATCATGACCTGAGTTGAAGGCAGACGCTTAACTGACTGAGCCACGGGTGCCCCTAACACAGTGATTCTTAAGGTGTGATCCCCAGACCAGCAACATCAGCATCTTATGCGGCTGGGCCCAGCTGGGGATGCAGGATGCCAGCGCCGGAAGCCAAGGAGGGAAGAATCTTTAGTGTGGAGGGTCTAGACCTGGCTCCCTCTGACGTCCCCATCCCAACCCCCTACAGGCTCCGGAGTGGAGGTCCAGCCCCCACTGCCCTGCCTCTCCACACCTCAGTCTATCCCTCACCCTCTCCCCTAGCAAGGACACTCAGACCGTTGTCCCCAGCCCAGAGACGATCAGAACATTTCAGAAGCTTGTGCCAGGAGTGAGGCACAAAGCAGGAGTTGTGCCCTTTTCCCTTCTCCCACCAGCAGGGCCCAGAACTCAAGGGCCCTTCCAGTTGCTGCTGAGGGTTCAGGCTGGGGAAGTTCCCTACAGCTTAGCTCTGCTGGGCCCTCAAGAATAGGTCCTCTAGGAATGTGGTGTCTCTAGGCCTTGGGCTTATGTCCCGAGTAACCCAACCAGGGGGTGCTCAGCCATGGCAGGAAAAACCATTTGGTTCTGCCTAGACAGCAAAGAGCAGCTGTCTAAGAAAAAGTGTCCTTATGGCCTTTGCCACCTGCTGGCCTGTGACGTGGGGAGAGCCCCACTACTTCAGGGAATAGAGCGCCCCCCCATCTGTAGAATGAGGAGACCTGAGTCTGGAATTTGGTCCCTCCACGGCAATTCCACTCCAGTGGGGAAGACGGATAATTACCAAAAAACCAGTAAAAGACATGCTAAGTCAGATGGAGGCCGGTGCTGGGACTGGCAGTGGACGAGGGGATAGGAGGCGCTGAAAGAGCAGCCAGTTTCCAGGAGGCCAGTGAAGACCGCACTGAGGAGCTGGCATCTGCACGGAGACAGCGGGAGGGGCAGGCGATGAGGCGTACAGATACTCGACGGAAGAGCAAGTGCAAAGGCACTGCGGTGAGAGCTTGGCTGGAGGCTTGAAGAAACAGCAAGGCATAGCAAGTGAGGCTGGCACGTGGTGAGGGGAGGGGAGCATGAGGCAAGGTCAGAAGAGTGACAGAATACTGAGGAGGTGGTCCGATCACCCAGGGCCTCGAGGTAATAATGGGAATTCACCCAGGCCTCACAAAGCTCTAGAGGCAAGAACTATTATCCTCGTTTTACAGATGAGAAAACCAGCTCAGAGAGGTTGATGGTTTACCAGAGGCCACACAGCAGGGGGTGAAAGTCAAGTCTACTGATGCCAGGTGATTTTCCCTGGGCCACACCACCCCTGAGAACCACGCCACCTCTGAGGGCCTTTTCCACACAGGTTTTCTGACACTGGGTAGTGACTGAATTCCCACCAGTCGCCTTTGATTTCTTTTTCTGAGTATTCTGTGGCCTCTGGCCCTGGCCACCGTGACCCCCTGTATGTATGTTGGGAGCTGCTGGTCAGGGCAGGCTTTGGAGGCAGGGAGGACTCAGTAGTATGAGGGCATCAGAGGCAGTGGTGATCTAGACTCAGGCTCAATTGCAGAGTGGACTTCAGGCCTGGCTGCCTTCCAGAAACTTGTGAATTGCAAAGATGGAGATGGTCACGAGAGGACCCACCTTGGTACAAAGCAAGCACAATCAGGGCTGTAGCAGAGACCAAAGCGTGAGTCCAAGGGAGTGCAGAACAGGCATCAGGGAGGGATACAGCCCTTGTCCTGCATCTCAAAGAAAAAAAATTTTTTTTAATTGAAGTATAGTTTACACACAGTGTTAGTTTCAGGTGTATAACATAGTGATCTGACAACTTAATAGGCTATGCCTTGTCCTCCATCTTGAAGGCGGTATAATGTTTCAGCCAGAGAAAAAGCAAGAAATAGGCAGTGGGGTGGAGAGGGGAGAAGGAGAGCGTTTACAAAGGGCCACGGCCTCATCACAGAAAGTGGCTGCTACTGTCCCACAGGTCTGCCCACCTCCAACACCAGGCACAACCCGAACGGGAGTGAAAGGAAGGACCCGTCCTTCACCCAGCTCTCCAATGTGCCCATGGAAGCTCAGATGGAGGAGCTGACCACCAGGTGCTCTCCTGCCCTTTCTTCCTGAGGGCGGCCTTGTCCGGGTGGCGGTACTTCCATGGGCGGCAGGATCATGTCCCTCCCCACTGGGCTTCTGTTTGCCCAGAAGGCTGCCCGCCGGGTCCAGAGTTCTAGGCCTGCAATTCAGCCGCTGGCCATCAGAGGGCAGAGAGACCCAACCACGTCTCTGATGGCCTCCAGGTTCCAAGAGTTTGACTAAGCCTGGGTTGCTGAAGCCACTTTTCTCTCACTCCGTTAAACGTTCAGGGTCAAAGGCGGTGATGTTCAAGGAAGGATGGGGGGACCCCTACAGATTAGTACCCATCCTTGAGGCAGCCAACATTTGGGGGAGCTACTGGGTGCCAGGCCCAGGGCTGTGGGCGGGTCCAGAGAGGAATCCCACATGGTATTCCCCCAGGGTCCGGGGGGAGAGGGGGCGGGTCAGAGAGAAGCCCGAGTGTCAAGAGCAGCCATCCCGGCAGCCCTGTCCCCAGCACCCCCGTACGCATGCGTGCTCACGCACGTACGCCGGCCTGGGCCGCGCTGAGCCCTTTTTTCATGTGGCCCAGACTGGCCATCCAGGTGGAGGAGAATGAAATGCTGAAGGCTGCCCTGGGCAGTGCCCTGCGTGGAAAGGAGGAGGATTTCCGAATGTACCACGAGACCCTGGGCCAGGTGAAAGGGGTCTTTCTGCAGGCCCTGCGGCAGCAGAAGGCGGACAGTACCAGGATGGCGGCCCGGGGTCAGCCTGGCGGGACGGGGCAGCCTTAGGCCCGGAGAGGCCTCCACCTGCTCCCAGAAGCCAACCTGGGCCAACCAGCTCGGCCCCTTCTCCCGGAAGAGGTTCCCCAAGGGTGGCCAAAGCCAACACGTCAGACCTGGAGGGCAAAGGAGAAGCCCTGGCAGAGCCCCAGAGGCGAACCCCGAACCCGGACAGGCCGGACAATGGCAGGGGCGGAGGCCCGGCGACCCGCTCAGCACCAGCGAGAGCTCCGGGACGGCAAGCCGGCTGCGGACAGACAGAGGCAGCCCCTGGGGCAGGTGCTCGTTGCCCTTGGCCCCGGCCCAGCTGGGAGGCCCTGCAGGCCCACGGGGCTCCATCCGCACGGGACAGTCTGAGGGCTCCAGCCGCGAGCCTCCCCAGCCCCACCCACCCGCCTTCCGAGGACACTACCCCCCCCCACTCCCCCCCCACCAAGCCTCCATCTGCGGCCACCCCCGACCTCCACAGACTTGGGGGCATGTGCTCCCCGCCACTTCGTCAGCCCTCCCTTCAGGGCTCTTCCTTAGCTGCAGACCTTCGGACTGGTAATAATAATGATTATTTTCACGATCTCCACAGGTCCCCAGTGAGTGAGCATCTACCGTGGAAACCTGACCCCATCTAGTCCTCTAGTGACCTAGGGATTTGTCACCTTCTCTTGCAGATGAAGAAACTGAGGCTTTTAGAAAGAAGTTGGGCTAACATTTAACCCTGGGCCGCCTGACTACAAAAGCAGGGTCCTCCAAGTTGAGCGATTCGCTCACCCCCAGCCAGCTGCCTCAGGGGTCCCCTCCATTTGCTTCCACAGGCTGAAGCTAGTGGATGCCAGTGGGAGGGCGGGGGGCGCTGGGCAGGAGCTTCGGGCGGGGAAGGGGGCTTCTGAGGCCGTGGGCCCAGGCCGAAATGTGGTGCTCCTCCCTCATGGCCACATCGGGGTGAGCCCCCCACGTCCCTCTGTCACAGCGTCACCCCCCTGCCTCACTGCACTCACAGCTCTGGGGAAGGGTGGCCCTAAGGAAAGTCACCCACAGCCACACACAGACCGACCAGACCCCTTGGCCACACCTGTGTGCACACAGGTCCCCACAAAGCTGCCCAGAAATACCAGGCCGAGGAGCACGCAGCGGCGTGGTGCACACACGCCCCCAGAGAGTGCCGGCTCCACACTCACAGGCCCGCCACATTAGCACCTGCTCACACCCCGCACACGAAGACTGGGCACTAGCACAGCGACTCACAGGTGCGGGCACGCGGGCCATGCCGAGACCTCCCGGAGGGAAGCCCCCTGGGGCTCCTAAGACCTGTCTGCTCAGGCCCTTCCTCAGGGGTGGGGCTGTGCAGGGACTCTTCACTGGCCGCCCCCTCCCCCCCCAGCCAGGACGCCCCTAACCCCGCCTGGAGTGACACAGGTCTAGAGGTCCCCTGGCAAGGTGCAGTGAAAGCCATCGGGATGAAGCCGCAATGCTGATGGGGTCCTAAGGGTCCCGGGGAGGGACGAGTTTTTCTCTGATTCCTTGTGAAAGGAGCTGGCCAGGCAGAACGAGAGGACTGAGAGGCCCCGTGCCGGGAGGGGACAGTGTGTGACAGTGAGGAGTCGGGGCACGAGACCAAAATAGACCGTGCCTTCCCCTGCAGGCGTGGGGGAGCCCCACAGGGGATCTGGGTGTGGGCGGTGCGCGCTCCGGCCCTCAGTGGAGTCCCCGGGAGGGATAAGCAGGCAGAGGACCAGCTATCCTTCCTCGGGGATGGGCAGAGAGGCAGGGATCTCCTCAGGGAAGGGCAGGATGGCATCGCCCACACCCTAACCACTCAAGGGTGGTTTGCCCACCCTTCCTGGCTCAGGGCTTCATCTGAGAGAGGAAAGGGCATCAAGTCACGGGGTCTGAATAGGTGGGGGTGCCTGGGGCACATCTCTTTCCCCATTCATGAGCTTCGTGGCCTTGGGCCGGTTGCTTAACCTCCCCGAGCCTCCACATCTTCATCTGTAAAATAGGGACAAGAACAGAAGCCTCCTTCAAGGGCTGCTGTTGTGTGTCAGAGAATAGCTCCGAGACACTTAGCTCATTATGAGGTTGCCTCTTACTTCTGTACAAGGGACATGTATCAATAGATTGATTTCATTCCACAAAGATCAAACGGGATTTACATGAGAGCGGGCGGGCGGTCAGGAGAGTAAATCTCGTTGGCTCACTTTGGGGTCAGCTGGTTCACTGGCACCTTGCAGAGGGCAATCTGGCGTTCAGTCCTTGCTTAGGCCAACTGCGGGCATGAAGACAACAGTCTCAACTTACAGCTTCTACGGGCAGCCTTGAGAGCTTTGCTGTGGAGCTGCGTGCCGGGGGTCCCTGTCACCTCTGCGGGCGCCTGCCCTCTGCACCCCAGCTTAGTGAGACCAAGGCTGCTCCATCCCCCATCAGCCTCCCTCTGCGGGAGTCGCTGAGTGAAGTGTCAAGTGCTGAATCAGCGGCTCGCACACAGTAAGCGCTCAATAAGTGTTAGCTCTCAGCACGCCCTCTGTTAGTTCAGCAAGCACCTTGCTGAGCAGCCCCCCAGCCCCAGCCATAGAGGTGTCGGCCACCGTCCACTCAGCCAGCCGGCCATCAGGCAGTGAGTGCCACTGGCATGCCAGCCTCGCCAGGCCTGTGAGGGACCCAGAGGTCAATCTGACCTGCTGTTTTCAGAGAGCTCCCAGTCAAGTCAGGGAGGCATGGGAATAGGGCCACAAGGGAGCAGGAGGGTATGGGATGCAGAGACGGAATGCAGCCCCTCAGAGCCTCTCACCTTCTATGCTGAGGCTTCCAGGCTCATCGTCCAGATCCGGATCGGGGGGGGTGCTGTTCGTACTTCCCTGAGGTGTGGGAGGTCGGGGGTGGAAGGGGAAGGTCCAGGAGAGCTGGGGAGCAGAACTTTTTAAGGCAGGGAGGGGTTGTCAGAGGGGCCCTGAGGATCTGGATGCAAGTGGGCCAGGCGGGGAGTGGGGCAGCCTGGTCCGTGCAGCTTAGTGCCCGTGGTCCCTCCCGAGCAGCACCACCTGTCCCTGGGACCCTGCCCTCAGGCAGGCGGGTGGCCGGTGGGCGGCAGGTAGGCTGGACTTGCCTTTCGCAGATGAGAACACTGTGGTCCCTGCCCACAGCCTAAGGTGGGAGGAAGAGGAGAGAGGTGCTTGGAGAGCAGAGGGGCAAGAACAAGAAAGGGGCTGGGCTGGGGAGAGGCCTCACATGAGGACTCTCCCTGGCTGCAGCCCAGGCAGGTGCCGCAGGCCTGGGTGCTCAGGTTCCGGCACTGACAGATGAGACCTGGCAGAGCTGTGGGTGTGGCTTGGCTACCATCCCCACGAAGGCCTCTGGGGCACCACGAACGAGCTGGACAAGGTTGCAGCCTGGCTCAGGCTGGTTCGAGCACCATTGTCACGGGGCCGTCCCTGCTTTCAGGAGCTCCAGGCAGGATGGCCTGCAGCGGGGGTCCTCCTCTGAGCCCGCATATGCGGCGGCCGGAACCAGCCTCGCCTCTGCCTCTCCCTCTCCGCCGCCAGCGCCAGCGACCCCACAGCCACCCCACCTGCTCTCCACAGGCACTGCCTGCAGGCCCCGAGCCTTGCATATACCCACAAGCACAGCACACGCATGCCATGCATAGATACGCAACACCGTGCACACATACAGTGCATGAAGCATACACATACACAACAAACACATGCCGCAAACAACATACCATGCAAAACATGCACGCAGACGCCACAGACAATTGACACAAAACACAATTACAGACACACAGGATACTCTCTACGCATTTTTACTTTGAGCAATGACACACGGAGAAATGAAAAGGGACACTGAGACCCGAGAGAATTGGCCCCCCTGCCCATCGCATCTCTCCCAGGGGCCCTGGTGGCCTTCGGGAAGCTGACCCCAGGCCCTTGTGCTGGTCTAAGCCCAGTCCTCTTCCTCCCCTTGTTCTGTGTGCTGGTCACGCCAGGCACCCTCCCTTGCCACCACCATCATACAGGATGGGGCTGGCCTTGGACTATCCGGCGCCAGGCCCAAGAGGCCTCCCGAGCCCTCTATCCAGCCTGCCATCCCCAAATGCCAGGCTCCTTGCAGGCCCCGCTGTGCACAGCTCCCGCTACGTGAGCCCTGCTTCTCTGGGCTTCTGAGGTGAGGATTCCGTGGCTCTCTTAATGAGCAATGCTCCGAGCCATTCCCTTCCTGGAGTGAGTCGTGGAATCCCCCAAAAGCCCAATAAGGTCAGAGCAGGCTCATTTACAAATGAGGATCTGAGGCTCTGAGAAGCAGATCCCACCACCGAGGCAGATCTGGGGCTCAGGCACAAGTCAGTTGGCTGAACCGTGCTCTCAGCTGCAGAGCCGAACCCCTCATCTGCTTCTCTGAGCCGTTCTCTTTGAGCCTCATGGGGGCACCAACTGGACAGCTGGCCCAGGCTGGTCTCAGCCTGTGCCCAGGATGGATGAGTGGGGTTCTTGCCCCTGCGGGGGGATCAGCCCCAGAAGCTTACAGGGCTGACCTCCTTGTGTGTCAGTAGCCTTTTCTATCAACTGGGGGAAATGGGAACACCTTCCCTGGGGGTCATGGTGACGTTAAAAAGCGTTAGTCCATGTAAAGCCTTAGAACCGTGCCAGCTACTGTAATTGACTTAGTGCCCTTCTAACAACCATTGACTCTACCTCAGGACTCTGCTCAGCTTCACCCCCCACACCCACCCCTGTCCAGGAAGCCCTCCCTAACCCCTACAGTCTGGCTTAGGCGTCCATCCCTGACGCTGGCCAACTCGAGTGCCCATGATCCCAACTGCCGCCCTCACCCAGCCCCTATACTGTGCGGTAATCTTGGTGTACCCTTCTCGGTGTACACTTCTTGGTGTACACATCACCAGTGATGAAGGCCTCCATGTTGTTCTGTGTGGTATGGACGCTGGCATCTCCTTGCCTCTTCCTCTGGGCCAGTGTGTCTGCTTGGGAGGAAGCTCACTGCCTAAGGGCATTGTGGGAGGGGTAGGGGACTCTCCCTCCCCTTCTCAGACCTTGGTCAGGCTCTGGAAGTTCCCCTGCGATGGGGTGGGGGAGGGGCAGGAGCACAGCGCCTTCCTTCTCCATCCTCTGCTGAGCACATGGCTGGAGTCCAGGGATCAGCAGGCGTTCCAAGACCTGTCCTGTGACTTGTTACAGTCACACAGTTCCTTCGACCCCCCAGACCCCAGATCCCCCTCGCTGCGCGTGCCTGAATGGGCCCCCACAGAGAAGGCACAAGTACGCCCAGCTCCCCTAGACTTTGGGGTCCTCCTCCTAAGGGGAGACTGTCCGATGTTCCTGTCCTCTTGGCAGGTTCTTTAGGATACCCTTCCCCGTTGGGAAGGCTGAGCTGAAGCCTTGGCCGCCCCTTGCATGCATGAGGGCCCTGTCCTGCTGCCCCCAGGGGGCTCCCGGTTGGTTAGGGACATTCAAGAGACGCCAGCCACTCCAGGAACCTATTTAAGCCTTGCCAGGTGACCCTGCTAGCACCCCTCCACCCGGGCAACTGCCTATGGGACAAGGCTGGGGTATAGGACCCCCTCCACCACGTGTCTCATGCCAATTCCAATCCTACTAGTCAAGCCAGTCCTCCCCCAGGCACTAATGCTTGGCCAGGGATGACTCTTGGCATAATGAAATGAACCAGGGCAGGGGGCTAGATGGATGTGCCCTGGGGACAGCCTTTGGGAGTTCCCATGTAAAGATGTGGGCTAGAGTACGGAGCTGAGCATGCAGTGTGCATGTGTGTGCATGCAATGGGGGCAGGGCTCACGAGAGGTCAGTGGGGGCTACCCGGAAGGCTTCCTGGAAGAGGGGAGTTCTGGCCAGCAGGGAGAGGGAGGCACAGGCTCTACAGATCGAGAGAGGCAGGCTGAAGTGAGGCCCAGGTGTCTCTGTTAGAGCCTATGCCACTGGCCACCCCTTCTCCCCCACCCCCCCTCCCCCCCCACGATCCTCCCAGCGGCTCCCTGTGGCCAGCAGCTCTGCAGCACTCGGCTCTGCTCCACTCTGCTCAGTTCCGCTCCGCTCCAGGAAGGCTACTTCCTTCCTGCCCTCCTCCACCCTCCTCCTGCTGTCACCACTCACCGCTCATAGCCTTGAAGGGGTGGGGACCCCAGGGCTGGACACATCCCACTGTGGCCCCAGAGCCTAGCTGGTCGGACGGACGCACGGTTGGACGCAGGACCCCGGAGCCCTGAGGTGGGCAGTGTGCCAGGGTCCCTCACAGCCTCCTCAAGGTCAGTGCCAGCCGGGGATTCAGCCACTGTGGGGTCCTTGAGACCCGTGGAGCCCACCTCAAGCCCCTCATCCCAGACTTCAGGCCCCAAAGTAGTCTTTACCTCAGGTGTACCTGAGGCAGGCAGGACCAGGGGGCAGGGGGTACCGCTGTATCCAACGGGCCCAGGTCTGGGGGTCTATCGGAAGAGGTCCCAGGCCAGGGGCCAGCTCTGGTCCTGCTCGCGGAGGCCTCACTGGGGACACCTCGCACCGGCCATGGGGAGCTAAAATTGGAAAGTGGCAAGTGGGAGGCAGCTGACAAAGCTATTTCGCGGGCTCTTCACCGTGCTCCGGTTTCAAGCTCCTGCTCCATTAACCCGATCCTCCAGGCCTCCCTCCCCCCACCTGGCCGATGAGGACGCGCCTCAACCCTCAGGCCAGCACTGCAGAAGTCAGTCTGGGAAGCCCCCTGGTATGGGCAGGGGCAGGATTGCTCTTCTCTTATCTGAGATTCCAAAGGGCTCACTGGGAACACACAATCCTGTCCCAGGCTCACTGTGTGACCTTGACAGGTCCCCGCCCCTCTCTGGTCCATGACCCCTCTGTCTATGTAGTGGGGAGAATGCTGACTGTAGGGGGCCAGGAGAGCTGGTTGCAGTGCTCGTAAGGGAGATTTGGGGGAGGATCAGGGGTGGGAGACATGGCCATGTCAGCTACCTCTTGGCCCAGCCCAGCCCAAGAAAGTGCCTAGACACGTTCCTCCCTTTAATTTGGCCCTGGGTCTGTTACCCGTGGCACCCTTGGGAAAGCCCAAGGCCAGGCTGGAGCATAGGAGGGGCATAGGAAGGGGTGGCCCATCCTAGGGATGAACTAGACCCTGGAAGAAGGGAGTGGCTAGGCTCACTCAGAGCCTGATACCGGTCAGCACCTTGGACAGAGGCCAGCACCCTCCCTGGGGCCCGTCTGGCCCTCCCTGGCCCCACACCCACTACCCCAGGGCACCTCTTCAAATAGCACCGCCTCTAGCCAGCATCCAGGGCCTGAAGACGCAGGCGCTGAGAGAATAGGCTGGTGTGGCCACAGACACAGGGCAGGGACCAGGGAAGTGGCAGGCTGGGGCTCAGGGGCTGGTTGGGGCAATGGGAATCAGTGAGAGGCTGGAGGCCGAATGAGAGGTAAGGAAGCTTAATACTGGGGACAGGACCTGGGAGGCCAGGAGACCTCAGGGAAGTAAGGGCAGCTCTGTAAGGGTGTGGGAATCAGAGAGGGCTTTGGCAGGGGAGGGGGGCGGGCATTGTCAGGAGCCGAAGGAGGCTTACTGAGGTGGCTGGGGGCCCTGGGGGCCAGAAACATGATTGAGGTGACATAGACGGAGTCCCTCCACATGAAGGTGATCTGAGGCCTCTGCAGGAGCCGTTCGAGCAAAGGGTGGGGACCAGTCCACCTGAAGGTATGAAGGGGTAAATGAAGGTGAGGCAGGCAGGCTGAGAGTGGAGATTATGTTTTCAAAAGCCTTCAAAGGGAAGGGTGGGAGCTAGAGCAGCAGCTAAGAACAGGCCCTGGATGTTATGGCGTCTGGGATGAGTCGGGGACGGGAGAAGGGTAGGACGATAGCTTGAGATCCCTGAAGGGCAGGAGGGGCAATCTCTCTTCAGAATGGGATCCCCATCACCTCCATGGGGGACCATCAGGTAGGGCGAGGCAGGGCTGTGGGGCAGCAGTGCCCTCACCCAATCTGTCTCCCCCAGCGCCACCCAGGCTATGGGCATCAAGACAGCATTGCCCGCGGCGGAGCTGGGCTTATACTCCCTGGTGCTGAGTGGGGCTCTGGCCTATGCTGGTCGGGGCCTCCTTGAAGCCTCGCAAGGTAACGGCCGGGCTCTGGAACAGGGGGTGGGACCCTTCTTTCCCTGCGTGCCTCAGGGTTCCACCCAGCAAGGCCATAAGCTTCAAGGCTCCAGACCCAGGGTGTTCCCTAAGCCTGGGTGTTTGGGCTGAGTTAGGTGGAGTCACAGGGAGAGACAGATACAGGGGCCCTGACAGAGACAGCCACAGAGAGAGAAAGAGAGACTCAGACCCTCGGGAGTACAGTCAGAGACCCGGCCCGAGACACACAGTGAGACCCAGAGAGAAGCAGAGGCAGAGAGAGAGAGAGAGAGAGACCTAGACCCATTCCCATTCCCTTAGGGTCGGGGTCAGCCCGGTCGTAGGGGCAGCTGTGGGTGTGGGTGTGGCTGTGAAGTCCCCCAGCCCCCACTGAGGCCACACTCTGTTCTCAGATGGATCCCACAGAAAGGCCTTCCGGGAGTCTGTGCGACCTGGCTGGGAGTACATTGGCCGGAAGATGGTAGGTCCCCCACACCCCCGGGGCCCTGACGGAGGTCCCTGATCCCTGGCATGTCTCTCCCATCCCAGACCCTTTCCGACTCTCCCCCATTCCAGATGTTCCCATGTAACAGAGGGCTCACCGTGAGGAGGGTCTCTGGCTTGAGCTTGAGTCTTCCATTTCTCCCCGGCCCATCCTGTGTCCTCCCGGGGCCACGTCAAGCCTGCCCCCAGACACTGCTCATTTAGGAAATATACTGAGACATGCTTCAGCAGCCCCCCCCCCCCACCATCTTTCCCAGGAACAGTGCCATGAACAGTGGAACGTCAGGCAATATGCAGAACAGAGGGGGAGCTCTGAGGGGCAGGGCAGCTCACACACCCCACCCCTCTACCTACCTGGCTGGTACTTCCCCCAGAGGGGAAGGCAAGGGCCTCCAGCCATGGCTGTCCTCTAATGCATAAGAATATGGGTGCTGGGGAGGGGCTGGGGCTCTGCTCAGTCGAAGTGCCAGACCATCCTGCCCCCTACCCCTCCTTAACCTGCCTGGGCCTGCCCCAGGACGTGGCTGACTTCGAGTGGGTGATGTGGTTCACCTCCTTCCGCAACGTCATCGTCTTCGCCCTCTCTGGACACGTGCTGTTTGCTAAACTCTGCACGATGATTGCCCCCCAGGTGAGCTGGAACTGAGCCTCCCCAGCCTCCCCTGCCAGCTCCCCCCGAGCTACAAGGGTTGGGGGTCCCACCTCCATTTGTATGGATAGATAAACCATCCCTTCTCCCTGTCCGCAGCTCCGCTCCTGGATGTATGCCGTGTATGGGGCCCTGGCTGTGCTGGGCACAATGGGCCCCTGGTACCTGCTGCTGCTGCTTGGCCACTGTGTCAGCCTCTATGTGGCCTCACTCTTGGGCCAGCCCTGGCTCTGTCTTGGCCTCAGCCTGGTCAGCCTTGCCTCCTTCAAGCTGGATCCCCTAATCTCCTGGCAGGTGCGCGGTGGGGAGGGGCAAGGGTGGAGGGTGCAGGAATAGGAGCCCAAACTTCTCACCCCATCCAAAGCCCTCGCTTCCCGAGGCCCCCCAAGCATTTCCTTCACTTTCCCACCTGTCTCCAAGTCTCTGACTGGGGCACATGCCTGCCCACAGAGTGGTCCCCTCGGCCGCAGGGGGGACGTGTCCAGCTCGTTCCCTGCGCTATCCAAGCAGTTAATGCGGATGAGCCCTCAGTGGCCAGGGTTGATTGGCTTTGCAAGAGAGGAGGGGGCAGGACGAGACTGGGCCCCTGTGGGAAGCTGGGTGGGCTTCCCAGAGACAGGGGCACCTGGCAAGCTGGCGGCCTGTTCTCTCCCATCCAGAGCGGGTTGGTAACGGGCACTTTTGATCTTCAAGAGGTGCTGTTTCACGGGGGCAGCGGTTTCACGGTGCTGCGTTGTGCCAGCTTCTCGCTGGAGAGCTGTGCCCACCCTGACCGCCGCTACTCCCTAGCAGACCTGCTCAAGTACAACTTCTACCTGCCTTTCTTCTTCTTTGGGCCCATCATGACCTTTGATCGCTTCCACGCCCAGGTGAGCGGGCACCCTGAGGGCTTCCAGAACTGGGCTGGGGCTCCCTCTCCAGACGGGGGCTCCCATCTCAGCGAGGGCTCCCAGGGCAGGCTGGGGCCTCACCCTCAGGCATGACTCCAGGATGAGGCCTTAATACCCCGCCTCCTCACACCCCAGCCTGGGGCTGCATTCCCTGCTCAGACAGGGATCCCAGGCCCGAGAAGTGACTCCGCGCTCAGGCAGGGCCCCCAGGATGAAGTCGCCTCTCCCCTCACCCTCGGATCCCCAGCTGGTGACCCCTCCTCAGACCCTCCTCCGGCAGGCCTTGCCTCCCGGCTCAGACACTTCGCATCTCCCAGATGAGCCAGGTGGAGCCGGTGAGGCGCGAGGGGGAGCTGTGGCGCATCCGGGCCCAGGCCGGCCTCAGCGTCGTGGCCATCGTGGCCGTGGACATCTTCTTCCACTTCTTCTACATCCTCACCATCCCCAGTGACCTCAAGTTTGCCAACCGCCTCCCGGACAGCGCGCTCGGTGGGTGCGCGTCTGGGCCAGAACAGGGACAGGGCTGGGAAAGACGGAAAGACAGACCCTCTGTGCCCCACGGCGTCACTGCTGGGGGAGCTGACACCTGAGAGGGCACAGCACCGATCCAAGGGCGGGGGAGCCGGGATTTATTCTCTGAAATGCCCGGGACTTGAAGTTAACTCTGGTCTGTGAGGCCAGAGCGATGCGGGCAGAGCCCGCCTCACAAGGGCCTGGGATGGGGTCTCCCTGGGGCGGGCCGGACCAGCTCCTCCCCCAGGAAGTGGGGGCGTGGCCTCCGTGGGGGCGGCCCGGCTGCCAGGGCCTCCTCTACTACCTGGGAGAGAGGCTGCAGGGGAGGGCGCGGCTTCGCCCCTTCCCACCACAGTTTGGGGGATCCGGGGAGCGGAGACCCGCGCGACGCCCCCCAGGCAGTGACGACACCCTGTCCCCAGCTGGCTTAGCCTACTCAAACCTGGTGTACGACTGGGTGAAGGCTGCCGTCCTCTTCGGCGTGGTCAACACCATGGCGCGCCTTGACCACTTGGACCCGCCTCAGCCTCCCAAGTGCATCACAGCGCTCTACGTCTTCGCTGAAACGTGAGTGCGCCGTCCGGGGGACATACCGCAGGGATCCTCACCTTCGCATAGCCTCTTTCTCCCATTCCCCCGAGCTCTGCTCCTGGCTGATTCACACCCATCCGCTCTCCTCCCTCAGGCACTTTGACCGTGGCATCAACGACTGGCTTTGCAAGTGAGTTGGGGTGGGGTGGGGCGGGGCAATGGTCACAGTCATCTGGCCAAGTGTGTGAGCCCCACAGTGCAGAGATGGGTCCACGTCTTAAAAGATCAGCCCTGGGCCAGAGGAAGCAAGGAGGAGGTTGTTGCAGAGGTCTAGGTGAAACATGGGTGGGGGCCCCGGAGGTGAGAGAAATCGTTGGAGTCAAGACACATGGCCGGGAGCCTGGACAGGACTTGGCCATGGATTGAGGGGATCAAGAAGGAGAGGGAAATGACTCCTAGATTCCTATCTGCCTGGGAAGATGGAGGGGCGGCGTCCAGAGAGGGGTTCTGTGTGAGAAATGGTTGGGATCCGGGAGACATCCTTGTGGAGGCTCAGGGAGGTAGCTGGGTCTGAGGGTCTGGGGTTCAGAGAAGTCTGGAAGACTGATGTAGCTCTGAGCATTATGAGTGTGGAAGGGTGGTCTTTAGTCCTTGGGAGTGTGTAAGACCCAAGGAGAGAGAGTAAAGAAGAGGAGAGAAGGTGTAGCCGAGATTGGAGCTGGAAGGACTCCCACTCCTCGGGGAGGGGAGAGTGGCAGAAAGGACTGAAAGGTGTGGTCAGAGGAATAGAACGGTCAAGACCACATGACAGGCCGGAAACCAGGAAGACCATCCAGGCACGGTGAGGGCAGCTGGGTCAGATGCTGCTGGGGAAGCTCGCTACTGAGGGGGAGACAGAGAAGTTGCTGAAGGGTGACGTGAGGTGGGCAAAGAGTGGGACATGCCTGGTTGCTAAGAGGAAGTCTAAGTTGGGGAGGCAGGACAGAGGGGTGATTGAGAGAGTGAGGTCCCCAAGAAGGGAGGAGGTGATGGAACCAGTGCTAGGCAGAGGCGTGGCTTCAGGACAGGGAGGGGGAAAAGCCAGCATGGGTGTGGGGTGGCAGGTTAGTGTCGAGAAGTAAGGGATCCACCTGAAGCCTTCAGTTTTCTCCATGAAGTAGGAGGCAAGGTCACCAGCTGAGAGAGGCAGGGTTGGCCACGGAGGGAGACAGCATCTTCGTGCCCCCTTTCTTCTTGCCTAGCTCCCCCACCTCACAGTTGGGGGAGAGATAAGGGTGGAGTAGCCACTGCAGAGCATGGCAGCAGAAGCTGACTAGAGAAACCGTGGCATTGAGAGCCCAGGTGGGGCCGGAGGTAGTGGATTTATGGACTCTAGCATGTGCAGGTGTGAGATTTTCCTTATCGGGGCTTAGCTTCTTGGGTGCAGGTGAGGAGGACGTGGGTCATTGGGCTCTCCCAGTTGGGTGAGAAGGAAGAAGTGAAGGATAAGGGTGTTAGGTTATTTATAAAGATGACTCATTGAATTCAAGCCAGTTAAAGAGAGTGGTAAAGAAAGGGTCTCAAAGTGAGGAAGAGAGGGAGGGGTCAATGAGATTGAAGAGCTGGAGCTGGGGGGCCACGTCAGGAGGGGCTGGGTGGACAATGGTAACTAGGAAAGAATGAAATTTCAAGTGGTGACAAAGTTGGAATACGGTGTGGAGAAGAAACCCTTGGAAATGAACAGGTCAAGGCATGGAGAGGTCAGTTACTCAATGGGTCTTCTACTGAATTTATTTAACAAATATTTATTGAGTACCTACTATGTGCCAGGCACTGTTCTAGGCACTGGGGATACAGCAGTGAACATGGCAAAGACCCTGAACTCATGGAGCTTACAGTCTAGTGGGGAGAAACAGACCATAAACAGGTAAACAAACATATAAATAAGATAATTTTAGAGAACGGTAAGCATTATGGAAAAAATAAAACAAGTGTAATGGGATAGAAGCTGGCCACAGGATAGAAGCTTCTATAGTTGTGGTCTGGGCAGGCCTCTGTGGGATGATATTTGAATTGAGACTTGAGTGATAAGGAAATCCAGGGAAGAGAATTTCAGGGAGAAGGAACAAGTGCATAGGCTTGAGGCAGGAACCAGCTGTGTGTGTCTGAGGGACAGGAAGGCCACTAAGGCAAGAATGAGGGGTACATGGTGGGTGATGAGGTCAGGGAGGGAGGCAGAAACCAGACATCATGGGATCTTCTAGCCTTAGTAGGGAGGTGGTTTATTCTAATTGTAATGGGGAGCCTTTAGGGAAGCGTTTGATTGTGGAAGTCCTGTGATCTGACTCTGGCTGCCGCATGGAAAACGGACAGTAGGGGGCCAAAGGCAGAGGCAGGGAAATGACTTAAGAGGCTCTTGCAATAATCTATGAGAGGAGATGATCTGCTGGACAAGGGTGGCGGTAGTGGGGATGGCAAGCAGCAGTCAGGACTGCATGGAGCCCATAGAACTTGCTGGCTTGGATGTGGGGAAGGGAACTGATAGTCCAAGACGGCGCCAAGGCTTGAGTGGATGGCAGTGTCATTATCTGAGATGAAGATGTAGCGGGTTTGGACAGGGATGGGGGACTCAGTCATTCAAATGAGATGTCTAGTGACAGTTGGCTGTGTGAGTCAAGAGAGCGGGCGAAAGACATAGATTTGGGGCTCATCAGCCTAGAGACAGTGTTCAAAGTCTTGGGTCTGGATGAGATTGCTTGGGAAATGGAGGAGAAGAGACCAAAGTTCAAAGCTGAGCCTTCCACGTTCTGAACTTGGGTAGAAGAGGAGCAGCCGTCTGAGGTCAGGAACGTTGGACATTCCCCGAGATGACGGTGTTGAGGAGGGCCGCCCCCATGGTATATCCTTTGCCTGTCTCCCACCTGCCCTCTCCCACACCCCTGCTGGTCCTTTCTCCTGCCTTTCTTGCAGGTATGTGTATGACCACATCGGTGGGGAGCACTCCGAGGTGATCCCGGAGCTGGGGGCCACTGTGGCCACATTTGCCATCACTACTCTGTGGCTTGGGCCTTGTGATATTGTTTACCTGTGGTCATTCCTGAACTGCTTTGGCCTCAACTTTGAGCTCTGGGTGCAGAAGCTGGCAGAGTGGGGGCCTCTAGCACAAATTGAGGTGAGTGGGGAGGGTCTGGGACAGGGGTTGGCTGGGTCACTGGAGGGGGTGGCCCTGCTGCTCTCTGGAATCTTCCAGCCACACTCGGAGCTCCTGAAGAGTCCCCAGTCCGGAACTTTCTCCCCACAGCTTCCTGGCTATCAGGGCAATGGCTCCCCTGTGGGTAACTAGCACTCCCTTCTGTGGGGTGTGGACACTTGGGCCAGGCTATGTCGGTCAGGCTTGCCCCTCTCTTTGGTCCTCAGTATTCCCATCTTTAACAATGAGGGAGGGCTGCCCTGCGGACTCTCAGGGACCCAAGCACGTCCCCAGGACCTGGGTAGCCATGTGCGCAGGGCCTCTGACCCACCGTGTCCTCTTTCCCCTGGCCCTCTTGCCCCACCGCCAATGCCTTCTTGGACTGGGCAGGCTTCTCTGTCGGAGCAGATGTCTCGCAGGGTCCGAGCCCTCTTTGGGGCCGTGAACTTCTGGGCCATCATCATGTACAACCTTGTAAGCCTGAACAGCCTGGAGTTCACAGAGCTGATTGCCAGGCGCCTGCTACTCACAGGTGAGGGACCGGCGGGGGGGGGGGGGGGGGGGG
>CM052898.1:60688113-60796234 GCA_028534135.1 Potos flavus | reverse complement strand
AAGCAGCCTTCCCGCTGAGCAGAAAGCCCGATGCGGGGCTCGATCCCAGGACCCTGAGATCATGACCTGAGCTGAAGGCAGAGGCTTAACCCACTGAGCCACTCAGGCGCCCCAAGTGATGCTGCACTTTTAAAAAAATTATTGAAAAGATGACTTCTGGCCTACGCAGTGTGGGACTCATTTCTCCCTGTTCTTCTCTGTTAAGTACAATGATAAACCCTGGACATACACAAGACGCAATTAAAGGATAACTCATAAAGGTGGAAGAAGGATGACTAATTGGCTTGGGACTCTAAGAATGAAGGGACATTTCAGCAGCAGGTGTCTCACACACACACGCCCAACAAAGGATGACCCGGGTGCGTTTATCCCTCTTGCAAATTGAACAGGAGTCCCAACGACAATACAAGACAAATGCAGCATCGCCAGCAAGGGGGATCTGTCAGAAGCCCACTAACAACGAGCAGCTGGGGAAAGCGCTCTCCTTCCACACCTGGTCCGAGACCCACCTCCCTGCCAAGGGACCCTGGGCAACCTGGCCTGGGGAAAACTCCTTCTGCTCTTCGCTGGCAGCAGCAGCAGGAACAGGTGGGAGTCCCAGCAGCACTAGATAAACCAAGCAGGTGAAAATAACCCTGCAAAGGCTCTGAAAATTAAATTGTCGTTGGAACCGCAGCCCACAAAAGTAGGCCAGCACCTGCATACCAAACTTAAACAGGACGACCGCCTGTTATAAAAAAAGAACCAAATAGAACCCGAGGTCTTCTAAACGTAAAGCCAAAATGTCCAGGGTACAGTAAAAAAAAAAAAAAAAACCAACACCCATCATAATAATAACCAGGAAAAATCATGGCTTGAATGCAGAAAGAATCAGGGGATGCCAACACTGACATTAATCAGATGTTGACATTTTCTGGCAAGGATTTTAAAGCAGCGATCACAAAAATGCTTCAACAATCACTACAATGCTCTTGAAATAAATTCGAAAAAGGGAAAATCTCAGTAAAGAAGTAGAAGTTATATAGAAGAGCCAGATGGAAATAATAGAACTGAAAAATACAGTAACGGAAATAAAGACCTGCTGGATGGCCTCACTAGGAGGGGGAGATGACAGAGGATGAAATCCGTGCACTTGAGGACTGGTGAATAGGATTTACCCAATCTGAAGAACAGAGAGAGAGTGGAGTGAAAAAAAAAAAAAAAAAAAAAGGATGGCATCTCGGGCCAATGAGACAGTAACCAAAGATCCACCATTTGTATCATTACAGTCCCAGAAGGAGAGGGGAAAGAGAGGGACTGGAAGAGTAACTGAAGAAATAATGGCTGAAAACTTCCAAAATTTGGTGAAAGACACAAACCTGCAAATTCAATAGCCTGAGCAAGCCCCAAACAGGGATAAACCCAAAGAAATCCGTGCCAAAACACATCATAGTTAAACATCCAAACACTAAAGACAAAAAAATCGTGGAAGCAGCCAGAGAGGAAAAAACACATTACCTATAGGGGAACCCTAATTCAAATGATGGTGGATTTTCCATCACATACCATGGAGGCCAAAAGGAAGTGGTACAACATTCTTCAAGAACTGAAAGAACTGTCAGTGGTGAATTCTATATCTGGTGAAACTATCTGGAATGAAAGGTAAATAATTCCAGGGAATCTAAAAGAAAAAAAACGACCTTTAGGAATTAATAAGTGGGCTCAGCAATATCAGAGGATACGAGATCAGCCCATAAAAATTAACTTCATTTCCATCTACTGACAATGAACATGTAGAAGCCCAAATTTAAAGCAATACTAGTTATAATCACTCCAAAGAAATTGAAATATTTATGAATATTCCTAACAAAACATGTACAGGATCGATGCTGAAAATTACAAAATGCTGATGAAAGAAATCACAGAAGACCTAAATAAATGGAGAAGCATACTATGTTCATGGATTGGAAGGCTCTACACAGCAAAGATGTCAGTTCTCCCCAAACTGAACTATAGGTTTAATTCAATGCCTATCAAAGTCCTAGAAACATTTTTAGTAGACATAGACAAGCTTATTCTAAATTTTATATGGGAAGGTACAGGACCTAGAATAGTTAAAACAATCTTGACAAGGAAGAGTGAAGTGGGAGGAATCACTCTACCCGATATTAAGACTTCCTATGTAGCTCTAGTAGTCAGGATTGTGTGGTCTTGGCAGAGCGCCAGATACATAGATCAATGGAACATAATAGAACACCCAGAAATAGATCCAAATATGCTCAACTAATTTTGACAAAGGTCCAAAGCAAGTCAATGGAGGAAAGAGACTTTTCAACAAATGATGCTGGAGCAATCAGGTATCCATAGGTGGAAAAGAAAAAAACTTCAACCTTAATCTCCCACCTTATACAAAAATTAATTCAAAATGGATCATGGACTTAAAATGTAAAACATCTAAAACGACCTTGAAAAAGAAGAACGAAGTTGGAGGTCTCACACTTTTTTTTTTTTCAAAACTCACTATAAACCTAAAGTAATCAAAACTGTGTGGTCCTAGCATAAAGACAGATGTAGAGACTGGGGGGACAGAACAGAGGGCCCAGAAATAAATTCTGACATCTATGGTCAAATGATTGGTGGCAAAGGTACCGAAACCATTGAATGAGGAAAAGAAATGGTCTTTTCAACAAATGGTGTTCAGAGAACTGGATGTCCATATCCAAAAGAATGAAGCTGGACCCTTGTCTTAGATCAGAAACAAAAATAAACTCAAAATGAAAGAGCAAAAACTAGAAAGCTTTTAGAAGAAAATATGGGTAAAACTTCATGACATCAGATCTGACAATTTCTTGGATATGACACCGAGGCCTACTTGTGATCTCTCTCTCTCTGTCAAATAAATAAATAAAATCTTAAAAAAAACCCAAACCCTAATACACACAACGGAACATTATTCCGCCTTAAAAAGGAAGGACATTCCGACACGTGCCACAACATGGATGAACCTCGAGGACATTATAGTAAGTGAGATAAACCAGTCACAAAAAGACAAATACTGTATGATTCTACTTATATGAGGTATCTGGCATATCAAATTCATGGAGGCAGAAAGTAGAATGGTGGTCGTCAGGGCTTGGGGGCGACCAGGGAGGTGTAGGGAGTTAGTGTTTAATGGGTACAGAGTTTCAGTTTTATGAGATGAGAAGAGTCCTGTGGATAGATGGTTATACAACAGTGTGAATGTACTTACTGCCACCGACTGTACACTTAAAAATGCTTAAGATGGTGACTTTTTGTTTTGAAGATTTTATTTATTTATTTGACAGAGAGAGAGAGATCACAAGCAGGCAGAGAGGCAGGCAGAGAGAGAGGGGGAAGCAGGCTCCCTGCTGAGCAGAGAGCCCGATGCGGGGCTCGATCCCAGGACCCTGAGATCATGACCTGAGCCGAAGGCAGAGGCTTTAACCCACTGAGCCACCCAGGCGCCCCAAGATGGTGACTTTTATGTTATGTGTATTTTACCACAATTAAAAAAACAAACAGACAGCGCTGTTGGTCCCACGACTGGAGTTGGCTCCTAAAGAATAAAGTAAGTGAGCATATTTTTTTAAAAATGTGAAACAAGGGACGCCTGGGTGGCTTAGTCGGTTAAGTGTCTGCCTTCAGCTCGGGTCATGATTTCTGGGATCGAGCCCCTATCGGGCTCACTGCTCAACGGGGAGCCTGCTTCTCCCTCTCCCTCTGCTGCTCAGCCTGCTTGCATGCTTGCTCTCTCTCTCTCTCTGTCAAATAAATAAATATAATCTTTTTAAAAATACATAAAAAATTTTTTTTAATGTGAAACAAAACTAAATAACTTTTTGAGGGGGGAAGAACAACGATAGGAGTGTAGCTTTGGCATTTGGCTAGGGAAAGAGTTCTTAGACCCAATACCAATACCAAAAGCATGATCCATAAAAGGAGAATTTGATAAGTCAGACCTCATCAAAGTACAGAACTTATGATCTGCAAAAGTCAATGGGAAGAGGCTGGAGAGAAACACTGTGGACTGGGAGAAAATATTTGCAATATCTAGACCCAAAAGCAAATCTTAAAACTCAACAGTAAAAAAACCCCAATAATCCAACTGGAAAATAGGCAAAAGACCCAAACCGATATTTCAGCCAAAATGATGTACAGATGGCAAACCATCTCCTGAAAAGATGTCCGATATCATTACTCATTGGGGAAATCCAAATTAAAACAACCATGTCACTGCACATCTGTCAGAGCATCTAAAATAAAAAATCGTGACAACACCCGAATGCTGCGTGAAGATGAAGAGAAACTGTATCCCTCACGCATCGCTAATGGGGTTGCAAAGTGGTGTAGCCTCACAAAAAATACTTTGGCGGTTTCTGACAAAACTAAACATGCAACTATTTACATAACCCAGCATTTATCCCCGAGAAAAGAACACTTAGGTTCATACAAAACCTATGCAGGAATACTCACACCAACTGTATGAGTCATAGCAAAAAATGAGCAATAGGCTTATTCTCCTTCAGCAGATCAATGTAGTACACACAAACTCTAGACTACTACTCAGCCAAACAAAAGAATGAACTATCGATATACACAGTCACTTGGGTCAATCTCCAGGCAATTAGGCTGAGTGAAAAAAGTCCCCAAAGATTACATAACATACACATTAATATAACATTTTGAAATGTTAGCAGTTTTTAAATGACAACCACATCGGTGGTTGCCAGTGCTTAGGGACAGAGTGGGCAGTCACAGGAGGGGGTCGTGTATAGTTATAAAAGGGCAAAAAGGGCAAGAGATGGAAGCCCGTGATTCTGGAATGTTCTGTCTCCCCGGTGGTGGTGGATATGTGAACATACACGTGTGATCAAATTCTACAGAAGTAAATAGACACACCAGCGAGGACAAGTAAAATGGGAAATCTGGATAAGATCGGTAGAGTGTGACTGTCAATGTCTTGGTTGTGGTATTGTACTAATTATGCAAAATGTTATCATTGGGGGAAACTAGGTACAATGTATGAGAGGTTTCTCTGTATTATTTCTTCCAGCTTCATATGAATCTAATTGCAATAAAAATTTCTTTTTTTTTTTTTTAACATTTTTTATTTATTTATTTGACACAGAGAAAGATCACAAGCAGGCAGAGAGACAGGGGGAAGCAGGCTCCCCGCTGAGCAGAAAGCCCAATGCAGGGCTCGATCCCAGGACCCTGAGATCATGACCTGAGCCGAAGGCAGAGGCTTTAACCCACTGAGCCACCCAGGCGCCCCTAAAAATTTCTTTTTTTTAAAAAAGATTGTACTTATTTATTTGAGATAGAGAGACAGTGAGAGTGAGAGAGAGAGAGAGAGAGAGAGAGAGACAGCATGAGTTGGGGGGAGGTGCAAAGGGAGAGAAAGAAGCAGACACCCCACCGAGCAGGGAGCCTGACGTGAGGCTCGATCCCAGGACCCTGGGTTCATGACCTGAGCTGAAGGCAGACGCTTAACTGATTGAGCCACCCAAGCGCCCCTACTGCAATAAAAATTTCAATGAGGAAATTGATCAAAGATCACCCAACATTTAAGGAAAATCTCATTTAAAAAAAAGTCTCATAAAAAACAAGTGAAAGGAAAGGAAATTAGAGGCAACAAAGATAAAGCTGGAAGCAGAAAAAATTCATACATTGCTAGTAATAATATCAGAAAGATCTTTACATAATAAGGAGATACACACTATAAAAAGGGAGCTTCCAGAGCAACAAAGAAGAACTTTTGGAAACTGAAAACTATAATGGCAGAAATGTAACACTCATTAGAATGATTGGAAAACACATTTGAGGAAATCTCCCAGAAAGCAGAAGAAAAAAGATGAAGACCACGAGACTGGATAAGAGAATGAGAGAAGCTGCCCAGAGGTCCAATATCTAAATGACAGGAGCTGAAGAACAGAGAAAAACTTGGAGAAAAGACGGTTAAAGGCGTAATTCAGGAAAGTTTCCTGAGCTGACAGGGCTCACTGAGTCCCACGCTCACCGGGTGAGAAAAAACCCACACCAGGGACGTCGCTGTGAAGGCTCACAACTCCGAGGCCGGGGTCAAGATAGGATCTGGCTTCTGAGCAGAAACACTGGCATCTAAAGCCCTGAGGGAACGGCGCCTGGGTGGCTCAGTGGGTTAAGGGACTGCCTTCCGCTCAGGTCATGATCCTGGAGTCCTGGGATCAAGCCCCGAAGTGGGATCCTTGCTCAGTGGGGAGCGTGTTTCTCCCTCAGCCCCTCTCCCTCTCATGCTCTCTCTCAAGATAAATAAAATCTTAAAAATAAAATAAAATCCCGGGGCGCCCGGGTGGCTCAGTGGGTTAAAGCCTCTGCCTTCAGTTCAGGTCATGATCTCAGGGTCCTGGGATCAAGCCCCTCATCGGGCTTTCTGCTCAGCAGGGAGCCTGCTTCCTGCCTCTCTCTCTGCCTGCCTCTCTGCCTACTTGTGATCTCTCTCTCTCTGTCAAATAAATAAATAAAATCTTTTAAAAAAAGTGTTTTAAAAAAATAAAAATAAAATAAAATAAAATCCCGAGAGGAAAACGGTTTTTTAACCTAGGGTTCTGTACCCACACGAAGTCATCCCCGTGTGAGGGTAGAATAAAAATAGTCAAGATCTTCAGAATTTCATTCCCTGAAGTGGTCCCGAAGAGAAGCTACATTTCAGGGTTAGAAGAAAGTAGTCCACTAAGACATAAACCTTCTAGAAGTTAGTTTTCTGCAGTCAACTGAAAGGGATCCGGTCTCAGCGGTGTGACAGGGAATGTAGGTCTGGGGTTGTTCTTAACCCGAGGTGTCCTTAGGGGAGATCGCGTCACTTTGGTGCACACCAGGGTCATCTTGCCACCCGGCTCTCGAGCGGTGATGATGATGAAGCCGCGTTAGGATCGTCCCCAGGTCTGCTGCCTCCTGCATGACTGGGGGAGGACCGATCACGTGGGGTCTGGCCACAGCTTTCCACGTGCCCATCAGCCCCTCCTTGGAAAGCCCCCAGGGGATGTGCTCGACCACATTGAGGGAGCAAACACAGATCGAGGATGATAGAGGATTCGGGAGAACGGCAGGTGCATCTAGGAATTGGCAAAGGGAATCCTCAGGAGGTGAGGGGAGTGCCCACCAAGACAGCTGGGGGAAGTCAACCCGTCCGGATGTGAGCGAGGGTTCTGGAGAGACATTGCCAAGAGAGCCGATGGGACACCTGCTGTGTGTGCACTTATGAGGAGAGTTACCCTTATGACAGGGTTTGGGGACACAGAAGTGATAAATAAGCACCTAGAAACCGAAGGAACCACATTTTGAAGAGAGACAGAAGGGGAAAAGTTGTACAGGAAAGGAAGTGGAATCCTATTCTATGACATGGCTTGACTGAGATCAGTGATTACGTAGTCATAGTATTTACACCGCATGTTAACCCCAAATAATAATAATATAAATGTGCTTGGACAAAGGGGAAGAGAAGCTCTGTGTGTGTGTGTGTGTGTGTTGGGAGTGTTGAAGAAAGAAATCAATACATGATACCTAACACTGAATCTATCTGGAAGTAGGAGTGAAGGCGTGATTTCGTAGGCATGAAAGTCAACACCAAAAATACCAATTGAATTGGAACTGCTTGCCTATTGGGAGTGGGAAAGGCCACTGCAACTCTTATTTTAAAAAAAAAAAAAAGGCCTTCCAGAAATATTTGGCTTTTTCAACTATGTCTAAGAAAAATTTTAATTGTAAAAAATGGCTGTTTTCTCAGGGATTCTATACAACACAGTGCTGTGTGGCATTGGGCGGGTGCTCACAGCATGTACTGGTCCCAGCAAGCAAAACTGGGGGAGGACAAGTGCTCCAGGGATGCCAGCCGTGGTGCCCACCACCACCCCGTGGCCCCTTCCTCCCAGCCCACCGCGACTCGTGCCTGAGCATCACTGGAGTAGGAAGTTGGGAACGTTATTAGATTGGGGGGGGTAGCGGTGGGGCTGAAGGAAGAGACTGTGCAGAGAGGCATCATGCAAGCAGATGGGTGGCAAGACCGATGGAGAGCAGAAACACAGAAGCAGAATCCCACAAGACTGGGGGGAGCAGCCAGGCCCCCGGGCTCATCGGTGAACCTTGTTTTCAGGGTGACTGAGACTGAGCGAGCCTGTTCCTTTTGGCCAAAGTTGGGCTGTGTGGAAAGGCTTCCAAATTCTGGGACGTGCTGTTTGGACCCCTGCCCTCGGAGGGGCGGTGTACAAGAACAGGAAACCCCAGTCCTGGGACGGGACCAGCTCCCCCACACCCATCTCCAGCCTCACGGGACGGGGGGCACCTGCACCTCGTCTCTGGCTCAGGAATTTACCCAGCCCCTCTTGGTCAGACCCCTCATGTATCTGGGGCCAAGGGCCACAAACACAGGGGCCTCATTCAGTACGCAGCCCCGGGGGGCCTAGAGCTCCACCTGGCACAGAGCCAGGGCTCCATGGATCCCCTGTGCAAGGAATTAATTCTCAGAGGTCCCCACGGAGAGCCATCTGCTCCCTCCTTGGAGGCCACTAGCTGCCTTCCATCTGAGCTTTTGTCTTCCCGGTGCCCACGTCAGCATCTCTGAGAGATAGCGGCTTTAAAACGCCCTTGCCGGCCAACTGCTGAGCGCAGGAGCGGGAGTGGCCCTGGCCGGTCGTCCTGGGGCTCCCGCGGCTGCAGGCCTGGGGCTCGTGGGCCCTGGCCTCCTGCAGGGGCCGCCTTTGGGGGTCTCAGCGTCGGCAGCCCCAGGACCTCTCCTCTTGCGATCCCCTTCTGCATCCAGCTCAGGACCGAACACCGGTTTAGGGGCACGTCTTCGCTCTTGCCTCAGCTCCTGACTCAGGTGTTCCTAAAGCCCAGGCCCCCTTAAGGGGAGAGGTGGGGTCTGCAGGTGCTCCAAGTCTTTCCAGCCAGAGGTCAGGGTGGGCAACATGTAAAGAAGAGGCCGGGCCAAGGGACAGTTGTACTGACTTTATTCCCCTTCACTCTCGTCCTCACCCTCCTGCTATCCCCCCATGCCCTTGGGGCCCAGACATCAAGCGTCCACACACCTGGCACAGCCATTCGGCCACCGCGGACCCCCCGCCAAGGGGCGCTGTGGCCGCACATGGCAAGGTCAGAGGCTGCGGCTCTAGCCCCAGTTTGAGGCCTCACCTCATCTCTCTGCTCACCCCCAGCTGGCCCAAGACCAGGGAGGCCACAGCGAGCTGGGGAGGGGGCAGGCCCGGGTTTCAGACCCGGGTTCTGGCCAAATGGGCTGAAAAGTCCATCTGGACTGAGGGGTTCCCCCCACCAGCACATCTCCAGCGGGAGGTGACGATCCCGATCCCCGCTTCCCTGCCACCAGCCCCGGGAAGTAGGTATGCTGCCCCAGTCCCCTTACTCCAACATCTAGGTGCTTGTTCATTTGTTTTAAAAATAAAAAGGAAATGTAAAAGCTGGTAAAACGAGAACCCCTGCCCATACTGGCGCTGCTGAGGTTCCCTTATTGCTTCAGACCCTCGTGATCTGGCTGCGAAGGAGCCCCCACCCACGCTGGCCCGAGGGGAAGAGAGCATTTAGCACCAGGGACCAGGGCTCCTGTCCCCGCTGGGCCAAGTGCCTCCCAGGAGAGGGTTTGGCTGTGCCCACCCACAGCTACAACGGCCATTGTGACCCCTGCCCTGAGAGGAGAGGTGTATTAGAACAGGGAACCCAAGTCCTGGGATGGGTTTTGACACCAGCTCCCCCCCCCCCCCCCCCCCGCATACCCATCTTCAGCCTCTGCTTATCAAAGTGTGGCCTCACAGGGACCCTGCCTGGCCAGGGCCCCCTGGACTCCCTCACTAAGGCTGCAATGGGGCTAGCTGGTGACAAGGCCACCTGTCCCCATGAGAGACCCTGGTGTCAGTGACGGGGGTTGGGGAACCCATAGGGGTCCCGACCTACAGCACATCGGGGGAGATTGACTTTTTGGGGGAAAATGTGAGCCAGTTTTGAAGAGCTGCCAGGCACTGGGACCAGAGGTTAGAAACAGCAAGGAAGAGGAGAAAACAGAGAGTGTGGGGGCGGGGGGACCCTGAGGACGTCATGGAAGCCCAGAGATCAAGGGGTGGAGAGGGGGCTATAGTACAGCGGGAGTCTAGAACCCCCAGCCTTGGGGTAAGGGAGCAGCAGAACTAGGAGCCAGACAGGGAGGCTTCCTCTCTCAGTGAGGGGCCCAGCTTCTCTCTCTGAAGGACAGCAGGGCCGTTCCGGGGGTACGTCTGGAGGCTCTGACTCGCACTACTCCTGCCACAACCCCAAATGCAACTAGGCCAGGGCACTGCCCCCCTCTGCATCCAGAGAACAATCTGGGGGTGTGTAGCTTGGATCATAAATCCTCAAATCACTCGGGCTTCTTGGACCTGCCCACATCTGTACAGAATAAAGTGCTTCATTTATTGATGATTAAAATGTCCCCAGCCCCCACCCAGCGCCATAGGCCTCACAAGGAGGTCAGAGGGGTTCCGACCCCCTCAGCCCTTGGGCTGATGGGGCCCAGCCCCCCACCCCCCCTGCCGCTGTCCCCCTTGGGCTTAGGCCTCTTCCCACTCCAGCCATGCTTGGGAAGGTGGTGGTGTGGGGGGCAGTCGTGGGGGTTTAAGGTGCAGCGTATAACAAACAAAACTGTATAAACACAAAAGGAAAGAGCTTAACTAGGAGACACGTAGCTTATGGAACCTTCCTCCCCATTTTCGAGGCAGGAATGAAGACGTTAAATGACGACAAAAAAAGGGTGTCCTATTAGTGCCGGCCTCATGGGGGCAAGCATTGGGCACAGGCTGGGGCTCCCCCAGAGCCCTGACCCCGCCCCTGGGGCCTGAAGGTGCACGTGCCTCTCACCACCAGTGCTACAGGTGCCCAGCCCACAGTGCAGAGGCCCGACAAGGACAAGGGGGCTGGACGTCGGCCTGGGGTGGGCTGTGGCCAGGCCCAGGAGGACGACGAGGCCTCTGCCTTCAGAGCAGGGATGGAGACAGACACACACATCTGCTCTGAAGTGGGAGAGACGACCAGGGCAGCTGGCGAGGACCCGGGTGCTCTGTGAACAGCCGCCCTGCCCCCTGCCCCACTGATAGCACCTTGAAACCTTCAAACATGGCCGCCTTCTCAGGGCCTGCCCTTGGGGTTCACGCAGTTGCAAGGACTCTTAGACTGCAGCCCTTGGGATCTGGTGCTGCGGGAGCCAGCCCGTCTGCCCACCCGAGGCCTAGCCCCCAGCCCCCTGAGGCCCAGCAGCTTCTGGGGATGTCCTCTCCCGGACTCAGGGACCTCAAGGCGTCTGGTACAGCTCAGGGATCCCTGTGCCTGCCGGCAGGGTGGTGGGTGCGAGAGCAAATGCCTGGGGTCCAGCCCCTGCCTGCCCGACTGCACACGGTGCAAAGCTGGGTCTGCAGCCTTCACACTTCACCACTCCCCCCACAACAAGCTCATGGGCATGTACACTCAAGCCCTGCCTCAGTGTCCACAGATCCACGACTCCTTCCAGGGAGGCTGACACCCAACTTTTCCCCAAAGCCTCCAGGATGAGGGGGCAAGTTAGGGGGCACAGGGGAGGCAGAGATGAGCCACTGAAGCTGACCGGGGCTTGCCTGGCCAACCCCCTCCAGCTCAGGCCTTAGGAGAATGACGGGTCACACCTGCTCCCCAGCCTCTCCCTCCCTGCTGTACCTGCCGCCTCCAGCAACCCCCTCACCCGGAGGGGGTGCTGCAAATAGTTTGCTCTTTTCTTTTTCCTTCACGTCCAAAAAAGAAAAAAAAAAAAAAAACCAAAACAAAACAAAAAAAACAAAGGCTTCAAGGAGTCACTGCTGAAAAGGGGGGCACTTGGGAGTGAGGTGTCCTCCACCCGCATGGGGGGCCACCAGCCTGCACACCCCCACGGTCAGGGGCCTCAAGCCGCACAGGTCCAGCCGCGTCCGGAGGTGGGGGCGGCGGGGGCAGGCCGGTGTCGCTGCCGGGCCCCAGGCAGGAGGGGCGGGCCGGGGTCCCTCTCAGAGGCGGCCCCGGGGCTCCAGACCCCGCGTGTGCGCTCCCGCAGTCAGTTGTTGGCGCTCATCCTCCCGCCGGGAGTGGCAGTGGTAGAGAAGAGTGGCGGTGGGGGCGGCAGGTGGGGCGCGGGCGGCAGGGTCTGGGGCAGCCCCGGGAGCAGGGGCAGCGTGTGCGCCGGAAGCTGGGCCGGGGCCAGGCCGGGGCCGGACGGGGGGCCGTCGCCGGCCAGGGGGTGACTGACGCGGAAGCATTTCTCCTTGTGCGCCTTGAGCATGTTGGAGAAGCGGAAGCGCTGGCCGCAGACGTCGCAGGGGTACGGCTTCTCGCCCGTGTGCGTGCGCCGGTGCCGCTTCATGTTGGGGCGGCTGGTGAAGCTCTTGCCACAGATCTCACAGATGTACGGCTTCTCCCCTGGGCGTTGGCACGGGCAGAGGGGCGTCACCGAGAAGTCGGCGCACCCCGGCCCCCGCGGGGCCTCCCTGCCCGGGGAGAGGCGCGGAGGACGGCGCTGAGCCCCGGAGCAGGGTGAACGGAGGCCCGGAGTGGAGAAGGGGTTGCGGCTGAGGGCAGCGCCGGGGAGGCGCCCCCCAGCCTTGCACGCCGCCCCCACCCCACCCCCGGGAGGTGCACGTACCTGTGTGGGTCTTCATGTGCTCATCGAAGTACTGCTTCATGTTGAAGTCCTTGCCGCACCACTGGCACATGAACTGCTTGTGCCCGATGTGGATGCTCATGTGGGAGCGCAGCTGGTACTTGTACTGGAAGCGCTCGTTGCAGTTCTGCGGGTGGGGTGGGGGGTGAGGCCTGGGTGCAGGGTGGGGAGCAGCTGCGGGGACCAAGGGGCGCGGGGCAGACTCACACGGGGAGGGGCTCCTGGGGCAGAGAAGCGGCCAGGGCGGCCGGGGCCCAGGCGCGGAGGGAAGGCAGGAAGTGGGAAAAGGCCACAGAATGGAGGGAGTCCTCATGCGTAAAGCCAAGCCCCCCCCATCCTTGCTCCTTGTTGGAACGTCATCGCGGCCTGCAGCTCTGTCGCTGCTCTGCCTGAGATGTGCCTCTCTCCACCTCTCCAGTCTGTCCCCTGCCTGGTGGCAGCCCAAGGACAGGGCCCACCCTGAATGTGTGGGGGTTGGGTCAGGGTGAGCTGGCAGAGGGTGGGGGTGGGGGGCAGACAAGTGGGCAGCCGCTGGGTCAGGATGCTGTGGGAGGCGGGGGCCACAGACACGGGGGGGGGGGCACCCCTCTTTCTGAATCCTGGACTCCACTGCCCCCAACTCCCTGGTTGTGAAGCAGCTGCTGCTGCGGACCCCTGCGCGTCCAGGGTGGCCCCTGGGGCAGGCGGAGAAAGGGACTCACCTCACACCGGAAGGGTTTCTCCCCAGAGTGCTGCAGCGAGTGCACTTTGAGAGACATGCTTCGTTTGAAGGACTTCCCACAGGTCTCGCAGGTGAAGGGCATGTCCTTGGTGTGGGCTGCGGGGCAGGCCATTATGTCTCAGGGCGACCTCCATGGCTGCTCCTGGGGGATCCCTGCCTGGCCACCGCCCATACTGGGCCTCCTGGGAGGCACCCCTGCTTCACCGTCTGCCTCAGAGGCCCCACTAGGACCTGGCGCTGATTTCTGGGCAAGGACCCCAAGCAGGACTGGCTTTGGCTCAGACCCCGGCCCCGCCACTGGCTCTGTGTGCCTCAGCGTGTCCCTCTACGGAGAGAGGCCGGGAGTGGTACTGAACCTCGAAGGTGGGCTTTACAGGGGATGACGCTGGGCAGTCCAGAGGGAGTTGGCTGTGCTCCCCCCAAAACCACGGACAGGTGACGTTGAACAAACTCTTCAAGGAAGATCTTCGAGGAAGTGACTGGGGCCAGAAAGTCCCCCTTACAGCTCAGAGCTGGGGAAGCTGAGCCCAGGAAGACCACCGGTCCTGGGCTACCCAGCATGCTCCTGGCCTGGACCTCCACCCCAGGGTCCCAGCTCCCAGGAGGCTGGAGAAAGGGGTAAGGCCTGGCCAGGGTCACAGCTCCCTTGAGCCCCAGACCCCAAGCAGGCAAAAAAAGGAGGGCCACCTGAACACCAGTCTCCCAGTTGGGCCCTCCTAGAGGGGAGGGACAGCTATGTCCAAGGCAGAGGAGGAGCCCAGCACACATTTGTGGGGGCCTCTTCATTCAGAGGAGCCTGAAGGCCTGTAAGGGCCAGAAGGTGAGAAAAAATTAGAGGCACAGCTGTCCTCAAACTGAGACAGGGCCTGTGTCAGTGCATATGGCATTTTGTGTAATTCAGGAAAAGGAACTTCTTTCCCTGGTGGCCACAACCCCATGCTGAGATGCATAGTCTGGTTAGCAGTGTGCCAGCTGGATTCTGGGCCCCACCTGCCATCTTGTCCAGGAGCCCTTGCACAGTGTCCAACCTGCCCAACCGTACATGGTAGCCCCGATGTCTGAGCCTATCCAGGTCACATCTGCCATGGCAACCAGCCTCCCCAGGCTTCCCAGTTGAGAGGGGCCTCTTCACACCTTCACACTGCCCTGGGATGGGAAGTCCTTCCCAGCACAACCAGCAGCTGGCCCAGCTCCGACCTCAGACCCCATTCCCTCCAGGCCCAGACTTACCAACCATGTGCTTGCGTACATGGGCCATGGTGTAGAACTTCTTTTCGCAGATCTCACATGAGAACTTCTTCTCTGCGTAGCCATGCACGATCTTGTTGTGCTCGTGGAGGGACCAGAGCTTCTTAAAAGCTTTGCCACATGTCACACACTGCAGGGGGAGAGGGTGTTAGGCCCTGGGTCCCAAGTCAGGACCATGTGCCCTGGGACAATCTGCCCCTCTCTGGACCTCAGTTTCTGCATGTGGACTGTGCTGGAGGGCGAGCCCTCAATGTCCAGCGGCCCGCCAAATCTGATGTTCTGGGAGTTGGGGATGGTAACTCCCTAAAAAGATGCCCACCTACCCCGGGCTGCAGCCTGGGGCCCTCCCTCATCCTTGAACTGGACTCGGGTCAGGGGCCCCCTATACCAGGAAGCCCCAACTCCGTGCTCATTTCAACAAGGCACCCGTCTACAGAGGGGAGACACGTAACTGGCTGAAGGGCCATGGCATGTGAGAAGGCTACACACAGTGCATGGAGAAGCCCTTCTCAGATCACACGTCCGGCCTCTCCCCTGCCGGGACCTATGCCCTGACACCCTGGAGATTCCCAAGGAGAGAGGTGCCAAAGTGCTGGCTGAGGGCGGGGGACTGCAGGAGGTCCCGGGTCCCATGATGAAATGGGAGGGTGGTGGGAACCCCAGGGGCCACGCTCCCCTCCCCTTGTCCTCCCCAACCCCACAGGAGACACTTCCAGGGGGCTGGAGTAGGTCAGGACTGGGGCAGAACTGGACTCGGGTCAAGGTGCCCAGGCCAGAAGAGGGACAGGCAGCTTTCCCCTCCGGGAGGAAGGTTCGGGTGCATGCAGGCAGAGAGGCAAAGGGCAGCCCAGCGGGCAGGCAAGTGGGAACAGGTGCACGAGGGCAGGGCAGGAGACCAGGTAACCCTCCAGGTAACACTTTCTCCGCAGGGCACTGCAATTAGCAATTAGCTCAGGCAATTAGCACCCACCTACCTGCTGCCCCCACAACCCCCTCACGGCCAGAAGAGATAAAAAGCAGCCTGGCGGGGCCCTGTGCTGCCTGCACCCTGAGAGGCGGAGCTGGCACACACTCAGGCCGACCCGAGGCCTGGCAGCCAGCCCAGCTCCCCTGCTTGGCCCCGGCAGCCCCTGCCCTTCCCAAATTTCTCATCCAATCCCTCTTCCCAGGCCAGCTGGCATCTCCAAAGAGCTGACAGCAGGGGCTTCCTCCTCCGGGCCACCCCCCTTGCTCTATTCAGCCTCCATGCAAGTGGAAATGGCGCCCCCTCTGGGCAAACCCTGCCCCACCTCATCTTGGCTTCTGTGCGGAGCCCAACCTGCAAAACTCTACGTGGTGGCCCTGTTGGCCTTCCAGCAGCCTTAGGATTTGCTAAAAACATGGGCTCACCCCTCCTCGGAGCTGGCTATCCACCAGCCTCAAGTACTCAGACAACTCCCTCCTCTCATCCTCCCCTCTGGCCAAGGGTACTGTTTGTTCTGGTCCGATCTGCACATGTCTCCATGTGCCAAAGCCCAGATCTAGCTGCCTCCTCCAGGAAGTCCTCCTTGATGTTCTCCCCTGAGCGCTCACCACCCTGGGCCCGGGTTGGCCCCACGGGCCAGAGGTAAGTCTGTCTGGGCACTGCACGCAGCGGGACCCTGGGGGCGCGGCCTGGGGGACCAGCCTTTGGCCCTCCTGCCCCACCCCGCCCTGCCCGAGGAGGAGCTCCCCCAAGCCCCCAGGCCCACCTGGATGTTGCGCTCGCAGTCTGTCTGCCGGTGCAGTAGCAGCTCGCTCTCCAGCAGGAAGCGCTTGCCGCACTGGTCGCAGATCTGCATGCGGCTGTGGGTCACGTTCATGTGCTTCTCTAGGTACCAGCGGTTGTTGAAGACACGAGGGCACTTCTGACATGGGTGGTGCTGCTTCTCTTCCAGCTTCACCTTGGCCCCCAGCCCGTCAGTGGCCTGTGGCCCTCGGGCCGCCACAGAGGCTCCCCCTGGAGCGGGCTTGGGCCTCTTCCCGCCCCGCAGCCTGGCCTCCTCGGGCTCAGGTGGGCCTCGGCGTCGGGCGTTCTCTCGAGACCGTGTGGCCATGCGGCTGTGGGGAGGGGGCTCTGCCCTGCTGCCCCGACGCCCCGCCGGCCCCTGCCTGCTCCCCGCCTCCCCCCCCTCCTCCTCCTCTTCCTCCTCCTCTGAGCTCTCTTGATCCTGCTCGCTGTGCCCTTCCTCCTCCTCCTCCTCTTCCTCCTCCTGCTCGCTGTGCCCTTCCTCCTCCTCGTCTTCCTCCTCTCCCTGACTGCCACCCTCCTCCTCCTCCTCTTCCTCCTCTTCCCCTCCACTGCCGCCACCCTCCTCCTCCTCCTCCTCCTCTTCTTCCTCCTCCTCCTCCTCCTCTTCCTCCTCCTCATCCTCCGAGTGTCTCTGCAGCCCATCCTCCCGGCCCAGCACCATGGTGGCCGGACCCGTGGTGGTGCCGGGCTTGCCCTCGGGCCCCGTGGACACGTGCAGAGTCTGGTTGTTGAGGTTCACCTCCACGATGATCTGGGACTGCTCCCGGCGGCTGTAGGTGCCGGAACCCCCAAGCTCTTCCTCCAGCCCCTCGCCCCCCTCCAGCTTGCAGAGGCTGCCAGGAGCCCCGCCAGCCTCCTCGACACCACCCTCCTTCTCCTCCTTGAAGAAGGGCTGAGCCGGCCCGATGGCGGCAGGCACCGGGCCCCCCGCGGTCCCGGCCCCGTCCTCGACGCGCACAGAGTAGGGGTCAGGGCCCTCACGGGCATAGATCTTGGGCAGGCCCGGGGCGTCCGCCTCCTGCTTGATGTCACAGTAGTAGGCGGGTGCGGCCGGGGTGCAGCCCCCGGCAGCCGGCGGGGCCAGGGCTACGGCGCTGGGGCCCGGGGGGCCGAGGGAGCGGGCGTCCAGCAGCTCCTGGCAGGACGCGGCGATGTCGGCCATCTGCAGCAACGAGGCGGCGCTGAGCACCTCGTGCACGTTGGCCGCGTTGACCAGCAGCTTGGAGGTGTAGATGAAGTTGAGGATCTGCTGCAGGCCGCCGGGTGCCAGCGCCTCCAGGGACAGCTCCACGCGCTGCAGCTGCTTGTTCTGGGTGAAGAGCGAGTGGAAGAACTGGCTGTAGGCGGCCAGCACGCCCTTGTGCGCCGGGAAGACGCTGCGCTGGGGGACCAGCACCAGGTCCACGTCGCAGAGGTCGGGCTGGAAGAGGCGCTGCTCGTTCAGGCGGCCCATCAAGCAGGCGAAGTGCAGGGCCACGTCCTCCACCAGCGAGAACTCGGCCGCCGGTGAGTCTGTCGTCTTCTCAACCAGCAACTGCGGGGGGCGGGGGGTGGGAAGCAGAGAGCACAGGTCAGGTCAAGACCAGCAACCCGGGCAGCACCCACCGTGCGGGAGGCAGCCCACCAGGCGCTCCTGGCTCCGCGTTCTAGAAAAGGAGCCGAAGCTCGGGCCAGGACGCAGGGGAACCATGACTTGGGCCCGAGCCAGCGGCCCCTCAGAGCTCAGACTCCAACCACAACTGGCCGTCAGCTCCTGGGTGAGTCGGTTGGTTAACTTTTCTGGGCATCCGGCTCTTCCCTGTGAGACAGGAAGTCATCCTGGGCAGGAAAGGGGACGAGAAGGAAAGAGGAAGGAACAGGGACGAGGGTCACCAGCATCCAGGAGTGCGTGGGACTTAGGCACTTTCTGCGCTAACACTGGGCCGATCGGGGTGAACTGGGGCAAGGTGACCACCCCAGACTCGAGCATTCCTTCAGCGTTTCCTGAGCTCCACGGATTCTCTCCCTCACACTCCCTCACTCGTACAAATAAAACCATGCCTGCCCAACCCCAGGCCCCTCAAGAATGACAGTCAGGCTCATTGGCTCACTGCTCGGCCTCTGGTGGCTACTGTACCCCGGGGATAGTACCTAGGAACCCCTCACCTCACCAGCAGTGGGCCTCAAGGCCTGGGCCCGAGGCTTTGCAGGGGTGGAAATTCCTTGGGAAGAAATCCAGGCCCAGGCCTTGGTCTTCCTGCCCTGCTGGAGGAGGCCGGTGGGATCTAGCTAGCCCTTCCTTACTGGGCCGGGATGCTGCCTGGGGCCTCAGGCCTGGCCGTCAGCGTCTCCTCCTCACACAGGGGTTCTGTGGAGGTAGAGGACTCTGCTGTGTTTCCTGTCCACCAGGCTTCGAGACAGGAGGCCCCCAAGGCCTGCCCTAGACCCTCTTCCCTCTAGGCCCCCAGACCCCAGGTCAGGTATGGTCCAGGCGCAGAGGCTCAGAGATGGCCCCATCTTGCAAGCCGCACTACCTGGGGCCTTTGGAGCCCCAGGGAGGCCCTCAAAGTCTGATGGATCAGATTCTCAGGCCCCTGAGCCACATCCAGCCCCCGTGAATTGTCCAGAATAAGGGCTGGCTTAATCATTCCTGGCTCCTCCGCAGCAGCTTTCCCAAAAGGTGGCCAGCACCGAGAAGCAGGCTGCCCACTCCCTCACCCGGGTCCAGGGCACAGATGTTCAGTTAACATCTATGGGCCATCTGCCTGTCTGGACCAACCCTGCATGTTCGTTTCTGGCCGTCCTCAGGCCCTGTCGAGCTGGGTCAGAGCCTCCTATATTTGAGGGGTACCTTGCCCCACTGCCACAAAGCCACCAGCTCTGCTCCCCCAAGCACCTCCCTGCAGGCCCAATGAAACCCCAGTTCCGTCCATCCACAGCCCACCCCAACCCTCCACGCTAGTCCTTCCACTGGTGGGGCAGCAGGGAGTGGGCCCAGACTGGGCTGGGGGTGGGGAGGTATCTGTGTTCACCTTCTCAGTCACCTGAATGAGAATCAGCCTGGGGCCTCAGGAGCTCAGGATGAAGCTCGAGGAGCCCCAGGGGCAACCTGCTTCCAGATCTGCCCCTGGGCCGCCCCCAGCGCCCCCACTGCAAACCCAGCTACGCCCGGCAGCACCCACCCGATGCCCTCCGATTCCAGTCTGGCCAGACTCCTGACCACGGACACCACCTTCCTTGAGTTCTCCCACGCCTCCTTCCCCTCGGCCAAGAAGCCACCCACCTGCCCCCTCTGTCTCAGGGCTGCCGGCCTGTCCAGGCAGGGCTAATCTAACAGGGATATGGTGCCAAGTCCCTCCCACCTCCCTCCTCTGACTCATTCTGATTCATCTTCTGGGACCAAACTCTATTGCACAGATGGGGAAACCGAGGCTCAGAACAGGAGGGTCGCATAGTGGGCACTGGCAGAGCCCCTAGACTCCCAGCTCTGCTTAAGGCCACCCCTTCCCTGCTGGGCGGGACTGGACACCCCTCCCCATGGATGGATTTCTCGGCTTTCAATGCCTGAAAAAGCAGGAAGAGGCATCTGGGGAACTTCTGACTCAGGGAACCAGCTGTGCTTGCTGGGACCCCGCCGCTAACCCCTGCCACCTGCGGGCCCGTGAGCGGGCAGCGTGCAACCTGGGCCGTGGTTGCACCAGGGGCCAGATAGGGGCAGAAGTGGCTTGGATAGGGGCCAGTTCAAGCCAGGCCTGTTGAGGGGAGCACATCCTAGGCCACAGGGCCCCCAGTCCACTCTGCTCTCCCATCGCAGAATGCTCCCCAGTGCCTACCTGGAGCTGGAAATAAAAGGGGCAGTGCCTGACCTTCCCATGCACAGATCTGGTGCCAGGGCCCCCTGACCTCAGCAGGGAAGGAGGGGTTAGTCCGGAGGATACTGGGTGCCCCAAAGACTCCGCTCCCACGGCAGTAAGCCCCAAGCCAGCACCACCCTGCACCCTGGAGGGGCCCAAGAGTCTCCACCAGGCACCCCGACTGGACTTCCTTGACAGGACACACCCATGCTGCCGGGAGTCCGTAACCTCAACTACCTCCGCAGGGCTCACCGCCGCCACCCCCCCCCCCCCCCCCCGCCACCTGCACCTTCCATGAAAGGCCCACCAGCTGCGCCGTTCCCCCTCCCCCAGCCAGATGGGCCAGTTCCCTGAAACTGCACACATGCCTCCCTATCGTGGGGGCCAGCTGCAGCCATACGCCCCACCCTCAAGTCCAGGCCAGGAGGGCCTATCTGAGATGCAAGACCAGGGGAGTGGTCGGAGACTCCGGTTGCCAGGGGGTTTCAAGCCCTCAAACTCTACTGGCAAGTGACATTGGGGGCGGGGGTGGGGTGGGGGGAGGCCAGGTGCCAGAGCCTTCTGCTTCGGAGGGGTACCCTGTCTCCGTGACATGAAGCCCCCGGCTCCCTAGCCTGCCCCAGTGCCTCCCTGGAGGCCCTGGGATGAAACCTGGGCACGCATCTGCACCACCCCCCAAACACCCACGCCAATCCTTACTGCCCGGCAGCCCGGGCTGGGGGCCCACACTGAGCAAGGGGGCACAGGTTCATGACTTCCAAGCACCTCCTTTTGGAGAGGAGGTGTCTGTGCCAGCCTCTTCTGCACTCATGGCCCCACTCCTTTCCCAGGACACAGGCCCAGAGAGGGCAGAGGACTGGCCCAAGGTCACACAGTAGTTTGGACAGGAGCTGCGGACGTCCCGCCCCAACACACCCCGCTTGGCCCAGTCGCCCCAAATCCCCAGGCAGGGCGGCTCCAGCGCCCACGTGGCCCAAGGCCCAGGCGGGAATCCGACCTCCCCCCTCCCCCCCATCACCCAGTCCGAGGGCGGCGCCGTCCCAGGCTCAGAGAAGCGCCCCCCTCCGCCGGTGCTGAGCAAGACCTCGGCCTCTCGCGCCCGGGCCCCCACCCCAGGAATTTAACCCCCTCCCCGCCGAGGGCCGCGCCACAGCGCCGCATTCCTGGCCCGCGGGGACCCGACAGAAGGGGCCGGGGAGACCCGGCGAGGGAGAAGATCCCTCCAACTCCTCCACCCAGAGCCGGCGGGCCGTGCGCTCGGGAGGGCAGAGCGGGCAGGTGGGCGGATAAGCGGGGGGACAGGCAGGGCCTTGCGTACCATGGTGCCGTGGCGCTGGGGGCTCACAGGGCCCCGCGGGATCGCGCTGCCCCCGGCGGCCGGGCCGGGGCCGCTCCATGAAGCGCCGCGCTGGGGGCCGCCCCCGCGCAGGGCCCCGCGACCATGGCCCCCGGGGGCGCGGCCGGGCGGGCGGAGGCGCAGGGCCGCGGCGAGTCCAGCCGCCGAGCAGCTGCGGCCCCAGAGCCTCGGGCGCGGCGGGCGGGGGGCGCGGGGCGCCGATTGGAGCCCGCGCGTCAGCTGGGGCCGCCGTCTGGACGCTTAAAGGGCCAGGCCGCCCTGCGTGCCGGCGGGGGGCGCGGACACGCGTGGTGTGCGCGGTCCCAATGCAGCCTGCTCTGCCTCGGGCCGCCGGGGTCCCCAGCCAGGCCCCACTGCTCCCATCCCAGCCGATGGGCCCCGGCCTCACTCTCCCTCGCAGAGCCCCCTTTCTGCCGGGAAGTTCGTCCCAGAGTCTAATCTCGGTGCCTTCCAGCTGCGCCACAGAGGCGGAGTCGGAGTAGGAGGCGGCCTTGAAATCGGGAAGCTGGGCGCGCCCACTCCCCAACCAGCTGCTGAAAGCCTTCCACCTGCTCCCCTGAGCAACCCCACGCTGAGAGACCGAACCCCCGTACCCTAGCCTCGCTCAACACCCCCACCCTCTGGCCTGGGCTGCTTTGACCTGAGGGTGAGTCTGGGATCTCCAGCTAGCCCGCCCCCGCCCCCACCTCTACCCCAGGACAGCCCAGGGCTCATTTTGCTCTGTGCTTTTGACCCATCCCTACCTGGTGGCCTCCTCTGGCTGCTCGCGCCCGCGCTACGGTAGGAGATCCAAGAACCCGGACCGCAGCTGCAGCGAACAAGCCTTGAAGGTGGCCGGCCCAGGCAGGATGAGCGGAGTGGGGGCCAGAGGCCCCGGGCCCCACTGTGCCCCTCAGCCTTGTGACCCGACTACTGCTGAGTAGCCTCCCCGCTCAGCCTCTGCTGGGGAGATGCAGCCAGGCCCGCGGAATGCTGCTCTGGCATGGACACCAGTGGGGGCAGGGGGCGAGCCCTGCTGGCGGGAGGCTGCAAAGGAACGTTGCCAGCCTGAGCAGGCGGCAGGGTGGGGACACAGGGCGCTGGCCTGGCAGGGCTCAGGTGGTAGCTGAGCCACCAGGGTGGAGAGGGAGCCTCTGTGGGCCTCTCACGTGGCCCATGTCATCATTCCGATGCCCTCCTGTGCCCCCCATCCCACCCCACCCCAAGCTGGCTGCTGCCCCATCTTTGGGGGTCACTCTTATAGTACCCTTACCCCGGTGGTACCCGCACCCCTCCCCACACACGAGCCCGTGTGCTTACACAGCAGCCCCTGCCGGGCTGGAGCAGGCACCCCTGGGGATGCCATCTTCCTCCTGAGTGGGCAGGAACTCTGGGGCCTGCTCAGAGTAACTTGGATCTGGGTGCCAGGGGAGGAAATGGAGCAGGGGTGAAGATCCCAGGCAGGCGCCATCAGAAAGTCTGATGGTCTGTCCCGTAAGAGGGCAAGGGCCTCCTGACCCCGGGGCCAGGGAGAGGACCTCGCAGGGTCACAGATAGGGGTGACGAAGAGTGCCAAGACGAAGGGGAGGAACACACAGAGCTAGATGGAGTGTGGGGAGAGCCCCTGGGGGGATAGGGGCATGGGAGGAGAGTGGGGGCACAGCCGGGAGCATACCCCCAGAGGCGGCCACTGCAGACATCCCACACTTCCCTGGCCACGGTAAGTGTGCAGACAGCGGGTCCAGCTCCTGGAGGCCTCAGGCTGAGGCCAGGCCAGAGTGGCCCGCATGCCTGACAAACTGGTCACCCCAGTGCTGCTTTCTGCCTCGTGCTCTATTCCAACCACCTCAGCTAACTCCGTGGATCCTCGCAGTGAGCCGGGAGGTGACGGGGGAAGGATTGTGTACCCATTAGTTGCACAGTGAAGCCCAGAGCAAGGCAAATCACGCAGCCAGGCACCGAAGTCAGGAGCTGGGGAAAGGGGAGTTTGGGAGAGTGGCTCCCCCAAGGGCTAGGAGGAGCCTGGCAGAGAGGACTGCTCAGGGACACTCCTGGGCCCACTTCCAGCCAAGGCTTGGCAAGGGGGCGTGGCCAGTGTTCGTAACCAAGGTAGGGCTGCTGGCCTCCTTGGGATTGGCCTTGGCTGCAGCAGTCAAACCAAGGAGGGGCTAGAGGTTGGGGTGAGGAGAGAGGGAATAGGGGTCTGTCTCCCTGAAGACCACAGCTGTTCCCCTCTTCTCTGGTCTCCAGCCCATCTACTAGGAGAGCCCGGGGGCAGAGGCAGCTCTGGGAGAGGCTCCTGGCACTTGGGTCACATGAGACCTGTTAGGAAGGGGCTGTTTGAAGAGCCCAGTATGGTGGGCTCAAATGGGGCCTCTCAGAGTTGCGGGCCGACAGTTAACATTAACTAGAGCAGAGGGAGAAAAGGGGTACTCCAGGTAGAGAACGGCACCTGCAAAGGCCAGGAGAACAGAGTCAGGAGAGCATCTGCAGGGAACTAGAGGCGATTTGATGTGGTAGAGTCAAGGTTCTTGTCGGGTGGGAGTGAGTGACTGGATAGGGATGGCAGAATTGCTCTTGGCTTTGGAGAGGGCCCTGCCCTGGGCGCTTCACTTCAAGGTTGGTCAAGGCAGGGTTTCTGGACTGGGTGATTGGAAAGGAGGATCCCAGGCCGGAATCCCAGGCCCCAGGGGTAATCCAGTTTGTGGAGATGGGTGCGGAGCTGGATGATCCTTCGGACACTTGGGGCTGGGTGCTGGCAAGGTCAGCAAAGCCATGCCCCTACCTTGAGAGGCCCACTCATGGGTGTTCTCACAACTTCCTGAAGTATCTAGCCCCGTTTCTGTCCCGAGTCGAGGAGGAGAAACAGACCCAAATTGTGCTAGGGCAGTTCCCAGGTTTGCCTGGGGACACCGGACTCCTCTCCCCTGCTGAGCCTGGAAAGAACAAATCGTCCAGTGTGTGTGTGTACGTGTGCGCAGAACTCAGCCTCCCTAGGTGGGCAGGAGGCTGTGTAGCTGCTGTAGCTGCGACAGGACAGCAGAGTGGACAGTGCCAGGAACAGAAGGGGACAACAAAGGGTTTGAGCTACCTGCTAGGGGCTGACCCAGGGCCCTGCGGGGTTGGGGAGCACAGAGCTCTGGGTGTGGAGTTGGGGGTATTGCCCCTGTGTTCTGCCACTACTGAGCAGCACACTAATACGCTACAGCTGCTGGGAGGTGGGGGCCTAATTCAAACCAGCAGGTTGCCCAGTTCCTGCTGTGGAAACGTCATGGCCTTGGCATTCGAGGCCTCCCCAGAAGCTTCCAGGATCCTCTCCCACCCTTTCCGTTCAAGGGACCCTGGGCTTCTCATTAGTGATTGAGCCTGGCCCTCCACATGAAACCTGTGGGCTCCTACCCTCCTCCTGGAGGCAATCCCAGGGGCCAGTGTCCCTGGACCTTTGATGTATGCTTGGTTCTGAGCATTTAATTCTCGCTACTTCTAAGAGGGAAGCCTTGGTATCCCAGATTTTCATATGAGGAGCTGAACTATAAATAGGTCAAGCAGTTTATCTAGTTACCCAACTAGGAATTGACAGAGTATTACTTGAACCCAGGCAGTGTGGGCCTGGCTCAAATCCCTTAAGGACTGTACTGTAGAATAGTTGCCCACAGGGGTCCTTCCTTCAAAATAAAATCAAATTAGGCCAGAGGCACTGGGATTAGTGGGTTCTTCTCAGCCTTTCTCTGGGAACCCAGCCTGCTGGTAGAGATGCTGGTTGCAGGAGGACCTGTGTAACCATGCCTCCATCCCCTGTAGGCCAGCTCCTCTCCAGGCAAGCCTGCGAAGGGATGGGCACCACCGATTTCCACATCCAGTTGCGCCAGTTGTGCACACCCTCCTTGAGGGCTTGTGAGCCAAGCAATGGGCAGTCAGAGGCTCGGGGTCAGGCCTCCAGAGGCCGAATGCAGGTGTCTTGCTCTGCTACAGCCCTGGGTCACTCCTTTCTTACCGATTTCCTCGGGGCTCTAGGCCAGTTGAGGAGAACCAACAGTGCTCAGGTGAGCCTGCGGAGCTGTGAATGGTGGGCCCAGGGTCTCCACGAGGCAGAAGTACTTGGCCTCAAGCTTGGCACAGCCCACAGTGGCCTGGTGATTCACAGGGAGGAGAGGCAGCACTGCCTCTACCCTCTACCGAAACCTTTAAACGGACCATTAGAGCCTCCTGCCCCTTTGTGTCGTGGCAGTGCATCCCCCCTCCCCCGGCCTCGCACACACATCGGCCACTGACTAGAGCTGCCCAGGGTCTGTCCCGAGACAAGCAGGTAACCCCGTTCTTCCAGGATACCCCACTCCTACCCCTGATCTGACTCCTGAGGCTGCCTGCCGCCTCCACAGCATCCAAGGACTTCCTCCTGCCCAGGATTCCTCTCAGCTTGTATCCCAACTCATTCTATCCCAAGTCCCTCGTGGGACTTCTTTCTAGAAACCAGCCCTCCCGGGAGTCCAGGCTCTTCCAGCGCGTGAGGCGTGGCTTCCAGGCCTCACCTGGCCAGCTAATTCGCATCACTAGCAAGGCAAGTTTCTCTCTACGCCAACTACAGCTTCCTCTCCCTCCCCGACAGTGATGCCAAGCCAGTGTTCACGGTCACTTGTGATAGGGGCATTTTTCTTGAATTCTCTTACCTCTTCTTTAATGCCCAGCTAATTCAGAACAGCCAAGACCAAAGTCCTTGACACATTTCCCTCCAGTAGCGCCCAGCTGATCAAAGCGATCCTTATCAGAATGATAATGTGAACGGAATCAGAATGTGAGCAGAATGCCGGGCCTCCCTAAAAAGGAACCTCACTTGGGGATTTCCCTACAGCAGAAAGACTGAAATTTTCTTTAAATTTTAGTGCATCTAGATTTGACTCTTGTCAGGCATTCGGACTTGGGGGTCTACCGTTAATTCTGAAAATTGAATCTCTGCAAGTCTGTGAGAGGTTGTGTTTATTCACTAAGAAAATACAAATTCCTGAGTTCTGAAGAGAAAAAAGTTAATTGTACTTGCCCTGCAAATTCTCATGTGGACACTAAAAATATCACCGTGCATGCTTTCTCGAGAAGCGAGGAGCGAGTGCCGCGTGCCCAGCGAACAGCTGTCAGGGCGGGAAGTGCAGAGGCTGTGGGCCAGCCGGTGCAGCAGGGAAGCGCGCTGTCCCCAGGCAGCAGCCCCCAGAGGAGACAGGGCCCGTCCCCTCCTCAGCAAAGGCATCTGTAGGCAGGTCACCTCAGCCGACTGACAACAGCAAAGCCTGGAGGAAATGCAGTTTGCAGGGGAAGAGAGACCAAGCACCATCAATGCTTCTCTGGGTAGGTGAACATCCCCATCTCATCTCAGCCCAAGGTTGTCTCGGGCCCCACCTCCCACCCCACCACCAACACTCAGCCACAGGGTGCAAATGAGCTGCAGAGATGAAGTCTCTTTACTGGCCGGGTCAGCAAAGAGACTCCACGTTTCCTTTTCCATTTCAGAAAGATCTGAAGTCTGGATGAGTAAAAGAAAGACGAAACAGGCACAGATTTAGACTAAGTATATATTTTAATTTCTACAAGGTCCCCCTTTCAAGTTTTAGGTACATTTAAATGAAGTGTATACAAATTAGACATTGCCAATATGTACAAAAGTATTTTCTACAGGTTTTGAACAATACCAGCTATATCATGTTTCATTTGCAGTAAACAAGACGTTACAAAAACAGTCCAATAGTACATTTTCTATTAAGAAGCACAATACACAACATAATTAAATTTTATTAAAAAATAACTTAAAATACAGAACAATCCCCTCCAGGCAGAAAAGCTATTTCTATAGTTCATTCAGTAAACACACAATTGAATGCTGCAGCTGAGGGCTGTTCTTTTCCATGGAGGAAACAATCAAGGCTTCCAGGGCCCACCTTTTTGGGATGAAACTCCCCCGCAGTGGGCAGTTATTATCTGGGGTAGGCAGGGTTCTAGAACAGCCCGCCCCACCTACACCCCCCGCTTCATGCAGTCACTCCTGTGATTATGCTATGTTCTATGGCAGAGCCAACCTGAAAATAGGGAGACTTGATCAGTGGGCTTGATCTAATCACATGAACCTTAAAAATGAAGGAGGAAGGCAGAGGGATGGGAAGTATAATGGGCCACTGAGGGTTTGAAGATGGAGGGGAACGCGTAAGAAGGAATGCAAGCAGCCTTCAGGAGCTGAGGGAGAAGCCTCCAGCTGACAAGCAGCAGGGAACCAAATGAACTTGGAAGTAGATTCTTCCCAAGAGTCTCCATAAAGGAATGCTGCCCTGCTGACGCTTGATCTCAGCCTTGTGAGACCCTGAGCAGAGAATCCAGCCATACTGTGCCAGACTCACAAGCTACAGAACTGTGAGCTGAGAAATGGGTGTTGTCTAAGGATGGGGTAATTCGTTACATGGCAATAGAAAACGAATACATTGTCCAAGGCTGGCAGTTCCTGTTTGAGTTCTGACTGTAGTTTTTTTTTCACGGAGTATTACAAGCAACTTTTGGAAAACCCTTCACGTGTATCACGTATTGTTCTGTATTCACTAGAAGTACGTCTATTTGACTTGGGTCCTGTTTTTCTAATGTACTCTCGTCTGTCAACCTGGCAAACAGCTGACCGTTTAACCCTGTTTATGAACCTTTTATGGGTGATGGTTTTAGTATATCCAAGGTCACCCCTCCACCCATCAAGGGTTGTCAGATCCCTCCAACTGAGGGCTCTTTCCCACTTCCCAAATATCCCAAGCAAGGCCTGGGTAGGGTGGTGCAGAGTTCCACATCAAACATCCAATATGAATTTCTTCTGCATAACTGGCTTAAACTGGCACTATGGTGATTAAGTACACTTGGGGGAAAAACTCAAAAGATTAAAAAAAAAACCAAACACACACACCAGTTTTTACAGGTCAACTCATTTTTGGAGGAACCACCCAAAACTGAAAACGTGTCGTCTGTGCAGTCCTGTACACCCGTCTTCCCCTGTTGTCCCGGACTTACTCATGTCATGCAAGCTTCACTGAGTCAGAGTGGGTCACAGTAGAAAGAGGAAAAACATGCTGGTGCTTAGAACAGTTCAGCCGCTCTTGGGGCAGATCTCTCTCACCTGAAAGACTTAAAAGCCCTCCCAAATGTCTCCAGGACGGTGGCAGTGAGGTTCTGGTGGTACTTAGAAGTCTACTTGTCAATCTGCTCTTCCAGAGGCATGCGTGCCAGTTGTGTGCAGCAGCCCTGAGGGGCCACACGACCCTATGTGCCAATCCTGCCTGCTCCAGGGGACCCCAGGCCACACCTGAGCTTAAGAGAAACCCTCCAGATAGTTAAAGCGAATACAGCTCAGAAGAAGGAACCATGCCTGGTACCAAATTAAGAAAAAAAAAAAAAAAAAAAAAATCACTTCTCTCTCTCCCATGAGATTCTAATGCAAAGTACACTTGAAGAGGCACCAAAAGGTACCGAGCACCAAAACAGGAACTGGAATAGAACTGTTTTTTACAATCTAAACTTCTGAGAGTATTTATTAAAAAGCACATAAAACATTAGGGCCTTAGAGACAGTGCAGGTATTTATAGTTAAGGCTGATTTATCCTTCTTAACCTCACCCGCCAGCCTGGAGTAACACAGATAGATGTATGATCACCACTTTCCTGATCCTCTGAGACAACCAGGAAGGAAGGAATGAATTAAGAACTCCAGAGCCACCGCCGTAGACTCCTGGCTACCATCAGTAACAATTCTGGGTGGATTGTTTTTAAGAGCACATATGTAAAGATGGTGTAATTGGTATATAAATATTTGGCCACCTTTAACAGTTCTTCACAGTTCTGTGCTTGGCAGCATATATGCTAAAACCTGAAAAACGGGCAAAAAGAATCTGTATTCTAAGGAATACACGAGATGGAAAAGAAACAATCTAATAATATTGCAAATTATACTTAAATTTCATGACTTCTTGATTCAAGAAAATGAAATTCATTTCCATAGTTGGCTACTGTAAAATGTGGCATAAAAATATTTTCAGGAGACATATCTGTATTTTAAATTCTGTGCACATGTAAATGGACAATAACAATTAAGAAGTGCCTATTTTGAAACTTATCTCTAATATTGAAATAGAACAACAGACTGCCATTAAGCTTTTTAAACCTTTTAAGTTATCAGATATTTACAAACAAGATATAATTTGTATCAAAAAAGGGGACATTTTCAACTATATGTGCTGCTTTCACTGGGGCTCCGGTGATGAGAGTAACTTCGGTCACTTTCACTGTCAGAGCCGTAAGATCTACAACTCCTGTATAACAAAAGAAATATACAGACACCTTTTAACTTCAACCTTTTGAATTCCTCTTGAAGCTTCTTTTTTGATACGAGTGGCTCGAAAGCAATACTGATGGGGCATAGCACAGTGGGTGGATGAGTGGGGTCCTGATGGCGGCAATAGTGTAGACTTTTCGAAGATGTTTTAAATGACAGATGGCAGTAATATCAAGGTTAAGATAAAGAAACATCACATCTTGGGAAATTACTTGAAATCCATGCTCATGCAAATGAGCAAAATAATTTTCCATGTTACCCAAAATGAACATCAATATTTAATTAGACTGAGGAAGTGAGGGATAAAAAAAGGTACATGAAGAGATTCATTAAAAATAAGGAAACCAAAATGGGGTCCCCCATGAGGGGTGAAGGTGCGGCAGGCATGGACAGGACCACTGGGACAGTGCATTGAGAAGACCTGGCAACGGTTACCAGTTATTTTGAAAAATATTCAAGGAGCCGGTCACTTTGCTAGATGCTAGGGACACACAGTAGACCAAGTATAGTTTCCTGGGGCTCAATGACCGCACAGAATAGTGGACAAAACAAACAGGGCACACCGTGGGGAGGCGGGGGTGGCATAACTCAGAGTTATCAGTCAGGATGGCCCCCTGGGACAGTGGGTCGCAGCTGAGATCTATAGGGTAGGTAGGTGGGAACTGGCCATTTCAAGAGGTGTGCATATCTCCAGGTAGAAGGAGAGGTTCTAGCACATTAAAGGAGGGAAGACAGAAAAGCCCCAGCTGGAGTTGGTAGATGGAGAGGCCTTACATGTGATGCTAAAAAGCCTTCCTCTGGGCAGTAGGAAGCCTTTCGAGAGTTTCAAACAAGGGAGGTGTCCAGATCATACTGGTATCAGACAAGGATCACTGACTGTAGTTACAATGGATGGGGGGAAGGGTAAGACCAAAAGCGACCAGGAAAGGGACATTACAAAAAGTCGCCATAAAGACTATGGCAGTACCAGCCCCAACAGGTTCTATAAAATGTAATAGCTATAAATATCTGTAATTTATAAAAATATATTTTTACTAAAATTGATGCTATAAACCTCAACCCCGCTGCTGAACCTAATGATGACATTTTAGTATACTTTTTTTTTTAATTTAAAAAACTAATAAATTGGTTTTGCTATTTTTAGTAACTGGCCTTATTTTAAAGGAGTAGGACATGGTCTGGGTGGCCTTCTTTCTTTACTCCTTCCAAAAAAACGGTGTCCAAGGGTATGTAAATATTACAAAATCCATTTTAGATTAAAACATTAACAATAACCAACAAACTTGACCCAGCAACCCTTAATACAAAAGCCACTTTGAGCAGATGCCTGCGGTTTGCTGAAATTCAAGAGAAAGACAGATTTCTGACCTCAGAGGATTACGCTGTCTTCCACGAGCCGCTGTCACCTCCCACACCAAGTGCCCACAGTGCCTCGCAGTGCCCTGCAGGAGGGAGACCCACCTGGACCGCCTGTTGTAACTTCTGCCTCGGTGGTAGCTGTCGCTCCTGTGGCTCCTGCTCCGACTGCGACTCCGGCTGTAGTAGCTGTCGTAGGTGTAGGACCTGCTCCAACAGCAACAACGCACACTCAACTTCCCCATCCAGATACTCACGGGCCTCCATGTCTTTCTAGGATCTCCTCGGTGTTCTCTGAGAACACGGGCACTATAGGACTGGGGGAGGACACACCTGCACAGCAAGTACTGGGGACATTTAACAAGTGCCCCAGTGAGGCTCACCACAAGAAACAGAAAAATGTTCGTTTTTTTTCTGCACTGAAAAATATCACAAAGTTAACACAGACTTAGTTTGACTGAACCTGGTGGATCTTCTTAGGCCATTATATTCAATTAGTACCTGCCATTACAACTGGACATCACCTGTCACTTTAACACTAGAGTACGATGAGCCAACAGATAAAAGCTGTCAAAAAAAAGTCTCGTGTAGATATGATTCCATGAGACAAATACATGTGTTTCAATTTCTCAACAGACTACAACACTTTTTAAAAGGGAATGAAGGGTTTTATAAAATACGGTCTCCTTTCAATTCGGCCCCCCCAGGTGGTTCCCCACCCCGTCCGTACCTGGACCGACTGTGGGGGTCGTACGAGCTGCTCCTGGATCTGCTCCTGCTGGATGTCCTGATAGGAATCACATGAGGGACCATCATTTTGTGGATCAGGACAGGTTATATCAAAAATCTAGACATTTATTTGCCCGTCAAGGAAAAAAACACAATGAAATCCAGTAGCTGTATTTATTTCATTTCTTTATCAAAAGTATGTTGGATTTTTTAAAAAGCATGTTTGGATTTCATTCTGATTAACTTTGATTCTTCTATGAGGTGCCCATAATCAAAGTCACTGGGGAGGTTCTAACTGGGTGGGGAGGGGAAGTTTGCACAGGTCAGACACCTATAGGTAAAATGAAGCTGCAGCAATGGAAAATACCTGAGAGGCAAAAGAGAGTTTGATGAAGCTGGGAGAAATACAAACCTGGGGTCACCTCCACCCCCACACGCTCCAACCTGTGGCCCACTATTAACAAATCAGTTCTCCTATCCCAATCCCTAACCCGAGCCAAGAGGTGACTGCAGATGTGAACTGAGGTCAAGGAAGACATACTGGAGTAGGGTGGGGGGAGAAAGTGGGCAGGGACTTTTTAAAAAAAATTTCTGCTGCTTCTCTTTCCTCACTCTGATAAGATCACATCCTGAGGACAGCCAGTGAGAGTCTGACAGTTCCTAGAAAGAAACAACTAGCCGAGACAATAGGCCTGCCTGGTATTTAGCAATGACAGGATTCTTCTCACCAGCTCCCCAACTCCGCCTGTGCAGGCCTTGAAAAGCAGACAGATGCAGACCATGGTAGGGCGGGGTTCCCACACTCACCTGTGACTTTTGTAACTGCGGTAGGAACTGCTCCGGCTTCTTGTGCGGCCTCTGCTATACCATCCTCTGCTCCGACTCCTGGAATAGCTTCTTGACCTACAGTTAAGAGTGAAAAAATAGAATTATATTAATTTACCATGCTGTTCAAATGATTACCAGTAGGATAGGAAGGGGAGAACACAACAAAAGGAAAGGTCATTCACAAACTCTTCAGAGTGGGTTTGACAGTGACGGCTAATGAGGGTTTAAATTGAACAGATCGAATAAACCAGAAAAGGCTGGTAAAAGTATATTCATTGGAGCCCTATTTGTAAGACCAGAAGAAGAAATAATCCAAAGCTCCATTAAATATAGCATGGGGGAGAGGAGAAGCACAGATATGCGGTAAAATATTCTCCAGCAGCAAAATGAATGAAGTACAGCTACATACATCAACAGAGACATCTCTTGGAACATAATGTTGTGTGAAAAATGCATAGCTAGAACATGTATGTAGGTATGTATATCTGTAAAGATTCTATTGGAAAACATGCAAAAACACTGTATACAAATAGAAATATTTGTGGCAAAACTAAAGAACAGTAACAAAACTATAACAAAAATTTACAGTAATGTTTAATTCTAAGAGAGAAGAAAGAAAGTAGGGTGGCATTGGGTAGGGACACATCAGGTATGTCAAAGTTCTATTTTTTAAAATCTAGATGACATTTTAAATTATTTATACCTAGTCATTTAATTTTTTTCAACCTATTTAATATTTAATAAAACAAGGAACTTAAGTTAAAGTACACGTCTGCCCCTCTGCATTCACTTGGCTCCCCACCCTTCTCCCCCAACTTTCTACCTGTCGTGGGGACAGAACAATATTCCTACGTCTAGGCTACTTATGTAACATCTTCATAGGTTTTACTTTATTCACTATGTACTTATGTTTTAGAAGACACGATCTGCATCCAGTTTATCTACAAGAGAATAAACACATTATGTTCTAAGAGTCTAGTCATTTACTCGACAATTATAGAGCAGATTTTGTGAGGTAACTGAAAGAGGAGTAGAAAATGGTCCCAGGCTTAAGTTCACAGTCTAGGAGGGGACTCACGGCCAGGTGAGTAACCAAAACAGAGAGGCAAGGTTAGCTGCTGGTCTACTACCCATTCACGGCATAACTTAAAGCAAACTCCTCAGGCTTTCTAACTCTGTCTTCATTTATCAAACGAAATGCCACTCACCCCAAAGGCAGCAGTAGGAAACTAAATGAGAGTGGCCAGTGTGACCAGCAGCTCAGAACTGTCGAAGCGCGAATGGAAGGCAGACGTTAAGCAGATGGGGGGGCTAAAGTAGCTCAGCAGTGCCTGCGTCTAGGAATATGAACCTAGAGAGAAAAGGCCAGGATTCACCAGCTCTCTGGGCCTGCTGGGAGTCAGGGCAGGAGGAGGAAGAAGGGCCCGCAACACAGGCATGGCATGGTCTCAGAGGGACGAGGAGAGCGAGCAGCAGGTTCCAGAAGGACCAAGAGGACTGAAAACATGCCCTGGCACATGTGAAGTACCTGAAAATAGCCCTTTCAAGAAGAAGCGGGGGAGGGAAGGCGCAGAAGACAGACTGCAAGCAACTAAAGAGTAAATGGGAGACAGTTACTACAGATGGCAAGTGTTGGTTCCTATTTTTAAAGAAATCCGGGTGAGAAAGGGAAGATAGTTAGAAAGGGGAAAAAAAATTTCAAGGATTCTTATCTGTATTTTAGGCTCAAGTGATGAAAAGCAAGCACAATATACTAAGGGATATGAGCAATTAAGAGATAAGTAAAACCATGAAATATTTACAAGGAAAAAAAAGGAGTATAGGTCACTCTTTAGCGTATCACCATCACTAATTTTTTTAGTTCGCAAAAATTCTCATTCTCTGCACAATCCAGCCTATGCTGATGACAAAAGTTAGACCCAACTTGAACCAAAATAAATCAATCTAAAGATGATGGTTTATACCATGTCCCTCCCCGCTAACCCCTGAATAAAGATCAAATAGATGCAGGTCTTGGGCAGGTTAACTTTGCCTCTCTGGCCCCCATCTTCCACTTGTGTAAAATGGAGGTTTACATTAATGATCTCTCAATCCTACGTAATTCTGTAAATTCAGGATTTCCTTCTAAGGCATCACTGAGAGGTGGGAAAGCAGCGTCACACCGTTAGAGAGACTTGCCACCTATCATGGCAACTCATTTCTATTGCCAGAGAGCTTTAATTAACAAGCAATAGTTTTTGACACTGAGCCCAAGTTTTTTTGCCTAAAATCCCCACTTCCTATGTCCTCAATCGGCCCTCTTAGTCACATAGCACAAGACTTCCCCTTATTCCCTTCCAGATATTTGGAAATAGTGATCTTGTCTCTAATTCTGATGTTCTTCCAAGTTAAACAGTAACAGACTCTCGGGGGGGGCGGGGGGGAAGAAACTACACTGCTCACCGATAGGATGACGTGGAACTTCGCGATCGACTTCTTGAGTGACTGTAGGAGACAGACCTTGTTCTGTGTCTTGATTTGGTTTCCGACTTACTTCGAGATCTGCTCGGACTCCTGGACTGGCTATCCCCATCCCGACTAGGTGTCTGCTCATCACTTGAACTCTCCTGATTCCTTGGCCTCCTGTTTAAGCGTGCCGTCTTTCTTACCTCATCAAAGAGAGACCCAGGCCGAACCTTATTTTTGCTTTTAATCTCTATCCTCAAGCCCTGTGGCTTCATCTCAGGGGCCGCAGTCAGCGCCTTCACCTCCACGGCGCTGGATGTGGGGGCAGTCGGTGCCGCCAGGTTCCCCACCCCTTGCAGGGGCTTCCACTTGTTATCCAGGACTCCGAGCTGGCTCTTCTCAGCCCCCTCTCTCTTCACAGTGCTTTCTACAGCGCTGGCCAGGCTAGCAGGGCTGCTGTCCCGTTTCCCCACGTCCCCCATCGTTTTGCTTTCCGACGTGCTGCTTTCCTGTTTTACCTCCTCTGTCTCAGGAGGCTCTGTGTGCACATCCTGTTTTAGAACAATGTTTACGTCTGGGGCGGCAAGCCTTGAATGTCCTAGAGGCCACGCCTCCTTGGCTGGGGAGCTCCTGTCAGGGGTGCAGATCTCCATGTTGTCATCTGTCTGCAGCACATCCTCCACTCTGCCGGGGACACCTTCTGCGATATGCTGAATGCTGCAGGGAGAAGCGGCGTGTTCCTCAGGACTGAAAGCCGTGGGAGAGGTGCCGAGTTTCCTATCCTCTCTGGGCGGCTGCTCAGTATCTGATGAAGTCATGACTGGATTACATTTACCTGAGAGGCTGCCGTCTTCGCAGGACTTCTCAGGGTGTGGAATATTTTCTTTCATGGTTTCACTACTTTCAGAAACTTGTTTTTTCTCTTTTGCCTCCTGAGTAACTTGTTTTTCACTCATCTCCTCCTCCTCCTCCTCACCAAATTCTAGTGGAGGCTGCCAGTGAAATGCCTGTTTTCGTTTTGGAGCCTTGTGCTTTTTGTCTTTTTTCCCTTTCAGTTTCTCCTTTGCTTTTTTGGTCTGTTCCCTTTTAAGATTTTCCTTTGACCCGTGTTTGTGCTTCCGTGCCTTTCTTCTAGTGTTTTCTGAATTGGAATAGGACCCATCAGAATCAGAGGTTGAAGACCGCTGCTTACTTGATTTCCAAGCACCATTACCATCAGGCAGCGAAGTACCTACCGAAGATTTCGTTGGGGGTTTGGCTTTGCTGTGAATTTCACCAAACTCTGACTCAGAATCTGATGTAGCTTCACCTTCCTCCTTATCGGAAGATGGCCGGGAAATATTTTTACTGTTTTTAGTTACATCTCGCTCAGAGTTTGACTCAGAGTCCCATTTACTCCCAGCATAATTCTTCCTTTTGGGCTTACTGCCATTTTTAAGGTGATCAGAAAGATTCTCTTTCAAGGCCCTTTTCTTTGAACGAGGGCATTCCTGTTCAGGCTTGGATTTCTCTTTATCTCTGTTTTTCTCTTGCTTATTGTTCATTTCCATTTGGACTTGCCTCTCTTTTTCCTGGGCTGACTGTGTAACCTGAACACTTGACTGTTCACTGTCTGAAGAATAATCTAAAGATGACCTGCTTTCGCTATACTTTCTCTGACTCGAACACTTGTCTCTGCTTTTCACATATTTATTGCGAAGTCTCTTCTCAGAGCTGCTGCTGTGCCTCTTATTTGAAGTGTTATTTTTTTTCCTACCGGATCTAAATTTCCTCTTGGCTCGTCTTCCATCATCACTGCTAATAGAAGAGTATGACGATGATCTACTACACTGTGAACGATCACTGTATTTATTTCGTGAATGAGACCTGGATGAGGCAGATCTAGATCTTGAATGTGAACTAGCTAGACTTCGTGACCTTGTGTATGATCTGGAATAAGATCTACTCCTAGAAGATCTGCTTCTTGACCTTGGTGAGCTTTCCGAACTTCTATCACTGTATTTTGAATAATCACTCCTATCACTTTCTGAATTTTTTTCTCTTTTATGGTAGGATGATGAACTTCCAGTCTCTTTGATATTTGCTAAACTGTAAGTGCTTTGGAGGGGCAGCAAATGGGTTGTTTTAGCTTTCATTTCCTGAATTCGCTCATAAGAGGGCTTCCAGGGCTTCTGTCCGGGCTTCCACCTTGAAGGAGGGGGACTGTCACTCAATGGTATTACAGGAATATTTTCCGCCACTACTGGCTGTACTATGACGTTTTCATTTTGGGGCACTGTTGCTCGTAAAGGTTCTGTTTTAACTGGTTTATTTTCACTTATCTGAGAGGTTGTTCGTCTTGGTGATTTTGACGCTGTCCTTTGGTGCCCTGACTTGGAAGTAGATCTGGACTTTGATCTACTTCGAGAATGTGATGAGGATTTTGATGGAGTCCTTGATCTTGAGCTTCCTCTAGAATAAGACTGTGAGTGAGATTTCGATCTGTAGGAGTCCCTGCTGGAATGAGTTGTAGAGCTCTGGTCATCTTTATCAGATTTAGACCAGTCCCTTTTTGATGAGTGATGAGATGATAACGAGGAAGAACGAGATCTCCTTTTTCTGTCACAAGAGGATTTCATTCGTCGGGTAGAAGATTTTGAGGATTCTATGTCTGATGGTACAATAATCCTTCTCTTCTTAGTCTGCTTGTGTCTTCTGCAATGTTTCTGCTTTTTAGCTTTCTTTTTATGTTTAACCTTTTTCTCTTTCCTGCGTTTTTTATGGTGACTGTCGGAGTGTCTTGCTGTACTAAGGTCTGAATAATATCCATTATAGGACCATGATCGGGATCTCTGGGACAAGCTTCTCTCATCCCATCGGCTGGAACAGGGGTCACTTAATCTATTGAAAAGGATACAATATGAGGCAATTATTTACAAGCATGTTTTCTATGCTTTAAGTTTAAAACACATTTGTTGTCAATACAAATGCATTGACAAAAGCCTAGTTAAGAACAAAGTACTGACTCCATCAACACTTTAAGCACATGTAGAAGGATGCATCAAAGGGTGATAGGCCTCATCTCAACCTCTTCATTTCAGAGATACACACTGACAACTACTAACAGATTCGCTTATAAAAGGATTTTTTAATTAAGCAAAAGATTTCAAATATGACAGAAAAATGGTTTTGAACCAAACCAAACCATCACGAGAGCACTGCTGACATACAGAGTTCCTCATGACCCTCTGCCTCTGGGAACGATTTCTGAGGGAGAGTCAAATCAAGTTCCCAAACAATTTGTTGATTCCCTGCAGGTATAGGACAGCTGCAGGAACTTTAAAGAGGAAGCCTCCCAAGAAGCTAGCATGGCCATTGTTTCATTTCAGCTTCGGAGAGGTAATCAAGACTTTCTCTTAAGGTTTTAGTTAAATTACTTCCTACTGAAATTGAGGGAAAAGTACATGAAAATAGATGCAGGCTTTACAATCTTAGTGGTAATGGGTAATTTCAGGGCTCAAAATTGAGAGTTCTCTATACCACTGTGTCTAATCACTCTCATAGAGCAGACACATTCCCTCTTCTGACTTTTAACCATTCTACCGGACACCTACAGAGAAGAGACTACTACCAGGAATAATTATAGAGGGTCCCACTGGTGTATTTTTCACTAGTTATTCTGGAGCCAGCCCCATTCCTACAACACATATTCCGCTGGGGGGTGGTACTGAGGGTAAGAGAAGGGTACACTTCTGAAGAACCAACAGTCTGTGGGGTCAGAAGTTAATGCACATGCTAGGTACAGATTTTCCTACCTGCCAATTCATTCATCAGTGACTAAGAGACCTGGCTAGGAAAAGAATCTGCTATATGATTTTTAAGTCCTGATTATTTCTAAAATTGTACAAGGTATCTTTGAGAGATTCAATAGTTTTATAGTTTTGTGAGGGAAGACCAAATTTTGATTTAAAAGCATCCTGAAGCCAATCAGCCCTCCTACTTAATAGCTCTCTTTTTGCCAAGTATTCCCAAATGTATTCTCTTTGGTCACGGTCGAACTTTAAATGTTAAGTTTTAATGAAAAGTCCAGAAGTAAGTCTCTGGCCTCTTAACACTTAAAATATAGTAGACACAGGATTGTGCTCATACTCAAAGCTCTTACTTATCTCCTTTACTCCATTTTTCTCCACTAGGTGGTCTGTATGCTCTTAATCTCTGCATTTCTTCTTTCCAGTGAGGGGGAGTTTCACTGCTATCATCATCGTCTGATTCAGAACATGATCTTGACCTTGGAGGAGTGTGATAGCGCTTCAAAAACAAAGATAGGAATAAATGTTTTTAAAATACTGCTCAATTACAGTCTGCTATACGACAGAGTTAGGTATAACACCCAATCTCAGATGCCATTCAAAAGCAATAATGATTAAAGTACAAAGGGATGATACGAAGTTATATCAAACATAAGACACTAAAAGACATGGGATTGGGGCGCCTGGGTGGCTCAGATGGTTGAGCATCTGCCTTAGGCTCAGGTCATGATCTCCAGATCCTGGGATCGAGCTCCACATCAGGCTCCTGGCTCAGCCAGGAGTCTGCTTCTCCTTCTCCCTCTGCCCTCCTCCCTGATTGTGCTCTCTCTCGCAAATGAATAAATAAAATCTTAAAAAAAAAAAAAAAAAAAGAGAGAGAGAGAAAGAAATGGGATTTTTTTCTTTGAAGTCCTAATGGTTGGTTACATTCATTAGCCTGGGTTATTCAACATACTAAGATTTCTCAACATACTCACTCACTGTTTCACATGTCATTTCATACTTAAAATGCAGCAATAAACTTTGATCTAATAGCAATACCCTCATATACCTATGGAGAATACAACTAGCTCCTTGAACAGATCTTGGACTGTACCTAAAATTAAAGCTAGGATTTTGCCAATACTGCTTATTTGGATAAGTTGAAAAAAAGAAAAGTCTTAACACACATACAATTGTGCCCCTTCCTTTAATCTTCCGTCCAGATTTTGATACAGATGGTTTCTGATCACTTACAATGGGTGTAACATCAGGAATCTTCCTGGAAAAGAAGATTGAAAAGTAAAAATAAGCAAATGCTAGGCAGTTTTCTCAATATTTAAGTGCAGAATTTATACTCCTATAATACAAAGTCATTTCATTCAGATCCAACACTTTTGTAGAATGAGGCACTCCACGTAACCTGATTTTCTAGGCAAACTCTTTAAATGCCAACCAAACCTTAAAAAAAAAAAAAGTAACCCAATTGGGTAGAAATGTAGGTATGATACCGTGCTTCTTTTTAAGCATGGTATGTACTACTTTTAAACAAAATCCTTTTTTACCTGTCTCTTGTCAAAACAATGATGTTCTAAGGGAATCCTAAGATATTTCTGACTCTGATGCTTAAATTGTTTTTAAAACTTTATTATTTTATATTTTTGATAATTCATTTGTCTCCCCCCACTCTACAATAAGCTGCCCTTCAATGCTCTGAATCTGCTGCCTTATGGTAATTCTACAGACTTGGTGGCAGCTATTGTCCTCCATGAGTGAGAAGTCTTCATACCTCAAGTTTTTTACCTGTTACTGTCATGATGGCTAGCTCTTACTGAGTACTTACTATGTATCAGACATTATGTTAATAAGCATTTTAAACATAACTAAGTCAAATGTATCTAACGTAAAACTGGTCATTTTAGCCAATTTTAAGCGTATAGTTCGGTGTATTAATTACACTGATGTTGTGCAACCATCACTACTACCTTTCTTAAACTTTTTCATTACCCCAAACCCAAACTCCACCCATTAAGGAATACCTCCTCATCCCCCTGAACTCCCTCAGCCTCTGGTAATCTCTAATTTATGGCCAAATCACATTCCATTGTATGTATACAACACATTTTGTTTATCCAACCATCTGTTGGTAACTTGGGATCTCTTTCTTTTTGCTACTGTGAATACACTGCAATGAGCACTGACATACAAGTATCTATTTGATTTTCCATTTTCAATTCTTTTAAATATATACTTAGCCATGGAATTGCTTGGTTACATGGTAAGTTTAACTTTTTGAGGAACAACCAAACTATTTTCCACAACGTCTGAATAATTTTAGTCCTGCCACCGATGTATAAGGATTCCAATTTCTCCATATGCTTGCTGACACTAGTTTTTTTGGGGGTTTTGTTTTAAATTATAGCCATCCTGGTAGGTGAGTATTATCTCCCTGTGGGTTTGATTTGTATTTCCCTAATGACTAATGATGTTAAGCATCTTTTCATGTGCTTACTGACCATTTGTATAAAACATCTATTCAAATGTTGTGCTTATTTTTAAATTGAGTTGTCTTTTTGTTATTATTGCCCATGCTTTTGGTGTCGAATATAAGAATTCATTGCCAAACCCAAGGTCATAAAAATTTACTCCTATGTTTTCTAAAAGTTTTATAGTTTTAGTTCTTATATTTAGGTCATGGACTCATTTTAATTTTTGTATATGATGTGAGGTAGGGGTCCAACGTTACTCTGTTGCATGGGGAAAACCAGTTGTCCCAGCACCATTTATTGAACAGACAGACTTCTTTCTCCATTGAATGGACTTTGCAGCCTTTTCTAAAATCAACTGGCCATACATACTGCTACATGTTTATTTCTGGACTCTCAATTCTATTCCATTGGTCTGTATATCTATCTTTATGCCAGTACCACACTATTTTGATGAGTGTAGCTGTGTGTTAAATTTTGAAATCAGAAGTATGACTGCTCCAACTTTGTCCTTCTTTTTCAGGACTGTTTTGGCTATTTGGGGCCCCCTACAATTCCATATGATTTGATATTAACTTTTCCATTTCTGCAAAAAGGCTGTTGAAATTTGATAGTGACTGCATTGAATCCAAAGCGTGCTCTGAAGAGTACTGACATCTTAACAATATTAAGTCTTCTGACCCATGAACATGTGACATCTTCCCATTTAGGTCTAAATATTTTGTAATTTTCATTGTTTAAGTCTTTTACCTCTTTAAATTTATTCCTAAGTATTTTATTCTTTTAGATGTTGTTTTAAATAGAACTGCTTTCTTAATTTTCTTTTCAGACTCTTCATTACTGGTTTAGTTAACAAGCACTTTAAAGGCATTAACTCACTTAATTCTCCTAACAACACTATGAGGTAGGTACTATTAGCATCTTCATTTTAAAGAAAGAATTTTAAGATTAAGAGGTTACAAATCTTGCCCTAAGTCATAGAAAGAAATACAACTTGACTCTTAAAGCCAATAGGGTTTTCTAAGGCTCTAGGAATCGGGCTCCAGATAACATACCAAAAAAATACAATTCTTCTACAGAAGAATTTTAACTACAAAGTATATGCATAGTTTTTTTCAGTCATTTCATGATATTACTTAATTCTCACAGTGAGATAAGTCGGTACTCTTGGTAGGCAACTGTTAACCTCATTTTCCTCATGAAGAAAAAGGACTGAACTTGCCTATACGTGTTCAGCAAAAATTAACATTTCCTGGGAACCTTTTAGGCACTGATCCAATGTTACCACCCTCCACCTTCTCCCTAGAACATTCTGATTTTATTTGCTGTATGGCCAGAAGTTGGTATTTTCAAAAGCCTGCAAATTGTTCTAAAGTACCGCTAAGGTAGAGAACAAATAAACTAGAGCCAAGTGTGGAACCCAAATTCCACCAAGCAAATTACAAATGATATGAGCTTAACTGCTGGTAAATCAGCAAGGTGACAAATTCACCATGGCTGATGGTCCCTGCTTCTTATCCTTGCATATGTTGAGTTCTTGAAGCACACTTAATTATAGCTCCCAAACAATCAAATCTCAAAGATTCTAATAAAATAGACCAATTGTGCTATCTTTATATGACACAACTACCAGCCAATTATAATTTAAAATAATTCTGCACAAAATAACTTCCAAAAGATGTTACGTGACCAAAGAAGAATGATGACCAAACAAAATTATCAGCACTTTTCAAACTTTTTCTGAAAAGGATCTGAGAGTAAGAAGTATTTTAGGATTTGTAGGCCAAGAAGAAAATTAAGGCTATTATATAGGTTCTTAGATAACAACAAAACAAATTTTCACTACTGTTTTATCAGTAAAATTTGAAATATGACAACTGAGTATCATTTCTTTGTAATTAAGATCTAACAAGAGAAATGGAGTTCTTTTGGAGGGGGCGAATAACATTCACTTAATTAGGATTCATAGTGCTCCCTATCAAAACAGATAATGCTGCCTTCATCTGGTAATGCTGATCTATAATGAGACTGTATATATCTTATCTTTAAAAATATCTTCTCGGGGCGCCTGGGTGGCTCAGTGGGTTAAAGCCTCTGCCTTCGGCTCAGGTCATGATCTCAGGGTCCTGGGATCGAGCCCCGCGTCGGGCTCTCTGCTCAGCAGGGAGCCTGCTTCCCCCTCTCTCTCTGCCTGCTTCTCTGCCTACTTGTGATCTCTCTCTCCCTGTCAAATAAATAAATAAAATCTTCTTTAAAAAATAAATAAATAATAAAAAATAATAAAAATATCTTTTCACACACAGGGGTTATATGTGTAGTACTTGAAATCCTGAAGAGTGGTAACAGCATCGCTGTGAGGCCTAGTGCACTGAGCAGCAAGCAGTGTAAAGCAACACAGCACCGCATACAAACTCTGCTATGACTACTCGAGTCTGCTGCTGCAGCAGAGAAAGAGCCCCTGTGTATTTTCTTACAGGGAACAAACGGATGTTCCAGTAAAACTTTATTTATGCACACTGAAATCGGAGTTTCATTCCATTTTCATACCTCACAAAATACTACTCTCCTTTTTATTTTTTCTACAAACATTTACTCATGTAAAAACCCTTTTTTTTTAATACTTCATAGGCTGTACAAAAAAAGGAAACAGGCCAAATCTGGCCAATGAACAACATCCACCATATGACAGAGAAAATGACCTTTCAAGTTCCCTGACTTTTGAAAACCAAATAGATTTGATCAATGAACTTGGTGTCTTGTGTTTTGAGAAAGGAGAGTCCCACTAAATTTATTAACAAGCCAGAATTTGAAATAAAAACATGAGCATGTTAAGCTTTTAATTCAAAGATACGTCCCATTTTATAACAGCTTTTTAAAATGAGACAATACTAGGATTTAAAAATGTTTAATGAACTAAATGATAACCTTATGTAGAAACCTGATTGTAAACAGGGACATGCGCATCACTTCTAAGCCTCCAACAGAACTCTTCATGGGGAACTTATCAACGATATGCCACATTATGGTATTTTTGTTCAAACAACATTTCTTTTACTAATTCTAAACTCAAGGTAACACACAAAATATACTACATAGTATTTTTTGAGACCAAATCTAAAGCTACACATTATCTTTCCCAATGCAGAGAAGTTATCACTTAGCAAGTCAGCAAGAGTCACATATTTATGATACTAAATTGTATCCCCAATCACCATGCAATTAATTTTACACTATTCGAATTGGAACACATGTTATCATTCAATTGAATCTAAACAGTTCAACTGACCCTCTGTTCTGACAACCAAATCGCACCTCTACTGAAAAGCCAAGGAAAAAAAAATTAGTAATGAAATCTTTCCAGAGCTCCAGTAAGAACTTCTCCCCTGGCCAACTTGCCCATCCAACCCCCTTTCCCTACTAGTAGAATGTGAATTCTGAAACGTAGGGTACGTGTCATTCATTAACCTGGCATCTCCCACAGTCTCATTCAAAGTGCTTTGACTATAGGTCATGCTCAATAAACGAGTGTGGAACTGCAATGAGCTGATGGAATTCTCATTCACAGAATGAAAACACTGCGGTTAATCACCCTACTTACGGTTCAGGTTCCACCGTCACAAGAGGCATATCTCTTCTCAGTAAAAATCGGTTCTCAGGAACTGGAGGAATCTCCTCTGGGCGGACCACAGGCTTTTCCCTTTTAGCATTTGAATCAACTGATCTTTTTTCATTGGTAGAACTCCTCTCGGAGTGACTTAGAGAGAACAAAGCATGTCACCAATTAAAATATGCAATATTTGCATTTCACGATAATATTAAATATTATATAATGATAATAGCAATAGATTTGATAACTTACAAATCTCACTCAAAAGGTTTGTACAGTTTTCACAAAGAGAACATATAAAGTGTGAACACAGTACTAAAATTCTGCGATGAAAATTGTCAAATGATCCTAACTTCTTTAAGTTTCAAGGATTTTTTTTCACCCGCAAACACATAAATCTTTGATATGAAATGTCTGTGCTACCCCTAGAATAGTCAAATTTCAAATTAAAGTCCAAAAAATATTATCCTTTTTCAACAACAGGTTAAAAAGCTAAGTTTACACAATTGCACATGCTTTCTCCATCAGGATGTGTGTGGTTTTTTTTAGCTTAAGATTCCCCTGGTGTTTCACACTTACCCTTTTGGGCTTATTACATGTTTATTCCTTGGCTCTTCTGAACTGCTTGCTTCCTTTCGTCTCTTTTTAGAATGTTTAACTTTTGGCCGCCTCTTGTGTTTCCTTCTTCTGCTTCTCTCATGTTCAATTTCACTTTCTGAAGAAGATTCTGAAGAGGAAGAGGAATTGGAAGAGGAATCCGAGTCTTCTGAATGAGTTGGTTTCTTCCTTTTTTTCTCAAAAACTTTTAAGAAATATTAACAAGACTATTAGTACTGCATTTCAGTGCATACCTTTCAGAGTAAAACATATGACTACCTAGTACTGTAAAACATGCTTTATCAACAGGAAACTAAAGACAAAATTTAAATAAACTTTTCTTCATGTTGATAATACAATGTGCTGCTGAGATTATAAGGTAACAAAGCCCTTGCCCTCATGAGATCTATATTCTAGCTGGATCAGATAAGAAAATAAGTAACTGCATAATAAGACAAATGGTAAGTGCTAGGACAGAAACACAAAAAAAGCAGGGTAAAGGTTATAGGGAGAGTCAGGGGGTAATTGAAAATTACATTCCAACAGACACCTGAAGGAAGTGAGGTAAGGGGTCATGTAGATATCTGGATGGAGAGTGCTGCAGAAAGGGGACAGCCAGCACAGAGGTCCCTGTGTGCTTGGTGGTCTGTGTAAAGGTCAACATGGCTGGGAAGACAATGAGGGGGAAGAGGTGAGAGAAACCGCAAAGAGCAGACTGCCTTACAGATCAAGTAAAGCCTTTAGCTTCAGCTGACTGAGAAGAGAGCCCTTGGAGAAGATCACTCTGGTTGCTGTTAAGGACACATTACAGAGGATCAAGAGTACAAGCAAGGAGACCGGTTAGGAATTTACTGCTGCTGCGAAAAGATTATAGAAAAGGACAGAGGTAAATGAACCAGTATGAAGCTACTGCAATCGTCCAGGTCTGGACAAGGCTGATAGCTGGGGGAAGTAAAAAGGGAGATTTGATAAGATTTGTGCATGGCTTGGATAGAAGGTACGATACAGAAGCATCGGGGCTATTGCTATACAACTTGTACGGTTTCCTCCACTACTAAAATCCAGGAGGTATGTTTAAGTTCTAGTCTTCAACACATTTTACTTATATCCTAGCTCCCCCCATGCCCCCGAAACCCTTACCATCTTTTGTTGATTTTGTGGCAAGCACCCCACAATCAATAACTCGCACATCTGCATAAGGTCTGCTTGCTGCATCTGTTTTCAGATTTTCAATCTGTTCGATTACTTCAAAACCAGAAATAACTAATCCAAAGACGACATGAACCCTGTCACAATATGAATTCGAGAAAGAATTGGTTTGATGACAATTAAGCCATAAGCAGTACTCACAACTGTTATAAATGACAGGCCTACAGATCTCAATATAAAACCAAGTGTTTGATAAATGGAACTAGAAGGTAATGAAAAAACTTGAAATCTGCTTCATAAAAGGAACAAACAACAACAATTACTCAAATTGGGCCTTAGTTTTCTGCCTAAAACAATATTCCTTAACTATTTTAGGGTAAAGAGTCTGAGAACAGTCAGACTGCCCTTGATATTGAGAAACTACTGTTACAGGATCACTCAAGAGAGCATGATTGGGAGGTCTATCCATAGGCCCAGGTAAAGACCCTGTTCAGTGGCATGACAGCTATGAGGTCTCAAGGCTGACTAACCCTGGGATCCTTAAGGAGGGGCTTGGCTTTGAGAGATTAACCCAGAGATCAAGAGCACCCCCTTGAGGTTCACCCATTGTATTGGACTGGCCACTCAAACAATTCCCCACGGTTATAAAATGTCACTCTTACCCATCCAGGTGTGGAGCAGGTTTTGTGGTACTGTGTCACAAACATCAACACGAAGAAGATGGCAAACCCAGGTGTTCGGGTGAACAGAGCAGAAGGGTTTAAAGCACAGCATGTAGAGAACAAAGAGGTAAAGATAAAAAGAGAGGGAAAAAGTTAAATGCGGTAAACATCTAAACTTAAAAACCTTTCAAACAGCAATAGTAGCCATTTTACTGGTTAAAAAAAAAATCACTTGAGATTATAACAAATTACGAAGTTGTATTTATTTCTCCAATATGAAGACTATTCTTATACATATGTATGAAACAACTTGGAAATAGACAGCATAAAAATACATTATAATTGAAGTTACTCTCTAATCCAAAACAACAAAAGCAAAACAAACTCAAAATTTATCAAGATAATTAAAGAGCACAAAAAGCACTATCATTTGCCCTAAGGAAAGAAAAGTGTGATCGATATCTGGCCCCCACACTTAAATGAGTTCTCCTATTTGTTATTTCTCATACTGAGTCAGTCTGCATCTTTTAGGCAGGCAGATGGAGGTAGGCCTCAGGAGTCCTGTTTTTGGAACTTCCTGCCCCTCCCACCTAAGGTGAAGCTCCGCCACTCGGAGCAAGTCCGAAAAGGCGCTAGGGAGCGAACCTTCCCTTTGTCAACACTTCTGACAGCAAGTAAGTAATAAAGGATAACATTATAGACACTACATTTCTCTGGCCCAAAATGCCCATGTGTTTCTTCTACAGTCACCAACTGGCAGTCACTCTTGGGAAACCTACGGGGTACATTTGGTTAAAACGTTTTGAACCCAAACTGGTTGATTCTCATAGAATTTTCACAGATCTTCACACTATGTGAATTGCAGTGAAAAAATTCAAAAGCAGATAACTAGACTCAGAAGTATGTACCACAAAAATCTTAGTTTAGAGAAACAGAAGAATTTGAGAAAGGACACTAGATATCAGGCCATGTTTAAAGCAGTCAATTGTGCTAGGAGCTCCCATATCAATGTTTATATTCATTTTAAGGAAATTCTAAGATATGTAATTCAACAAAATACAATTTTAACCTTCACAACAATGTTAAAAATCATTATTCCACAAGGAATGGTAGCATTTATACTTACATTAAGAATATTCAGTTCTGTAAAAGCACTATAGAATTTTTAAAAAAACTGTCAATTTAAGAAGTTCCAGAATTTTAAAAGCAATCTTGAGTTTTAAAACCACAAAGTCTCAAATTCTCCTTAGAAGACTAAGAAGTCATAATTCAAGCCAATAAAATAGTAAAAATGAGTAAAAACAGACAGAAGAAAGAAAAAAAGACAAAATCTGGAAAGCAGGTGAGGGACTAACACTTAAATAATTAAACTAGCTTTCAGAAACTACTTTGGATAAAAACTTCAAGATAGAAATGTGCTTCCCATACATAGAAAACTTTACCAAAGCACGCTTGTGATAGGAAGAAATTGTACATATGCTAGACAATGATTTCACTGTATGAAAGGTGTGAGAGGTAAAATTTGTAAAGGTAAACATGTCCTACAATGTTAAGGGATAGATTTCAAATACGTAGCAGTGAAAACAAGGAGTGGTTTATTGATTAGGCATATTCCTTCTCCTTCCTTGATCCTTTCTCTCACAACTCTCAGATCTTTTGGGGAAAAGCCTACAGATTTTTCTAAAACACACAGAACCCAATTCAATTTGCCACACTGGCTAATATGAGTCCTGTAAAAACCACCTTATGGCAAAACTCTGGAGCACATGGGGAGATGAAAACACTCTAGCTAATGCAGTGAGATAGCAACATACCACTTGAGACTCAATCTGAGGATGGAATCGCTACCTTTATGACAGATTCTAGTTTTGTTTTGAATTCAAATGACAACTGAAGACAAAAAAAACTTGGTCCTTTACTGCTATAGTGAAGAAAACAAATGAAGACAAGAACAATCATTTCAGGGACAAACTTTAGCTGGCCTGCTGTGCCTAAACTGGCATGAATAATTAAGTCCATCACTTGCATCCGCAATTCAGGAGGCAGAAATACCAATGTACACTTACATCAGGTTAGACTACATATTAAGAATACCGAAAGCACCTTAACAAAGAAGCCCCTTGGGGTTCTCAGCCTACATTTCAGGAATAGAAATAACAGTGTAAAGCAGGCATACTGGCCCTAGACTGACACCAGACATGGATAAACAGAGGACACTGCCAAATGGGCAGGAAGAAATGATATACTTGGTCCAAGCTATTCAATCCTACTCAACTGGACAAAGAGATCTCATCCCACCAACTCTTAATTGTACTGATCTTTCAAAACTATGCAGTGGTAAAGATCCATGCAGTGCTGACACTCAGTAAGTTCAGACCTTAAGGCCTGAGACTACCATAAATATGTAAGTTTATACATGCTTATGAAAACATGCCTAAAGGAGAAAGAACCACAAAACATTTCAAATTATAAAAGCTTTCAATATTTTCACATTGCCATTTTCTCCTGTCACTTAGACACTGATTTTCTAGTTTCCTCCATCCCCTGAACGTACTTTGAAAATATATGCATAAGGATTCATTTAAACTTTGTAAATCCTAGAAATTGAAAATGTCACTGTTACTCCAAAACACAATCTACATTATTATACCATTATCAAAGAAGCTTTTGGCCTTATACAGAAATTAACAGTTCTGTACTGAAATGAAATCTAAACCATTATATACAATACACCCTCTTCCCTGCCCTCCCCCAGAAGAGGTGTGGAAACATGGTGGCAACAAGCCACTGAAATTAAAATATACTTCCCAGGATTAACCACGAACAATAAAACACGCTTGTTTTACATGTATTGCTGCCATAAATCAAACAAAGTTTTTCTTAAAATGGTTCAATGCACATAACAATAGGATTAAAGAGATAAAGGCAAAGAAAGAAAAAGAGAGCCTTAGAGTAATGAGACATTACCTTTGGAGCGCACGGTGTAACACTCTTTCTGTAAATTTTACACAAAAATGGCAAGAAATAAATTGTAATACACTTTTAAGACAAGACTGAATCTATGTTTTAATATCAATATAACTTTGAAATTAAATATTTTCAAGTTTTATGCAAAGCAAGAAAGCTTTTTTAAAATGGAGGGCTCTAAATTTTCTTTCACATAGGATATGTATGTAGAGACGAATTATGCTTAAGAAAAACATTGTGGTAAAAGTGGGAATCTGCTCAGAGCCTTAATATTGTAACACTAGAGTGTGAGTAACCAAACAGTATATTTTGCTTTGCAAATCCTACAAACTAGCTAAGTCAACAAACATCTTTCTCAAAAAGAGAGTAATGTATCCTAAGTACATACATGAATATAAAAATCTGAATGCCCAGGAGCAGTTACTACCAGTGGAAAGCAAAAATTTCAATGAAAAGGACTGAGTTAAGAGAATTCAAAACAAAATTTCAGGGAACTTTCTCTTCTTTTTTAGTAATTCACTCCAAGTAGTTAAAAATCTTTCATATGTCTACATTTGAAATCTTTTTTTCATCACACACAACAGACTACTATCAGGAATAAGTGAGCAAAGTTTGGACTATAGTTTCTGTTCAACACTTTTGTAGTTGTTAAGTCCCCGAAAATAATAATAAAATAATAATAATAATAATAAAGCATAACTAGAATTTTAAGGATCTTCTCAAAGGATAAAAAGGCAAGAGAGACGAAAGTATAAAAGTGTTCTGTCAAATTTTGGTCACGATACTTGCTTTTCCTGCCTAATCTCTGGTTTTCCCCATTGTAAAAAAATTTTTTCAAAAGATACACAGTCTAACCAACTTTAAATCTATAATACTTTAAACATATCTAGTTATACTCAGACCAAAATCCCCATTATATATAATGGACAAAATTCTTTATAAAGGTTTCAGACTACTGAATCTTCAAATACTTAAAAACAAGCTTTAATTTCTTATAAAGGCTTTGATACATGAATGACTGTCAAAAAGAATACAATGTTTCAAATAATGTGGCATTTTCAATGAATGTTGTAAAAAAAAAAAAAAAGTGACTCCAGGTGTAAAGTAGTATGAACCTAAAGATAACCTATTTCTGTCTGATGTAGCCTTGAACATGCAAGTTTTTCCTTCAACTCCTAAAATTACCACGCCATCATGGAAGAGACACTAAATGATATAGACAGGCACAGCTTGTGTAAGGGCCATGGAAACTAACCAAGCCATGTTACAGAGTTCTCCCTGTGGGTTCCAAAAGTCACCAAATAGAGAGCTTTCAAAAATTCAGCACTAATGTTAACATAATACACATCAATCACTACTAGATACAAAATTCCTTCCAGGTTGCTAATACATATGTCACATAAACACCAAGTGATACTAAGACAGATGATACTTGATACTCAGAGAACTTGGTTTATGGTTGTTTCACCAACATCTTTGTTGATGAAAAATCTTGCAATGTACACATAAAGCTACTACCCCCAAAAAAGAAGGAAAAACTAGAACCTCCCAGGTTACTGACACTTACTAGCATTTCTTCTCATACAGATTCATATGTGGAGGGAAAAAGCATTTCTGCCCAAATTTACTTTTGCTACCCCAAATCGCAACATAGCTTTATAAACCCTTTCACACAAAACCGCTCTTCTCCTCCCCTTGCTCTGCTCTGAAACAACCAGCAGTTCTGTCCCACTCAGGTAAGCAGCCATTTCTAAGTCTGGTTAGAACATATCCTGGAACTACTTTATATTTTCCTCCTATAGTCCTATTTATACCTGTCAAAATTTTTTGCTTAAAGTTTGACTTTTATCTTGTTTTCTTAAATTTTTATAATTATCATGACCACTGACAGCGGCCAACGACAGAGACTGTTCACCAAAACTCTGCAGGTCTTTCTACTCCATGGCTGTACATAAGGTTGCACAGACCAAATGAAGGAAGACAAATGTAACCACCACGTCAATGTTCTGTTTGCAGCTGATGAAGACTGCTGCCTAATTTAGGCAAATGAGCCTGAAGCTTCTTTGCAGCACCTTTCAGATTGATGGAAATTAGGCAATTACAATTATTTTCCTTTAGGCAAGATGATGTTTGCACACAAATCATTCCACATATTCAGAAACTGAGGATCAACCTTCATAACACTTTCTTCCTTTTATGTCCACATTTTTGTACCAAAATGTTTACTTTATCTTTGAGAATGGGATAGATACTTCATAATCCAAAAAGGAAAAGACAAAACTAACTCAAGGTAAATAGCCAATAAAACTAGAACCAAAGTCCCCTGATAGCTAGAATAGTAGCTCTAACGCAAGTGATAGTTATTTAACACAAAGCTATAAACCACCTAATCTTTTTAATGATTACTTCATGCAATACCTTCTTTATCTTTTCGACAAATGTATAGAAAAACAACGAAAATTACAGAATTAACAGGATGTTATTACTAACAGCTAAAGGAAAAGAAAAATGTTTTTGGGTGTGTCATTTTATCTTAGCATTATTTATACAAGGAAAAAGTTGGACAAGATGATTTTGAAATCCTTTTCCACTCTAAAACTTTATAATTCTAGAGATTTTATTATGGTTTCTTCCTAGTGTTTCGCTTCAACAAATAAATAATAAAAGGAACAAAATGACTAAATACTGAGTTAACCTTGGTTACTACTTTGGTTCCAGGTCTTTGAATTCCTTCAGAAATACCTCAACATGAACAAACCATTATTTCCTCAGTTATTTATGGGGACAGTGCCATCTACCACGTCCTCCATGTTTCTTGAGCAATACTATTTCAAAAAGAAATAGTAGGCCCCCCAACGCAAAAGCATTGTGATTAGAATAGTAGATAAAAGCAGTTACTGCAAAAATCATGAATAGCTTTATAGAAGCAAATCTGATTTTTATCATATACATAATTGTTTCATCCAAAGAAAGCAATATATGCACAATTATGTTTAATAATAAAAATGATGTATGCCTTAGGAAGGGGAGGTTTTAAATGTGTCAGTAATGAAGACAATAGTTACTGAACGAAGCACAAGAATCTTTGAGGAATATTTTGCAAATACACTAGTGGCATCAAATTTACTCCTTAGGAATTACAAAGTAGTAGATTTAGAATATGAACTACAAATACAATTTTGGCAAGGATGTATTAAAAGTCCCTGTTAAGCCTATAAAACTAGAAATATAAAGGCAGTTCTTGGCGTTTTACCACCCATTCTCACACTACTCTTTCCTATCTGGAATGCAGAAGAGCTGTTTGAGGCACCCCAGCAAAAGCTGTGGTGAGAGAGACAAGTGCACCCCCACCCTCAGGCGGCTCTCGCAGCCTCAGCTTTTAGAGGCCTTAGCTGGGATGACAGACACAACTTGAAGACAGTACATTATACTTTTTCACTACTTCAGCTCCAAAATGATTTGGGCTGGCAAGACAGAGATTTTCAAAGATTTTTCTTTTTATAGGCCATCATCTCCATTTTCCCTTTCTATAAAAACAAGGAAGTGTTTTGTTTAGAAAGGTGAATCTTAGTTTTATTTTATCCTTCAACTGTGGGGAACTGGTACTTTCAGCTAGCGTAAAAGAGCACATGCTACAAAAATCTCTTAACAACAACAACAAAAAGATAAGGATTTTTTTTTTTGTATGTACAAACACACTACTACTTCCAGGATTGCTTTTAACTGCAAACTCATTTCTAGAAGTAAATTTCAAACTAAAAGTAGAAAATTTTCTTTTAACCCAAGTTCACAGTGATTTTAGTGCCATCTACAGTTAATTACGAAAACAAGCTTAAAACTTTTAATCCTAATTCACAGATATTAAAATTTTCATTTGACATTCCTTGCCAAAAATAGCAGTCCAATGTAAAATTAAAATATGTAGAAACAGCAATGGCCGCAATTTTGTTTGATACTAAGCATTCCTACAAAAGACTTAAGCAAGTAGTAAATAAAAATAACATAGAAACAAAATAAATTTTTTGAAGGGAGAACTTCATCATATCCTGGATATTAATTAATGTATGTACCTGCACCGGTTTTTACTCTTAACATTTAATTAAACAAGCTAACTGGTATGTAACAATGGGAAGAAGCTGCTGCTACCTGATAAATTTAATGTACTCATATAAAAAAAAGGAAATCTAAAAGAAACTTTAGAGCCCTCAGATGGTAGCTTCTTGACCAATGAATTTCATTAGTTTATCACGTTCACAGTTCAGATAAGCTTAAAAATGGAAATGGGAAACCTCAAAGAGTAAATAGCTTTCTATTAAATTACCATAAAAGAAGTTTTTCAAAATATTTCCACTTTTTTTTTTTTTTTTGGCCTTTAAGAAGGTTAAGGGAAGAAAAATACTCTAGTAGAGAAGTATTAATAATTACTGCTCTATAGGATCGAAACATGATCTAGGAACAAATGTTTTCGGTCTTCCTTTTTTCCTGCACAGCTCCAAGCACTGTCATCTTCCATCAGCTTTCCATTTTTAGGACATTCTTAGGAACAGAATGCCCCTTATCTGAACTTTATCAGATCATGTTGGAAATCTATTTTGCAGACAAATTTAAAATGTGAGATTTATTTTACATGAATAATTTACTCCTTTAAAGACAGGGAAGCGCCATTCATATTTGTCCATTCAGAAAGATGACAAGAACTTTTTCTGGCAAACCATGAATAAAATATTTCTCCAACGTATATAGTACAACTGTGGAGATTTACTTCCAATCAAAAGCATTAAACTTCATGCTAGTCAATTAACTTTCCTATTTTAAATCCTGGGATTATAATAAAAATAGGTTTTACAGTAGCTTCAGATAAGAATGTAACTAAAAGCATGCCAAGTAAGGTTTTGGTTGTGCCTGTACATACATGAAAAGGTGCTTGTTTTTTTAAAAAGCAAATATAGCATTCTAAAGTTTCCTGAGTGCTAATCTCATAAATTTTGGTGGAAATTATAGCAATATTGGGTTAATTCAATTATGCATAGAGATCACAAAAGATTTAAGTTTTTTTTACAATGCTGAAGCAACAGCAAAGTTACTCATCTCTGTACAGTATCAAAAAATAATGGTACCTCTCTCAAATTAGCTCAAAGAGCAACAATAAGAGAAAAAGCAACCACACAATTGTTTACTCAAAACAACTGTTCTCCAGGCCAAGGGCATATCTAGTCCTAGTCTATGAACAATTTTTAAATGCTGATCAATAGTTAATGTTTCAATCTGGTTTTGGTAAACTGAGCCCCCAAACTTGTTAAGTCAAAGCCAATTTTTTTTTTTTTCCAATTTTTTTTCTTAAGATGACAACACACTTTGAAAATAATGTACATCTTCAAGTTACATCTTTTAAGTACCATTCTTCAAATGGGGGATATATGCTGAACGCTGAGGCGGTTGTTAGAGCTTACCGGTTTCTGTAACGTTCGAAATTAATAACAAAGTCCAATTTGACACAATTCTAGCATTTAAACTTGGTTTAACTATACCATCTTTCTCATGAACAGCGCTTCTCTGTTTAAGAAAAGCTCATCTCTGAATTATGCCTACTCACATGAAAAACTGGGAACCATTGGTATGTTTCCCTCGATTTGCCATTGACAAAAGGAACGCTCTGTCATGTTTGAGAATAAAGTTTTCATCTGTTTGAAGAAAACACAAATTTGTCAGTCTCCAATTATAAGACACTTTGAAAGTGTAATGTTCACAGTAATAAATAGAAAGCAAAGGATGAAATTCCTCTTCTGGTCAGTATAGATACATACTTGTCCGAATATTTAGAAAAAATTTTTTTTAACTAATCAAATACAAAAGCATAAAAAGATCAAAAATACTACTTAAAGCCTTGAGGAAAAGAACATACATTTAATGCTTTATACAAACAGCCTTAGAACAGTCACTTTTAGTAGTAACATACTTTTGCTAAATGATAATGTGAACTATTAACTTTCAGGGAAAACCAGTAAAGAGATTTTAGGAAAATCTCTATGGTAAAGCTCATTTTCTTCAACTTTCCAATTATCTTGCTTAACACACTATATATGGGAGAAGTTTAACAATCTTATGAGCTTAATTTCTATACGGTAAACTTATTATTCAACTGTATTGAAGCTAGACTATGATAGCAAAAAACAAAAAGTTACATAAATTAAGTTGTAAGGATGTACGTAAATTAAATCAAGTATACAGACTCCTAATAGATAGGATCAAAAATTAGCTAAGGAGGAAAGTCCCATAAAAACAAAAACTTAAAGGGCAAAATATAATTTTAAGATACACAAGTATCTGCCAGAGGGAACAACCACATTAAAGTGGCCTACAACATTAGCTTAAAATTGCTACAAGCGCATAGAACCAGCTAATGGAGCTGCTTCTTACTGGTTCAAAGGAAAAACTGTTATAAAGATCACTCAAAGATGATTTTTAATTCCAGCAGAATTATCTTCAAAACTAATTTAAATTTCCTTGTAACATTCATACAAACAAATTTTTCTTTAGAACAAACAGAAACATAGAAAACTTTAAAAAATGATTACCTTGGGAACAGGCTTCTGAAAAAGAGTAGTAATCCATTTTTCCCCAAAAGAAATATAAAAGACTATTATAACACTGAAGCTATCGTGGCATTAAAATCTAGTAAGATTGGATCCCATTATAAATCTCTGCAACTGACTTTTCTAAGGCTTTTTGGGGCAAGTGCAATAGTTAGACTTATGCAAATATTACTACTGTAGGAATAAAACACAATCATATAGTTCTAGTATACAAAAGAAAACATACAAACCTTTGAGAAAGTAGGAAATACCAACTTTTATTCAAAGAAATTGCTTGGTGTAGAAGGAAAAAAACACAACTAGGTTTTTTTCCCTGAGGTAGAACTAATAACCCATTGAGAAAAGAAAAAAAGATACAGATGCATGTATGAAATAGTATACAGAATTTTCCAAGTCTTCAAGCAATATAAGAAATCCAGCCACAACCTAACCCAGGCTGTCCATAAATTTATTAGGAAGGGTGCAAGGGAACAGAATTGGAGTTTGTGTTACTGAGCTTCGTTCTCTTACCTTTTCATTTTGCAAAAGACCACATTCTCTATAAACAAAAGAATATGTTGACAGTTTTAGGCAGGAAGATAGGAGTTTTCATGTATATAGTTGCCTAACCTCCATGCTGAAAGTCATGTTTAACCATAAAGTTAGCCTTAATTAATCTTGTCAATTAAAAGTTACATATTACAATATAATTTATCCCCAAGTTCATGCAAATAAAGTATTTTCATGCAGCATTAGTTTCATGCAAAAAGTGAACTATAAGTAAACCTCTCCTCATTAAAAGTACACGATCAAATTTGCTTTAATATCAGAACTGAAACAAAGAACCATAAAATATTAAGCCTTACCTTTAAAATATCCACCATAAATTGACTCTCCGCCTTTTCCATTACCTGCAAACAATGATCTACATTAAATTATAATGACAATTAAAAATATATTAATATATATAAATTACTTTTTTGCTTTCAATTTGCTAAAGAAGCTAACACCTTGTAATTGCTATAATCAAAATTCTACAAATCTTCAATTAACCTCATCTTGAAAATAAAAGTCCAAAAAAACCCCACTCCTATTATAATAAACACTATTAAAAATTATGTCCATAACCCATTTATTTCAAAAAGTAATCACACCAACAAAATTCAGGAAGAATAAAAATAATCCAAAAGTACCTGGCATTCATTGTAAGGGAATTCACCAACTATTTATAATATTATTATTAAAAGTACATAAAAATAAAAATGGTTAGTATTCTGCTTTCCATACATTCTTGCTCTATACATCTACTCAGTGACCACTTAAATTTACATCACACTGTGACACAATATTTATAATTAATAGAATAATGAGATAGCTTAAGAAACTGATGGATGGAGTTATTAAAAGCATAACTTTAGCTCTACCTTCGCTGAAGTCCCCACCCTGAATCATAAAGTTTTTAACCACACGATGGAATGTAGAACCTTTGTAACATAACTTCTTCCCAGTTGTTTTTCCAAGGCCTTTCTCTCCTGGAAAAAAAAGAAGTGAAATTTAGCTACAAACATCTTTCCATGGAAAGAATCATCCAATTAGTCCTTTGTGAAGTCCCTCCTATGTGCTGGCACTGTAAGAGATACAAAACACAGGGCAACGAGGAAACAACACACAAACTAAAATAAATATCAAGCAGCATATACATGTTAAATTGTGTGGCAGAGACTCTACATGCAACAGGAGAAAAGGAGGATTAGAAATAGTTATCACTCCAGTAAAAGAGGGTAATCAAGGAGTTGGTGCAAAGCATATATGTATTTAAGTGTATCCAAGCATGGATTTAAAAAATTTAATTTGTTATTTTAAAATAACATTATACATGTTTTTCTTATTTTTTGTACTTTTAAAAAATATAAATCCAATTAAATACAACAAAGAGCCATATTATGTTTTGTCTATCTTCTATTCCTAAATTTCTTGTGAATCTGGAATGCTAAATTTGTTCAAAACACTGAAATTTAGAATTTATGAACTACAATGTTTAGAGATGACTTTGTTACACACAGTAATACTTTCTTTTTTACTTTTGAGACCATTTCTTTATCCTCTCTACCCTTTAAGAATGCTTCCCTGATTTCCTATCAGTGAAAATAGCATTTTTTTAATGTGCTAAAAACTCATTTTACGGCCAGTCACTTTTTACAGAAGATATCTACTATGTTAAGCAAGATAAAACTATAAGTCATGACTTCTCATTGGAAATAATTTAATAATTCATTTACCTGAGCATAGGCAAAGGAAGTTTTTGCATGTTTTTGGACATATGTCTGAGAAGAGCTGAAACATAATGCGACCAACTGAAACAAAACACATTAAAGAAAGGTAAGCAAGATGATTAAATATGCCACATTTTATATGGGAGAAATAGATATATAGAATTAACAAATTGAAAGGTCCATTTTTGTAATTTAATTTTTAAAAGACTTAACAGGAAAAAGTTTAACTGAGCAATACCAACTAACAAGAATTCCACTCAATTTGTTAGTGTCAGAATTCACAGGCAGCCTAAGGGTTTCAGCCCTAAAACTGGAGGATTTTAAGTATCCTGTAAAGGGGCTTTACAATATTAGATCCCTTTTACTATAGTTACCTACCAGAACACTATTAATTTGCTTTAAAATATTCTCAATAATAGTTGTTTAATCTATGCCTGAGCCCCTCCAGTGATGACAGCACATCATATCACAAGACAGTCATTGTGGCCCGTAGTGTTAGAAGAAATGTCCTCTATATCTAGCTTTCTACCTTTATGCAAGAACTATTTAGAGCCAACCTCCTGAATTGCGACCCACAACTAAAACTCACATTCTATTCCCTGAGAGAGCATAAAGAGAATAGGTTATGGTTCCTAAAAAATACCCAAAGCATACAAAACAGACAAAAACACACAATACACAGGAAGTGATAAAGAGCAAGCCTACGAATTTAACTATGCCATAGAAAAGTGCTTCACAAACTTTTTGTTCTCAGGACTCCTTCCAACTCTTAAAAATTATTGTGCTTTTACAATGTGGGTTATGTCTATTACTATTTACTATATTATAAATTAAAACAAAAAATTTTAAAACACAAGAATATAAAGCACACGTTCTATCAGCTATCAGAGTGGTGACATCATTACTTATTGTGTAATCTCTGGAAAACTTGACTTGTGAATGAGAGCGCAACAGGCAAATTGTATTATTATAAAAGTAGTTTTGACTTTGCAGACCTCACAAAAGGTTCTCAATAGAGTAAAAGATGATATTCTGATTTACAATCACTTTCCTGTGCCCCCTTTCCCTTTATTCTAAAGAATCTTTTCCATTAGGAATAAACATTTTTATTTACTCAAAGGGACTTATAAGTAAATAAATCAAAATTAACTGTGGACCAAATATAAGTCACTTTCAGCACAGATACAAACTGATTTGATTTACTCTCTATCACTAAGAACTGAATTTATTCTTGGCCATGTCAGTCAGTTCCTCTGAGGAGAAAACAAAGCTGCAAAGCTACTATGTAAAAGATATCCTTAAGGCATAAAAAGTGGAATAATGGCATCATACAAGACTTTCCTATGTTATTCTGTCGATAGCTTCAATGGAGCCAAATTTTAAAGGAATGTCAAAATGTTCTAGCTGATCTTTATGTCTACAGGAATGAAGAAAAAGACAGGAAATTAGAATTTTAAAGATTTTATTTATTTTATTTGAGAGAGAGAGAGAGAGCACTCGCAGAGGCACACGCATGGGAGGGAGGGGCCGAGGGTGAGGGAGTGAATCTCAAGTAGACTCCTCCACTGAGCACAGAGCTCAACTCTGGCCGATCCCACAACCCATGACAGCCTGAGCCAAAATCAAAAGTCGGACATCCTACTGACTGAGCCACTGAGTCACCCCAAGAAATCAGAATTTTAAAAAATGCATGTAATAGCAGTAATATAACCACTCTGTATTTACATGGAAATATTTTACCAGTGTGATAAAAGTATTTTCATCAGTTTTCATAAACCCCTGGGAAATGGCTGGCTAGGATGGTGTCAAGTTCAAAATCATCTAGCTTTGCAGACAAACATAGATATTTGGGATCCCTGTAAGATGGTTACTTTTCAGGATAAAAGGTATAACCAAAACAATAAAAAACTCAGTCTTTTCTTTTAAGACTACAGTGATTTCAACATCAAGTTTTTTTCAAAACCTTTAATCCCTCCAAAAGAAAGCCAATGAAAGTTTCAAATGTTTCTAGTTTCTCCTTTACAGATGATTAGAAGTTATGAACTCTCTAGTGCTTTAATATATTTGAAAACAGTTAAATATGATTACATTTCCAGGTCTAATATTCAAAGAGGGATGTCAAACAACAATGATGTTTTTTAATTTTTTTAATTTAATTTTTTAAAGATTTTAAAAGTAATTATGGTTACAAAATACAAATGTTACAACTATTGGGAAACAAAGTATGATTTGGTAAATTTTTTTTTGTTATTTTTAAGAACCTTCTAAAAACGTTTTTTCTTTTGAATAGGCAATGTTTTCATGATTCAAAAACCCAACAGTAGAAAAAAGTAAAGAGTGAGAAGTTTTATTCCCACTTTTGTCAACAGGTAATCACTTTCATTAATTTCATGTGTATGCGTCCAGTCTTTTCATATACACAGGCAAATACTGATATATTCTTTTTTTTAAATACTGATATATTTTTTAAAAAGATAGCATAAGTTTGCTAAGAGAGTAGATCTTAAAAGTTATTACAAGAAAAAACATGTAACTGAAATTATCACAAGGAAAAAAATTTTAACTGTGTGGTGATGGATATTAACAAGACTTCCTGTGGTGATCATTTTGCAATATAAACACATATACCAAATCATTATGTTGTATACTTGAAACTAAGATGCTATATGTCAATTATATCTCAATTTTAAGATAAATAAAAATAAGCAGTTCCTTGGTTAAAAAATTAGGTGGCACATTATGCACACTATACTGTATTCTGCTTTATATACTTAATGAATATATCATAAAGATATATATCATAGTACATTAAAACCAACAAGGGGGTGGAGCTGGTTAGAAAAAGTCCATTTCCTCATATTTCATAGTGGGAGTCAACAGGTAAAGGATATATGGTTTAGGAATACTTAAACATGTAACTCACCTGCAGAGCTAAATATATATGAAAAATCTTTCAAATTACTGTGGCGGAGCAACTCATAGTAAAAAGATATAAAACAAAGAAAAGCAAATAGCAAGAAAACACAAATAAGATTTAAGATAAGACCAAACAGCTCTATAAATTTTTTTGGCACATAGAGCTTTTTTCATGACAGGTCAATCAACACCCAGGTAAGGTAATCCTGCAGATAGTACCAGCAAAAACTCAAGAGAATTTATTGGTTCATGTAGTTAGTTGACAAGGATATGGGCTGAGATCGGAGAATCAAAGAACTGTAGAAACCAAGAAGTCAGGAAATGAGGCCAGATTTTAGAACTTTTTCAGTCACCCAAGTCTTCCCCTTTTTAGCCTGAGCTTTTTTCTGCCTATTTAAAGAAATCTTTCTAGTTTCCATCTGCTTTTATTCCCAGTAAGTTAAGTGTTTACTGAACACCTGACCATCTGTGTAAGTGCTAAGTTCTACCAAGGATTTAGGCTGAAAGATATATTCTGGGAAGTTTTAACTACGTATAATATGTGCAAAATAGAATTGTAAGGAATGGTACTGGACAGCTAGTTCGTATCACTAATGTCAGTCAGAATTCCCTTGGCAACAACACTGACAGATAAATATCAACAAAGGTAGAAAAGTAACAGAAAAGCACAGGGATTCAATGTCAGGGGGTGGTTAGGAGGTACGAGTTAGACAAGGAACAGCCATCTTATATTAAAGGTAGAAAAGGGAAAAAAATGTGTATTTCACTTGGGGTTTTGAGGAAGATAAAAGGGAGGGAAAGGAAGGTGCTATGTAGTCAACTTTCTCCTCTCAAAGTCCCCATAAAAATCCATGTGTCTGCCTTCAAAACCATCAAATCAGGCCTGGTGTTATTACTGGATTCTTCAGGCCCAATATCTGAATGAATGAATGAATGAATGAACGAACAAAAAAAGGAAAAGAAACCATACCAAACCCTCTTGTTTACAGAAACCTGAAACAAGCCTTTTTCCTAAAATGTGAAGAAAAAAGGCTTAATCTTTACAAAGGTCTGTCTAAATACCTTAATATGAAAGCCACATACTTGACTCAGGGCACATGCTCATGTTCATGCACATACAATAATTAAAGCAACTTAAAAAAAAATCATGTCAGATATCGTGCTAGAGTCTTTACAAATAACACTCTGTGCTGCAAATAACATGACAGCATTTAAAGAAACACTGCATTATCAAAAATCACGTGTAAAAACAACTGTTTCTATGGGAAAATGGGAGTTGGGGGACAAGGGAATTTAAGGTTGCAGTAAGAATGATTTTTTCATTTAAAAAAAGGTGGCCTGCGCAAAGTCACAAGTAGTACTCCATTTTCAGTTCAATTTCTTGGATCCATGTGAGTTTTAAGCAATGAAGTAAAAACACCAATTTCAACTATATACACATCTTTATATATTTTGATGAAATGCCAGGGTTTTATGATACTGCTCTGAGGCCCACATTAAAAAAAAAAATTCCAAAGTCAATCATTCCTCTAAAGAAATACCCTGGTTATCACTTTTGAAAACAAACTTCGGGACACCTGGATGGCTCAGTCGGTTGGGCGTCTGCCTTCGGCTCAGGTCATGATCTCAGGGTCCTGGGATCGAGCCCCCGCATTGGGCTCCTTGCTCATTGGGAAGTCTGCTTCTCTCTCTCCCTCTGCTTGTGCTCTCTGTGTCAAATAAATAAATAAAATCTTCAAAAAAAAAAAAAAAGAGGAACTCACTGTATTCCTCTAAAATGTCAATGTCATAAAAGACAAAAAAAAAAAAAAAAGCTATAAAAATGGAGGATAAAGTGACATGGCAGCCAAATGTAATATCTAGACTAGACCAGATTTTGTATAGGAAGAGAAAGAATGCTATAATTGACTTCTTACACCCAATCACAAAAATGGAAGGAATACAGAGATGATAGATTAAAGTATCACGTCAATGCAAATTCATAAAGTTGATAATTACATTGCGCTTATGTAATATCTTTATTCTTTTTTTTCTTAAGATTTTATTTATTTGAGAGAGAGAGCATGAGAGAGAGACAGAGAGAGATCACAAGCAGGGGGAGGGGTAGAGTGAGAAGCAGACTCCCCACTGAGCAGTGAAGCCATTGCAGGACTTGATCCTGCATGATCATGAGATCATGACCTGAGCCGAAGGCAGACGCCCAACCGACTGAGCCACCCAGGCACCCGTAATATCTCTATTCTAAACAAATATGCTAAATAAAATGCACTGAAGTATTTAAGAGTAAAGAGCCATGATGTAAGTAACTTACCCTCAGATGGGTTTGCGGAAAAAGCGAGCAAATGGTATACAATATAAACAGGTGATTCTGTATAAAGGACAGACGGGCAATTTTGACTAATTTTATTTTTTCAACTTCTTATAAATGTGAAATAATAGCCAAACGAAAAGTTCAAAACATCTGCAGATAAAGCCCAATGCTTGCATTCTGTGAAAGCATGTGTCTAGAACAGCAGTTCTCAAACTTTGGTTTTAGAATCCCCCTATATTCTTTTTTTTTTTTTAGATTTTATTTATTTATTTGAGAGAGAATGCGAGTTAAGAGAGCACAAACAGAGGGAGAGGGAGAAGCAGACTTCCCAATGAGCAGGGAGCCTGATCTGGGGCTCCATCTCAGAACCCCGAGATCTTGACCTGAGCCAAAGGCAGCTGCTTAACCGACTGCACCACCCAGGCGACCCACCCCTCTATATTCTTAACAATTATTGAGGACCTTAAGGACTTTTTATATGGGTTGTATCTATTGATATTTACCATATTAGAAATTAAAATGGAGAAACTTTAATATTAATCAATTTTCAATAAACTCATTATATGTTAACACAAATTGAACAAGAAGTTTTAATGTGTAATCATTTTACATATTTGCAAATCTCACTAATTCTGGTGTAGCAGAAGACAGGTCTTCCTGACTGCTCCTGAATTACATGTGTTGCATCATCACACATCCTGTAACCTGTGGGAAACCACTGCATACTGACAGAATGTGAGTGAACAAATGGGTGTCTGACACCCTAGGGCCTCATGAAAGCCATCTTGCAATCTGAAAACAAAAGGCCTACATTTTACTACTATAATGTAGTATATTGTAATTATAATTTACTTTGAAATACCTTACATAAACACTGATATAAAGGAATCATGAGTTTTTAAATTAAACCTTAACCAGAAAGAAATACCGTCCAAAAGTGAGAATCAAAGGCCACACTCAGAGATGGCTACTAAAAATACTTCTGCTATCTTTATCTCTCATCAACCTGGCGCTTTATTATTAGCAACATAAATGTTAGAAATGAGTTTTTACTGGTAAATTAGTGATGTTCGGAATTAGTGATATACAGACAGAACGAAAATATCTGGAGATATTCTATACCCTTGCATTAACAGGACAAATGAATCTGGAGGGTCACCGACTGGAGTAGAACCTGAGGTTGGGTCCACCAAAAAAGTCCCGAGTCTAGCCAAATGTTTAGAGTATTCTGATGCCTGACAAACATTTGCATGACAATATTCAAGAGCAGGAATCTTTCACATAAAAAGCACTGATTAAGTGCTTTTTTCATCATCACCTGGAGCACTGATAAGAACAGAACTGGGACTCCATCAAACTTACAGAATTGGTTGTTTCTTATGTGTGGGCATACTTGCTTGCTAATGTCTATGTACGGTACAATGTGACTTCTGATCCCTGGTAGCAAAGTTGTGATAAAGGCAACCTATGGCCCTCACCTAACTTATTGGTGACTCCCTGATATGTACTTAAAAAACCCATAATGGCCATTCTTGACTAACCTGGCTTAAATCAGTTTATTGGTAGATCTCTAAAAAACCTGGTTCCTTGGGCTCTAATTTCTTAGTACAAGGATCTGAATGGTAAGGCAAGGAAAAGGCAAGCTTCTGAGGCACCAAAGGAGGGAAAAATAAGATTACTCTTTCATGCCCACCCTGGGACGCTCTTACTAACAACCCTAGAGAACATTTAACCAGAGAAGGGTAAGTCTGTCAGAAAAATGAAGTTGTCAATGAGGATTTCATATATATAGATTTCCAAACTGGGTACCACATTTCATGCAAAAAGTAATGTCTTCAGAAAACAAGAGCTTATTTGTAAAGACAATGAAAATTGGCTAATTTCTGCCAGTTAACATCTTTAGAAATTTATAAAGAATTCCAAGTTTAATCAAAATGGAATAAATATACTTCGCCCTATCTTTCTCACTGAAAGCCACTAAGAAACCTTGGACAGAAAGCATAGAACAATTATCTAAGCACTGAAAAAAAAATGGAAGCAGTCAGACTGGGGAAGTAACACAAAAAAACCCCACCAAATTGGTAATGAATTTTGTTTTCCTACCTTATCTCGTGGCTTGGAATCAAAAGCAATCTGAAACCCAGAACTGCACTCTGAGTAGAGGAAGAGCTCTGAGGAAAGGGACCCCTACAGGTGACAGTGAATGGGGGAAATCTCATTTTCTTTCTGTTCTTTCCATTCTCTCCAGTTCTAGCTCCTAGGCAATTCCACGGCATGGTACCAAGAACAGTGGTGACCAGGCAAGCACATAAAACTTCAAGGGAGGGGTGCCTGGGTGGCTCAGTGGGTTAAAGCCTCTGCTTTCAGCTCAGGTCATGATCTCAGGGTCCTGGGATGGAGCCCCGCATCGGGCTCTCTGCTCAGCAGGGAGCCTGCTTCCCCCCCCACCCCCCGCCTGCTTGTGATCTCTCTTTCTGTCAAATAAATAAATAAAATCTTAAAAAAAAAAAACTTCAAGGGAGGTAAAGAATCTTTCTGACTAGAGGAACTGTGCTCCTAAGAGCACAGAAGAATCCCTGCTGCTCTTTTAGTCTCAATTCTCTTGCCACTTAAGCCTCAGAGACATAGTTATAAGAAACACATAGTAGAGTAAGGAAACTAAAACCCTGGCTTTCTGGCCGGATGACCAAAAAAGGGAGTCCCTAAGGGCCAGAATATATTGGGGAAATCTCAAAGAAGAGGGAACTCCCTCAAGAAAACAGTCCCATGGTATATGAACTCCAGGGCTCATCCATACATTATGCATGTATGGATCTGACTCTGAACAGCAGAAGGTGGTTGCCAGCTGAACCTAACCAGGCTGACTACCTGCTACAGTACCACCATCATGACCATCAACAACAGTGAAGATTCTCCACAGGACCTTAACTAGATCCAAGGTCATATAACATAATACACAAAATGTCCGAGATACAATTTGACATTTATCAACATTTAAAGAACCATGAAAATCTCATATTCCATAAGGGAAAAAACAAAAACAGCAACTCTATGATAATAGAGATGCCGGAAGTGTGTTAGACAAAGACTTTAAAGATTTTATTTATTTATTTGAGACAGAGAATGTGAGAGAGAGCACAAGAGCGGGGTGAGGGCAGAGGGAGACACAGACTCCCCAATGAGCAGGGAGCCCAATGTAGGGCTCGATCCTGGGACTCCAGGATCATGACCTGAGCCTCGAAGGCAGATGTTTAACCGACTGAGCCACCCAAACATCCCAAGACAAAGACCTTAAAGCAGCTATTACAACCATACTACGTTAGGTACAAATACTCTTAAAATGAATGGAAAAACAAAATCTCAAGCAAAACCACAAGGAAATTAAAAAAAAAAAATACAATGGTCAAAATTAAAAATTCACTAGATGGGCTCAACCATACAATGAAGATGACACAGGAAAAAGTTAGTGAACTTGAAGACCAATTAATAGAAATTATCCAATGTGCAAAATAGAGAGGAAAAAAAGACTGAAAAAAAAAAATTGAACAAAGCCTCAGACTTGTGAGGTAACATCAATGATGTACTTGTGTCATCAAAGTCCCGGAAAGAGAGGAATAAGAGTGTTGGACAGAAAACATATCTGGAGAAACAATAGCTGAAAATGTCTTAAATTTTGCAAAAGACAAAGATTCAATAAGATCAGTAAACCCCAAAGAGAATAAACCGAAGAAATTCACACCCAGATACATCACAATAAAACTGCTGAAATCTAAAGACAAAGTAAAAATCTCAAAAGCAGTCAGAGGAGAACAACATATTACATATGGGGCAACAACAATTTGCATGACTACAGATTTCTTATCAGAAACAAAACTGACCAGAAGGCAGTGGAACATTTTTCAAGTGCTAACAGAAAGGAACTGTCAACCCAGAATTCTGTAACTAGTGAAAATATCTTTCAAGAATAAAGGCAGGGGCGGGGTGCCTGGGTGGCTCAGTGGGTTAAAGCCTCTGCCTTGGGCTCAGGTCATGATCTCAGGGTCCTGGGATCGAGTCCCGCATCGGGCTCTCTGCTCAGCGGGGAGCCTGCTTTCCCCCCTCTCTCTGCCTGCCTTTCTGCCTGCTTGTGATCTCTCTGTGTCAAATAAATAAATAAAATCTTTAAAAAAAAAAAAAAAGAATAAAGGCAGCGGCGCCTGGGTGGCTCAGTCGTTAAGCGTCTGCATTCGGCTCAGGTCATGATCCCAGGGTCCTGGGATCGAGCCCCGCATCGGGCTCCCTGCTCGGCGGGAGGCCTGCTTCTCCCTCTCCCACTCCCCCTGCTTGTGTTCCCTCTCTCGCTGTGTCTCTCTCTGTCAAATAAATAAATAAAACCTTAAAAAAAAAAAAAAAGAGAATAAAGGCAAAGTTGGGGTGCCTAGGTGGCTCAGTTAGGCGTCTGACTCTTGATCTCAGCTCAGATGTTAATCTCAGGGTGGTGAGTTCAAGCCCCTGACTGAGCCCCATGCTAGGTGTGGAGCCTACTTTTGAAGAAGAAGAAGAAAGGCAAAGTAAAATTCTCAGATAAAAAACCAAAAACCAAAAAACCAATAAAGAGAACTTATTGCCAGAAGATCTGCTCTAAAACAAATGCTTTAAGCAAATTCTTCAGGTCAAAGGGAAATGATACCAGAGAGAGTCTAAGACTTCAGAAATGAACAAAAAGCAACAAAAATGTAAACATGTGAGTAAACAACGATTTTTTTTTTCTCCTCTTAAGCTAGTATGTGTGATGTTTGAAAGCAGAGGCTTTCAATGTTTGTAGATGTAATACATATGACTGATACAACATAAGGTTGTAAAGGGATATTATATGGTGGGATGGTTTCGACATTTCACCTGAAGTGGTAAAATATTAATTCTAAGTACACTGTGAAAAGCCAAGTATATATATTATAATCTCTAGAGTAACCACTAAAAAAAAACTATAGAGAGATCATCAAAAAGTCAAGAGAAAAATTTAAAATACTAAAAAATAGTCAATCCAGAATGCAAGAAAACAGAGGAAGCAAAAACAAATATTAGACAAATCCAAACAATATTTGCAGTAAGTGTAAATAGCCTAAATATACTAATTAAAAGACAGATTATGAGAATGGGTTAAAAAACAAGACCCATCTATTCACCATCTGTAAGAAACCCACTTTATTTATTCAAGGTTTTTTTTTGGGGGGGGGAGAGGGAGAGGGAGAGAGAGAATCCCAAGCAGGCTCCACGCCCAGTGTAGGGCCCCTCTAGTTCATGACCTGAGCTGAAATCAAGAGTTAGACACTCAACCGACTGAGTCACCCAGGTGCACCAGATTTTATTTTCAAGTAATCTCTACATCCAACGTGGGGCTTGAACTCACAACCCCAAGATCAAGAGCCTCAAGCTCCACCAACTGAGCCAGCAAGGTGCCCCAAGAAACACACTTTAAATATAACTTAAAAGTAAAAGAATAGAAAATGACATACCACATAAACACTAGCAAAAAAATGGAGTAGCAGTATTCATTTCAGACAAAGTAGGCTTCCAAGCAAGAAAACTACCAGGAATAATAAGGGTCATTATAAAAGGGTCAATTCATTAGGAAGACATAACAATCGTAAATGTGTATGTATCCTCCTAACAAGAGAGCCTCAAAGAAAATGAAGCAAAAACTAATAAAAGTGAAAGAAGTAGTAAATCCACAATTATCAATGGAGACTTCAATATTCCTCTCTTGGTAAATAGAACAAGAAGACAAAAAATCAGCCAAGATATAGAAGAATTGAACAACACTATTAGCCAACTGATCCAAACTGACATTTATAGAACACTCCACACAAAAACAGCAGAATATACATTACTTTAAAATGCACTAAAATTTAGTGGAAAATTCACTAAAATAGAACATATCCAAACCTTAATAAATTTACAAGAACTGAGATCATACAAAGTATGTTCTCTGACCATAATGGAATTAAAGTAGAAATCATTAACATAAAAACTGCAAAATAGCCAAGTACTTAGAAATTAAAATACTTCTCAATAATTCATGAGCCAAAGACTAAGCCTCAAGGGAAATTAGAAAATATTTTGAACTGAAAGAAAATGAGCAGTATGTCAAAATTTGTGGGGTCCTGCATATAAAGGAAATTTATAGCATTAAATCCTTATACTGGAAAAGGGTCTCAAGTCAACAATCCAAATTTCCACTTAAAGAAACTGGAAAAAGAGCAAAGTAAGCCAAAGCAAGCATCAGAAAAGATATGAAGAGCAGATATCATTAAAACTGAAGAAAATAGGGGAAAAAAAAATCAACAAAACCAAAATTTAGTTTTTTGAAATGATAATAAATATGATAGTGATAAACCCCTGCCAAACAGACCAAGGAAAAAAAGACAAAGGGCACAGATTATCAATATCAGGAATGAAAGAAGAGCTATCACTACAAATTCCACAGATAAACTCACTCAAGAAGAAATAAGATGAATAGTTCTGCAACTATGAAAGAAAGAAATGAAAATCTTAATTAAAAACCTTCTTAAAAAAAATCCTAAAGTACAGTCCTGGAATCATTTCAAATAGGAATCATCTTATTGCATTCAGAGAAAAACTCTCTATATAGAGACTCTTCCTCTTCCAATATATACTTAAACTCATTTTGTAATTCAAAAGCCTTGATAACTTACTATAAAACATATAAATTTCCACAGACAGTAATGGAAAATAATACTGTGCTGCATTCAACTCAATTTTTATCAGTATTTCTTGATCTCTCATTAATGTGGTCATTATGGCCACTCCTAAAGGATCTTTGATACTACTTTGTATTTACATTAAATAAATTATTAACAATACAAGAAGTCAAGACTATCACTTGGCTAAGTACTCAATGACATACTAATGGTTAAATCCTACAAAGCGGGGTACCTCACTTCAAACAGTTGAAGTGATCCTTAAAAGTTGTGTAAAAATCAAGTACCTGCTATTTAGATACTATACTGAAAAGTTCTAGAAGTATTACACAGGAGATTGAACCATATGAAATTGCCAATTATCAACTGGTTTAACCCAGAACAATATAAACATTCGTTGTATGATTCTGCGTTTTAAAGAGTGCTAGTCACTTCTACCAGAATGGTATAATGAATTACATTGAATGGCGGGGACTGAAGTTTATTTAACATTTAACATATTCTGGAGATTTTTCATAACAAAAGTTATTTGCAAATCAAGGATATGAATACTTTTCATGAGTCTGCTATTTTTAATTTTTTTTTTTACAGTGGGAAATAGCTTTCTTTTTTATTTTATTATGTTCAATTTGCTATTTTTAATTCTTAAAAAAACATAAGCCCTGTTATCTGAAGCATGGACTCACTATAGAGTAAGGATTAAGATCCATCAAGGCTCAAAATATTAAACACAGAGAATGCAACAATATTTCTAAGATCACAACATTCCTTTGCTCAAAATCCTTCCATATCTTATCTCACAGGGTCAAAAGTCCTTACTGTGGTTTATAGCCATTTCCTGCTACTCTCATCCCTCCTCTACTCCACCCTGGGCTTCTGGCAGTTCTTCAAACACCAAAGAACACTCCCACCTCAGTGCCTTTGTACTAACTTCCTTGGCCAGGAATGCTCCTCAAAAGTATCCAGGAAGGCTTACCTCCTCATCTCCTTCAGATGTTTGCATAACTGCCATCTCAAAACAGCTTTTTCTGACCAACATATTAAAACGGTACCCCTACTACAAACCACTGTATTTTTTTTTTCCCTTCTTTATGGTCTGCCTTCCCCCAACAGAATACAAACTACAAGGAAGAGAGTCCTTTGTTTTATTCATTGCTATATCCCCAGAGTCTTGAACAGTAGCAGGCTCTCAATAAGAATCTGCTGAACAAGATGCTGCACAAAGACTGCATATATATTTCCAACTAAAACTTCTGCCACAGATTTAAAAAAAAAAAAAAAAAGCTAAGAAAACAGTTTCCAACCCGGCAGGCTCTGCTACTTAAAATGAAACAACCAGCCTTTAGAAGAAAATATTTTATTTCCAGTAATCTATATTAAAGAATGGCTGGATTCCTTAAGACGAAGCATTCATGCTAAATGCATGCGTGCTGCAAGTCTCTGTTGGTACAGAACACTTCGCTTTATCACACAAGACTTTCACTAAGTCATTTTCCCATGAACCAAGAAATTCTGGCTAAAGATACTTAAGGAAAAATAAAAGTGGGAGTTAACCTGATATACAAGAATTAGAAAGTACAGAATATACAAATCCAAACCTCACAGCAGAGAAAAATACCAGAAATAGGAATTGGAGTGTTCGCCCCCTTAGAGAGACTGAGACATAAAAAGTCCGAGACAGACTGCGCCCCTTTCCTTTGGCGCCAGGGATGGTACGAGCATTCAGTCCGGGGATGCAAGGCGTGAATGTCCCGGCAAGGGGCTTCGGAGAGCGAGACCCGGACTCTGAGTGGGATGGGAGTGGCGGATCCCGGCCACTCTCCTCTCCCAATGATTTTCGCTCAGAAGCAAAGGTAGTGCTAACTGCGCCTACCCGCTCCCAAAAAGGCTTGGGGGAGGGTTGATGAGAGTAGACCCCTCCCCTTCCCCAAGGATTGTCCAGGCCCCCGCAGGAGCCCAGTCTCCCGCTCACCCGGCTCCCGGTTGATCTCGATGTCGAAGTGGCACTGCGGCCGGTCCTGCGCCCCCATCGCGACCGAGGCGGCGGCAAGAGCTACGAGAAAGGGGGAGGAAAGCGATCAGGGCGGGAGCTAGGGCGGGGGCTGGGGCGGAGCCCGCGCCACGGTCGCCTCGCGCCGGCCTGTCGCGACACCACGGGAGGCCGAGCCGGGGTTCCCTCCAGCCCCGGGCCTCCCGACTCGCGCACACACATGCAGGCGAGCTCTTCACCTGGTCAGCCTCCAGCCTGAGCAGCTCTCCGTGAGCTGAGGAGAAAGCGCTGCCACCGCGGCGGCCGGAGCCCAACGCCACTAACCCACCACCACCCCCTCCCCCGGGCCGGCCTCCCCGTGCCACGCTAAACCCCGCGAGAGTCGGAACAAATACCGCGAGAGCACAGGCTCGAAGGAGGTGTTTAACCGAAGAGTGCGCGCGCAGGTGGGCGTGTCTGAGAGCTCCCGAGGAGCTTCTAGCCCGACGCTCCTATACCTGAGCTTGTCTTTTTTTTGCCCCGCCCCTTTCCTTCCGTTAGAATCAGTCGCCCAATCCGGAAACCCTGGTCACGCCTGCGCTCTCTGTTTCCTCTCTTCCCTAAAGATGCATGAGTGTCCGTGCATTTTCCGGTATCGCGATGCTTCCGTGTTGTCTACACCTGCGAGGAAGCTGTGAGAAATGAAGTCGAGGTTCAATGAACGGACGGATCGTTTGGTCTGTTTTCCTTTTCGCAAGGCGTAGTTATGACACTCTCCTGTTAAACTGTTTCGCTTCAAAGGCCTTAGGTGTGCGTATGTTTTCTCTCTGGCGTCAGCACCGCAGGGATAGTCTTTGTTCAAGGCCATTCATCGTTTGTGAGGTCAGTTCAAGACCTTTGCCCGTGTTGTGTTCGTGTCCGTCTTACTATTGAATGCGGGAGTTCCAAGTACGAATGTTTTGTTAACAGGTGATATGTGTATGTTCTAAATACAAATCTTCTGTTATATATAATTCCGAGTTTTTTCTCCTGAGCTGAGCCGTTTCATTGTTTTGATGGTGGTTTGTGCAAAGCAGTTTTTAATTTTAGTGAAGTTACTTATCAGTTTTCTCGTATGGTTTGTGCTTTTTGTGTGCTAAGAAACCTCTGCTTACCCAAACTCCTGAAGATTTGCTTCTGTGTTTTCCTCTAGAACTTTTACGTGTAAGTCTAAGATCCATTGGAATTTTTCATTGTGTCAGGTAGAGGTTGCGGTTCGGTTTTGGTGTTTTTGTTTTTGTTCCCCCATACATACATAGAGTACATACATAGAGTACGTACATAGAGTAGTTCCACCACCATTTGTTTAAAAAACAAAAAACAAAAAACAAACCAAAAAAAAAAAAAACCCTGCCATCTGTTTGTTGAATAACCTTGGCTTTGTGTAGTTCTGTTTCTGGACTCTATTTTGTTAACTGTTCTATGTATCTTTATGCTAGGGTCAAACTGTTTTGTTTTTGTTTAAAGTTATTTTCTTAAAACTGTAAAATACTAACGAAATTATCGTTTAACTCTTTTTAAGTGTACAGTTCTGAGGCAGTAAGTACATTCACATTGTTGTGCAATCAACACCACCATCTAGCCACAGAAGGTCTTTCACCTTGGAAAACTGAAATTCTGTATCCATTAAACAGTAACTGCATTCTCTCTACCCAGCCTCAGGCAACCACTCTCCTTTTTCTTTTTTTCTTTTCTTTCTTTAGTTTATTATGGTAAGAACACTTTATATGAGGTCTACCCTCTTAACAGATTTTAAGATTTTATTTATTTTTTTATTTGAGAGCGCTCCAGTGAGTAGGGAGAGGGTTAGAGGGAGAGGGACAAGCAGACTCCCCGCTGAGTAGGAAGCCTGGCACTGGGCTCGGGGCTGGATCCTATAACCTCAAGATCATGACCTGAGCCAAAATCAGGAGTTGGACGGTCAACCCACGGAGCCACCCAGCTCCTTCCACCTTAACAGATTTTCAAGTGTACAAAATGGTATTTTTATCAATAGCCACAATGTTGTACAGATTTCTAGAATTTATTCATCTTGCATAGGAGAAAATTTTATAACCGTTGATAGCAACTACTTTCCCCCTCTTTCCATCCCCTGGCAACCACTCTTTTATTCTTTGCTTCTAACTAACAGTTTGACTGTTTTAGTTACCACATATTAAATGTAATCATACAATATGTGTCCTTTAGTGACTAATTTGTTTCACTAAGCATAATATTCTCAAGTTTCATCAATGTTCTCACATATTGGAGGATTTCCTTCTTTTTTTAAGGCTAAATAATACTCCATTGTATGAATAAACCGTAATTTCTTTATCCATTCATCAGCAGATGCACACTTGGGTTATTTCCATCATTTGGCTATTGTGAATTATGCTGCTGTGAAGATGAGTGTATAAATATCTCTTTGAGATCCTGCTTTCAATTCCTTTGGGCATATACCCAGAAGTGGAATTGCTAGGTCATAAGCTGTTTTAAATTTCTTTTTTTTTTTTTCCGAGATTTTATTTATTTATTTGAGAGAGTGCGAGGGAGAGACAGCATGGGCAGAGAGAGAGGGAGTTGGAGAAGTGGACTCCCCCGCTGAGCAGGGAGCCCGGGCTCTATCCCAGGACCCTGAGATCATGACCTGAGCCAAGGGCAAACTCTCAACGACTGAGCCCCCCAGGCGCCCCAAGTTAATTCTGTTTTTTATGGGAAACTGCCATTCTGTTTTCCATAGTGACTGCATTATTTTACATTCCCATCAGCATTGCACAAGGATTTCAACTTCTCAACCTCTTCACCAACACTTGTTATTTTCTGTTGTTTTTTTTAAATAATTGCCATCCTAATGAGTGTGAAGTGGCATACTGTTTTGATTACTGTGGCTTTATAGTAAATTTAAAAATCAAGGTCGCTTAGGTAGTTTCTAATCCATTTTTGCACGTCTTGTAAAGTGCAAATGCCGCCTTGTAAAGTGCAGAGACTTTCTGGACCGTCATGGAAGTGCTATCCCTGCCGGAGGTTGCCAGTTCTACCTCTCTATCTACTATTCACAGTATCTCCATCAGAGCAACAGTCTCCTGGGTTTCACCTTTGTAACCTAGGCTGAATTGAGAAGGTAGTGGTCCTGGGTCTGATCTTGCTTGTACTGTTACAGCTAACCATTTATAGGTTTAGAAAAGACGAAATGTACATGCCTATTCAGAGATGAAATGGGTTGGTAAAGCTAACTTTCATACAAAGACTTGTGAAAGGAAAAGAAGAGGAGCATTGCCCAGGGAAGTAATATGTAATTACTGTGCTTTGGGGCAGCTGGCTTCAATGTAAATTGGCTTTAGAGCTCTGGAATGAAATGGTTAATTTGGGGAGTATTTAACATACTTTAAACCTCCTTAAATTCATTTTTATCTTGACACTCCACTGAAGTTTCTTTCCTGCCACTGATTATATGATGTAGGGCAAATCACTTTGATCCTGGAGTTCAGTTTCTTTGTCTGTAAAATAAGCAGGTCGAAATACCTTCTAAGTTCCCTCCTTGCTCACAATTCTTTTATTATGTCCCATGAGTTGAAGTTCTATTTCAGATGATTTGAGGATAAGTTATGCTGTGTGGTTAAGGTGGTTAAGGTGAAGAAACTACTGGGACAAGGCAGGCCTAGGGCTAGCATCCACCAAAAGGACAGATACCTCCTCCCTCATCATCAAGAGTGGTAGAAAATTAATATCCAAGCAGTTTACAAACTCAGGCTTAACTTGAAGAACCCTTAGTAGTAGGAATTTTCAGGTAATGATTCTGGGTGTTAAGCCTTTTAGAGTGGGATTACACCAGCAGTTGGCACTTCAATGGATAGGGCTCTGGCAAAACTAATCAGGAGTGCTAGTAGGAAAATTTAGATGAAACATAATTTTCTAGAAAATAGAAATTACCAATAAATAAAAAAAAAATAGAAATTACCAGAATTGACTCAAAGAAATAGAAGGCCTGAATAAACTAGCAACCTTTGAAGAAATTGAATTAGTAACCCCTAATCTCTTTCCAAACAACTGTGAAGGACATTTTGACATAACCAAATGGGAAATTTGATAATGGTCTAGATATTAGGTGAAATCCAGGAAATATACTTAATTTTGTTAGATATCTAATAATGAATAATGAAGATAAAGATAATGAAATTTGGGGCACCTGGGTGGCTCAGTGGGTTAAAGCCTCTGCCTTCGGCTCAGGTCCTGATCTCAGGGTCCTGGGGTCGAGCCCCGCATTGGGCTCTCTGCTCAGCGGGGAGCCTGCTTCCCTCTCTCTCTGCCTGCCTCTCTGCCTACTTGTGATCTCTCTCTCCCTATCAAATAAATAAATAAAATCTTAAAAAAAAAAAGAATGAAATTTTGGTTATGCAAGAAAATGTTCTTAGTTTTTTAGATATAATGAGTGAAACAAATGTGGCAAAATCTTGACAATTGTGTCTAGGTGAGAGGTATATGGAGATTTTTGAGCTATGTTCTCTACTCTTATATTTCTTTGGAACTACTCATAATGAAACCAGTAAGAATAAATAGTCTTCCTTTCCAAAAACACAAGTTCCACATTGTTTCATAGGCACATTTTACTAGACCCATAAGCATCAATAATCTTTTCTCAACCAAAATATTTTTAGAAAATGGAAAAAGGCAGCTTCCTAACTTATCTTGATACCGATACCAAACAAAGATAGGGCGAGAAAGTTATAGACCAATCTCACTATAAACATGGATTTAAAAATCCAAACAAAATATTAGGAAATGGAGTTTAGCATCATTTAAACCCCAAAATGTTCATGACCTAGGTTGGCTTTTACTCAGCAATGCAAAGATGGTTCAACATCAGAGAATCTATTCCTATAATTCACCATATTAACAGATTAAAGAAAAGGCATACAATTATCCCAGTTATCCCACAGTTTAGCCTCAAGCAGGGATCTCTACCAAATTGATTTTTACATTTGTATGTCCTTAGGGTAAGGACAAAAAGGTAAACAAAAGGAGAGAAAAGGAATCCAATGAGAAGATACATATGTAATTCTGTCTTATTTGCTTACACCATTTTTTAAATAAAAGGATATCCTATATCTTAAATGGGAAATTGTGCAGAAAAAGAATAGGTCCAAGACTGCTATCTTTGGAAAAACCTGCTTCAAAGGTTGCCCTGTGGGTGGAATCTGGAATCTGTATGGTAATCAATTTCCTACACTTACAGAAAACTTGAGTTAAATGATTAGAGTGCTTCACTCTGCCTAAACTATTTGAGCAAACAATGTGGTTTATGCTGAACACCTGCTTTCCTTCTGGGACTCTGGAAATTTCATATGTACTAGGCGGAGGATGCATACATATGTGACCATCCCCCAGTAAAAACTTTGGGCACTGAGTCTCGAATGAACTTCCCTGGTAGACATTTCTCACATGTTCTGATTCATCCCCGGAGGAATTAAGCTCGCCCTGGGTGACTCCATAGAGAAGGGGAAGCTTGAACCTGGTTTCGTCTGGGCTTTACCCCATATGCCTTTTCCCTTTGCCAGTTTACTTTGTGTTCTTTTACTATAATAAATCATAGCTGTGAGTGCAATTATATGCTGAATCCTATGAATCCTCCTAGCCAATCATCAAACCTGCAGGTAATCTTAGGACCTACAACACAGCAGCGAATATTACCAGAGTTTGATAACAAAATCTATATTGAAAATTTGAAGACATTTTTGTAAATCCTAGATTTCTCTTTTTGTGGAAAACAAGGAGTAGACTATTTCATTTTGCAGAAAAATGTGTATTTTGATAGAATAACAACTCATGCTGTTAGTCAAGAGCAGATGGGCTTTCTCCATGAGGGCCTGGGGACAAGGCCATAGCAGCTCCAAGCATACATCCTTATACCGGGGGAAGTCTGAAGGGAAATCACATTTCCTGCCAGCACCAGTGGGAAAAATCCCAGCGAGAGATTTGATTGACGTGATGGGGTTCATATGCTCATTGGTCTTGATGGCCACGATAGTAGGCAGGTACCGGGGTTGATCAGCTTGGGGTGGGGCCAGAAACCAGGAGAAGCATGGGGGTATGCAGCACAGAGATAGCCCCTAGGGCAATGGCTGCCAACTATTAAGTCTAAGAAGTCCAGTTCGATCCGGAGCGGAGAGCAGACCCCACAGAGCCCTGAGCAACCCTACCGCCGCAGCCAGCCTAGTTACCATCACGGTAACTGGGAGGAGCTGCTGCCGGCAGCAGTCACCATCACCGCAATCGTGAGCAGCGAGGTGGAGACCCAGCAGCCGCCCGCCGCCCCCGCCCTCAGTGATGCCCGCACCGAGCCCGGCACCACCCGCAGCCGCACACGTCTGCTGTACCTGCCGTTGGGGACAGGAAGGTCATTGCAGCGAAGGTTTTGGGAACAGTAAAATGATTCAATGTAAGAAACGGATACGGGGGGCGCCTGGGTGGCTCAGTGGGTTAAAGCCTCTGCTTTCAGCTCAGGTCATGATCTCAGGGTCCTGGGATCGAGCCCCGCATCGGGCTCTCTGCTCAGCAGGGAGCCTGCTTCCCCCTCCCTCTCTGCCTGCCTCTCTGCCTCCTTGTGATCTCTCTCTCTGTGTCAAATAAACAAAAAAAAGAAAAGAAAAGAAAGAAAGAAACGGATATAGTTTCATCAACAGGAGTGACACTCAGGAAGACGTATTTGTGCACTGGACTGCCATAAAGAATAACCCCAGGAAGCCCCTACCCCAAGAAGATGGAGAGACTGTGGAGTCTGATGTTGTTGAAGGAGAAAAGGGTGCAGAGACCCCAGATGTGACAGGCCCTGGTGGAGTTCCAGCGCAAGGCAGTAAACGTGCAGCCGGGGGACACCTGGATGGCTCAGTCAGTTAAGCATCTGCTTTCCACTCAAGTCCTGATCCCAGAGTCCTGGGATCAAGTCCCGCGTTGGGCTCCTTGCTCGGCGGGAGCCTGCTTCTCCTTCTGCCTCCCGCTCTCCCTGATTGTGCTCTCTCTTTCTTGTTCTCAAATAAATAAATAAATAAATAAATGAATGAATGAATGAATGAATGAATGAATAAATGAATAAATGAATAAATAAAATCCTAAAAAAAAAAAAAAAACAACGCAGCAGACTGAAACCATTACAAACGCTCTCTACGTCGCAGGGGTCCTCCACGCAATTCCCAGCAGAGTTACCAGAAGGTGAGAGTGGGGAAAAGAGCGAGGGTTCAGAAAGTGCTCCCGAAGGCCAGGCCCAACAGCGCTGGTCCTCCCGCGGGCGACAGCACCTTACTACATGGGGAGATCCTACGGGCTTCCACCACTGTATTCCAACACTCCTGTGCAGGGAGAAGCGGTGGAAGGTGCTGACAACCAGCGTGTAGGACAACAAGGTAGACCAGTGTATCGGGGTTATAGGGGTTATGTATCGGGGTTATAGGCCGCGATTCCGCAGGGGGCCTCCTCGCCAAAGATAGCCTAGAAAGGATGGCAATGAAGAAGATAAGGAAAATCATGGAGATGAGACCCAAGGTCAGCAGCCACCTCGGCGTTTGAACCGCCACAACTTCAATTACAGAGGCAGACGCGTAGAAAACCCTAAACCACAAGATGGCGAAGAGACAAAAGCAGCCGATCCATCAGGTGAGAATTCGTTCACTCCAGAGGCTGAGTAAATGCCAGCTTACCATCTCCACCATCATCCAGTTTAGTCATCCAATACAAAGAAATGAAGATGAAATTCCAGCAATAAGAAATGAACAAAAGATTGGAGCTGAAGACCTTAAATGCTTGCTTTTTGCCTATTGACCAGATAAATAGAACTATCTGCATTATCTATGTATTTTTATTATTTTTACCTAAAGATGTTTCTTTTTGGTAATGACAAACGTGTCACACACACACAAAAAGCCTGATTTTTCTCAATACAGCTTTGAAGGTTTTTAAATTGTTTCATATCTGATCGAGTTGAGATTTTTTTTTTAAGATTTTATTTATTTATTTGACAGAGAGAGATCACAGGTAGGCAGAGAGGCAGGCAGAGAGAGGAGGGGAAGCAGGCTCCCCACTGAGCAGAGAGCCTGATGCTGGGCTCGATCCCAGGACCCTGAGATCATGACCTGAGCTGAAGGCAGAGACTCTACCCACTGAGCCACCCAGGCACCCCAAGTTGAGATTTTTAAGAACCTCATTTTTAATTTGTAATCAAAGTTTACAACTTGAGTTTTTCAAAAAAGTCAACAGACAGCAAGCACCCGTTAATAAAGATCTTAAATAATTAAAAAAAAAAGAAAAAAGGAGTTACCTTAATTGTGGATACTGCACCCATCTTTTGGCCTTTTAGGCAAGTGGCATTTTTCCCCCACTAACTTGCTTTAAAGCATGACTGTGTTTTCATAAATGTCTAATGCTTCATCCTCGTTAGCAAGGAGCTTGGATGCCATCAAATTCATATGAAAAACTCACTACAATAAGCATTTCTTGTCAAACCTGTTCCTTACTCTATGTTGATCAACTTGTTCTCTGATTTCAAACTCTAAATTGTCCTTTGCTCTGATGCCTTTTCTAGACACCCATTTTTTCAAGAACATTGGGTTTTGGTAAAAATTTTTCATCTGCTGTGGGGTTACATTTGCTCAGCAGTCCGTCTGGGTCTATATGGCATTAAGCAACTGGTATCTTGATTGTTTCCCTCAGAAGACTCTCAGACAATGGTTTGAGTGAAAGTTGCTTATTTGAGAAGTGGCCCTAAGAAACTCCCATCTAGAAGGTGGAGAAGCGAACAAGGAAGATAAGCAGGAAAATGTGTGCTAGTAAGCCAGCTACCATAATGGTGATTAGAACTTAACCCTGATTGGGAACTCTGGCAACCAGTACAGAAGAAACATCTCGGAATTGTCCCTATGGAGGGATGAGGGAGCTGGGATGTTGATACTCCATCTACCGAGTCATTAGTTGAGAGCTGTTCCCAGGCTGGTAATCCCCAGGTTCTTCTGGTCTGCTATGCCTGGGCAAGGCAGATTTCCAGCTCTAGAAAAAAGTCCTCAGGATAGAGATATGGATATGGACTGTTGGGAGTCAGTTGCAGCACAATTAAAGGAGTAAACTTCAAGGAATGAGTGTGGAATGCTGAAAGCTTCTGCTACAACTGGCCTTTTTGTTTGTTTGTTTGTTTGTTTACAGACAAAAGAGTGTGCAGGAATGGAAAAGCATAGACTTTTTCTATTATATATAAGAAGCACTTGATAATTTAGAATCCCTGCAGCTTCAATGTCTGGACAATTTCTCAGCATCTTGGGTCCTGCATAGTGCCCTGGTCCATGCCTGGATGTGGGTCTCTTTCGTCTTGCCAGGCTTATTGGGAGCTCCCTGAAAGCAAGTCCCAGTGACCCTTCTCTATTTTCCTCACTGTAGAGCCCAGCACAAGGCCTGGCCAATGAGAACTCATGTTATAATTGAGTTATGACCACATAGGCGAAACTGCTCTATAAATGGACGAGAGAGGGAGAGAGAGAAAACCTGTTGGAATCAAAGGTCTTTGCATAGCTCTTGCTTCTGCCTCCACTGCTAGTTCCCGTGATGGTCACGTGTCAGGTTTCTTGTTATTCATCTCTCAGCTGCCATGTTACCTCCTCAGGTCATTCTTGATTCCATAATTTAAAGTAGCCACCCAGACACTGTCCAGCATATGACCCTGTTGTAATTCTCTGCCCAGGACTCATTACATGTGAAGCTTTCCTTGATTGTTTCTATTTAATTCCCTGTCTCCCCCATAAATACAGGTTATTTATACTGTGTTGTCTTCTTTATATAAGAATAAAGTTTCCATGATAGCAGTGACATTGTCTGGCTTCCTCAATGCAGTACCTTCAGCACATACTAGTGGATCGGTAAATATTTTTTGAATGAATGAGTTTATCATAAACAGAAATGAAAACAACCTCCCTTTGGACCCTAGACCCCTATTAAAAAGATTTAGGAAGGAAAGAAAGGTCCCAGTGACTGAATAGAACATCTAGATTCCAGAGGACTCTGTAGGATTTTCATTGGGAAAAGAGGTAACAGATTAATTAACTTCTTAAAATTGCATTTATTTTATTTTTTTAAGATTTTACTTATTTATTAGAGAAAGAGCATAAGAGGGGGGAGGGTCAAAGGGAGAAGCAGACTCCCTGCTGACCAGGGAGCCCAATTCGGGACTCGATCCTGGGACTCCGGGATCATGACCTGAGCCAGGAAGGCAGTTGCTTAACCAACTGAGCCCCCAGGCTCCCAAAATTGCTTTTATTAGTATGGAATCAAAACCTTATTACGGGTGAGGTAGAGTAACAACAAAATGAAGATACTATATACCCAGCTTAAGAAATATACTCAGGATCACCTTTAGTAATGAAAGTTTATTACAGAGGTTCAAGAGCATATGAGATAGCACTGAACATCCTTTCCTCCCTACCATATTGTTACATGGGGTCCCCAGAAGTCAGACTCGGATGTCAAAAAGCCTCATGAGAAAGTGGAAAAATAGCTTTACATTATCTGCTCTCTTTGTTTTAGCTGCCATATCCTCATCTTGGGAGAATGTGATAATGACAGAAGTAAGTCACCACAGCTGCAAATCCTGGGAAGCAGGCTTGGAAACCCCAGAGAAAGGCTCAGGCACTATGTAGGCTGTTGGGAGATCAGCTTGACCCTGAGAGTTGGAAAAGGGCAGACAGGCTGAGTAGAGGCTTAAATCTTGAAGTAGGAGGTCCTCTGAGAAGAGAGAGCGGTTAATACATTCTGGTCAGGTTTGGTCTTTACCTTTTTAAATCGCCTTTCACAACTATATTGATTTCTGGGTGCTTTAAGAGGGATGGCAGATACTTATGCTTCAGGTTACCTCTGAAACAGGTAGAGGTAAGCTGGGGCACATATGACAGCTAACCGGCCTGCCCCAGCGTCTCCAGTGTATCTCCCCCAGAAAAGGGCCCTCTGGAGAGTAGGGTAAACTGTGGTTTAAATCACCTTGGCCATTTCCAGAGGCTTGTGATTGGCCCTGCTTCAGTCCTCTACACGTGGACTGAAATACCTTCCAAGAGACAAAGGGAGGGAAACATAGCAGGTCACAAACTCCTTTCCCCTGCAGGAGAACTGAATTTTGTCTTCAAGGTATTGTCCCTGCTATACTTACCTCCTGTAGGCCCTACTGTCTTGCTCAGAGCCCACATTGGAACCCCTGATGTTCTGTCACAGACTCTCTCCTACCTTGCCAGTACTGAACAGAGTCTACAAGGCCAGACTCACCTTGTGCTGGCAAAAGCCCACCTCGGTGGCTGCCATGCCACTTTTATTTGTTCTCCTCTGACATCTAGGGCCGACTTGGCTGCAAAGGCTTCTTGTTAATCCAGGGGAGCTAACTCCCCTGTAGGCAACCCTAATTCAGGCAGACACTTCTGTGACATTTATATGCTTTTGAGATCATCTCCCCCCCCACCCCCGATTGAGCCCTTATTGCCTATAGCAGTGACCTTGGTAACACACATTTAGTGGCTTTTCCTCCTTCTCTGTCTCACTCTCCTCACGGCCTTATTCCTGCTTCCTGAGATCATCTCCCAAATAAACCATCTGCGCCCAAGGCCTTGTCTCAGGCTTGTTTTAGGCAAGACCCAAATTGAAACATCAGCTGGTGCTCTCATTCCAGCTAGAGCCGAGCCATATGTAAACAAGTCAAGCTGCCTAGTAAAGGGAGACAGCTGCCATCCAACTCCAGCTGATGGTTGCCATGTGGACCTGCAGGCCCAGCATTGCTAGAAATCCAGGCTTTAACGGGAAATCCTCTCTAAATGTTAGCAACTAATTCAAAACAAAAAACATGCAGAGTGCCCACCATATCTGCTGATCAGATTAGGCCCGTGAGCAGCCCACTTGGCATAGAGTATGGGTACCAACTCTATAAACAGTGGGGGTTGGGGGGAAAGTCCATTAATAGGCTAGAACCCTAAGGATGGAAGAATGGGTGAGGGAACAAAGAATAGGCTTCTTCCCAGACTTGAGAAGAGCTCGAAAGGGCTAGAGCCCTCAGATCATACATTAACACACACCGAGTGTTTACTTCATGCCCGGCTTTCAACTACGGTATCTCAATCTCACAACCTCAAAAGGCCGATACTACTTTCATTATCCTCATTTTATAGGTGAGGAAACGAGAGCTCTCAGAGGTTGCGATTGAGCTGGGATTCAAAATGAGGTCTCCACTATTTACACATTATAGTCTCTCTGCATTGCAACCTTGATTCCTACAAAAGGAGCCAGGCTCCGGAGGTTCTAATTTTGAGTTCACTTGGGAAAATCTCCTTTCCTCATTTTACAGATAAGTCTCAAAGAGGGAAAGTTCTTTATTGAACAAAGCAAATTTAGGCAGAAGGGATGATAAAATGGAAATCACCAGCATGCAATCCCTAATGAAGTAATAGATCAAAACTAGGTAGATTATAATTTAAGTGCAAGGCTATCAGGCTGATTAATAAATCAGGTCATTCCTGATGTGATGCAAAAGCAAATACCTCCTACCTCCCATGATGTATACTTGCCAAAAATATTAGAGTCTGAGTCTGAATGAGCCTCTACCTCTACCAGTTTATAGGAAAAGTGGGTAATAGTGGAATATATTTAATGACACCATAGGGATACAACTGGGTGAATCTAGAATGAGAAATTTTAGGGCAAAGGACCTAGTTTTTCCAACAAATGTCAAAGAAGAAGGGGAACTACTAAGTACTTTTACAAAGACGTAAGGGGCATCAACACAATGCAGTATATGAATCTTGTTTGGATCCTGAGGTAGAGAAATCAACAAAAAAACATTCTATGCAGATGCCTAGGTGGCTCCGTTGGTTAAGTGTCTGCCTTTGGCTCAGGTCATGATCCCAGGGTCCTGGGATTGAATCCCACATTGGGCTCCCTGCTCGGTGGGGAGCCTACTTCTCCCTCTGCCTGCCTCTGTCCCTGCTTGTGCTCTCTCTCTCCGACAAATAAATAAAGTCTTAAAAAAAAAAAAAGACATTCTATGATAATTGACGGGGCTCAGGACATGCTACTCCAAACTATGGCACCTCGGCTTATTGGATATTTTAAGCTGAAGATCGAGAAATGGCAGATATTGGACTCTCTCACCTCCCATGAAGCAGGTCATGAGACCCTCATGTGAGAGATGCCCTCCCTATACCTAGAAGAAAGGAGCATCGTTATGTCTTAAAATGGAGGGACACTGAAAATTTGAGTGAAAAGGCCATGCTAAGTTCCCCAATTTACTACACTTAGCTCATATCCTTCTGTCCTCTCAATTTTCCACAGCTTTCCACTTTTCATTTAATCTCATATAAAAATACTCAAGTTTAACTATTTCTTTTTCTTTTCTTTAAGATTATTTATTTATTTATTTGACACAGAGAGAGAGATTACAAGTAGGCAGAGAGGCAGGCAGAGAGAGAGGGGGAAGCAGGCTCCCTGCTGAGCAGAGAGCCCGATGTGGGGCTTGATCCCAGGACCCTGAGATCATGACCTGAGCCAAAGGCAGAGGCTTTAACCCACTGAGCCACCCAGGCACCCCTGGGTCTTCATTTCTTTATGAAGGGCTCCCATGTCACATAAAACTTGACTTATATGCCTTCCTTTTGTTAATCTGTCTTTTGGTATAGAGCCCCACCCAAGAACTTTAAAAAGATAGGAGGAAGTAGATATTTTTAAAAAGTATTTTAAGAGATATTATTAGATGATATTAATAACTAAGAATTACTATTGATTTTGTTAGCAATGATAATGGTGTTGTTACATATATATTTTTAAGTCTTCACAGTTTTTCCAGACGACCAAATGGAACACTTATATGCAAATCTCTATACTTCAATATAAGTGTTTCGTGGAAAGGCAGGCTTTATTTCAAAGCAACCTGAAAATGGGTCAGGTCCATGACTACAAAGTGGTAGGAGGGGCAAGCACACAATTACACATCCATTAGGTAGGGCCTCAGTTAGAGGAGTCCCGCCAATGCCTGTTGATTGCCCACCGCCTAATCAGTTTCCTCTTCAGATTGAAACTGAAAAGGTAGAATTGAAGATGCCCATGATATCTCTGGTATCCATATATGCCTATTTCAGGAAAGAGGACATCTGGAGCTTAATTATTAAAATAAATATTTACACTGAGAATACAGTTCATTTAGTAGCTTTCTTCACACTTTCACATTTTTAAAAGAGCCACGGAGGGTCCATTCATGTTTTAAGCAGTTGAGTTGGTAAAGATCCTGTCTTTACTTCATAGGACACGGATTATACTCAATTATTCCTCAGGACTGCCAACTGAAAGATTATTCCATTGCTTTTGAAGCACTGGTTGGGTTGGCATCTGCGATGGTAGCCAAATAAATGAGATTTCTGTGTAACACATGCTGGTACCTACGGGTGAAAAGAGGCAAAAATTAGAGGCTTTGTTTTGCTGAACATGAACAAAAGACTAGAAAGGAATTTACCCACTCTATTGGAATGGCTCATCTATTGATTAGATCCTTCAGCATCATCAACCTCCTAGTTTAACACCAACAAAAATACATCCGGAATCTATCTGTTCTCACTTGTTACTTTCATAGCTACCTCTCTGGGTCAAGCCACTATCCTTGCTGTATTGGACCAGTCTCCTAACTGGTCTCCCTGCTTTACCTATGCACTCCTACTCCATTCCCCACATAGCAACCTAAGTGATTATTGTACAGTTTAAGTCAAGACTTGCCATACCTCTGATTAAAACCCTCCAAAGGCTCCCATCTCATTCTGAGTAAAGCTCAGCCCTTTTAGCCCTGCTGGTGGCCTACAAGGCTCTACACGATTGGGGCCTCAGCTCCTACCACTTTCCCCTCGCCCACTGAGTTCTGGCTGCAGTGTCCTCTTTGCCGTGACCTGAAGCTAACCAGTGTGCTCCAGCCTAGGGGGCTTTTCTGCCTGATGCTGTCTCTGCTTTATCCATCTATGTAGCTGGCTCCCTCACCCCTGGTATCTACTCAGATGCCCCATCAGAGATACCCTGTGTAAAACAGCACTCCTCCCTGCCAATTAGCCTGCTTTATTCTTACTCAAAGCACTTATTAGTATGTGCCTAATTGTATGATTTCTTCCCTCTAGATTCTAGGCTCCAGAATGTAAAGTCCATAAAAGCAGAGCTGGCACCTGATTGGATAAAAAGCAGAGCTGGTTTTGGTACTGATTCCCCAGTAGCTGATACAGTGTCTGGTACTCAGTAGTAGTTATATTCTCTACCCAGGAAGACAAATCAGACTGGGGGGGTGGGGTGGGCAGGAAGTATGGCCCACACAATGCGAAAAAGCCCACCAGGAGATTTTGATAACTTTCTTACCCACAGGTTGAGAGTCATTACACCAAAAGGAATGTTTTGCAACTATTTTCCATATAGAAAAATGAGAGTTTACTATAAACTGCAAAAAAGTAAATTACCAGATGCCAGAACCAAATGTAAAGACTTACCCAAAGATGGCTATCTCTACTATTCCATTGAGCTGTTCAGTGAGGAACTATAGGTGATTTTTTTAGAGGATGGGAAAAGCATGGTTTTCTTAAAGATGTCTTCAGTAAGAATGAAATAATGTATTTTTCTATAATAAATGGAGCATAATTCCTGGACTACAATTAGAAAAGAGACTATTTTCTCTAATTTTGGTATATAGCTAGATAGCACATTCAATTACTGTGCAGAATTTGCCTTTGGCCTAACTTAGAAGTCTTTTACTGGTCCTTATGTGCATTACAGACCAACTGCAAGTTAGAAAATGAAGGGGGCGGGGCACCTGGGTGGCTCTGTCAGTTAAGCCTCTGACTCTTCAGCTCAGCTCAGGTCTAGATCTCAGGGTGGTGAGTTCAAGACCCGTGTTGGGTTCCATGCTGGGCATGGAGCCTACTTTAAAAAAAAAAAAAAAAAGGAACTTAGCAGTCAAATGGTCTGGCCCCCTCAAAAAAGGATAAAGTGGGGATCCAGGAAGAGAAAGGGGCCAGAGCTCGCATCTCCTGAGACTAGTTTTCCATGTGTTCCCTACCCCAACCCTGTTGTCATCAGCTGCCCCGTCTACGTGAATGAGGTTTGCAATGAGCATAATTCAAATTTTAAAGAGGGTGCCATGTCTAACTCCAGGCTTCACAATGTGCTGTCTGTATAGTCTTGGGCAGGTAAGTAACCTCTCTGAGCCTTATCGGCGATCAATCACGCAAGACTCCTAGTTCAGGACACTGTATCACCACACTGGTTTCACCCTACACTCAAAAGTCGGGGGTGGGGGGCGGGTACTTACTGGACGCACTCATTCGCCTGGCCTTTGTTCTGATACTCCACTATACAGCGGATGAGCTGGTCATTCTCCTCCAAGAGCTGAAAGACCCAAGAAGGGTGTCAGTGCAGCGCATAATTGGGACGCCCGGGAACACTCCCCCCCCACTCCCGCCCCCGCCAACTCTCTCCAATGCCGGGCTGTGTTGCCCCGGTGCCTTTGCCAACTTCGTTTCCATCTCACGCCATTACCCTGCAAGTCATCCCCCTACGCACACCACAAGCCTCAGCTGGGATGCCGCTCAGTCCAGAAAGCTTCCCGCACCCACTCGCAGCCCTTGGGATCTCAACTAAGGAACATCTCTCTGCCCGAGTCATGGCTCACCCGCTGGATCGTCTCCTGATTGACTTCCGCCTTGCCTTTCAGCCAGTCCGGTACGAAGGCCACCGACATCCCGGGAAGCCGGCTTGGACCCGGGCCTCAGGCCCTGCAGACCCCGGCGCATCTAGACGGGAGCCAACCAGCAGCTCCAGACGCACTACGGCGGTAGCAGGGACCTACGATAGGTGGGGCCCACGCTCTCGACGTTGATTGGGTCCTCCCGTTGACTGGGAACAGGCGGAACGTCATTTGTGATTGGGCGCGCAAGAGCGATGCTCAGAGCGTCGGCCTCGGCCCCGCCCCCGGGGCGCGGAGCTGTTTGCCCCTCCTTTGCATTTGCGCAGTCTGGACGGCTAGTCTCGGGGGCGGGGCCCGGCGTCAGCGCCTCGCCTGTAAGGCACTGTATCCTGGCTGTCTGCGGGAGTACCTTGCCCAGGGTCACACGGGTATCGTGGCCGGTCCAAATCCAGGAGAGGCCGGGCAGTCATATAAGAAATCAGAGTGACTGAGACAGCAAGATAGGAGAGCAATTACAAAGGCCGTTGAAAGGTCAGTCAAGGTAGAGGCTAGAACTCTGATGTCCTTAATGAAGGAAATTTCAGTGATGTATCGAGGCAGCAGTGAGAACTACCAGGGACAGTGAAATACAGGAAAGATGAAGCAAATGGAACCTTTAGAGTAGGCCACTTCTCCCAAGAAGTTTGGCTGTAAAGGGGAAAAGGGAATGAAGGTGGTAGTTGGAGGGACAGAAGTTAGTGGGAGCTGAGGGCCATCACTTTAATGGTTGCTTTTTCCTCAGTGAAGGATGCACCTGGGAGAGGGAGGGGGATGTTGAAGAGTGGAAGATCTGGGGAGCATGCGGGAGATTTCGGGGTTGGCGTTGGGGAGAATTGGAGAGGGGCAAACAGGATGCTGGACCATGTTGAGGACCTGGTGGAGGTGGGCAATGTACACTAATCTGTGTGGGTTTGAGAATTTTTTCCAGCAGCACTTATAGCTCAGGAACAGATATAGAGAAACCAGAAGGTTGGTTTTTTTTTTTTTTCCAGAGTTGAGTGCTGCCAGGCAGGTGTGACAAAAGAATAACCGCACAATGGAGGTAAGCATATTGGGAAGATGGTGATGGAAGTGATAGACCTTGGACTTTCAGCTGATGGGAAAGAGTGGAGAGAGGTGATTGGAAATAAAGATTGGAGAGAGGTGATACACAGAACAAAGTAGAAGGCCAAGTGGACTGGGGGCTTCTGCAGGCCAGAGAACAGAGGGCAGACTTCTCAGAACAGCCCAGGGACAGTCAGAGATCAGGTGTCTGCATTTACAACTTCAGACGTGGAGCTCTTCTGTGGTGATAACAGCAGTCCAGGCTGTGACCCTGGGAGTGGAGGGATAAAGGAGCCCGGAAGAGAAACCCTCTGGAGTCAGAATGGCCAGTGATTGGAGAGGAGGCCTAGTACTTCAGATGCCACATCTCACCTCTGTAGCCCAATCCACTGAGGTGCCTGAGCCACACTAGCTGCACCAGTCAGAAGGCACAAAGCCCTATTATAAAGCACTCACATCACAGGTTCTGAGAGCCTGAGCCTCCACATTCAAAAGCTCTGGGTTTTTGTGGGTCTGGCACCAATTTTTCCTTCCCCATCCAAGCCAGAGCCTTGTTTTCATGACTTGTGGTGAGAAGAACCTGTTTTCATTCACTTGTGAATGCACTTTGAGAGGGAATCCTAGCCTCTTCCCTGGCCCATATGGTGAAGGGGTTTCAGTCTCCTTTGTCAGTCAAATCCCATTGATTTTATTCTTTGTGCCTTTTATGACCTACCCTCGTGATCATTCACCACACAGGCCAACCCTGACTCAGTGTGGGAGGGGACTACACAAGAGTGTGAATACCAGGAGGCGGGGATCCCTGGAGGTCATCTTGGACTCTGTCATAACTCTCTTCTGTTTTCATTTTGTAATTTTTCTCTGGCTATGTAAGGTCTGCTTCAATTTCCACCCATGTGGTGATGACTTTCAAAAGTCTATGTCCAGCCCAGACTGGTACATGGAATGTATACATTATATATTCAACTGCCTATATTGACATCCCAACCAGAAATCTCAAAGGTGCCTCACATTCAGTTTGTCTAAGATGGAATTAGTCATTCTTCTTTCCAAAATCGGATCCTTTTCTAGTGTTCTTTATGTCCTATGAATCCCTCCACTATCTACCCATTCACTGAAGGCTGAAGAGTGGCATTACCCTTGAAGCTACTTTGTCGCCCTTTCACATCCAAATCATCACCAAGTTCTTGTTGATTTTGCTCCTACAAGTCTCTCTGCAGACTGCCCACTTCTCTTCCTCCTCACCGTGGCTCCAGTCCAAGCCCAAGCTCTAGCATCATCCTCTCATGCCCAGATGGCTGCATTGGCTTCCCAGCTGGTCCTGTCAGAGCTTCCATGAGCCTTCTTCATTTTGATCTTAACTACAACAGCCATAGTGATTTTAGAAAATGCAAATTTCGTCAGTTTTCCACTGTCCTAAACTTTCTACCATGGCCCATAAGATCCTACATGGTCTTAGCTCTTCTCTCTAGTGGCTCTCACCCTATTCCTTACTCTCTAAACTCTGAGTTTTTCTCTTTCATGTCTTTTTTTTTTTTTTTTTTTGGTGGCAGAATATACATAACATAAAATTTACCATTTTAATCATTTTAACTTTTATTTATTTATTAAAGATTTTATTTTTATTTTTTAAAAGATTTTATTTGTTTATTTGAGAGAGTGAGCGAGAGGGAGGGAGGGGGAGAGGGAGAAGCAGACTCCCTGCTGAGTAGGGAGCCTGACATTGGGCTCATTTCCAGGCCCCTGGGATCATGACCTGAGCTGAAAGCAGATGCTTAACTGACTGAGCCACACAGGCGCTCCCATTTTAACCATTTTTAAATGTACATTTCTGTGACATTTAAAATTTTACATTGTTTTGCAGCCATCCCTACCATTCATTTTTCAAAACTTTTTCATCTTCCCCAATTGAAATTCTGTCCCTGTTAAACACCAGCTTCTCATGTACTACCCTGTTTCTTTTCATGCCTCCAAGGAGCCTTCCTGTTCTTTATACATACTCTACCTCTGTCCGAAATACTTCTTTCCCCCTTTGCCTAGTTAGTTACTAGTCAGCTGGTGTCACATTCTCAAGGAAGCCTCCTCAGACTCCCAAGTTCAGACCAGAAATCTCCTGTAACTTCTCTGAAAAACCTTGTTCCTTTCTGAAGAGCACATATCTCAGTTTGTATTTGAACACATGTGTAATTGTTTAAGTGTTTGATCGGTGCTCTCGCTCTGCCCTCTCTTTTTTAAATTTTTTAATTTATTTTTTTATTTTTTATTTTTATTTTTTTCGCTCTGCCCTCTCTTAACATAGTTTTTAGTGTGAGGAGTTCCTTGTTGTGTCCCCAGTGCCTGACATAGTGTCTGGCGCACAGCAGGTGCTCAAAATTTGTTGGACGAAAAATAAATGGAAAATATATGGAAAAATAAATGGATGAATTCTGCTCCTCTGCATTGGGCCATCCATCTGTGGTATCTGTGAGTGCCTCCATCCCCAGACTGGGGTGTGTCCCTCCGGGGTCGGACTTTAGCACCTCATCCCAGGTGGCAGGAGGCTGTGCTCTTTGGTTTGCCTATCTCGGGCTTCCCGCCCTGGGGCGCAGGCAGCCCCACAGCTGGGGCGTGTCGTGCAGTTACGCGGAACCTCCCAGACTCCGCGCGTCAGTTGTGTACTCTACCCCCGCAGGAATCGAGCTTAGACCGAGAAGTCTCCTGGCACCTCCGGACGTGGGAATTACAAGATTGGACATCAAACCCACGCGGGTGAGAGCCAGGAGATGGGAATTAAGTTGGGAGGCGCGCGTGCCCCTGCCACACCCCCCCTACATTTGGGTCGCAGCCCTTTAAGAACCCGCTCATTCAAGATTCCTCCGGGACCAGGGGGAAACCGCTCCAGGATTGGTCGGTTCGGGTGCGGGTGTCGCTTAGCAGCAGCGAATGGGGATCCAAGACTTGCGCATGCGTACGATCGCCTACCTGCGGCTGGGCCGCCAGTGACCTGGGCCGGGTCTGCCCGGTGGGCCGAGGTTGCAGAGGAGGCGGCGGGTGGTACGGCGGCGAGGCGGCGCGACGGGCGGGGGCCGACTCCCAGAGGCCGCCGTCTGGGCGAGGTGAGGGCTCGCGGGCGGAGGCGGGCGCCGCGGCCCGTTAGCCGAAAGCGGGCGGGGTCGGGTGTGGCGCAGGGCGGGCCTGGAGATGGAGGCGGCCCCGGGCCCGCCCCGCCCTCAGGCCCAGCTTAGCCCCACCCGGCTTCGTGGGGCTTCCCGGTGTCGTCTGTCCCCCTTTCTTCCCCCGGCTGCTCTCCGGACTCGGGGAAAACCGAGGCGCGCGCCTGCCGGGACCCTAAGCTGACAGATGCGCTCGACGCGCTGCTCCCAGTGGGAGGAGAAGGGGTGTGTCCAAATGAGAGAGGGGGCAATCGTCCCCTTGATTATTCACGAAGCCCCTGTCAGAGTACTCTTTAATTTTATTATTTTTTTAAAGATTATTTATTTATTTGACAGAGAGAGAGAGAGAGAGAGATCACAAGTAGGCACAGATGCAGGCAGAGAGAGAGGGGGAAGCAGGCTCCCGGATGAGCAGAGAGCCCGGGGCTCGATACGAGGACCCTGAGATCATGACCTGAGCGGAAGGCAGAGGCTTTAATCCACTGAGCCACGCAGGCGCCCCGGTACTCTTTAATTTTAATAGCCAAGTTTCCTTAGCATGCCGAAATTATACGACTTGGGTTACCAAATACTGGGTGCGTTGGACCAGCTTTTCCGAACATCAGGTGTAGGAGGTGATGTGCATCTGTGTCCATTATAGGCTTACATCTAGACCTCCAGAGCCAGAAGGATAAAGCGCTGCGGGGAAAATTAGGTTTTTAGAAATCAGAGCCACAGAAGAATATCCCCAGTGGCGAAAAGTAATTGGTGAAATTTGTTACATGGTCAGAACAAAAAAATAAGTCTCAGACTGATGGATAAGGTAATCTTAATTAAGTTTTATAAAGGAATTCATCCTGATAAAGGTAATTTTAGTAAAATTAAAATGTAAACAATTGAAAGCGGTTTAATATTGGTAAATAGAATTAAATCGATATAATAGAGTTTGCTCTGGAAAATACATTTTAGACCATGGTTATTTTAGCTCTAAGTGTGTTGACAACACAGAAGACATCTGGAGTGGGAAAGTTTCATTCTTAGAAGGAGCCTCAGAAACCAGCTGCATCCAAAAGGTGATGGATGGTCAGAGAGGAAAACTGACTTATTCAAAGTAACACAATGAGTAAGGAGCAGTTGTAACAAGTGTAACCTTAGGCCTCTGTTCCTTCTATTAACAGGTCTCTGATTAGTTGAGTAGTAATGCTCTAGGAGAAAGTAGCTGTAATCCCAAAGATTGGATTTAGAGAGGCAGAATAAAGTGAAAAGGTTACATAGACTTTTGAATATTTTGAGTAAGGGAATTTTGGTTTTGAATCCCGGCTCTATCACTTATGCCTTTGGAACTATAGTTTTCCTATCTGTCCAGTGTAGATTATGATTATTAGATTATCTACCTCATAGATAGTTATGAGCATTAAATAACATCAGTTTAAAAGTTCCTAGCACAATGCCTCGCATTTAATATTAGCTGCTATCAAATTCAGTTCCCTACTCTTCTTAGCTCCTATCAAAAAGATGACCTCTACCCGCCCCCCCCAACACTGTCCCCAAGCAACATGGAACAAAGGAGCCTGAGTGATCTTAAGTGGGTAGTCAGTTCTCAAGTCTTGTGGCTGAAGATGAATTCAATAAGGATGACATAACTCAATATTGTTTTCTGTATTGTATATTCAAGGAGTGGGTAATATGCCTTATGGTGAAGACTTGTTTGAATATTTGAGTGCCAAATGAAACTTTTTTGCCTATTTATGTTACTCTTTTGCAAGGCCTGGTCATGGCCTAGTCATTTAATGCTGTTTTTCTCTCACATTTTCTTTCTCTCTCTCTTTTGGAGGGAGGAGGGGGAGGAGTATATGTGGTAGGGATTTGGGAGAGGGCTAAGTGTAAAGGGGGAGGAGAAAAACCAGTGGGAACAAGGGTGGCCTCCAGCTAGGTACAAAGTCTTTGCTGGTAAAATAGGGATAATCTATGACACGAGCAGTTTATAAATAGATGCTGAGAAGAGGATTTAGGAAAAGGGGGAGGCAGATTAAGATATAATTTTCGTAAAGCCTAATAGTAACGGGTGCTGTATATTTGATTACTAATTCAGTTTCTACTTTAAAAAAATTCTATATAAATTTTTTTTCTCTCCAAGTAGAAATTTATTGTGGCACAGTGCTCGAAATATGGATCAGAATATGGCAAGATCTGCAAACCCACATTTCTTGTCCCAGTGGGCAAAAATAAAGCAGCTCTTAGGTCATTCATTCGTTGCTTAGTAGTTTTTACTGAGGCCTTCCTCATGTGTGCCAGGCATAGTGTCGGGTTATGAGGCCTACTGGCCTGTAGAAGGAGCTGGGAAGACCTGGAAGACAGACTAGTGTCTCTGTGTGAGTACTCCTGGGGTGCTTTGGTCCTTGTATAATGAATAATATTTTTTTTCTATAATTGTGGCATGATTTTCCAGATTTATACCACTACTTCTTGGTTTTTTAAACTGAATACTAGTTATCAATAAACAGCTTTTATTTTAATTAATTCTGAGATTAGAGCACCTTCTAGTTTGAAAATGTCATGTAGTTATGGAGCTGCTCGCTATAAAACATGTTTTTCAACATTCAAGGATAAATCATTGAAACTATAGTTAAGTAGCAGAAAAGATTATTGGTCTATTTATAGAGATATTTGAAAGTGACACTTAAATATAAAAAGCGGGTAGGAGCATCATTTAAGTAAGTGGTATAAAGACCTTAAGTTAATACTTTTTTCTTCAAATTTTATTTAAAATTTGGTCCCTTTACCTAGTTTCCCCCATTGGTTACATCTTACATAATAAGTATAGTACAATATCAAATCTAGGAAATTAACATCGATATAAAGTGTATGTAGTTCCACGCCACTTTACCACATGTGTAGGTTCCTATAACCACCATCACAGTCAAAATACAGAATTGTTGCATCACCACAAAGATCTTCCTCTTGTTCTCCTTTCTAGTCATACGCATTCCCCTCCTCCCCACCATCCCTAACCTTTGGTAACCACTAATCATTTCTCCATCTCTGTAATTTTGTCATTCTGAGAGTGTTACATAAAAGGATTCCTATGGTACGTGACCTTTTAAGGTAGGGTTTTTTTGTTGTTGTTGTTGTTCAACACAGTGCTTTTGAGATCCATCCAAGATGTTTTGAGTTTCAATAGTTCCTTTCTTTTTACTGCTGAGTAGTATTCCATGATATGAACGTACTATTTTTTTTTTTTTAACCATTCACTATTTTTAAGATATTTAGTTGTTTCCAGTTCTTGGCTGTTATAAATAAAGCTGTTAAGAACAATTGTACACAGGTGTTTGTGTGGACATAAATTTTCATTTCTCTGAGATAAATGCCCAGGAGTGTGATTGATAGGTTATATGTTAATTGCATGTTTAGTTTTTTTTTTTTTTTAAGATTTTATTTATTTGACAGAATGAGAGATCACAAGTAGGCAGAGAGGCAAGCAGAGAGAGAGAGGGGGAAGCAGGCTCCCCGCTGAGCAGAGAGCCCGATGCATGCGGGCTTGATCCCAGGACCCTGAGATCATGACCTGAGCTGAAGGCAGAGGCTTAACCCACTGAGCCACCCAGGTGCACCTCATGTTTCGTTTTAAAAGATACTGCCAAACTACTTTCCCAAGTGACTCTACCATTTCATAGTCTTACCAGTAACGTATGAGAGATCCAGTTCCTATGCATGCCTTGCCAGCATTTGATATTTTTACTTTAAAAAATTTTGGCTGTTCTCATAAGTATGTAGTATTATCTCATTGTGATCTTAAGTTACTTTTCCCTTAATTGCTAGTGATGCTGAACATCTTTCATGTGCTTATTTGCCATCCGTGTATTTTTTTTGGTGAAATGTCTGTTCATGTACTTTGCCCATTTTCTAATTTTTTTTTACTGTTGAGTTTTGAGAGTTCTTTATAGATTCCAGTTGTATAGATATCTATATATCAGATATGTGGTTTCCAAAATATTTTCTCACAGTCTCTGGACTGTCCTTTCATCCTTTAAGCATGAAATTTTGCAATTGAGTATTTTTAATTTTGATGAAATCCAATTTACTGATTTTTCTTTTGTGGATTATGTTTTTGATATCATGTCTAAGAACTCTTCTCCAAGTCCTGAAGACTTCCTCTTATATTTTCTTCCATTTTTATAGTTTTATTTTTTAGATTTACATTTATGACACATTTTGAATTGATTTTTATGTAAGGTGTGAGGTTTAGGTCAAGAATTTTTTTTCCTTATAGATACCCATTGCTTCAGCACCAACTATTGAAAAAACTGTCTTCAGTCCATTGAATTGCTTTTGCACCATTGTCAAAAATCATTTGGCTGTACTTCTGTAGGTCTATTTCTGTGTTCTCTATTCTGTTCTATTGATCTTTGTGTCTGTTCCTCTGCCAGAAGCACACAATCTTGACTAGTGTAGCTATATAATAAGTCTTGAAATAGGATAGCATGGTTCCTTCCACTTTATTCTTTTTATTTTTTTTCCACTTTATTCTTTTTCAAAATTGTTTTAGCTATTTTAGTTTCTTTGCCTTCCCACATAAATTTTAGAATAGTTTTATCTATCTCTACAAACTGTCATTCTGTTATTTTTATAGGAAGTGGTTAAATTAACCAGTGTATCAATTTGGGTGAGAATTAACATCTTTACTATGTTGAGTCATCCAATCCATGATCATGGTATATTTCCTCACTTATTTAAGATTTCTTTGATTTCTTTCAGCAGTGTTTTGTAGTTTTCAGCATATAAGCCCTGTAGATGTTTTGTTAAATTTATACCTAAGTACTTTATTTTAAAAATTAAAGCTTCATTGAGATTTTTTTGGCGTAATTGTAAATGGTATTTTGTTTTTAATTTTGTTTTCTATGTGTTCTTGCTAGTTTATAGAAAAACAGTTGATTTTTGTATGTTGATCTTACGTCTTGCAACCTTTTTGAAAAATTTATTTATTTGACAGAGACAGATCACAAGTAGGCAGAGAGGCAGGCAGAGAGAGAGAGGGGGAAGCAGGATCCCTGCTGAGCAGAGAGCCCGATTCGGGGCTTGATCCCAGGACCCTGAGATCATGCCCTGAGCCGAAGGCAGAGGCTTAACCCACTGAGCCACCCAGGCGCATGCAACCTTTTTGAACTCATTAGTTCTAGGAGGTATTTTGGTAGGCTCCTCATGATTTTTCATGTATATTGTTACGTCATCGACAAATAAGAGTAGTTTTGTTTCTTCCTTTTGTATCTGTATGCCTTTTATTTCTGTTTCTTGCCTTACTGCACTGGGTAGAACTTCCAGTAATATGTTAAATAGTAGTTGTGAGCATAGACATCATTGTTTCTGATTTTAGAGGGAAAGCATTCAGTCTTTAACCATTAAATATGATGTTAGCTGTAGGCTTTTTGTAGGTGTTCTTCACCTAGTTGAGGAAGTTCATCTCTATTCCTATTTTGCTGAAAGTTTTATCACAAAGAAGTGTTGAATTTTGTCAGTTGCCCTTTCTATATTAATTGATATCATTGTGTGATTTTTTTTAACCTGTTAATATAATGGATTATAGTGACTGATTTTACTATGTTAAGCCAGCCTTGCATCCTTGGAATAAGTCTTACTTGGTTATGGTGTCTAATTCATTTTATTATATTGCTAAATTCTGGTTGCTAATATTTTGTTAAGGATTTTCACATACAAGTTCATGAGGATTATTGGTCTATAGTTTTCTGGGTTTAACATCAGGGTAATATTAGCTTCATAAAAAGAATTTGGAATTGTTTCCTCTTATTTTTTGGAAGATTGTGCAGAATTGGTATTAATTCTTCTTTACATTTTTTACATGGTCAGTAGAATCCTCCAGCGAAATGATTGGGGCTTGGAGATTTCAGAAGTTTTAAAATTACAAATGAAAATTTCTTAATAGAAAATTTGGTTATAAGATTGTTTAAATTATCTATTTCGTATTGGGTGAATTGTGGTAGTGCTTTTTGAGGAATTGACTATTTCATCTACATTGTCAGATTTATGGATGTAGAGTTATTTATAGTATTCCCTTATTATTTTTTCTAATATTAGCATTTGGTGCTATAAATTTCCCTTTTAGCACTGCTTTAGCTGTGTCCCACAAATTTGATATGTTTTCCTTTTTATTCAATGTATTTTTAAATTTCCTTTGAGACTTCCTTTTTGACTCATGGGTTATTTAAAAATGTGTTGTTTAATTTTTAAGTGTTTGGAGGTTTTTAGTACCTCTCTATTATTACTTTTTAGATTGATTACACTGTGGTCCCAGATCACACTCTGTATGCATTTTTAAATGTGTTGAGGTTTGTTTTATGGCCCACATCTATCTTGCTGTATGTTCTGTGGGTCCTTGAAAGGAACTCTGTTGTTGAATGGAGTGTTCTATAAGTGTTGATTACGTACTTTGGTTGATAGTGTTGTTGAGATCTTCTATATCTTTGCTGGTTTTCTATCGATTGTTGAGAGGGTAATGTTGAAGTTTTCAACTGTAATTGTCGATTTGTCTATTTCTCCTTCAACTTTATCAATTTTGCTTCCCCGATTTTACATCTCTGTTGTTTGGTGCATATACGTTTAATTTTATGTCTTCTTGGTAGATTTATTCTTTTATCATTATGTAATGTTCTCCATCTTTGGAATTTTCTTTTGCTTTGAAGTCTGCTTTATCTGATATTAAAGTAACTCATTCTTTTTTTATTATTTGAGAAAGAGAGAGAGAGAGAGAGAGAACATGGGAACATGGGCAGGGGCAGAGGGAGAGGGAGAGAGAACCCTCAAGCAGACTCCTTGCTGCGCACAGACTCCAATCCGGGCCTGGACCCAAAACCCTGAGATCATGACCTGAGCCGAGATCAAGATTCAGATGCTTAACTGACTGAGCCACCCAGGTGCCCCACTCTTTCTTTTGATTAATGTTTGAATGGCATATTTTTTTTCTATTCATTTACTTTCAATCTACCTATATTATTATATTTGGAGTGAATTTCTTATAGAAAGTAAATAATTGGGTCATGTCTTTTATCAACTCTGTCAATCTCTGTCTTTAATGTATATTTAGACCATTTACATTTGATGTAATCATTGATATATTAGAACTTAAGTATGCTCTTTTATTTTTTGTTTTTTGTTTATTGTTGATTCTGTATTCTTTTTTCCTGCATCCCTGTGAATAATTCAAATGTCTTTTAGAATTCCATTTGTATTTATGTACAGTGTTTTTGAGTGTATCTCTTTGTATAGCTTTTCCAATGGTTGCTCTAGTATACAGCTGTGTACATATGTATACTTATATATGCATGTATGTACATCTATGTTTGTGCATATTTATGACTTACTATATCATAGTCTCCTGAAGTCAGCATTTTTACCATTTCAAGTGAAGCATAGAAACTTTGCCTCCCTTTATATCTCTGTACCCTTTAAATATTTCCTCTAAATACATTGAGAGCACCAGAAATGTTATGGTTATTGCTTCAATCATCAAGCATAATATACAAAGCTTATGAGAAGGATAGTATCTTGTATTTTCCCATGTTTTTATTCTTTCTGTGGTGTTTTCTTTCTTCCCAAGATTCCTTCTTTTATTATTTCCTTTCTGTTTTGAGAACTTCCTTTAGCCATTCTCTTAGAGCAGGTGTGCTGGTAACAAATTCTTTCAGTGTTCTTCATCTAAATATGTTTTAATTTTCCTTTCATTCTTGAAGGATATTTTTGCTGAAAATACCGAATTCTGGGTTGGCAGTTCTTTTAGCACTTGAGAAATATGTTTTCTTTGGGCCTCCATGGTTTCTATGAGAAATTTGCTGTCATTTGAATTGTTCCCCCACCCCCTTCCAGTATTATTTCTTGCTGCTTTCAAGATTTTTTCTGTCTCTAGTTTTATTAAGAGTGACTGTTGTATTTGTTGGCATGGATTTCTTTGGGTTTATCCTTTCTGGGATTTATTCTGCTTTTTGAATCTGTTGGCTTATAGCTTTTGCAAATTTGGGAAGTTTTCAGATCTCTTTGAATACTTTTTCAGTCTTGCTCTCTTTCTCCTCTACTCTTTCAGTGACATGTGTGTTAGATAATTTGTTCTAGTCCCACAGTCCCTGAGGCTCTGTATAATATTTTTCAATCTAATTTCTCTCAGATTGTTCAAATTATTATTATTTTTTTTGTTCTGTCTTCATGTTTACTGGTTTGAATCATTCTTCTGTCCCCTCCATTTTGCTTTTGAGGTCATCTATTGAATTTTTTACTTCAGTTTTTATATTTTTTAAATTCTAAAACTTCCATTTGGTTCTTTGTATCTTCTATTTCTTTGCTGTGACTTTTAATTTTTCATTTGTTTCAAGTGTGTTTATAATTGCTCACTGAAGCATTTTTATGATAGTTACTTTAAAGTCTGTCATCTTGGTGTTAGCATCAGCTGATGGTCTCTTCTTACTCAAGCTGAGATTTTCCTGGTTCTTAGTATGGGCAGTGCATTTTGATTGAGACTTGGACATTTTGGGCATTATGTTACAAGACTCTGGATCTTTTTTTTTTTTTTTTTTTTAAGATTTTATTTATTTATTTGACAGAGAGAGAGAGATCACAAGTAGGCAGAGGCAGGCAGAGAGGGGGAGGGGGAAGCAGGCTCCCCGCTGAGCAGAGAGCCCGATGCGGGGCTCGATCCCAGGACCCCGAGATCATGACCTGAGCCGAAGGCAGAGGCCTTAACCCACTGAGCCACCCAGGCACCCCAAGACTCTGGATCTTACTTGGATCTGTTTTAGTTGGCCTTTATGTTAGCAGGGAAGTGGGAGCACTATCTCATTACTGCCAAGTGGGAGTAAAAGTTCAGGTTTCCCCACTAGGCCTCTTTTTGGCTGCCTGAAGGGAAGGGGCTGCTCATTATTGCTGGGCAGAGATAGGAATTCTGTCTCCTTAATGATACAGTGGGAGAGGTTGGCTCTTTGCTGCCTGTAGCTCCCCTCCTGGTCTTCTCTGACATGCCAGCAGCATGGAGTGTTGGGGAGGGGTCACTTCATTAGTGCTAGATAAGAGTAGAAGTCTGGGCTCTTAATTCAGCCTTTATTGTAGATATGTGATGGCTACAGGTTTTTCTTTGGTGTTTGACTGGGGTGGAATGTTTTTGTCTAAAACTTTTCTGTTTTGCTGGGCTGCATGCACCTTTCCTGCTTCTTTGCATAGAGAGAGAAGGCTTTTTTTCATTGTTGGGGTTTTTTTTTTTCTTCTTCTTCTTCTTTTTTGGTCTACATTCATTGGCATTTTGAGGTTGCCAGCTTCTCCAGCACCAAGACCGGGATATATGAAGCAAAAAGAAAACTGAGCAAGCTCACACAACTCTGTCATTCCTCAGTTCCCAAAGTCCCTCGCCAGTCTGCTGCCTTCTCTCCACCTTTCAGATGTTTTTTTTTTATGTTTATCTTATATGTAATGTCCATGGTTTTCAGTACTGTTAGTGGGAGTAGGAAAAAGTACTTAAACTCCACCTTTTCAGAAGCAGAAGTCCCCAGTTCATTCTTTTTCGAGCAGTGATCAGATCTCTTATTCAAGTATAGACCATCTCATCATAGCTCATAACCTGAATTTGCAAACACCAGATCTCTACAGTATACAAAGCTCTTACCAGGCCCTGCGAAGACACAAAGGTGAGCCTTTCCCTGTTTGTATTAACGTTTTTTTATCTTTTGGAATACAAAGTACATGTCACAGAGGAACAAAATGCTGTTGTCTCTGTTCTTAGATACTTCCACGGCCGTGTGTAAAATCCCTCCGTGCCTCAGGCGGCTGTCATCCTGCACACTCACACACTCATACACGTACACAAACACAGGTGACACTTAATATCAGTGTCCCCTTCATTTAAGCACCATAAAAATTTTAAAATAAATGGATGTGGGTTTCATTAGTTTACAATACTACTAACTTGACAGAACTGGCAACTGGTTTTATTTATCTTGAATGCTATTGTTTGAGGAGAAGCAGGTTTTATCACCAAAAGGATCTAAGAGGGCGAAGTAGAGAGCCTGGAGGGGATGTTTGGGTCCTTTAGAGAGCGGTAGAACTGGTTCTTCGATTACTATCACTTAGAAACGTCACTGTTTTCCTTTTTACTGGTTTAAATCAATACCTGGCACATACTAGATGTTCTATAAAAATAGCATTAGAGAGGATATTGGGGGTTGACAGTTGGAATACATGCATACTGCTTTCCCTTAGAGAGCGTAGAATTTACTCAGCCCCCGAGAAAGTACCTTTTTTATTTTTCCTTGAGGTGTTTCTGTCCTGTCTCTGACTCTCTTGGTATTTCATGGATTCATATTCTCTCTCTCTCTCTCTTTCCTTTTTTAGGTAGGGGATGGGGTGGGAGGAGTACTCAGTGTCTTTAAATCTTGGCCTAGCATTCTTGTTGAAGTTGTTGTTCTTTCTTATCAAGTGCTGTTCTCAGAAACATCTTCATTATGGGTATTCTTAAACACTCCTCTACATGCATTGCAGAATGGCTGTACCTTGCATTCACTGAAATAACACTGTTCTTCAAGGTAACCATCAAGTTGTGGTTCTTGTTTCGCCCCTAAGCCCTAGTCTCACATTGATCTTGTACTCTTCCCCTGTCTCTATTAGGGCTTTGCACCCATAAATCTTTAAAAAATGATTTCTAAATTAAATATTTCAAACATTCACGAAAGTATAAGAAGGTAATGAGATTAGCCTCCACACATCCAAGCCCTGGTGACCTCTTTGGTGCTGGAGGTCTCAGCATTGGCCAAGCAGCTGGGGTACAGCCCACAGGGCCTTCTGGCAATTGGCCAGGCCCTGCAAGCAGTGCTGGGAACTTAGCAATTTTGTGTGTGGAGGCATTTTTTCTGGGGCTTTTCACATTTTTACTCCTCAGTGGAACGTGTGGGGAGATGGGACAAATGGACTTTGTAGGATCTGTTGGCTAGTAGACTAAGTTTTCTTTTTGCCTTCTCTTGTTTTTTATACCACTGCAGTTTCTTCATGGGTCAAATGGGAATAATTATTCATTTATCCATTCTGGATATGGTCTTTATTCTTAGAACTTACACTTAGGTAATGGAAATGTAAATTAGTAAAATAGAGAACAGAGAGATAGGTAGAAGTACTTCCGGCTGGACAAGTCTGGTGGGTGATTGGGTGGATTGGTGACTGGGTGAAAGGGTGGATTGGAGACAGTCCTTGATGTGGATTTGAATATGGGGAGATCAGAAGAGTAGCAGACACAGGCAGAGAATACATCGAGGCACAGAGGTGAAGAGAAGAGTGTGCATCAGGGGGGTTCCCCTTTCCTCCTGCTCGTAGGAAATGAGAGGTCAAATGAGGTTACATCTTTGGAGTTCTTTGAAAGAAAAGCCCACCAGCATCTGTACCTATTAACAGCCTATCAGGTAGAGGACCTCACAAACCCAGTCTGGGAAAGAGGATGTGTGGGTGCATGGAAAGAGCCATTACAGCTGTGGTGGCCGCCTCACTGATCCCTGGTGGCGGGGCTACCCTGTGTAGGTTATGCCCTGTGCCAGCACCTGCGGAGTTAACAGCTGGGGCTAAAACCCAGCCAGACTCTGCCAACAGAACTGGTCCAGGCTGTTTGCACCCGGAGAAGCACCTTGTTCTCATTTGCCAAGGGCACCATCAGGGCTCAGAATCTGTTTCCTTTTGTCTCTTACTAGTACCCACATATCGTGGCCAAATATTTAGGACCTCACTGTAATATAATTTGTTAAATTACTTCCTTTAGCCATCTGTAGGGACTCAGTCATCATTTTGAGGACTGCCGTCGTATCAAACATTTGCAGAATTCAGGAGGACGTACTCTCTCTCAGTTCCATTTTTGCCTTCTGTTCTCCCTGCCACCAACTCAGGTTGATGCTCAGAATCCCTCCACCGCAGATGAGAATAAGACAACTAAACTGTTCAACAGCCGCCTCCCTGGGTGACCTGAAGTGCACAGGGCACTGGACCCCACCCCTGCTGCTTCCGGGTCAGGTGCTTCCTGTCTCTTTGGGGCCATCTTGATACCCGTGTCCCGGCTACCCTGCTGTCGTTGCTGTTGCTCCTAAGCCTATCTGGCATGGCTTCCTTGCTTCTCTATTCCTTTCTCCCTGATTCTAGTTGGTTTCATTCTGGAAGGGGAGAGATTGGTTAGAGAGAAGGAAAAGTGGGGTTACAAGTGAGGAAGAGACAGGAAGGAAAATGAAGGAGGAAGATAGGGAGCAACATAGCAGCAGAGGCCAGGGAAGTAGTAATACAGGCAACACCTGCAGTTCCAGTGGGGGTGAGGGTGAAACCACCAGAATGACATTTCAGGTGCAGGGACGTCTCTGTCACCATCATCTGCCCTCAGTAACAAGATGACCTTGCTTTTCCTCAGGTGTCCTCATGACTTCCCCTGCAGACCATGTCTATGATCCTTTTTGCCTGTGTGGTGAGGGTGAGGGATGGACTGCCCCTCTCGGCCTCCACTGACTTTTACCACACCCAGGATTTTCTGGAATGCCGGAGACGGCTCAAGACTTTAGCCTTGAGACTGGCCCAGTACCCAGGTCGAGGTTCTGCGGAAGGACGTGACTTCAATATACAGTAAGCAAGCATGTTCACTTTTCCAGAACATCTACAAACTGCGGTTTACTTTGAAGTAAAGTAAAGTAAAATGTGTTGGGATAACATTAGGCTGATCACATGGCATGTCACGAGTGGGTCTGCTGTCAGACAGTGGTCTGAGATGGTGTGGATTGACAGCCAGAGAATCAAGGAAGCGTGATTGGCCCCCCCTCCCCCCCCGCATGGAGCCTGCTGCTCCCACTCCTGCCCTTCTGTTAGCAGAGGACTCAGGAACAACAGAAGACCTGGGTTCAATCGGTTTTCATGCCTTTGGTTTGGTAGTTTATTCTGCCTTAGAGGGAGCAAGTGGGGGAAAGTCTAGATTAGACTTCCCATCAGGGGAGGAAAAGGATGAGAGTGTGAAAGCCAAGAAAATAAAAGGCTTAGGGTTCTTGCCTTTAGTTTTTCCTTTTAAAATTCCTCACCTTTCTAAAAACATTTTTAAATTTTAAAACTTTTCTTATGTAACAGGAGCAGGGGAGTCAATAATGAGCGCAAGTAGGTCTCTTTTCTGAAGGAACTTAAAGTCTCACAAGGGAACAAGAGTGATATCTAACCAAATATAATACAGTGGGGAAAAGGCGCCAACAGAAGTAGGACTCATGTGGTTGCAATAATCCTAGTAATAATGGCTAGTGTCGTCGAGTGTTTTCTATATGGCAGGCACTATCCTGAGCGCCTTATTGGCTTGTGAGGTGGGTAATAGTATTCTTCCTGTTTTACGGAGGAGGAAAGTGAGGTTAAGGGACTTAGCTGAGGTTGTTCGTTAGTAAGTGGTAGAGCTACGGTGTGAATGCAGGCAGCTGTGCCCCAAGGGCTGCTCCTCAAGTGTTAACACCCTTTCTTATTCTAGGACTTAGAGCAAGAAGCTATTCTACAGGAGGGATCAGGGGCTAGGCAGGGTTGGAAATCTCCAAATGGCTTGTCATAGATGTTACACCATGGTTTTCCATTATTTAGGCCTTCACTTACCAAGTACCCCCCCGCTCCCTTTGAACAGTACATTTTTTGTAGACCTGATAAGGTGGGGGGTTCTTTTAGGGGATTTCAGCCTCAGAATCAGAAAAACAAAAGGAAAAGTCCAGGCTTGACTCCAGGCCTGGTGGTGTGGTCAGGTGAGAAGGCACCGGCCTGAAGGGGGCGCCAGGGGGCCAGCTTGTGCCTCTGTCACCCTGTGGTGTGGGCTCCCGGAGTTCAAGAGCAAAAACTGAGCTGCACCCGAAACCACCTTCCTCTGTGCCCCTTCCTCATTATGCTCTGATTA
>CM052898.1:60665937-60687613 GCA_028534135.1 Potos flavus | reverse complement strand
ACGAGGATCATTCTTGAGTTTCTTTTTCCTGGGCGGAGACAATCGGGGGCGTATTTGGGGTGGCACTTCCTCTCAGTACGGGAGGCCCCACCACCGGCAGCAGGAGGAATGTGACCAGAGGCTCCCGGTTTTGCTTCTCAGGCTTGCCCCACTGTTACCTGTGAACTCTGTTGCAGGCATCGTGAGGCAAGGCCCACCATTTTAAAGTTCCTAAGGAGTGGGCCAAAGGGTGTCAAGAAGAGTGCTGAAATTCAAACCTTCGTCTCAACTGGAGCTCCCTGTTCCTTTCTTAGGTGTCCGCATTCTCTAGGACTCCTCTGCCTCTTTCCGTGTCTGTCCCACACATTCCAGCCCTGGGCACACAGCCTGAACCTGGAATCTCTGGGGGGATGAGAAAGCCATCTTTGATTGTAGTCGCTGGGGTGTGGGGGCAGACTGCCCTCTCCCTCTGTGCCCCTAGGAGCTTCGGCACACACGTGGGAGTCCACGCTCAGTGGGGAGGAGCACTTGGATGCTCAGCACTGCTCACAGTCAAAGATGACACCCAGCAGGGCCGGCTCTTGGGGGCGTGGGAAGCAGGCGACAGGTGGGGAGCAGAGCGGGGGGCCCTCAAGCAGCTGCCCCTGGGCAGGTCGGGGCTGCATCCAGGGCTGCTGTTCGCTGTTCCTGTAATATGCGCGACAGGTGGCCCTTAGGAGCCCGCTGCCGGGCATGCCCAGGGCAGCACAGGTGAGGACCAGGAGGCACGGGAGTGTTTGCCGGGACAGATGTGTGCCCCTGCTCTGGTGTGGTTCACATTCCAGATGCTCCCACACAGAATCCTGCCCAGGTACAGGGAAGCTCCACTGCGCACTGTGTTCGTGGTGGTGGAAGAGAGAGGAGATGTGCTCGTGAGAGATGGGGGAGGCCCGGGGATTGTCTTGACTCTTCTACTCAGCCCTGCACTGCGGGGGGGCAAGTCATGCCCACGGGCCCCCGTGTCCTCAGCTGGGCAGTGGCGGGAACAGCCTGCCCCCCCTCCCCGGCGTGCTGGCAGGAGGATAAAAGCCTAGTGGAGGAGAGTACTGGGTGAATCCCTTGGTCATGTGCAGGAGGAAAAAGGCCTTCACCCGATACAAGGAGGTCCAGGCTTCAGGCAGCACGGTGTGGCCGTGCCTTCCAGGTTTTACGGAAATGGGCATTTTATGAGACTGCCATGTAAATGGACTCATTCTTTCACTCTAGAAAGAAGTGGTCTCTTTCTCCTCCTTGAACCTGCCTCCTGCCCTCCAGTCCCAGAGCTCTAGGTACCGTTGGCGTTGGGCCCTCCAGGGCCCAGGGAGGCCGGTTCTGCGGGTTGGACCAGACCTCAAGGTCCGTCCCCCACCCAAATGAGGAGAGCTCTGATTCTCCCGTCGGGGAGCAGTGATGTCAGGCCTGTTTCTGGGGAAACGCCTTGGCAGGAAACCTGTGGAAAAGGGCTCGTCAATGAGATCTGGGAATGGCCGGATATGGAAACATCTGGCCATGTGTACTGACGGCAGAGCTGCTGCCCACAAGCGCCTTTTATTTAGGGTAAAATGATCAAATCCATTGTTCTAACCTGTGCTTGGTACATATGACCTTCTTTAACGCTCGTGTGATTCTGGGGTTACATCAGAAGTATTATTTCATGAATTATTCATATGACTTGACCCCCCCTGCCCCCAAATTCTGTTCTATTTAATAGACTTTTCTACTAAGAGCATAAAAGATTGAGGCTGATTTAGTCAGGGCAAAACCATTGACTTCACATCTTTGTTTTCAATGCTTGCTGCCCATGTTGTACAAGCTTCTTACTGTTTTCATGTGATGACAAAGATCTATTTTGAATAAATGATGGGTATGTTTTAACGCACTCTCACACAGTCGTAAAGCCTGAACTCATGTTAACGTATGTAAAGAATATTGTATAGCCATTTTATATACTATGTATATATAAATCACATAAGGTGGCTTCAGAAGTGAGAGGAGAATAAACCTAAGGTGCTTATTAACGTGCGTGTATTCGTGTAAAAAAATTCTGAGCAACAGGTCTGTTTTCCTAGAGGGTGTGATGTGGGCCTGGCATAATGGAGGGGGGATGTTGAGAGAAGTGGAATTCAGGTCCTCCTGTCCAATGTCTGGACAGGTGTGTGGCCTCAGTCCTTAACACTAATACCTAGACTCTGGAATACAATCATGGGTCCAGGAGAGACCTTGGAAAAGCCAACATAGCAGTCACGGGGCGCAGCCCTGGGCAGGGGGCAGGGAGGCCTACCTTCTCTGCAGGCGCGGCTCCTGCTTATCTGTGGCTGTAGCGGGCATTTACCCTGCTCTAGGTCTGAGCTCCTGTCTGCGCTCTGAGGCCCATTTGGTTTCCATCTCCCAGGACCAGCCCCGCCACAAAATGGCCAGCAGGAGGCGCAGCCGCCAGCCGGTCGTCAGGCTCCCGGTCCAGGGGACTGCACCCTTTTGCAGAGGTCCTTCCTGCAGCAGCTGACAGAATTCCCAGGAAGTTAACAAATGCACCAGCCTCTCCTGCCCCAAACACACACGGGGAAATGCGTGCTCCACGCTTCTCTCCACCATCTGTCCTGAGTAAAAAACTTTCGGGGGAGGGCAAAAGCTTCCAAAATAAACACTAAGGTATTGGGTTCTGGGATTTGGGAGACGGCAGAGCCTTGGGACACCACCTGGCTCAACCCCCTTGTTGCTCAGGTGGGGAAGTTGAGGACTGTCCTAGGGAGCCAGTGACAGTGCGGCGGAGAGCTCCGTCCCCTGGGCTGGGAATAAGGTACTCTATGCCATCGGCAGCACCGCAGAGAGTAGAGGGGTATCTTGATCCATGAAAGATGCCCTTTCTGTGCCAGGAGGGCCGCGTGCTAGTTCAGGCTGATGAACTGCCTTCCTTTTTCTTGGGCTCTACCTGCTGATGGGGCCCGGGAGCAGACGTGCTGCGTGACAACTGTCAAATATCGTTGAGCAGTGCCAGTGAGGAGTGAGGCTCGGAGAGGAAGGAGTCCCCCTGGGTGCCCCTGGCTGGGGAGCGCTGCCTGACTCTGCGGTCAGCTCTCCGATGTTGCTGGGTCGGGTGTGCAAGGCACACTAGAAAGCTCATTGAAAAACAGGAAGGAAAGTTCCTTTGTGACCTAGGATGGAAAAGTGCTCTTAAAGAAAAATGTTATAGTACAACTCTTGAGGCAAAATGATTGATTAATTTGATTACATGCAAATAAGGATGTTACGGGCAAAGTGAAACGAATGGGGGGAGATCTTTAGAACGTCTGAAACCAATAGGGATCACTATACAAACAATTCCTGTAGGTCAGCAAGAAAGACCGCAACCTCAGTAGAAAAACGAACAATTTGGAGAAGAGAAAACCCAAAAGGCTAAGAAACATAGGAAGATGTTTAAAACCACTAGCGATAGAGAGATATGCATGTTAAAACAACAGTAAAATATCACCTTATGCCTATTAGTTGGGCGAAACTTAGGAAGCTGGATGGCAGCAAGTGTTGGAGGGCGTGGGGGGATATAGGACTCCCTGCACAGGCCACCTGAAGGGCAATGCCACTGTCATGGGCTGAACTGTGCTCTCCCCGAATGCGTATGTTGAAGTCCTGACCCCCCACCCCAGTAACTCAGAATGTCTGTATTTGGAGGAAGGGAGAAGGCAGCCATCTGCAAGCCAAGGAAAGAAGCCTCAGAAGAAACCAACCCTGCCGATACCTTGATCTCAGACTTCCAGCCTCCAGATCCTAAGAAAATAAGTTTCTGCCATTTAGGGGCGCCCTGGGTGGCACAGTCGGTTAAGCATCAGACTCTTGGTTTCGGCTCAGGTCATGATGTCAGGGTCGTGAGATCGAACCCTGTGTGGGCCTCCACACTCAGTGTGGAGTCTGCTTGAGATTTTTCTTTCTCCCTCTGCTCCTCCTGCTTGTGCTCTCTGAATGAATGAATAAATGAATGAATACATATTTTAAAGATTGATTGATTGATTGATTGATTTGACAGAGAGGAGAGAGATCACAAGCAGGCAGAGAGGCAGGCAGAGAGAGAGGGGGAAGCAGGCTCCCCGCCGTGTAGAGAGCCCGATGCGGGGCTCGATCCCAGGACCCTGAGATCATGACCTGAGCCGAAGGCAGAGGCTTTAACCCCCTGAGCCACCCAGGCGCCCCAATAAATGTTTTTTAAAAATTTCTGTTGTTTAACTACCCGGCTTGCGGTTCTTGGTCATGGCGGCCCTCGCAAACGAAGATGGCTACCTACCCAAATTTTGTGTGCCCACACCTCACGTTGTGGATCCTGCACTCACCACACAGCAGGCAGAAGTACCGGAAATGCAGCAGCGTGGATGGATCTCTAAAATACGGAAGCGAGTAGAAAAATAGCATGCATCCGATTAGAAATACATGCACACGAGATGATAAAATACTTTGTAAGAATATATTTTAAAAGACGCGTGTTAAATACATTTGAGTGGTTGCCCACAAGTGAGGGCCAGGAGCAAGTGAGTTAGGGATAATAGGAATTTGAAGAAAAGAGGGAATGCTTGCTAGAGTCAGCAGTCAGGTCTGAGAGCCCTGGGTGAACCCGGGGGGCCTGCCCTGCCCCTGGCGATCTTGCTGTGGGGGTGCCCAGCCCTCACCGGACTTGAGGCCCAGAAGGCCCGCCTCTGCAGGGGCTCTGGCCCCAAATGCTGCCAGTGTTAGAGCCTCCCGGCTTTTTCCGTGGGCAAGCTGGGAGAACCAAAGTCGAGGCCAGGGGCTGTCATGGTTAGGGAGGGCTTCGGGAACCCGTGGGGGAAGGGGAAGGGCAGAAAGCAGAGAAGAGGGGACCCAAGAGGGGAAAGTAGGTGGGTGAGCCAGCTCTGGCCACCGGGGACTCTCTCCCTCCCAGATTCTCGTAGTTTCCTGGCGAAGACTCTTTCCCACATGAGACACTCAGCTGAGGGACTGTCACAGGAGATTCTCAGGGAAAAAGGAACACAGCTGCAGGAGGGACCGAGGTGCCCCCAAGGCAAGGCCTTCCTCCCACCCCGGAAAGTCTGTTCCTGCCACAGAGCCCCCGGCATGCGCCTGGGGAAGTGAAGCTGGAGGGGACTGGGTGTGGGACAGTGAGAAGCTAATTAGGACAACCACTGCCCTGAGGGGTGACTCTAGGCACATTTTCTGAGGCCCCAGGGGTAAGAGCAGGGGCCAGAAGCAAGGAACACAGGGCTACCAGTAGGCTGAACTTTCTCACGGGGCCTGCCAGCAGGGCTCAGGGAGATACTGAGCGCTCCACTGCGAAGGTGTGCAAACCGAGATGAGATGTGTCGCCTGGGACCTTGGAACACGCTGTCCCCATCTCGGAGAGACCTCGTCTCGTCCCGGGTGCCGGTGTCCGCAGGGACATTGCCCTGCCTCCCGTGGTGCCTCCCGTCACGTCCATCCCATGGGGCGAGCCAGACGCCGGTCGCAGGAAACAGCCTGTGCCAGCTCCCGTTTGAAAGAGTAAATATTAGTCTTTTCAAGAGCTGTCTGCTCTCTGTCACTGGGCACCACCGAGGACACTGAACTGGGATTTGCAGGGGGGGCGGGTGGAGGCTCTTGGTCCCCACACCCAGACGGAGTCTGTGGGCCTGACCGGTCACTGTCGCAGTGGCGGGCAACAAGAAACAAGCCTCCCCGTGTCCAGGCGGCCACCCCTCCCGGTCACTCAGGAAGCAGTGAGCCCCCGAGCCTCCAGGAGGTGCTGCTGCTACAGAGGCGGGGGGGGGGGGGGGGGGGGGGGGGGGGGGCGGGCTGCCATGTTTTGACCTGGACCTTAAGGTCTCGGGCCCTGGCTCTGGTGTCCCTGGTTTACAATCCTCTGATTTTGCAGCATTATCAGGAAGGGGGGATGACTTGCTTCTACTCCACCATCGTCCCTTGGGGAGACCTCCTCTGACCACCCCTCAGCTAACAGAGCACCCCCTCCCTCTAGCACCTCATCTTGCTTTCTTCCTTGTGTAATTTTCCTCATTAACTTTTTGTGAGCATCGAGAGTTTATTTTTTATTTTTTTTATTACTGGAGTGTCATTGACATACAATGTTAGTTGCAGCTGTCCAACATAGTGATTCCATAATTCTGTACATTCCTCAGTGCTCACTGCAGTAAGTGTCCCCATCTGTCACCGTACATTATTACGATATTATTGACTACATCCCCTGTGCTAGCTATCCTTTCATCCTCGAGGAATTTTTCTCACTGATGATCTGCCTCTTCTGTTAGGGGGCTCAGCAGCGTGAGGGCTGGGCCTTGGTCATGCTGCGCATGCCGTCCGATCTCGGTAACTATTTGCTGAAAGAATATTATGGCCTCCACACCTTGAAAATAGTAAACCACCCTCACCCCTGAAATTGTATTCCTCTGGAGCCACTTCACCATTATGACCCAGGGGACGGGTCTGGGTGGGGGACGAATGCCGTCTCAGGGAGCGGGAAGGGAGGGTGGGGGTGAGGAGGAAGGAAAATCATCTTTGGCTGGCAAGTGGCAGGACAGAGAAGGGGAGGAATCTCTCAGACAGGTCCTGTTCTCATCCTCGGATGAAATCTTGAGGGGGGAGGGACAAACCCTAAACTGTGAAAATAGAGGGGCGTGTGTCCCACTCTGCACTTGGAATCAGCCCGCCATGCCGCCTGTGTCCCTTAGGGAGCCCTACTGGGTAAAAACGGGAGGACCGTGGATTTGATGGCAAGAAAGTGAGCAGTGAGCGTCACCCAGCCCCTCTCAGCTCCCAGAGGCCTGGAAGGGATCCAGAAGCTCTTGCGTGCTCCATGGGGCATGAGGAAGATGGCTGACGTAGAGCTGGTGGGCCCGACCGGGTGGCACTGCCATGGCCAGTGGTGAGGTGAGGGGGGCTGGCACCCCTGGCTGCATAGCAGCTTGGCTGAGGGGCCAGAGGGGGCCAAGGTGGGGCTGGATCTGCTGGGACAGGGGCCTGGGCCCCCAGCCAGGCCAGCAGGCTGAGCGTCCCTCGGCCACGGTGAGTATCCATCAAGAGACCCTAGTACATGGCGTGGCGCCCGGACATTTGTGCAAGGCTCCTTTTCTCTGCCAGCAGGAGGCCGTCCGAACTGGACTTGCCACCTCGTATCCTATTGACCTCTTTTTTCCAGCTTCTGCAGGAATAACCCGTTCCCTGCCTCAGCTATCACTTTCTGCCCGGAGTTCCTCTGAAGCCGCTTCGGGAACCCACTTGACGACTCGTGCGTGGAAGTATCAGGACGCCGATGTGGGGAGGCCTTGAGCCCTAGATGGTGGGAGCCAGCAGATCACACTGTCCTGACCCTCAGGAGGGCGCTTCTGAGGGGCTCTGCCTGACCGGCGCAATAACCCACCTTCGCTTTAGCTTTCCCCATTTCCCTGCTTCCCACTTCTCTGTCCCCCATTCCTAGGTCCTGGTCACAGACTTTTGTCCCAGGCTCTCTTTCTGGAGACTCAGGCTGCAAGGCCACTTGAGCCCCTGTGCTGAAATCATCCGTTGGCAGCTGGCACCCGTCTGCCCCTTCCATAGTCCCACGCATTGCAGGGGCTGGAAAGCTGGAGCCCCCCTTGCTGCTGGGGATCTGGACACAGCCTAGGCTCTGCGGGAGGGATGCACCACAGGAGACAGCTGGGAGGCAGAAAGGAGGCGGAGGCCATTCTCCTGGCAGCGTGGTGGCTGCTGGGTGGGAACCGACAGACAGGAGTTTCTGCTGCAACCGGACACGGTGTTCCTTCCACTTTCTTACCCTCAGCTTCGCGCATGTGCAACTAGGAGGTTGCAATAATTTCCTGCAAGGTGGGAGCTGGGGTGGCGTGACCTATTGCAGGGCAGAAGTGTGCCCTAACTTCCATTCCTCCAAACCTTCCTACATGTAGTTCCCTACGTTAAATATCTTTCTGCACAAAATACCTAGAGTGTTTCTGTTTCCCCTCCCCCACCCCCCGCACTTAACCTTGACTGATTGAGCTTCCTCACCTCACCATAGGCTGTACCACCAGGCTCAGGTGGAGGGAAGCCGAAAGGCCACGTATTGACCCAAAGAGACATCCAGAAAGAGACCGAGCCGAAACCAAGAGTCTGATGCTTAACCGACTGCGCCACCCAGGGCGCCCCTAAATGGCAGAGAGAGACCGAGAGCCAGTAGTCACTTCCTCCTTATTAGATCAACTTTCCTTTTGGAAATTGTAGCCAGGGCTTGGGTATGTGAGCTGGTGCTGGCCCAGGGCCCTGAGGAAAGTGTGAAGATGGGTTCTGGGATAGCTTATCTCTCCGATAAAAGGAGTCACACAGGAGACTTTCTCTCTGCCACTGGATGGCGTTCTGTGAGAACTTGATGCTTGGGGTACTGGCAGCCATTTGGGAATCATGAGGGGATACGTCTATGGATGAAAGTCAAAATACTGAGGCTGGCAGAGGAGACAGACAAACTACTAGGCTGAGCTGCTGCATTAACCCAGGAGCTGCCTACTTTTAGTAGACATTGCCCAGGCAGGACCCTTGCCCTCTGAGCCACATAGAGGCTGGTTTAGAACGTTTCCATTTTTCGCACACTGACATGCTGGGACCCAGGGAATGCTGGGACTTCTGGGAGCTGGGCTGGGACCAGGCTGAAGCAAGTGAGGCATTCGCCTTAGATGCAAAATTTAAGGAGGTGGCAAAAAAATTCAGTAAGCCGGATAAATAAAATTTTAATGCAATATCAAAAAAAAAAAAAAAAGCTAATGCAAAAAAGTACACAATGAACAAGATACCGAGATTTTTATAAAGAGACTAAAGGATTGGTGTCCCCTGCTGGGTCCGCTCTGCTTGTGTTTCCACACAGGGCGCGCTTTGTGAATCTCATCTGTGACAATCCATATGACGAAGCAGGGCTCCGGGATTTGGAGACGGGCGCTGCCAATGACTTGCTGGTGATTCCAAGCAAGTCCCTTCCCTTCTCTGGACTGTGGTTACCCCAGCTGTGCTGCATGGAGACTAGGGCATTGCCAGGATGGCCTCCCGACCCGTCCTCCTCATCCCCATGGCCTGCCGAGGTTACTGTCCCTCTCCCTGGGAGGCTGTGTCTCCTGGGCCATTGACTCCTGGCTATTAATATCTCCGCCATCCCTGGCCTGATCAGCGTGTTTAATGACTGCCAGCTGTGGCTCCGGCCCCCTCCCTCGGGAGAGATAAGAGCAGTTCCTGTTCCCACATGGGGGGAGCTTGGGTGGAGGCAGGGTCATTGCTCAGGAAACGGGCCCTGGCGAGTGGTGGGAATGGAGGGGCTGACGCTGACTCCTCACCGCACTGGGCCCAGCGCTGCCGGATGGGGTGCCTGCCGATATAGACTCCCTGTGCCCCCTCCCCCGTGGGAGCTGTCCCGGCCTCCCCGCCCCTGCCTGAGCCTTGTCGCTTTAGATCCTAATCTCAGTAGCCTTAGTGCTCTCCCCAGACATTCCACAGACGTTACAGAAAGCCTGTCCCAAACCAAGTCATCAGCTCCCCAAACCCCCTCCTCCTCCTCCCTCACCTGGATGGTGGATGGGCGCCTTTTCCTCGGCGTACCCCTGGGGCCCTTCTCAGCAGCCGGAGCGGCCTACCCCTAGGCCTCATGCCCTTGGCCTCATTTAAGGAGCCTTCCCCGGCTTCCTGCTGCTCACTTGGATTTGGGCGTCCTTGGCGTCGATCATGCCCCCTTGGGACCTAGAGATCCCTACTTAGTCCTGAGACAACCCTATGTCTCTTCACCTGGGAAGCCGCCCCTATCCATCCAGCTGGCACACTGGCCCACCCCTGTTGTTCGGCCTGTGCCCTAGAGTGGCAGGCACTGTCCACATGGTGGCTTCTGCCATCAATTGATGGTGGCCCTCTGCACTGGGATGGTGGGGGGGCTCCCTTTGCCTCTTTCCAGGAGGCACCCACCGGAGTTTACTGGGCTTTGCCCTCAGGAACTGGGGTCGGGGCTCAGTCAAGGGCCAAGGGACTAATCTGTCCCCGAGGGGCCCAGCTCTGTAGTTGGGACTGGGACAGGTATCGCTGTGTGCCACAAAATCCAGGGGCCTGGGTCTGAGGGCCGGGCCCTGGGTCTCCCTAATCCCAGGCTGTCCCTGGGCTCACCAGGCCTGTGGCCTCACTCCCTCGTCCCTCTTGTATTTCACTCTGAAATGGAGCTGAGGAGAGAGGCCTGCCCTTTGTGTCACCTGGCCTCCTGGGGAGGGGCCTGAACCCTGGTGTTTGGGGCCCAAAGGCCAACCTTGGTGAAGTCCTTGCGGGTCCCACCAGGTGGCGACAGAGATGAGCTGGACCGGCCTGATAAGAGCCGGAGGAGGCAGGAGAGAGACCGGGGAGCTGGAGGGAAGAGGGAGCACAGGAGAAATTCTGTTAGGGGTCACCCCCACTCCACGGGCAGCTTGGGATGTCTCCCCATGGTCTCTGCTGGCCCGAGACATTATTTCAGCTTCTCTCTGTTCCTGAATGCCCAACACTGGGCTTTTCACCTACTGCCACCTCTCAGGGCAGGACCCCACCGATAGTCCTCCCTTTGGCTGCCCGTGTCTTGGCTCTCTCCATGGTTGTTTCACTTGCCACCATTCTGGCTGATACATCTGATCTCCCCTGGGCTCTCTCCTTACCCTGAAGCCATGACGCTAATGGTCGATTTCAGGGCTGGGTCCAGCTTGGTTTGGTGGCCCCTCCCGGCCTTCCCATAGCCCAGACAGCCTGTAGGGTCCTTGACTTGGAAGCCAAGGTGCTTCCCTTTCCTCTGCAAATGCCCTGCTTCTAGAATCTGTTAACTCTTTCCATTTGTTTCCCCTCCTCCCCTCCCACCAGCCTGAGCTCATCCCTCAGTTCCAGAGAACTATTCCTCGTTCTCTCACAGCCTCTGTCCTCTGTGCATACCTTGTTCCCAGTCTGCTTGGGGATCTCCCTCCAGTTGCTGTCCTCCCTGAGCCCAGAGGACAGAGTGGGTGACAGAGGGCTCTGGGCGGCTAGCTCCTTCCTCGTTAACCACTCATGCCTTAGCTGGGAGCTAAGTCTAGCCATTCACCAGATGGGAAAACTGAGGCCCAGAGAGAGATGGGGAACTGCTCAAGATCTATGAGAAAGTCTGAATCAGAACTGGGACTAAAAGCTTAGGGCTGGGTCTTCCGGACTTTACTAGTAGACAATGTCTCTGGAACCAGTTTAGAGAGGCCCTGAGTTGAAAAGGGGAGGAGGGAAATCAGAGTGAGTGACATGGCCCAGCTGGGTGAGAGGAGCATGGCCATCCTGCCTGTCCCCTCTCTCTCATCCCCTGTGCCTTGGAGTAGTAGGGATGGAACTCTCAGGGAAGAACGGAGCGAGTTCAAGGAGACCCAAACGCGCCCCCCACCCCCACTCTCCACCACCAGCACCCCATCAGTGGTCACCACTGTCGGTCTGGGCAGGGGAAGAGACGGTGAGTGCCGAGAATGCTCTCTCCAGAAGCCGGAGAGTGCCTGAAACCAAAGCTAGGAACAGTCCCTCCTCTGTCCTACAGCTGACCATGCACAAGGCAGGCATAGCATGTGAATCTAGATGGAGTTTGCTCCCGCCAGACCTCCTGGGCCACGGATCCAAGGGTATGTGCCTGGGGCCGTCCCTGCTCTGGGTCCAGTCACTCTGACCCTGGCCTAACTGCCCCGAGTTGGGCCTCTGCAGGGTGCTGGGGTGGGGCTGTCATTGGTAATGGGTCCTGGGATGGTTCTGAGTAGGACAAGGCTTTTAAGGAGCCTTGCAAGCAGATCTGAGCCTTTGCCAACCTATTCTAGCAGCAGCTGCTGCTGCTGCTTCTTCTCCCCCCCTTTTTCTTTTCTTTCTCTTTCTTTCTTTTCTTTCTTTCTTTTTTTTTTTTTTTTTTTGGTAGCAGTATGGCATCCCTCTCCTTCTCTTGTACCAGGACAACCTCCTTGCAAGTTTGCAGGAAGTAGAAGCCACGGGGTCAGGTCAGGCAATGGCTTCAGAGACTTCTTGCTAACTGACACTGACTTTGCCCTCCTGCCTCTGCGTCTAATCTTTTCCATTAGTCGAATTGGCTCTGTCACTCATTTTGGTGACATTTGTTCTGTCCTCTATCTATCTCCTCTTAGCCGAACTCTGGGTAATGTCGACATGGTCGGCTCACACCCCATGCAGCCCTCCCTGTCTGCAGGAATCACTGTGGCCTGGAAAATACTCCCACTTAACCATTTTGGGGACCACAGGCAGCTCTGTCGGCTGTTTTGCAGTGATCCGAGAATAGAATTATCTCCTCTTGGCTGGATTTAGAGGGTTAGGGGACACCACGAGGACCTTATACCAGGTCCTTTCATTCGAGGGTCCTCATCAGAGAGTGAGGACCTTCATCACTCTCAGAAGGCAGAGGATACCACTCAATGGAACATGAGTTGAAGACCTTTAGAACCGCGTGCTCGTCACCTGGAAGTGTAGGATTCCCACCCAAAGCCAGAGGGGTGGTGGCAGCTGGCTACGGTGACCTCCCCTCCTTCTCAATCTCCCTCCCTCTGAATGGGGGGGGGGGTGGCTGTACGTTGGAAGCCACACGGGAACATCATCCACCAGAGAAACCAAGCCAATTCAACCCAGCATTTATTGTTGTACAAGCCTGGTTGCAGAGCTGAGGGGGTCTTGTGGCTGGGGCGTGGGCAGGAAGCCATGTGGCCACAGGGTGCAGGGTAGACCCAGGATGCTAGGCCGGCAGGCTCTGGTCTGGATGACATACAGGCCAGGGGACCCCTCAGCCACACTCCAGGCTGGGTGGTAATAATATTAGTGGTGATACAAATAACCAAGAGGATTCGGCTTGTTACAGTATATAAAATGCAGCGGTTAATTTCACTTTCCCATCAGTCAGATCTGAGATCAAACCCTAGCTGTGTGACAGGCGAGGTCCTGCGCTGGGAGACTGCTTCCGGATCTGTGAAATAGAGGCCGCAGTTCCCACCTTACTGAGTATGAGAGGAGGAAGGGGCTCATCAGTGACCGTCTTTGAGCCTGGTTCGAAGAGTTGGCACATATGCGGACAGCCAAGGGAAGCTCCCACAGCCCATAGGGCAGTCTCAACTCTTCCAGCCGACCGGGGACCACTCCACTTCGGCGGGGACTATGGAGACCCCTGTGCACCCCAAACGAAACTCCCTATCAGAAGCGCGCCCGCCTGAGGCAGAGGAACTCCTCCACCCGGAGGACCCGGCGGCTCGGAGCGCGACGCTGGGGGAGGGGATGGCATCTCGGAAGCGATGTCTGCGCGGCAATGCTTCACCCAAAGGAACTTGACAGCGACCGCGGCACTTCAGGCCCTGCCGAGGTGGCGGCGGCGGGTGGCCTTTAGGAGCAGGATCTGTACCCTCGGCGCACTCCACGTTCCCAAGTACACCGCGCGGTGTGGGGGACGGCCGGTGACCTTCCCGGGCTGGCTCCTGAGAGCGGGGGGCGCCGAGTCAGGTGAGCCTGTGTGGATTTCTTGCCCTTGATTGGCGGAGGGGGCCTTTGCGGGGAGGAGTCTGACCACGGAGCTCCACCCCCACATTTTTCCGGGTCGGAACTCCCAGCGGTCCCGCTTGCAGAGACACGGCTCCCGCATCCGTGCGCCCTCCTCTCCTCGGGGAAAACGCCAGGGCAGAGTTCTCTAGGGGCGTCTGGACAGTGGCCTGGGGGGTCGGGACAGCCTCCGAGCCCGGGGCTGGGGCTGGCCTCGCCGGGGCAGGCCTCCGTCCCCGGTGCCGCCCCGGGGTGGGTGGTGCGGGCGGAAGGGGCCCTCCCTGGGCCCCCGGGAGCCTGGCGGTCAGACCAGGGAAACTTCGGCTTGGAAGCTGGAGGAACGGCGCGCGCCGGGGCTAACGCGGGTCAGCATGGACACCTGCGTGCTGCACGTGGCCCCGTTGCTGCCTCCCGAGGGGTGCTGGTATTTGAGGCTCGAGCCCAAGATGCCCTTCAGGTGCCAGCGCCGCCACTTCCGCCGCAGCTCCGCCTGCACCTGGGGGAAGGGACACTGGTCAAGCCCGCCCCTAGGAGGCCTCCTCTGGTGCAGATTGGGCTGCTCCGGATTTAGGGTGCTGAGCCAGCCAGTTATATCCTCTTAGGGAGTCTACATTGAGAGACCTGGATGCTCCCTTGGCCAGTGCACACTTGGGACCACATAGGAATGGGGGTCGAATCAAGGCTTTGGAGTGGGAGGAAATAGGAGGCAGAGAGGATCAGAGAGTGCAGTCCAGGGAGGGAGAGGGGTGCTGTCTGGAGGTGGCTGTATCCCCCTTCTTCTGTTCCCTGCCCTCCAGTTCACTGGGGCTCATCTGAGCGGATGGAGTTCTGTGCTTTGTAACCAGGGTTCTACAGTAACTCAGCTTCTGATGGCGGCCACCCCCTTCCCTCACCCCAACTCACTGCACACAGCTGCTTAACAAACTGATATGCCCACGAATCCCAGGTGTGTGTGTGTGTGTGTGTGTGTGTGTGTCTTAAAACACGCATGCTAAGTCAGTAGGTCTGGGGGGCCGGGTTGGGGCAGAAATCAGCATTTTTAACAAGGTCCTAGGTGTGTGCCCCCACCTATTTTCTGGTCTGAGAACCACACTCGGAGTAGCAAGATTGAACCCACCCTTGCTTTGCACATATCCCATCAGTGTTTCCAGACCCTGGGCCAACGGGAGTATTATTGCCAGGTCCCCAAGATCTGGGAGGGGCTTACCTCGCCATTGAGGAAGCAGTAGAGGATGGCCACCACGAAACCCTGGGGAAGAAGGGAGCAGGAGAGGTGAGGCAGACAGACTCCGGGGGGCCCCAGCCCTGTACCGCCCCTGGCCCTGGCCCCTGCGTTCCCCTTGTAAACCAAAGAGCTAAGCATACAGTAGGGGCTTAAGCAGTACTTATTACAGTGAAAAAAATGGAAGCCACTGGCAAGGGGCCAAGGCCCCAGGTTGAATTCCCTTAAAGCCCAGAGAAGAACACAGCCTTCGGTCGATGGTTCATACCTGGAATGACCCCACGACGAGCTCAAAGACCATTTTCACTTCAGCTTTAAAGTTGTGGGGAAAGAAGGCGAATACGAAGTAGTGCACTCCAAACAGGGGTATCAGCAGAAGGGTGGACTTGGCCAGCCTCCTGCGGACAGGAGAGGGGCGGACGGTGGGTACGGGAGGTAGGGTTAACAATGGGGATGTGTGAGGTTGGGCTGCTGGCTCCTGGAAATATTGGGTTCACCTCTGTTCCTGCTTCAGATCTGCGGTGCCTATGCCGTCACGCCTCCCCTACCCCCCTCCAACTTTCCTAGCCTGGAGACAAGCATGAGGGAGAGGGAAACTCTATTCCCGCCCTTCTGGAGGGGAGTCTATAAAGGAGGCCAGTCCTGAACCCTGAGGATGAGTCACAGTGTTTCGAGCTTTGTGGCGGCAAAGGGAGAGATGGTCTCAGACCCCAGGAGATCCTGGTTCCCCCTCACCTGGTCTCAGTTTCCCTAATCTTCACAGTGGGGTCAATGTCTGCTCAATGTGATCCAATTACAGACATGGGGCCCGCTATAAATTCAGAAGTGCTTTTGAGGCTGTAAAATGCGATGCATCCAGGAGAGACCCATTCTCTACTGGGGATGAGGACATTTGGGAAGGCAGTCTCTGCAATTGGGGTGCTGACCCCATATGCCCGAGGCCACCTGGGAGGATGCTGGGCACTCAAGTTTGTGCCTGGTTTAGTACCACTTTCTGTCTCTGGCTTCTCTGCTGTCCACTCCTCTAGGAGTTGCCACCTTTTCTGGAATTGCTTCCCTCTCTCCCAGCCTCCCCACACCAATACGCACACTCCCTGCACGCTCGGAAGGGCCAGTGCCTCCTTCACCAGCCTTGTGCGGGGGGCACGGCTGATGCCCATTCTAAATGACCCCTCCCTCTCCGACGGAACAGGGCCCCTCCTGCCAGCCCCCTGACCCCACAGCCAGTCCGGGCAGCTGAGCGAGCCCATGGTTCCCTGGCTGGGAGAGGTCTGAAGGCCAAGGGGGTCTCTGCCTTTATCTCTTCTGCCTTGGCAGTCAGTCCAGGGAACCCTAGTCCTGGGTCTGAGGTCCCACGGCCGACTGGGGGCAGAGAGGCTGGCTTTGCCCCTCCTGCTCCTTCCTGGACCCGGCTCCCAGCCGTGCCAAGATCCTGAGCACTGCCCACCCCTCTTGGGCCACAAACCTATCCCCCATGCCCCAGGCTGACAGATGGAGGCTTTCTTTAAATTGAAGGCTTATGGGGAGGTGGAGAGTGGGAGCTGACGGCCCCTCAGCGGGGAGCCCCATCTCCCACTCCCCCCACCCCTTCTGCCTGCCCACGGCTGTTCAGTTTCTGTCTCACCCACGGGGACCTGGCGATGACCAGCTCTCTTTGCTTCCGCTTCGAGCCTTTTGGAGCAGTTGTACGTTGGGGAAAACAGGGCCCCACAGGCCAAGGGGAGGATTAGGGATGCGCAGGCCTGATGTGCTGCCCCCTGGCAGACGACAGATCCCTGCGGGCCTTCCGTTCTCAGACTGGAAGGGAAGCTCCTCCTACGCGCCCAGCGGGGGAGAATGCCGTCACACCGGGGAACGTGAGCCTTAGTCTCATCAGAGAGAATCACAGGATTCCAGAATAGAATCCTAAATCCAGCAGCTCGTGACATTCTAGCCAAGAATCTTAGAACCACAGCATAAGACTCCCCAAAGAGAAGCCAGGCCAGGAAGAGTCCAGAATCCCAGGACTGGAAGGCCCTTATGGGATGCCCCAGGGCTGTCGGGTCTCAGCAGCGCTGAGAAGCAATCTCCTGTTCCCATCCATAGGCAGGCAGACCCCTACTCACCTCCCCATGGCCACCCTGTCCATGGATCTTTAGTTCTGTTTCTGAGCTCTGTTGTTCTCATAAAACCCTGCCTGGTTCTCCAGCCCTCCCAGGAGTAGAGGACAGCCCTCACACCTCTCCAAGCGAGGAGCACGACCGCTGTCCCATGCACACCGTGCCCTCCCCTGCCATGGCCATGCGCTCCCAGAGCCTTGAAGAGGAGGGAGCGCGTGTCCATTTCCTCACCTGTAAAATGGGAACAGTTTATAGGGGACGGTGTGGATGACATGAGATGACGTTCGGAAACCCGTTAGCACACGCGTGGCACTTAAAGCACAGGTGTTATTATTACTGGGGACGAGCATCCTCAAGGTGGCTACCTCACTGTTGACCTGGGAACCCCCCCAGGGCCCGCATCTACCGTGCACTTACTGGGTCCCTTTTCTGTGCCCAGCACACGCCAGGGACCGGGCATGTGGTGTGAATAAAGCCCGGGTCATCTTCTCAAGCTCCCTGGCTTGGCGGCAGACGCTTACCTGGCTCAGATCGCTTGCTAGGTAGGTGACTGCAGGATAAGCAGGCCTGGGGAATGGGGGCCCTGGCGCAGGCGACACTTGCGGGCTGAGCCAGGTCATGGGGGTGGAGGTAGGCAAGAGGAAGGTGGCTGTTTGGTGACTCCAGAGTCACCAAAGTTCCTGGAGAACTTAATGTGGGCAGATTTGAAGACTGGGGATGGGGACACCGGGGGACCCAGGGCATACTCACGAGTATGGGCTGCTGTCACTCTTCCCAACGTCTGGGGACCGAAGTTTCTGAACCAAGATTCGGATGATGCAAATAAATAGGATAAAGTTCACCTGGTGGATGAGGTCAAGGTCGGTGGTCAGAGAGGGGCCGCCGGGGTGTCTAGCTCCCTGGGCTGATGGCCTGTTTTTTTCCCCAGGACAGTGCGGCCTGTCCATCTTATCTCTTTCTTAGTTTTTCCCTCTTTGACAGGCCATCTGGGAACTCTACTTCACATCTCCAAGGACTGGGCCTCACAATCCATTTTCTTTACCCTAGAGGAGGAACTGATGGGGAAAGGGATGGGGATAGTCCTGCACAGGCACTGGGAGGCCTACATTTCCATTCTGACCCTGACATGAATCTCCTGTGTGGCTGGAAATAAGTCAACTACCCAAGCTGGGCCTCAGTTTCCCCATCTCTACATGGTGGGAGGAGGCCTTACCAAGATGGAGGTGAGGATGGGGGCCTTTATGATCCACCACAATGAGGAGTTGATGGTGTCCCAGCATCTGGACAGAGCATGGTGGGGGAGAATGAGAGCAGTTGTCCTCAGCCAGAGTCAGAGGCCCTCCCTGGTGTTCTGGCTCTGCCCCCAAACCCTTTAGAAACTACAGGCCCAGGGTCTGTTGCTCCCAGTCCCCCTCATCCCTCCCAGGGGATCGGCCCCAAGCGATGGCAGCCAGGGGGAGGGAGTGGGGCGGCAGCTCACCCAAAATCTTCAAAATGGATCGTGACGACAGTCCACACAATGGTGAATGTGCTGGGCACCCCTGTCAGAGCCAAAGGTGAGAGAAAGAGAGGAGAGGGCACAGGGAGAGGTTTAGGAGAAAGAACCAGAGAGAAAGTAAGGAAGGGAGGGAAGGAGGGAGGAAAGGGTGGGTTGCCAGGGCTGGCCCCTGCGGTTACATAGGTTGTGCACTGAGCAAAGATGCTCGCTCCACAAAGGGGGTGGAGCTCTACGCCTGAGGGGCTGTGTCCACCCAAAGGGAGAATCTTTTTCTAACTTTGACAGAGGCACTTTACAGACTAGCATGGATCCTGTGTTTCAGGGGCCGAAGGGGAAATGGATGCTCACAGAACCTGTCCCCCAGATCAGCCCTAGGTGAGTGGCAGCCTGAGGGCACCTGCCCTGGGGTCAGATGTTTGGGGGACTCTTGCCAACCCTTGGCCGAGAGCCTGGCAGGCAGGACCCACAGCCCAGGGAGACCTAAGAGTGCAGGCAGGGTTGGCACCCACCCCCTAGTGAGTTCCCCAGGCCTTGCCCCTTCTGTCCCCAGCCTGGAAGCCCTCCCTGGTACCATACCCCAGCCGATGAGTATGTACCCCCAGAAGTACTTCCGCTCGGAGAAGAAGGAGACGGCCAGCAGGGTGTGCAGGTAGAGGCCCTCCACCAGCAGCCAGAAGAAGTTGGCCATGACACAGTACTGGAATAAGACCATGGCTGCCTTACAGCTCACCTGCAGGGGGAGGACAGAGAAGGGGCTCATTCGGGCTCGCAGGGGTCCCCTGCCTGCCCACAGATAATGCATGGCCAACTTAATCTCTCTGTTGTTTTGCACTGTGGTGCAAAACCGGGGTCCCCGGGGGTTTTCTCATTATCCTTGATTTTAGATTCTCTGATATTCTGGGATAAGCTTGCAATTTCCCACCCCCATCTATCCATTGCTTTACCCACTAGATACCCACGACCAGCTCACCCATCTGTCCACCCACCATCCACACATCCACTGATCATTAACTGATCTCCCCATCTATCAGTCCATCCGTGTGCTCACTCACCTATCTCCCCATTCTTCTACCTTTCCACCTACTAGACACCCACAAGCTTCCATCCACCTAACCATCCAGGCATCCGTGCATCATCCATCCACCTACCTACTGACCCACCCCTCTACCTGTCATCTATCCAATTTTTCTTGCTTTACCCATCTATCTTTCCACCTACACAGCCTTCCACGCACCGACTTACTCAGCCGTCCATTACCTACCCATTCACTTAACCCCTCCCCCACCTACTCATTCACCTTATTTCACTTAGGATGGAAGGTAGCTGGAAGAGGTCGGAGGGAGAATTCTTGCCTGAGTTTGCAAGGGTTGCCTGAATGTGTGGGCTGTGGAGCGGGGCCCTGATGGAAGTGTTGGGGACAGATGGGGGCAGAGAAGAGGCAAGAGGAAGCGGAAGTAGAGGTGAAGAAGAGGAGAGGGAAGGGATGGTCATTCCTCTGGGGGCAGAGGAGCTGGCGGGAGAGTGGGCTCCCCAGGCAGGTGAGGACAACGGGAGAGTCAGGGAGATCCCTGAGTAGGGCAATCAGGGGCTGTGGGTGGCCCACCTAGCATGACCGGAAGGTCCTCTGGGCCCTCTGTCCTCTCCCAGGAACAGTCTTCCATTTCAGATCAAGCCCAAGTAGCTGTGAGCCAGAGCTTACAGCCATCCCCCTCCAGGAAGCCCTCTAGATTTCACTCCTCTCTGGAACACAGGTTCGCATCCTTCCTTCCTGCGCCCTTGGCTTTAAGACATCCTCAGAGAGCAGCTTGCTCTCCTGTCCCTCTGGCTGCAAGCTCCTTCCTCAGGTGTCGCTCCAGTCCTGCCAGCTACAGGCGGGCGGCGTCCCCCATCCTCCCCCACTCGCTTTACGACTAGAATAGCTCATCTCTTTAACAGGACAATTAGCTGTGCTTCTTGCCTTAGAAAAGCTTCAGATAGTTGCTAATGAACTGGGAAGCTGGTCTCTGCAATTATCCTTAACAAGTGTGCTGGAGGCTTCCTGGCTTGCCAGGCTCTGTAGCTCAGAGGTCCCAGCTCCTCCTGGGTGGGATCCTCTGAGGAGCTCTGGGATTGGCCAGGGTGGCCAATCTTCTTGCCAAGAAGCCTGAGAGTCCACCATGATAGGTTCATTCTCTGGGCAGAAGGTATTGCTGACCCCGAAATAATGCAGTGCCTATGAGGTCCCTCATGAAGCAATGAGTCACTGGCCGCAGGAATGGGCGGGAGCCAGGGCTGGTGTTGAGCTCTCTGTCTTAGGTCTGGGACACTCAGAGAGAGGGCCCAGTGCTCATGATCGGTTGGAGATGGACCCCTTAGTGATGGGCAATGAATTCCTTAGACACTCTCTTAACTGCCCTTCCTGAGGAAGCCCCAGAACGGGGCCGATGGCAGGGGAGGAAGGGAAGAGAAGGGCTGTGTGTTTGGACTGGCTCCAGGTAGTGGTGGTGGGGGCGGGGTGGAGGAAGGAAGCTTGGAAGTCCTTGCAAGATGGGGAAACTGAGGCAGGGAGTTCCCGAAGGTCACTTGGGAAGTCAGCAACAGCAGCGGGACGGGGGGCTGAGGACTCTGGCCACAAAATGTCACATGTCCCACCCAAGGAGAGGCCCTTGTCATGGGCACGGGCAGGTGTGTGAGCTCCCAGGCAGCCGAGGACCATCTCCTGTAGCCGTGAGGGGAGTGGGCTTCAAGGAGCTGCGGATGGGGGCCGATGGGGGGTTTGGCCATCCTGGGAGAGAGAGAGAAGAGGAAGGAGGAGAGAGGAAAGGGAGAGAAAGCGAGAGAAGAGGGATGCAGGTGTGAGAAGGTGAAGGTGAAGAGGGAGAGCGAGGCGGGCCGGGCAGGGTTCTCACCGAGCCCTTGGTGCAATGGTCCAGCTCCTCGCTGTCGAAGAGGGTCAGGTCTTTGATGAAGACAGAGGCGGCCCTCAGGATGAAGGATATGAAGAGGTGCACGTGGATGTAGTTCCGCGTGCAGTGGAGCTTCCTGCGTGAGGCGGGCGGAGCTGGGAGGCGGCAGGGGCCTTGGCCGCCCGCCCCAACCGCGCGGTCCCGGGCTTCGGGCTTCGAGAGGGCAAGGCAGGGGCAGCCTGTGGCCTCCAAGTGCAGGCCCCGCCCCCGGATAGCCCCGTCCCCAGGGCCTCGGCCTCCAGGGCCAGCCCCACCCTCTGGTGCCCTATCCCCAGGTTCAGCGCCGTCCTGTGGGGACGAGGCTGAGAAAGGTGGACCGATCTGGGCAGCTTGCCGCTCCCGGGGAGGTTGGCCTAGCAGGGGGACAGGGACAGGGACTGTGTGCTGCCCGGGTGGGGGGTGACTGGGGAGGGGGCTGGAG
>CM052898.1:60606812-60665437 GCA_028534135.1 Potos flavus | reverse complement strand
GCCCCACCCCTGCCGGAGTCCAGGCAAGTGGTCAAGTGGGATTTAGGGGATTTAGATCCTGCCTGAGGACCTGGTGGGCTTTGAGGGCCTCTGAAGAAGTTGCCCTCATGGGAGGAGTGAAAGCTCTGAGAAGAGCGTCAGGGGTGGGACAGATGTCACAGCCGACAGACACATGTACACACCTGTGTCCCCACACCAAAGCGGTGACAGGCTCCTAGCTGAGGACTTTAGTTACACTCTACCTTCCTATCAGAATCCCTCCCTGGCTCCTGGGCCCACATCCATACAGCGAACCCATCTTCACCTGCCCCCGGGCGTCTCCCTGTCCTGGGACTCAGGACCACAGTCCTGTCCCTGTTCCTGTCCCTGGCTGGCTGCCGGGTATCTGAGGGTGGTTCCTTCCAGGATCTGCCCCTCAGTTTCCCCTCTGCATGAGACGGGAAGATGAGGCCTGCCTGGCCTGCGTCCCCTAGGGCTGGAGCAAGGTGCCCACGAGGCAGGGGGGTGAGGTGGGGTGGGGGGTGGCTCGGCCGGGGGATGCTGCTTCAGCTCTTGCTGCTATGTGTCATCCTCGTGAAAGCCCCCTTCCTGTTCTGGGTCAGGGAGAGACAGGAACATGAGCGTCTGGAAGGGCAGGTGTGGTGAGGGAGGAGGCTTGGGGAGGACGGACCCCCTCACCCCAGTCCTGGCTTCCACACTGACAGCAGCCTTACTCCTTGCTGGGAGAGAGTGCAAGGAGCCTTGCAGGCCGAGGCACTCTGGAGAGGGGGGGGGCAGGGGTGCACGGAGGCCCACCTGGTCCAAATCTGAGGCCTTGTCATCCCAGCCACACGCAACGGGGTAGGGGCCGGGCTCCAGGTGCGTCCAGCCCTCGGTGGTGCAGCCACGGCTCACGTTGAGGCCTGGGTGGAGGGCGGGGGCGGAGAGGAGAGAGGTTGAGGCTGGGAGCAGGGCGAGTCCCTGGAGTAGGCGCGGGGCCTGGCTGTCTCTGAGCTCACCTTATCCCAGCCACCCCCCGTGGTGTCGGGCTCCAGTCACCCCGCCCTAGACCCCGGGGCATCATGGGGGACTTGGGGTGGGGCAAATCTCCTCCAGTGCTGCCAGGAGGACCCTCCAACACGGGGGGACAGTCACAGCAGACCTTCCTGGGCTCAGCCCTGCCCCTTGCCATGTCTGAAACTGACCCCTGGGGCAAGATAGATAAAGTGACCCTCGTCACAGCCGGGGTTCTTGGTGCAGAATGACCCGTGCCCCTCGTCACGAGCTGAGTGTTCACCCTGGTCACAGGGCCACAGGTGCTGGTGTGGCTGAGGGTTTCTTTGTCCCCTGGGTACAGACAGCAGCCCTCTGTCTGGGCCGAGGGGCTCCTCCTGGCTCAGTCTGCCTGGGCCAACGGGCCTGCTTTCCTCCTGCACCCGGCGTGGCTCAGACGTGCCACTGGAGAGGGACCAAAGGTGAGGCAGGAAGGAGGAGGACGCCTGAGAAGGGCGCAGGTCTGAAGTCCTAAGTGGGGAAGGAGGGGGTCCTGGCCGGGGAGCCTGGCACGTGGCAGGGGGGATCGAGCAGTACGGCCCCGCAGGGTCTTGGGGCTGAACTTCGCTGCGGCTGGGGCTCCGGGGCTGTGGCACCCTCCACTGTCCTCGGAGGCCCAAAGCTGAAGCAAAGGGACAGGACCCACTAGAGGGGCCTGTGATGTGAGGGCTACCCTTGTGGCTGCCGGCTCTCTTGCCCTGGGGAGGGGGCGAAGGGAAAATGGGGCAGCCAGAGAAGATCCCAGGACTCACTGAGGCACCCAGGTCCGAGTCCAGGCGAGAGCTGGCTTGTTGGGGGAGGGGGGAGGAGGAGAAGGAGGGGGAAGAAAGGAGCAGGAGAGAGGAGGACAGGAGGGAGGAGAAGGGGCAGGGGGAGGAGGTAAAGGGATGGAGGAGGAGGGAGAGGATGATGAGGTGAGGAGGTGAGGAAGAGCTGAGAAAGAAGATGGGTCCTAACGTCCTTGCCCTGTAGCTCCTTCCTCGCACCCCGGCAGCTATCATCACTGGGGTCACCATCATCGCCACCACTGGCATCACTGTCGTCACCAGCACCGTGTCATCGCTGTCCCCGGCACCACCACCACCAGCGCCATCATGGTCACCACCATCCTCGCCAGCACCGCAACCACTATCGTCACCATCACGGGTCCCATCACTGTCACCAGCACCGTCACGGGCAGCATCACCGTCGAGCTCAAGCTTCCCCCTCCCTCCCGCCCTTGCAGCCTAGGTAAGCTTCAACCAGGCCCTCAGTAAAACGCAGGCCTGCCTCAGCCCCAGATCTCAGGAGCTCATCGAGGGCCCCTCCCAGGATCCGATTCTTGTGCGGACTTCCCCCACCAGCCAGGGGGGCAAGTCCAAAGAGGGGACAAGGCCCCATCAGCCAGCCTTGAGGTTGGGACACCAATGCATCAAGTTTTGAGCGCCCCACTGGCCAGAAGGACTAGGGCTCGGTGAGGCCAGACCTGTGACATAGCAGGCACCCGGTACCGTCATGAATTAGGGGACCCACCAGCAGCATCCACACCGCAGGGGCGGGGGGCAGCAAATGCGGCTGTGTTAAAGCTAGCCATTAGGAGTTATTATGAGTCCCACTAAAGGAGGGGGATGCCAAGGCCCAGAGAGGTCGGGTGACTTGCCTATGGTCACACAGCAAGGAGGCAGCAGGCTTGGGATACAGTCATGGGTTGGCCTGACTCCACATCTTTCTGGGCTTCCGGAGTGGCTGAAGGGGCACCCTGTCCCCTGGAAAACTGGCTGCCCCGGATATCGGGGGAAGGGAGTGGATAGCGGGTCACCTTCAGGGCTGGGTGGCCTCTTTGTAGAGCCCTGGGGTTGTGGCCCAGGTCTCAAAGGGAACTGTTCTTGAAGAGAGATCTCACGGGTGGCCCCCTGAGACCCCAAGAAGCAGTCCAAAGTCTCTCTCCAGCCTGGGCCTGGGAACCAGTACAACTTGTGTGTGGCGAGAGGAATACAGAGGGCGGGAGGGAGGGGCTAGGGACTTTAACCCCACAATCTCCCAGTCTCCTGCGGCTCACCATGTCACACAAAGAAGTCATTGCCTCCCCTCCACTCCTCCCTGGGCTCTCCACGAGAAAAGCACAGCTCAGTGACTGGAGGTAGAAATGGCGGAATTGCTTCCTCCCCGCTGCCCTCTCTCCCCTCCCCCATCAATCACCAGTCCCTTCATCTCAGCCTCCCTTCCTCACCGCCACCACCATCTTCTCTCCCTGGAATTAGGCAGGAGCCTCCCGCTGACTCTCCCCGCTTTCCTGTCCCCTTCAACCTGCTCCCACCCCGAGATAGCTGAGGAGATTGTTTTCAATCCTAGCTCTGACCATGGTGCCCTCCTGCTGAATTTCTGTCCGTGGTGCCCCGTCCCAGTGAGCCACGGCAAACATCTCAGGTTGGCGTCAAGACTTTCTTATCTATGGCTTCACGATGCAGGGGGCGGAGCGGGGCGGGAAGGTGTCCCACAGACCCCACAGACACGTTAACGTAGCCAAGGGTGAGTCTTAACCAAAATGGCGATCCTAGTTGTCACTCTTAAAAAATGTCTTTTCAAATATTTCAAGGTAAAAACACCATAGATGAAAGACATGCAGACCAGGAATCAAAGGACTAGGCCCCCATGGACATTTTGGTGCCTTGATGAGCAGTCCCTTGCCTGGCCTGGGGAGATGACTTCTCTCTAACTCTACAGTCTTTATCCTCTTCAGGTGTCTTCAGCTTTCCCTGTAGAACTATGTCCCTTCCAATGCTTCCAGGGAGGACGCTCCTTCCCCAGTCCTGTTACCCAAAGGGGCGAGAGTTGGGGTTGACACTGTCCCCACTCTATACTTGCCTTCTCGCAAACCTCCTTCTCTGGAGTTTAAGGAGTTTAAGGCTTACACTTTCTCCCCAGGAAAACTCACACTCTTTCCCTTCTGTTTGTAGCCCCTACCCTGGTCTCATTTCTCTCCATCATTTTCAGAGGCTAAGGCCGCCAGGTACAGCTGTGCAGGTTGTTCACTGCACAAGGGCATCTGGCTGATAAACATGGGGGCTGCGGTCTACTTCATATTCAGCTTGTCATTAGGTGGGTTCTGGTGGGTTCTGGTGAGAGGCTGACTCTGCCTGAGGAGGGACTGCCTTCTTCTCATCTGCACAAAGGCACCATGTGGGCCCCAGTGGGGCTGGCAGCCTCGGGGTTAGCCAGATGGTGGGCTGCAGTCCAGTTCTTAAGGGAAGGAGCTGCCTTGACAATTCCAGCAGGGACAGAAGGAAAAGCCATCAGGAGGAATGAAATTAGCGGAGTGTCAGGGAGGAACACAAGTAGCAGGCACTTCCAGGGATCTGAGAGAAGGCTGGGTGCCAGGCCCTGCGGACTGGACGCATGAGAGCTGCCAAAAGGGTTCATCCCCTACCTGCCCAGGCGCCGGGTCCCCCTGGAGAGCTGGGCTAGGTGGGAGCCGGCCTGGAATACGGCACGTCTCTGACTGCTCCCAGACTCCTCAGGGAGGGCACCAACATCTCTCCCTCGTGCTGAGGTCACAACACTGAGCACTGGAGGGCAAAACCAGCCTGCTCCAAAGAGTCCCTTTGGCTCACCTCCTGTCCCTATTTTACACAGAAACAGGACCGGAGAGCGAAAGGCCACCTGGAATAAGATATGCCCAAGAGTCTTTCTGCTCAGCCTCTGAATACTTATCTAGGTCCTGCTCCTCTAATCCTTCCCCCTCTAGACCTGCTCCTCTCTCAGGTTCTCCCTTCTCCAGACCTGCTGCTCCCTTGGGTCCTCCCCACCCTAGATTTGCTCCTTCCTGGAGTCCTCCCCCGTCCACACCTGCTCCTCCACCGGGTCCTCCCCCCTCCAGACCTTCTCCTCTCTTGGGTCCTTCCCCCTTGCAGACCTGCTCTTCCCTTGAGTCCTCCCCACTCTAGATCTGCTCCTCCCTTAGTCTTTGATGAGTCTCCAGCTCATCAAATCTAGATCCGAGGCGGGCATGCTGGATCCCTCCCTCCCTGCCAGGAGTCCTCCACACCCTTCACAGGCAAGTTTCCCACGTCTCTCCTCTGCCATGCTCGAAGTCCAAACCATTATCACATCTCACCTGCCTTGTGACTGGGTCTTCCCATTGTACCCCCAGAATCCTTTCTTTCCATGGAAATCTGAATTATTGGTTAAAAACCTAAACCTAAATTGGACTGTGTCAGTCCCTGGCTTAACGCCCCCAGTGGTTTCTCAGCAAACTTAGGAAAAAGTCCAAGTCAGTCAGTGCTCAGGGCTAGCATGGCCTCTGCCACCCATCTCTTTCCTCTCCTCCCTCCCCTGCTCAGCCTGGGACCTCCACTGCATTTCCTCAGTGACCATCCCACGGGCTGCTGATCTTCCCTCTCCATGATCCCCCTTCCCAGGATCCTTCCCACCTCCAGGTCTTTGGACCGCGGCTGAAGTATCACCCCCTCCATCCACGAACATCTGCCTTAATGTTGTGCCTTACCCCCTTCTCCCTCCCAGGACTCCTTACCGTTTATAGCATGTGTTTGTTTTCACTTAGCTAAATGTCTCTGCAGCTAGAGCCAGGCACACGGCATGGCTGGTCTAACGCTCCCCGCCCTGTGTTTGCCTAGCCCATGCCTGTCATACTAGTAGACATTTAATAAACATCCACTCCATGAAAGAATGGCTGAATATATGCTAGAAGCTTCCTAAGTGAGTCAATGGCGAGAAAGCCCGGTTCCTAAAGAGGCTCCCCCTTTTCTTTTCTGCCTTCTCCGAGAACATTCGTTGAAGCAGAACATGACAAGGTGTGTAAGCAAAGCCCAAAAGGTCGTTGGCTCCAGGCAGTAAAAGACGATCATGACCAGACAACGGGAACCACGGAGGCCATAATTTAGTCATGCATCTCTCAGTCAATCGGTTATCAATTGCTGAACAAATATTTAGTGAGCCCTTCCCACGTGCTTATCTTTTATATGAAGTGCTAATCAAATCCCGTGAATCCTTCAAAGACCTAGTGCCAATACACCCTCTTCCAAGAAGCCCCCCACCAGTTGCTCGAGCCCCTCTGACCACTGTCCTTTGCCTTCTCACTTCCTCGACAGGTGGGGACCCGCTCCAGCTGGTACCGCCTGTGCCGCCCAGCTCCCTGGCTTCGATCCGGGCCTCTTACCTTGAGTTGAGGAAAGGAAGTTAAAGATGAGGGGGCAGGCCAAGACGACCACCTGGCCCGGAGGGGTGGCTGGCCAGCAGGTCAGGTTGTCCCACATCTTGCTGCAGCCTGGGGAGGGGGTGGGAAGGCAGAGGACACACAGGTCAGTGCGGTCACCGGGTTCCTCCAGCCGTGGGGCCTGAGCCCACCAGCACCCATTCTTCTTCCTCCTCCGGGGTCCCACCTGGAGGAACCTCCAGTCTGAGAGGGCTGGCATCATGCTGCCCAGGCTGCACAGGCCGTCTTGGGATGGGCAGGAGGACCACGGCTCCATGGTCCTCAGCAAGGGATGGAGCGCCCCCTGGGGGTGTTTTGAACAGTGGTGGCGGTTTTGTTTGTTGCAGAAATTGGGGGTCTCACCCGGCATTTGGTGGGCAGGTCCCAGGGACGCCAGGCAGACATCCTGCAAGGTGTCATACGATTATGAATTGTGTAGTATTCTGCAAGACTTTCAGGTGAGCCCTTGGGCATTTGCGTAGGTGAAAACGTTTTGTAATGACAGAGCCTAGACTCTTACTCCGTTTCGCCTATAAACACAAGGTACTTCCCGTATAGTTTTAACATATGTGGGGTCTTCCAGAAACACAACTGAGTAAAGGGAGGGAAGACTGTGCTTTGTTGTGTGTTGAACATTATTTTTTTTTTAAGATTTTATTTTTTGACAGGGAGAGAGAGAGCACAAGCAGGGGGAGCAGCAGGCAGAGGGAGAGGGAGAAGCAGACTTCCTGCCAAGCAGGGAGTACGATGCGGGATTCGATCCCAGGACCCTGAGATCGTGGCCTGAGCCGAAGGCAGACGCTTAACCGACTGAGCCACCCAGGCGCCCCAGTATGTTGAACATTATTGAGAGCTGTTCAAGGTTTTAGAAAATCACGTTACCTCCAACAATGCTGCCCGTGAACCCGAGTCAGGGAAGCAAGCAACCACCGTATAGATCAACCCACCCGTCACATTTCCAGAATGTACAAGTATAGATACAGCCTTCAGACTATGTCTTCTTATCTGTCAGTGTGATCGTGCCTGAATGTGTGCAGAGTATTTCATTATAAATCACTTTCCTTTACATTTTTCTTTTACAACCAGAACTTCATTAAAAAAAAAAAAAAATGAACGCACATATCCTGAATTTCGTAAAGGAGACATTAGAAAATATTTGTCATAAAAGGAGGTGTCGGGTACGATGGGGTGGTGGGTATATCGGGATTCAGCTAATTCAGAAAATTAAAAAAGCAACACCTATGCCCCCAACTCAGTCAAACTGTGACTTGCACTGTGGGGTGGTGGTGTTTGAGTTCAGAGAAAACCCCACCCTGTAGGCTGTGTTTTCTACCGTGTACCTATGAACCCAGCCCCGAGCGCTGGCTGGTGAAGGGTGCACAGGGGTTGCCTAGGTGGCTGCTTTAATAGGCAGATGCGTGATTTTGCCTCTTCAGGGTCTGGGTGCCCGTGAGGGACTAAGTCTCCTCTGGACCCCCTTCCCTGGGGGAGATTTCATGGTTTCTTTGCAACCCTGCCAGGCCCATAGATTTTCTCGGGAAACCCAACCCCCAAGCCAAAGTCAGTGCCAGCTGGGCCCAGTCCAGCCCAGCCCAGCCCAGGTCCGAAGGTTCATAAGTTCTCAAGAAGGGGGCCTGGGAAGAGGAGGTGAAAGGACGTCCCCACCTGGGGAAGAGCGCCGGGACCCTGAGTGCTGGAGTGGGCTGGCACTGGGGAGGGGGGCCTTCTGGGGCTGCAGCAGCCAGGCGGTGGCGACAGCTGAAGCCGGAGAGCACTTGGGTCGGCGGGGCCGGGCCAGAGAGCACAGCCTCCTTCCCTTGGGGGCCCCAACCCCTTCTGTGACTCTGTCTTGAGGCTTCTGTGGCCTCCCTCTGGCTCCCAGTCCCTCCTCCACTCCTGTGCCAGCCTCTCTAGAGGCCCTGGAGGGGCCCACGAGGCCAGGCACATCCCGCTCGCCGTTTAAGACCCTGTTAATAATAGCAGCGAACACTTAGGTAGCCTTTGTATGTGGGAGGCATGGTTCTACCCTCTTTAAATAAACAACTTATTTAACCCTCCCATTTTACAGATGAGTAAATGAGGCACGGAGCCATTAGGTAACTAGCCCAAGGTCACATCGCTGGTGAACGGTGCAGCCTGTTCACCCATTCCTACCCTCCCTCTCCAGCAAACCTCTTGCACTCCTCCTGTTCCGAAGGGCTCCGGGCCCATTTCTCGGGGGAATTTTGCTCCGCTGGACTCTGTTTAGCCCTCCGACAATGCTGGGCACACCTTGTTTTGTATGCCAGTTATTGCGTCTGGGTCCCCGCCAGACTCCGAGCTCTCTGGATCTTTGCAGCACGGACTGGAGAGCAGATTGGGAGTTGGGTCCCTGGCCCTGAGCTCAGCTTCCCCAGAAGCACAGGGGAGACTGGGCACTGCCCTTCAGGAGGCTGCACTTGGCCTCCAGGACTCTCAACACCACCAGGACTGGGCCATGAACTGTGACATGGCAGGGGAGCCAGGGAAGAAAGGCCATTGGGGGCATGTAGTCAGGGAAACTTCCTGGAGTAGGCAGCAGGTTCAGGAAGTTGAGAACGAGTGGCAGGTAAGAAAATGCTAGCCATCTGGAGAGCCTGTTGTCTCTGTGTGTGTGCCCCAGAGAGGCCCCACAGGCCCCACATGTATGTCCCCAGGCCCACAGAGATGCAGGGCCCTGGCTGGCCGGTGTGCCCACTGGGGACTTTACCTGAGCAAGAAAGCAAGCCTGGAGCCTGGGGTGGGAGGGGGGGAGGCAGGGCAGGGGGCTTCTGTGTGCACTGACAGACACACACAGACACGCACTCCCAGACACAAAGGACCACAGACATATGTGCAAATACACATACATGTGTGCTTACGTGGACATAGAAAGACCTAGAAAGACAAGCAAACAAAGGCACAGAGAGACGCATGCAACTCACAGACACAAGCATAGACAGGAGCGGGCACGCCGCAGATACTCACACTCACACACACACACACACACATCCACAAACCAACACACAGAGACACCGTGCATGGGGCAGACGCATCCAGGTCTCTCCGGGCTTACAGACACTCGGAGTCCGACATGGGGCTTTACAAGGCACACGCAGCTCCAGACCCACGCGGGCCAAGAGCACACATCTGGACACGCACGAACACGCACAGAGCCCCACGCAAAGTCACGGGCAGACTCATTGCCCACAGAGCCATACTTGCCCTCCTCTGGATCCCAGGCTGTCTTCCTGGTGGCAGGATGTTGGCACCCGGCAGGTGCCCTGTGCCAGCAATGACCTCACTGGGATCACGAGGGTGTCTCGCCCTTGGGGCCTAGGAGGACTGCAGTGGGGCCTAGATTCTGGGGTCTGGGCCTCTCTGGGCTGCCTGCAATCCCTGATCCTGCTGCTGGGGTCCGCTGGGGCCAGTCTGCCATGTGTCCTGCCTCCCTGCCCTGGAGGGTGGAGGGGGGGCGGCGGTGCATAGACAGTGAGTGGTCTGTCCACCCCTCACCCAGGTCTTAGTCTTAAGGCCCCAGGAGGCAGGGATCTGCCCTTCCCTGAGAACTGGGGGAGGTAAAGGCCCTCCGTGAGGCTACAAATACTTATGGTGCAGGAGGCAGAGACTTGTGGCACTGGGGCCAAGAAGGAGGGATCCAGGAGAGGTTGCATAACTGTCAGCCTCAGAGAGATGACAGGAGACTGGGGAGCCCAGGAGAAGCATCAGGCTCTATACCCACCCCCACTCCCCGTAAGCAGTCTGCCGAGGCACCTCCCACCTCCCCAGGCTCTCTGCTTCTCCACATCCTCTGGCCCCCCCTTTAGAATCTGGCTCAAGGGTACCTTTCAAAGGAAAGTCTCTGTAATTCCTCCTGTGCCTTTCCCAGGGCTGCTGTGCCAACTGCAGGGCTCCCGGGGGTGGGGGGGGGGGGTGGGGAGTGGGGACTAGAGAGTGCTGTCTGTCATCTGATGGGATGGCCCTGCCGGCTCTGGGCAGCTGGGCAGCCTTGGCCTGCAGGTACCCCTGGCATCCCCCTTCCCACCACGGGGCTGGAGCTCTCCAGCTCTCCCACCCCCCCGCAGGAGGACGAGCTGGGCCCCCATGGGCTCAGCCTCTAGGTTTGACTGTGACTTGTCTCAGCAGCCGGACAGTGAATGAGCTGCTGGTTCATCTGGCCTGCGGAAGGCGGGCTGGGATGGGGAGGGAAGCGTATGCGCCTAGCATACGCTGGTGGCTGGTGCGCATGGTGGTGCCTCCGGGTGCAGAGCCTGGGGCTGAGAGGAAGGAGCTGGGCCTCAGAGCCCCCAACCTACTGTGTGCTCCTTGGTTAACAGCAGGGAGCTCCCAGACCTGGGGCAGGGGATGGGATCAGAGAGGCCTGTTAGGGCTTCCTGCTTCCATCTGGTCCCCCAGCTTCCTATCCTCGCCCCCAGAAGCTCCGTGGTGCCATCCCCACCCGACACGCGTGGGAGGAATGTGCCTGGATCTGGGCTCACGATGATGAGAGGCAGGGCTCCCGGGGGGTCCGGGGCCCTTCTCTCTGCCCGCTGGGCCTCACCTGCTGTGTCATTCTCCAGCCGGGCTTCCTCCAGGCAACTCTTGCGTTGCACCTCAATCATCCGCAGATGGTAACATTCCTCCTCCCACTGCAGGCTGGTTGTCTGGCCACCCTGGGGGACAGACACAGGGAGGGGACCCGTCATCCTCATCAGCTGCCTACCTCCCATTCGCAGACTCTGGGAACAGGAGGCCCAACAAGGCCCATCCCTTGACTGACCCAAGTTCCAGACGGAACCCCAATCCCAGCCCCAGACTAAAACCCGACGCAGACCCGGATCGGACCCGGAACTCTTGTCCGCTGTCCCCACAGCCGGTTCTGCCTTGAGGATCCTGTCGTGGCTTCTTGGTAGTTTCCAAGACTGCTGCAGGTGTAACAGCTTGGTCTTTTTGGGGGGGAGCACTATAGCATTACTCTGGACGAAGGTCGGAGGGCCTCTCTGTGGGGCCCAGAGCTGGCCCTCGGGACTCTGCCACCCTCCAGCCTGGGTTGGGAGTCTTGGATCCTTGCCTCAGTCTCTCTGGATGGGAGGGGCCCAGCTAGTGCTGGTTATGAGGAGCTGGTCCCTGGAGCCAGGCCTGGGAGGAATCCAGGAGTCTGGCTCTATCTTCCAGGCTCTGTCCCCATTCCGGGAGCCTGTGCTCAGTCTCCCGGGTCACGAGGCTGGGCGGGGGCCCTCCTTGCCCTCCTTGCCCACACCTCACCTGCTTTCTTCTTAGCTTCTAAACGATTCCATCTGTATCAGATCTAATGAAGGAGGGGAGGTTTCAGGAAATAAGAGAGGCCCCTCTAGGATGGCTTGCCATCCCCCTACACCTCCTTTGCCCCTGCCCTTGCCCCTGGGAGGTGGGGAGAAGGGATGGGAAGGCCCAAGCCTCCCGCCTCCCCTTTCCCACACCCTGGCCAGGGATCAGGGATGGAACCAGACCTGCGTGCTGCTGTGGGGGCTGGGCGGGCACTGGCATTGGGGTCGACATGTGAGTATGGGTGATGGCTGCCCAGGGACGGACAGGAAAAAAACAGGTCTTGGGAACCACTGGGTGGGTGAAGGCAGGCGAAGTCCTCCGTGGAGGAACCGCTGAGCTGGTGGAAACTTCTGTGAGTCTCTTTGGTTTTACAGAAGAGGCTGCCACCCCTAGGCAACCCTGTATCAGTTTCCTCCTCACTTCTCAGGAAAGAGAATGCCACTAAGGCCGTTGGAGAAAGTTCAGCAAGGCAGCTCCTGAATCAAATATTCTCGGTGTCTCTTCCAACTTGTCCCTCCTGCCCTGGGACAAGGTCCTCAACTCCCTCAAATGGGCCTCAAGCACCTCCCCCACTGACTCAAAGGTGTGTTGCCGTGGGGCTATGGAGGAAAGCATTTCCTTCCTCTGGCCTGGTACCAAGGGTGTGATTTTGGCCACTGTTCTAAGTAAGGTGATCGCACAGAGGGATAAGCATCCCACCTGCCAGAGAGCTCGCCATTGCTATAGAGGAAGGGGGTCCAAGCAGAAGCTGGCCAACTTAGTGCTCAAGAGGCTGCAGAGCTGAGCCCCTTCCACTCAACACTCTCGTCCCTCATGGAGGCCTTGGTGGAGCCACAATGTCACAGAGGTCCTCAATGTCCAACTTTCCCATATGCAGCTAAGCACCATGGCTGACCTAGCCCAGGTGCAAGGGAAGGCCTCATTGTCCAGGATGCCTTTCAGACTTCCCAGCACCCAGACCTCACCTGCCCGTGTGCCATGGGCCTGGAGGCCCCACAGTGAACACAAGTTCCATCTTGGACTGTTAACTCAGCCAAGGGAGGGAACGACCTGAGCAGGTAAATCATTTGAAACTTGGCATACGGAAAGCGACACAGATCTATTGTGGAGCAGGATATGGCTCTCCGTATAACCGTTTCAAAGAAAATACATAGGGTTTGAACGAAATGTGCTGTGGTCTCTCTTTGGGGTCATGTGTTTCCCTTCTTGCCCAAAAGCATTACTCAGACTGAAACACTCAAGATGCTCTGTCTTCGGTGATCTGTGGCCGGCTTATGCTGCTCAGGCATGGGAAGAGGGGTGGCCAAAGGACCCCAGAGGTGACTTCTGGACAAAGAACCTGGGGACTGGCTCATGTCCCACCATTGGTCTGTCCTGCTTCTCTGGAACATGCTTCTCCCCAAAGTGCCTTCCCAGCCCTACTGCCCTCCAGGAATGCAGTTTGTTCTGCCTTCTGGCCCCCTCCCAGCCTCGCCTATGTCTCCTGCCCATTCTCCCCCGCCCTGCTCCCCACCACATGAACATGGGATGGATGGGAGTAGACATCTGTTATTGCTGCCTTCCACCATCCCTTATCCTCCTCTGGCACTATATCCTCATCTCCATCGGGGAAACCACCACCTTCTTCCCCACTCCTCGTTCTTGGGGCTCTGATGAACAGTCTTCTAAGAGATCAGCGTGTCATCAGACTTGAGCCCATCAGAGCATTCCTGGCCTTAGTGCCTGGCACATGGCCCGAGTCATGCTGCTCGGACCCAGCAGGCTCATTCCTGGGACTTTGGATTAAGAGATTAGACAAACAGATTTGGTCTTTCCAATTAGACTGGAAACCTCAAAGGGTGCAGGGGTTGGAACTACTGCTACCGTCTTGTTGCTTTTTGTGTTGTTGTGGAACACAACACTGAGGGCCACACAGGTAAAGGCTGAATAGAGAGATGGAGAAAAACTGGGTCCTCTTGACATTATCTGAGTCCCTGTATGCAGTCATGCCTGAAAGCAGCCCTGTTTCCAGCAACATGAGTCAATATCTTTGTTTATTGCTTGAGTCAGTTGAGTTTTCTATCCCTGTAACCAAAAAAGTCCAGACTTGTGCTCTGAGGACAGGACAGTGGATGCCCTCATTTGCTGGGTCCTCTTTTTTTTTTTTTTTTTTTCTTTTTTTGAGAGAGAGTATGCAAGTCAGAGGGAGAGAGAAAATCTCAAGCAGCCTCCATGCCCAGGGTGGAGACAATGCAGGGCTCAATCTCATGACCCTGAGATCATGACCTGAGCCAAAATCAAGTCGGATGCTTAACCAACTGAGCCACCCAGTCACCCCTTTGCTGGATCCTCTTAAGCCAGAGCTGTGGCCATGCTGTTTGCCAAGAGATAATTCTTTTTCAATCACCAGAGGCATCATAGAGTTCCTAGCAGCTTCTGTTTACCGCTTTCTGAAGGTGGAAGGCTATTTGGTCAACCTCTCTAGCCAACTCTGTCTGCCCCACTCAGCAGCATAGCTATAAAGCCTTTCCTGAGACGCAGTTTGCAGAGGAGGGGGGCAGAAGGCCCTGGGGTAATCTGGCAGTGTGGTCTGTCTCTGAATAACGTGAGGGTAGTTTGGAAGATGAGCTCTGTCTTCACCCCAGTTTAGCTGAGTGTTAGACCCCATCTGCAGAAGGGTAGAGGGAAGAGAGACCCAAAGAGGGACCTGAGATTCCCTTGCAAGTGCACATTCCTAGATGAGACTTGCATCTCTGACCACTAGTCTGGACTACATCAATCCCTCTCCATGACCTTGCCTTGAGCCATCTGGTCTACCATTGCTCTTTGGGGGACAGGGCCAGGGCAGCTCCCTGTAGCCCTTATCATTGAGGAATTCAGGCAGACTTTGAACTTCCTCTTCCACTTATTTCCCTATGCTAAACATCCTCATTATCCCTCTGGACTCCAGACACACTAAGTTGGAAAATTCCCAGCCAGATACCGCCAAGCCTACTGATACTAGGAAAGCGTTCCGGGGGGGATTTAGCTGGGGTGTGGGCTTCACAGAGAATGGGTAGTAGAGGTGCGTCTTTGAAGAGGTGTAAATTTGACCATTAGAGGTGGAGTAAGAACATTCCAGAAAGTAGGAGCAGTGTATACAGAAGCATGGAGGTATGAAAACGCCTAACACATGCAAGGTTACAAATACACGGTGTGGCAGCAGCAAGGGGTCCTGAGGCATCAGGGGACAAGTTGTGGGACACAGGCAGGGGCCAGGCCTCATCAGGTCCTGCCTGGACCAGTGTGTACTAGCTTTCAGCCCCACCACCTGCAACCCAAGGTCCCCAGGGCCTAGGAGTCAAAGCCCACACTTCAAAACTGGCATTCAAGGCCCTCCCTATTTCTACTACCGCCTACATTTCCTGACTTGTCTCCTGATGCCCCGCATGGAGAGAAGAGACGAGGGCTTTCTCTCAAGCCCTCACTAATTCCCCGGCTGCACTGAGCTCTAAGGAGCTTCAAGTCACCTGACCTTGAGGGTGGGTTGAGGTGGGAGTTTCAGGCCACATGGGGCCCCCAGCACCTTCTCTATCACAGGAGTTCTTGAGCCCAGAAGAGGAGACCCAGGCAAGAGTGAGGAAGTGTAGCCTTCCTTGCACCTGGGTCCTTTTCCCTCCCCTGCCACGGTACTGTCCGGATAGGGGAGGTGAGGGACTGGATGCTGGCAGGAGAATCCTGAGTCTCTGGTTGGGGGCAGGGATTAACCCAGTCTTGTTAATTCTGCCCGTTTGCCTGGGTCCCTCCTCTCTATCCTCACTGTGAGGGCTTGGGAAAGCCCTGCTTTCTCTTGCATGTGGGGCTGCCTGAGATCTGGGGTAGGGTGCAGGTGCTGGGAGTTGTGGCTGTTAGACGCTAGGGGCTCTGAAAGACAGGGTGGGGGCTGACTCGGGATTTGTGGGTGCCCTACCCACCCCTCAAGGGGAGCTTGAGCTCACAGCTACAGGCCTGGAATTGGAATCCCCAGCCTCATCCAGGGCCAGAGAACTATGGCAGGAAAAGCCAAGGGAGCATGGTGAGGGAGGAGGAGTCCCTCTGAGGGGCAGCTGGTTTCTGAGAGGGGTCTAAAATGCAGCAGGCTGGATTCGGCGAGACAGAAGAAGGAACTTCCTGCCTGCAAATTACCAATCCCTGGGAGGCCACCTTGAATGATCTGTGCTTCTGAAGCTTGTCGAGGAGGGCCCTTTGCACCTGACAGGGATGGCTGGGGAACGGGGGAATAAAGAGCAGGAGTGGTCCCATTTACCATTCCCCCATCACTAGCTCATATCCCATTATTTATTTATTATTAGCCTCTTCTCCCGCCCATTGAAATAATGGGGCAACAGAATCACAGGGGGAAACTGAGGACCCTGAGAGAAAGCAGCGTGGTCAAAGGCACGCAGGACCCCAACCCAGCTTCCCAGGCTGTGCCCCTCATTTTGCCTTTTGTGTTTGAATTGGTGAAGAGATGGAGAGGGTTCAGTGGGGGGAGGAGGAGGAGGAGACAGGGGCAGTGGGGAGGAGGGGGGGGGTGCACCGGAAGGTGGGGAAAATCATGGGATCCAGAAGTCACAGGAAAAGAGGAGAAACATGCTCCCAGCTTCTCAGAGGGCACCCCAAGAGGCTGAAATAAGGCCTCATCCTATTGGGAAGGGGCACAAGGAACACAGCGGGGGTGATGGGAATGTGGGCTAGTTTGATCTGGGTGGTGGCTACACAGGTGTGCACACATGGGACAACTTCCTGAGCAGTCACTGCAGATCTGTACATTTCACGAATTAAAAAATGTCTCTGAAGTCCTGGGGCAGCCCGCAGCCGGCTACGGCTGCTTTGGAAGAAGCAACTCCTCTAGGTGAGTCCACAGGTTTCAGAATGAGACTGCCCGCCACTTCCTGGCTGGGTGACCTTGGGCAAGTCTCCCCACCGCATCTGTAAAATGGGGCCAGTGACAGCACCGTCTACTTCCAGGGCTGCGTCCAGGGTCACATGTCAAGGACACCAGGGACCACCAAGAAAGGTTAGTGGTCATTGCCAAAGGCCCAGCCAGCCTCTCACACCAGGCTGGCCTTGCCGTCTGCGTCTGGACCTGGAACTTGCCACCGCCTGCATGCGCTTCAGACTGCCAGGCAGTCTGAAGGTCCCACTGGCTGCCACGTGGCTGCTGTGCCCACCAGAGGGGAGGTCTCGAGTCCGGCATTCCCTCACCCCCTACTGCTGTCCGATTTCTTCCCCCTCCCTGCATTTTTACATCCTTTTGCCAATAGTCTGAAGCCTCCGCTTTCTGAATATCCAAATTTTGCCAACCCCACCTCCTCCCGGGAGAGGCGGGACTCTGGGTGGTATGTGGGGGGTGGGTGGGCAGGGGTACAACAAAGAGCGAGACACAGGGATGCAGGTTTGGGCATGGGGCAAGAAAGAACTTTCCACATCTCAGGGTGGGCCCAGGACAAGGGCTCTCATTATGAGAATACAAGCTTAAGGGTGTTCCGTCTGGGGTTAAGCCTGGCCCCCTCTAAGGGCCCTTCTTGCGGGACGTCCTTAGGCACACAAAGCCTCTTGGGGATTCTTTGTAGGGGATCACTGTGGCAATGGCCAGCGAAGCAGGAGCAGCAGGGACTCAGGTTTAACTCATCTGCCTCTTGAAAGCCATCCTGGGCATCGCAGGGAAAGGGGACTCAGTTTACACACATGGTGTGTGTGGGGCGCAATGTTGGTGCTGGGGCCAACCTGCCGAGCACTGAACACCAGTGCGGGCAGACGACAGGCTGAGCCTCCCATACAGAGTCGGTTGGTGACCTCTTCCCCTCTTCTGATGGCCGGCTGTGCAGGAAGAACTTGTTTTTCAGATAGCGGGAGGCACTTCCTGAGAGATATGGACCCTCGCATCATGAGCCACATGAAACCGAGCTGCAGATAAAGACTGGGGCCCCATCCCGGGACGGGCTGGATGCTCAGCCACCTGCCAGCTCGCTGTACACGCTCATCACAACCCGGGCCAGCAGAATCCTTGCTGTCAGGCCCCAACCCCTAGTAATAACACCACGCGGCTGGGGGGTGCTAGACCAAATGCTGTTTGGGGGTGTCTGAATATCAGATACCAAGGAATGCCTGTTCGTTTTGTTCGGTGCGCTGGGGGTATCGTAGCGGTGAGGAAAATGTCCTTTGGTTTTAGAGAATGCATCTTAAAATCACGTGGGGTGCAAGGTCGTTATGGCTACAACTGACGTTAAAAGACTTCAGCCAAAAAAGGGAAATGATGCCAATATTAATTGTTACCGGTTATCAGTTGTCAAACGTCGGGCCTGGGAGGGGATGGGCGCTGGCCATTCCCACACTGCCATTGCTGACATCACCCCAAGGACTGAGTATTTCCATGCTCGTTCTGTTATTCTCTCTCTCTCACTTTTATATGCTTGAAATTTTTTTCACAATAAAAAGCTGATTTAAAAAGCCCATAATGTGGTGGAGAGATGAAGCTGTGCTTCTTTGACTTCTGAAATACATCTACAGTATGTGAGCAACTTTGGGCATATTATACAATTGTGTTGGGAAGTCCAGCTGGGGAGGGCAGAGTGTGGGAGGCTGAGAGGCGAAGGCGGGGAGAAAGGCACTGACCAGAGGGGCCACAGGGAGGGGTCCCTGCGAGTGGTGGGCTCGGCCTAATTTGGGTTGCCTCTGAGGCTGCCCACTGTGGGAGGAGGCCTGTTGCCTACCTCCCAGCCTTCCCTGAGATGACCCCTCACCTACCTGGGCCTGGGGCCTCACCCCCACATTGCCTGGCTACCTCATGGAGACACCCCTGTCCCCAGGGCTCCTGAGCTGGGGTTCAAGCGAAGAGATGGACTATCCCAGGTCACACAGCTCTTGGGCCTCCCTCAAGTCCTGCTGAAGGGGGAAGATTGCGCCCCAGTCACAGGGTGGGGCCCAGCCCTCTCTTTCCATCTCTCCTGCTCGGGGGAGCAGGGGGCAAGATTCCCACCCTCCCTTTTGTGATGAGGAAACTGAGGCCCTTCCACAGAGATCAAACGTGTTCTCCAGGGCAACTGGCCCATTGCCATGGAGGAAGGTGAGGACCAGGTCGCATGGGCTCCAGAAACATTAGGGAGGGCTGAGACTCAGGGCGCCAGGATGGGAGGCTGGAAACTTCTGAGGGGAGGTCACTCTTCCAGCACAGTCTCCTAGGAGCCCCAGGTGGGCCTGAGGTTGTCACTCTGCTCAAGGAGGACGCCTGACCCCACTGTACCCGTGTTTCCTAAAGCCCACAAGGTGGTCTGCTGGGGGCCAAGAGGGCCGGGCCAGCTGTGGACAGCGCCTGGAGAGGCTGAAAGCAGACGGCCGGGGCAGGATGGCTACGGCAGACTGAGCCCTTCAGGAGCAGGTGGCCAGCAACCTGCCTCAGAGAGGAGTTAGGAGGAGCCAAATCTTTCCCGACCCCTGGGCCATCCCAGCTTCTGGGGGCCGGGGGTGGGGGAGAAGCTGGGGGCTTCTTCCTCCTTCTGGGATCAGGCCCATTGGTCCTGCCAACAGAGGCTCTTTTATAGTTTTTGGTGGAAGGTTGGCCCATTTATCCAAAGTCTTTAGGGTACTGTCCTGCCTCCCCCAGGAAGCCTTCCCTGACTGCTCCTCTCAGCAACCCTTGCCTCGGTGCTGGGAGGCTGCACCCCACAGCCCCCTGGGCTCTTCCTCCTGGGCCACTGGCTCTGCTTTCCCTGACCAGCCTGAGAATCTTCCCAGAGCGGGACCTGGGGGTGCTCCTCCTCTGACACTTTCCCCCACCCCCGTCCCTGGGCTGGGCATTGCCCTGAGCAGTTCTGCTACCGGCGAGGAGCCCCTGTGCCTGCTGTCCGGGGGGTAGGGGCAGTGGAAGGCCTGACAGGTGGCCTTGGGGCAGACTTCCTCTTCTGAGACACTAGAGGTTTTCTTTCCTTTTTTTGCTTCCCTGTTCAGAGATTTCCCCTTCTCTGACTGAGGTCAGGGCATCATAAACAGGAGCGATAAGGCCTTGGGTCTTTACACTGAACTTTGCAGCTGCCATTTTATGACTCTGATAACGTCAGCCCCCCTCAACCCTGAATCTGGCTGGAGCGGGATTGCCTGGTGTCCATTCAGTGTGGGAGCCGGTGGGGAGGAGGGAGAAGTGGACAAGGATGTGGGGAACCCCTTCATTCTCAGCTGCCTTCACCCAGTCCTGGGTGAGTCCCTTCTCCTCCTTATGCAGGCTCAGACCTGCGCGGCGCTGTGGGGGACAGCGAGGATGACAGAACTCATCCCGTGCGATGGTCTGAAGAGCCCAGGCTGGGAGGTGGGTAGGGCTGAAGAGTGGGGTCAGAGTGGGAGGGGCTGAGTGGGCTGGAGCAATCAGGGAAGGCTGTTTGGAGGAGGTGATGGAGTAGAGTATTCAATGAATAAAATGCAGGGGAGGGTAGGCATTGGAGAAGCCAGGCTTGGACTGCCTCAGGAGGTGGGGGGCAGATGCGGCTGAGAAGGAAAGGAGACCCTGCTGAAAGCACCCTGCCCCTGGGCTGAGAAGCCTCCAAGGCTGGGGAATGGGGTACCAGTGGTGGTCCCAAGAACCCTGGCTCATCCAAGGAGAATGTGAGTGGTCACCCAGTGGGGTGAGCCAGAGGGCTGTGGCTAAGGCCTGGAAGCTCTGACACTGAGGGGCTCTAAGTGGTGCCAGAGCTCCGGAGCCTTAGGGCCTTAGGGCCAGAACCTGAGGCTTTGAGTGCTTAGGAGGTGGGTCTCATGCCCCTCAGTGGGAGGAGGGGAGGCTCCCACCAATGATTATCAAGTTCTGCTCCTAGGACAGGCCATGAGCTTCTCGTCCCCAGGATGTTAAGACATTAGCTAGATGGAAACACAGAGATTCCTGCTTCGGTGGAGGTGATGGTAAGGGAAGTAATCATGGGATAGAAGAGACTAGGTGATCAATATACTCTACCCCCAACCCACCCGACCAGCCAACCTGGAGCTGGTGTTAGACCTGGGACCCACTTGGGTTTTAGGCTCTGACTAAGCAGCAACCCCAGATTCCTCAAGTCCTGGGGTAGGCAGAGAGAGAAAACCAACCTCAGTCCAGAGCTGATTAGTGGTGGACAGGTGTCTCTGGGACTTATTTTGCCTATTTGTAAAATGGGCTTGGGTAGACTCCAGGAGTCTTGAGATCTTCCCCGATCTTAGAGGGAGATGATCCATGCATCTCCCACCCGAAGCATCATCTGCCCTGCAGGTGAGCCCCCTGCAGCCACACACTAGGCCACAGCCACACGTGGGGCTCACCAGAACACATGCTTCAAAGGCATAGGCACACCTGTGGGGACGAAGCAGAAGCGGGAGAAAGAGGACACCGCGGTTTCTTGGCTATGTGCACCTTGCTCAGCTTTCTCCAAGCACATGTCTGGCCTTTCTTCATAAACACCACCCTCAACCTCTCACTGCCCACCACCTTCCACCCTGGGCTCTTACCTTTCAGCCCGGCTCAGTGGGAGGGCACAGGAAGGGCCCGCCAGTCACCCACCTTACCCCAAAAACCCCTTCCTAGCGCTGGGTCTGCTGCTGAGACGTCATCCCCACAAGTAACACACAATGCCCCACCGCTACCTCCAGACGGGCACAGCACACAACGACGACTCCCGTAGACTCCCTCGCTGCCACCCACTGTCTACCAGGCCTTCCATTTCAATAGACCACAGTCCCCGACCCTGCCTCCACTGACTTCCCCGCCCCACGCATAATGCAGGCACTACACCGAAGGCAAGTTTAGGGAGCACGCTCTCTCCTGGCGCCCCTCCACCGGTGTCCCAGCTCGCCGCTCTGAGCGGGCTCTCAGCAGCGCGGGGAGGGACTAGGAGCGACCGGGATCCCATCCCTCGGGTCTAGATCCGGGCCGAGGCTGAGGTGGGAGGCGAGGTTCAATGCTCCGTGCTCCTCGTTCCGCTTCCACAGACGGGCGCGAAGACCGCCCGGCTCTTGCCGCCCCCACTCCACCCTCGGCGGCCGGGACTCCGGGCTGCCCGGCGGGCACTCACCGCGGGGCCGAGGGCGCAGGCGAGCACGCTGGCCAGCACGCAGAGCCAGCGGGCGGGCGGCGAGCTGGTCGGGCGCATGGTCCGCCCTGAACCCCGCGGTATGCGGCCGGGCGCCGAGAATAGGCGGGCAGGCGGCGCACCTCGCGGTCGACGGCGGGGAGCCAGGCAGAGTGGCGCGGTCGCGGTGGCCCCGGCGCGAAGAGGCGCAGCTCGGTGCTGGAGGCGGGCCCCGGGGGCTCGTCTGACGGGCGGCGGCTCTGGCCAATGGCTCGGCAGAGGCGGGGCCGCCGCTCAGGTGTGGGGCGGGGCTGGGGGCTCTCCCGCCAGTGGGGAGTCCCTGCGCTCCCTCCCCACGTCAGTCCGCAGTCGCCTGGCATTCACAAGCCTTCACCCTTCCGACCGCATCCTCTGGAGTCTCGAGACCCCAACACGCCGCATCCTTCACTGCTTAGCTCACAACGTTTCCAAGCGCCTGGATGCCGTCTCCCACGCCCGTACGCCCCCTTAGCCCCGCCCCAGGACGCTCTCCACGTCCACCTTCAGAGCCACCTCCTCCAGGAAGCCTCCCTGCCAGCCTCCCCATTTCCCACGCCTGCACCTCGAAGGACGGGCGCCGGAGGGCCAGATTACGAGACAGGACATTTCACTTCTTATCCCCCAGGCTGTGGGCTGCGGCCTGCGTAGGGTCCTAGGTTGTAAGCGATCCGGAGGTGGGGCACGTGGTTTGATCCATTTTCAATAGCCCCAGCTCATCCCTCATCCGGACGGGCCCAGCGAGGGGAAACAAGGGCGCGAATGAGGCCCTACCCTGGGTTCCTCGGTGCCAATCCTGAGCCCAGGCGACCAGGCAGGGCGCGCTTGGCACCAGCTGGGCTCCTGGGCCCTTCACGACCAGAGAGTGAGGTGTCGTGCTTTGGGGAGGATAGCACGTCCGCGCCCTCGCGCGTCTCGGCCCCGGCACCTCCCGAGGGAGGCTAGGCCGAAGTTCCAGCGCCCCCGCGCGGGGAGGGAAGATCTGTCCCCGGTGCTCAGGACCAGGCTGTACAACCTACCTAAAACGAAGCAGGAGACTTCCTCCTCCTCCCGCCTTCTCTGTTTTACAACTGAAGTGTAGAGAAAGGCCTGGACTCGGGCCGCCTCCCTCTGGTGCCTCGCTTCCAAGACAGAGAGGGTCGTCCTCGGGGTGACAACGGACCAGCTTGCCTCCACTTCGCGATCTCAAGGCTCAATTTTATGCGTCCCTAAAATGAGGCGACGATTCAACCGTCGCCGCGCCCCGGGAGGTTTTCTTGGTAGACCAGGAGCAGGTGGCTGCCTTGCCCTTTCCCCCAGGACTCAGAACGCTGTGATCGAGGCTGGAGGTGGCGGTGGTGGCGGCAGAGATAGGGTGGATGGTGGATGAATGTGATAAAGGGATGACAGTGTCCAGTGGAGAGGCGGGGAGGACTGGCGCGACCGCCGGCTCCCAGCGGGAAGCGAGGCTGCTTGAAGGAGCTCCAACCCCAGGATCCGGCTGACCGGCAGGTGCCTCCGAGTTCCCTGCAGACACACCTGGGCTTCCCTCCTTGGAGCGCAGGAAACTCCCACCGCTGACTTTCTGGCGTGGGAGGAAGTTATGGGGCATCAGGGAAAAAAGCCTGATAGGGATGAGCTCCCAGCCCCTCCTCAATTTATTTGGGGTGCTGGCATTTACTTCCCCCTTCTCTCCCTCCCTCCCTTGCACAATAGCTTGCTGTGTGCCAGGCTCTGTGCTGTGCCCTAGGGCACAGAGGTGGGTAAGACAGCGGGACCTCTTGCTGGAGGAGGACCTGGAGAGCTCTTGTACTCCCCACAATTTCCACCTCCTTTCAGATGAGCCTGGACATAGACCCTTCCCCCACGGGGGAACAGTGTGATGCCTCTGCCTCCAACCTGGCCATTCTAGGGTTGGGACCCAGCCCCTTAGTGGAGGATGTGTTTGAAGAATCTCCAGGCTTCTTGGCCATCTCCACTTCTGGGGGCCAGGTTAGGCTCAGGAGCCAGGTGTCTTTGCCTCCCTTGTGACCCTGACAGAACCCCTTCTCAGGCCTCAGTTCTCCAGCAGGACCGTGGAATTGGGTCCCAGTTCTGGGGAGTCACCTCTGCTGGCACAGTGTCCTAGGAGTTCTGGACATGAATGGCAAATCCATGGGCTTTGGCTCTCATAAACCCTTGCTCACTCTACACACACACACACACACACACACACACACACACACACACCCGTACATATACTACCTAGCCAGCCATAGAATGCTGAAAATCCCATCATCAAAGCTTGTCTCTTGGTCTATTGAAGTTCTGCCCCCTCCAAAGACAAGAATCTTGGGTATTTGAAAGTACTCTGTGAGGGGGTGAAGATTGGGGAATTGCGAAGGAGCCGGACCCCACTTTGCTATCTGAGAGCCTGGTCCAGCAGGTGCCTGGTGGGAAGGGAGGAGACAGAGGGAATCTTAGGGCCCCCAACTAGAGATGGGCTGCCCTTCCCCTTGCTCTGGACGGTGGTCCACAAGAAACCTCTTCAGCTTCCTGGGCAAGCTAGAGGCTGTGAGGGTGACTGGTAGGCCCTCTCCACGCCCAGGCAGTCAGTCCCCTGGCTCCCAGGAAGGAAGCAGGTGACTAAGGGAGAACATTTTCTGGGCAGATTCTTTGCAATGAAAATTACTCCTTTGTTCTTTCAGAATTGTTCCTCTGGGGGACCCACCCTTCCTTACATATCAAAAGGCACAAAACAAATTCAGAAGTGAAAGAAGGAGCAGAAAAAAAAAAAAAAAAAAAGAAAAGAGCAAACACAAATGAAAAATTAAAGAATTCAGCCCAGGTTAGATTTGACCATGTGTCTGCGAAAGGTTTCCGCTTGTTCAGTTCTGTGTTTGGAGGCCCAGGGGGCGTCCCCTGAGAGTCCTGAGGAATCTTCTGGAAAACCATCCTTTCACCTGTGAGGAATCTTCTGGAAAAACCATCCTTCCACCTGTCCGCTGGTCTGGGAAGGCTTCTGGCAGGAAGGGGGCCGATTTCAGAAGCCCAGGGTTGGGTGGGAAGGGCAAGCTACCTCACCGGGCGAGAAGCAGGGGCTTGGATCTTTGTTCCCCATCTGGAGTTGGCCTTTGTTTCAGCAGTCCAGGCTTGGGGAGGGGGCCGCAGCTCCCTGCTCCCCCGTGTCCTTTTGCACTGATTCCTGTTCTGAGGTGTCCCTTCCTGGATCCCTGAAATCTGTCCCTGGTCTGTGGCCCAAACCCCAGAGCCCTTCCAGCTGCCGGCTGCCGGCTGCCGGAAATCACAGGGGTGCAGAAGATGGGGGGAAAGAGGGAGAGGCAGTCACTTGCCATTCCCCGTGACGACAGGCACGGCAAGAAAGAATCTGCAGTTACTCATTTGGAGCCTGCCTGGCTTCCTGGCTGCCTGCCTCATTCCTGCAGTGAGTGCCACCCTTGCCTCCCCCAGTCCTTCCCCACGTCCCTGAGTCGTGCGCTCACTGCCTCAAGGCTCCCAGCTCAGGACCTCACTGGTGGTGAAGTTCTGGGAACAGCCCCTGGGGACCACAGTGTAGTTTTGGCCTGCGTGGGGGTGGGGGCAGGCAGGCAGGGATCTGGCCTGGGGAGTCACTGCTCCAGGATTCCCCTTCCAGAACCATCCACACCGCTGTGTGGATGCAGCCTCTCAAGGCTTCTGAGTTGCCCTTCTTTGCGGCCCGTTCTTCCTGTGAGAAGGTGCATTTTCACTCCAAGCTGTGGTTTGGTGAGGGCAAGTGGGGCCCAGACATGTATTTAAAGAAGCAATGTTCCCTCCATCCTTTCCCTAACAGCAGGCAGCAAATAGCATTTGTTCATCCCCTACACTGGCACTGGCCAGTGATGGGCTCTGCAGGTGTCGAGGTGGCTTGCCCACAGGCCGCCCCTCCAGGGGAGCCTAGCACTGCTTGGGGGGGGGCATTGAGAGGGGGGCATTGAGGATGGGGGGCGCTGACCCAGGAAGAAATCATAGTTCATGGGAGCACAGGTGATGGAGGGAGAATTGTCCTGACTGGACAGGTGGGGACCAGTTCTGGAATGGCCTCTACCATCCCTTGGCCCTGGAGGCCAGGGCTTAGAGGGAACAGACGGGACTGTGCTAACATTAGGTGCGTCCTTTCAGGTCCTCCCGTGAGCAGATGCTACGATGGAAATAAGACGGCGGAAGTTGGTGGGATGGCAAGGGAGCCTTGCGAAAGATACTGGAGGAGAGAGCAGGATCAGGCAGAGCCCCTGCCAACCCACCGGCAAGCTCCAGGGTAAAGATGGCACACAGAGGCCTTCGTAACGTCACTGGGCTTGGTCAACGAACGGCTGGGAGCTGTCTGGGAAGCGCAGGGCCTCCGCTCAGCTGCTGGCGTAGATCCTGAAAGTGCCACCTCTAGAGGCTGGCAGCTCACTGCGTTCCTCACAGCTGAATGGCTGAGTTCTTTCTTGAGGGGAGGGCCAAGGGATGCACGTCGAAGGCTACCACAGAGGGAAACCGAGGCATGGAAAATGAAGGGGGTGGGAGCGCTCCTGCTCCAGGAGTCAGAAAGAGGAGACTTAGGTCCTACTCTCAGGGAGAGCCGAGTCTGGGCACACGGAAAGATGACTGGAGAAGGAACTTTCTTCAAAGTCCCAAGGCTCAGTTCAGTGCAGGGGTCAGTAGTCTGTCATCGTGCAACTTGGCATGCAGGTTATGGCGCGGTGATTCTGAAAGACTCTAGAAAGGGACGACCCCCCCCCCCCATCTGTTCTCGAACAGCAGCCACAGTCTCTTGGTCAAATGCTCACTGTAACGTCTTTGTGTGTGTGCGTGCACGTGAGCGTGTCCATCCACAAGGGCATGGGACTGCGTGTCCTTGTGTGTGGGCACATCTGCTCCCAGCTGGCATGTCTGAGACAGGCCTTGGCCAGTGCATGTCCGGAAGTGGAGTCGGGGGCAAGGTTCTGGGTAACTAGGGGCTGAGAGGGAACGAATGTCATAGACGGCACCCAGGACCACAGTCCCGGGATGTCTCTCAGAGCTCATTCCTGGGCAGTAGACTCCCGTGGGGAGAGGGGGGGCGGTTGGAGCACTCCCACCCCAGGGAGAGCTTAGACTAACCCCACAGGAGATCTAAATTTACACACTTACCTCCCCACTTCCCAGCCCTGTGTTCCTGTGAACCGGTGTGCAGCGGATCTCAGGCAGAGACTCTGGAAAAGGAAGATAATGTGGGTGAGACAAGGCAGACATGGGGGTAAGTAACATAATTGATGTCATGAGAGATTAGTGTGTGTGTTAAAAATGTAAGGGTATCAGTTGAAAAAAAAAATAGAGGTCTCTATGTAACTCCTAAACAGCTATAAGAAGGAAAAATTAAGAGAACTCTACCAATTCAATAAAAGATCATATGTATGGGAGGGCGGTAGGTTAAAGACAAGAATACAAGGCAAATAAAAACATAGAATCAAAGATCGGGAATAATTACAAACACTGATCACCACAGTCCATGTGAACGAAGGAGAATTTAGATGGAAAATTTAAGAGAGATAGTTCATATTATTAGAATGTTCAGTCTATCAAGAAGATGTTTGGGATTATTACAGGAGAAGTCTAAAACCCGTAAGGAACAGATGATTTTTATGTAATCAAACAGCTCGACAGCAGCAAAGAAGACAGACTGTTTTCCAAGATGTTTTATGGGGTATCATCATGCTGATATTAAAACAAGGCATGGAGAGCACCAGTGAAGAAGATGATAATTCTGTTTTATAATTTGCTGGATGTTAATAAATAGTTTTACGAATTATGTTAATACGTAATTCAATTTCACATTTAATGTTTAATTCACATTCCTACATACACACAGAAGCAGAAATGGAGACTAGGGAGGCACACCATGGCCGCTGGGGTGGGGAAAGTGGGGGCAGACTGGAAAGTGGGGGCCCAGGAGGTGTTTCTGCAAAGGCCGGTCTCACCTGCCAGGTGGGAGCTGAGACAGGAGGAGGAAACCCCAGCTGGTCCCACGGAGGCTGGTTGGTAAACCAGGTGTTCCCAGAAAGGGATGGGCCCAAGGTTGGGCTGATGTGGGCCAGAGAAGATGGAGCACAACCCCGGCCTGGAAAATGTCAGGCACAACCATAATCCTAGTCCTTGCAGGGGTAGGGTGAGAGCATCCAGCTGGCTTCCTTTGTCCCATCAGTGGGACCTGCGGTCTGACCTAGGGCTTTGGCCGCAGCCACTGTGTGACTTCCAGACCGAACGGTGGGCTCCGGGACTGGGGCTGGGCTGCGGCCGAAGACTGGGCAGACAGAGAGAGGGACCTAGGGAAGGTGGGGACAGCCTGTCTCTGGTCCCTGTTCTGTCTCCCACCCCAGCCACCGATGTCTAGCAAGGAGGCCTCTGGGGTCTTTACGGCCTGACTCTGCCCACACGTGGATAGCCACACTCCTTAAAAGCATCTTACTATCATCTTTATTACTGTGATTATTATCAGAACCCCAGCCCAGGCTCTGCCCTCTGATTTCTCTGGGACTGTGTGTGGACACCCTTCCTGTGGCAATAGGCGATGTCAGGGTTCCCAGGCCCTCATGAGAGGGGCAGAGACCCGACGGCAGCCCACATGCTGAGAAGTAGGCTGGCGTACCGCCCCTGGGCAGGGTCTGAGGTCTGCAGTCTGGGGCAGCCTGGCTGCGGCCTCCCCGGAGCCAGAAGCCCTCAGTTCCCTTCCCTGCCTTCCCCTTCACGTGGGTGGGACTCTCAGTCCCCAAAGTCCCACGTCCATGAAATACAGCTTGTCTTTATTTTCTTCAAATTAAAATTAATATTGACTTGATCCCCTCATCACACCATATTGGCAGAAAATACAACTTCGGCCTTACTTCGGTTCCCCAGAGCCTTGTGCTGGGGAAGTACTAGGGAGCCCCTTCCTTCTCTATGCCCCTTGGCTATTGGGTCTTATTGGTTGATTCCAGGACTCTCATTAGCCCAGCCTTCGTGGTGCTGAGGTTTCGGGGCCCAAGAATCTTGGTGGGGCCCTGGAGTTTTTTGTCCAGGGTCCAGCCTCCCAGTATAGACTGCAGTCCCCTTCTCAAGGTGGGGAGTGGTGGGTGCAGGCGGGGAGTTTAGTGCTGCCCAGTCCCAGGGAATCCCAAGGAGGTCTTCCCCTTCTCCTCCCCCCTGCAGGGTCAGCTCTGTCCTAGCTTCAACCCTGCCCTGTGGGGAGAGATCACCTGCCCAAGAGAGGACTCACTTCCAGGGAGAAGAACAGCAAAAATCCTGTGATGGTCTCCTTGCCAAGTTGGGCCCCACCCCACCCCTCCCAAGCTGGGCCAGAACTGCTGGGGAGACTGTTTTGAGGAGCATGAGTAGCTCCTGCAACAGCCTTTCCTCTCTGGAAGACACTTGGAGGGGGTAGCCCTCGGCACAGGGAGAACAGGCCTGGGAGGATGGGGGGGGGGGTGGTGACTGGCATCCCCACTGCAGAGAGGAACCAGCTGGGTGGGACCACCTGCGCAGGGCTGGGAACCAGGCCAGGAAGATGCTAGCTGGAGGAGAAGGGAGGTGGGAGGCAGAGAGTTGAGGAAGGAGAGATGGGGGAGGAGAGATGAGGAAGTTGGGGGGGGGGTTATGGTTAGGAGGGGGGCAGAGGAAGGGGGAGGGAGGAAAAGAATGAGCAGGGCAGGAGGGGGAAGCTAAATGCTGGAGCCAGGGGGAAGGCTTGTAAAGGGAAGTCTTCTCTAGCAAGCCCATCCCTGCTACCCCCCTTCCTGTTTCATTCAGTTCTTCTGCATTTCATCCGTCCCCTCCTCCGGGCAGTAGCTTCCTCATAACCTCCGGCTTCTCCCTGGGCCCTCACCCTCCAATCTCATCAGCCAGGTTGATTATTGTTATTTTTTAAATTTATTAAGAAGAGCTGCAAAATATACAAAGTGGATAAAATAATATAATCAGCTCCCGTGTTTCCCCCTTCACTTAGTTCGTTCCCTGTGTCCCCACCCCAACCTCGATCATTTGGAAACAAATCACGGATCTATCATTTTATCTGTGAATATCTCAGTATGTCTCTCCAAAGGAATGATCACAATAGCATGATCACACAATACAAGTTTACACCTAACCCTCCATTTCTTAATAGCATTAAATAGTCATTTGTATTTAATTCCATTTTTTGCCTTATAAATGCTTTTTTTCTTTTAAAGAGAGAGAGTGAGCGTGTGCGACAGTGAGACATGGGAACAGGAGGGGGAGAGGGAGAGAGAGAGAATCTTAAGCAGGCTTAATCATGCACAAAGCCTGACATGGGGCTTGATCTCTCAACTCTGAGATCACGACCTGAGCCGAAATCAAGAGTTGGGCGCTTACCCAACTCAGCCACCCAGGTGTCCCTAAATTCTTAAAAAAAAAGCCATTTGTTTAAATCAGGTTCACACATTAAACTTAATACAGAGGTGCCCTCCATCTCTCCCAGCATCCCTGTGCTGTTATTTAACTTCTCTCTCCAAGACTGATGATTTTAAAATACATTTGAAAACAAGTGAGATCCTGTCGCTCCGCAGTTTCAGGTGTCCGTGGACCCTGAGTGAGAACCCTGTTGCCAGCCTTCCCCTTCTGGCCTTGTCTCCTATCACACTGGCCTCCCTGCCTTTCCAAGAACTCACAGCTGGCCCAGTCTTGCTTTCTGGTCTTTACACTGGCTGTTCCCTCCCCTGGCATTGCTCTTCCCGGAGTATCTGTCTTGAATCCTGCAAAGAGCTCCACCCCCTCCAACTCCGGGGTCCCAACCAGGTCTACTTTCCCCCATGATTCTTCCTAAAATCCATAGCTGATGCTATCCTCTGTGTCCCAGCTTTCTAATGTGACCCTCTCACGGCTCTAGGGGAAACCTCTCTTCCCTTCCTTAGCCTGGCCTTGGAGGCTGGTCCTGTGCCACCCAAGCCTTCCAGAACGCCCTGCTTTTTGTGCCTCTGTGCCTTTGCCTGGGTTGTTCCTTCTGCCAGGAATGTTTCCCTCCACACATTGCTCAGGGGTGACTTTCTCATGCTCTTGGGCTTGAATTCATGTCAATCATCCCTTCTGGGAAGAATTCTGGAGCCTCTGCTGGGGATGATAGGCCCAGAGTGGGTGTCAGTGAAGGTTGGTAAGCAAGAGAAACAGAGCTCCTCTAGGCCTTTCCTGCTTAGACCTATTCCTGACTCGGGGCCAGAGCTGACCCTTGATCACAGCTGATCTCTAATTGCAGTCCTGGGCCTCCACCCAGAGTTACCCATGACCCCAGACTGATCCCTGACCCCAGTCTGACCCTTTACCCTTATCACAGGTTTTGATCCAGACTAACCTTTGACACTGATCATGGATCCCAGCCCAGAGTGGCCCATGACTCCAGGGTGATATCTAACTCTGATTACAGGCCCTAGCTCAGCTTGACTTCTGACCCAGGCTGACCCCTGGCTTTGCTTCCCTCCGCAATCCACACTGCCTGCCCTAGGGAGTGAGAGTGTGTGGCTCGCCACTGGCAGGCAGTGTGGGAGCTGCTGAGTCCACAGGTCCTGGTTGAGGGCCAGGGCCTCAAAGCTGGGAGCCTTGGGGCACCTGGGGGCAGTCCTCTGCCCATTCTTCCCCTCTGGCTCCCAACCCAGGGGGTGCTGCTGACCTGGCAAGAGACTTTGTGGCCAGGCACCAGGGGAGAGGAAAACTGGCCGGACCAGCCCACACCTCTGTTTGCACAGGTCTGGGTAAAAACAGCCTTAGCTATGCAAGCCTCTCTCATTTCCTCCTTATCCTGGATCCTGCCCAGGCCCAGGTCGCTTGCCAGCTGTATCTGCCCCTAGGCCTCTTCTCGCCTGTGATGGGACAGCGGTCCAGGCAGCTTCCGTAACTCTGCTGCAGTCTAAGTAAACCCTGACATCTGCTGCTGCCTCTGGGAAGCCACCCTGGATTGACTGTTAGCTCTCGCTTCATGGTGGTTCCACGTATGAGACTACTTATCTCCCCTTGGGTTATATGTGACATGTCTATCCTCTGCCTTGAAGGGGGAGGGTCTTTTTGGGGAGAGGAAGCAAGGAGGAAGCCCAACCCCTGCCCTGGGAGCCCCCAGGGTGGTTGGAGAGACCAGAATCTTCTATAGGGATGAGTTAGAGTCTAAGTGGGGGCTACAGGCCAGGCTTGGACTCTTGGGGTGGTGCAGACTAGAGGGAGGGGTTCAGTGGGAACCATGCACTGAAGGGAATGGAGGACCAGGGAGGGGTGACAGAGGAGGAGTGTGTGAGTGTGTGCACGTGTGTGTAACCTACAGTGGGGGAACAGGAAGGAGCCAGAGAGCAGAGGCCTTGTGGGCTGGAGCCGAGACCACATCTGGGGGTAACTGGGACCCTGAGAGGACCAGAACACCACGAGAGGACCGTGAGAGGGGGTTCTGCCCCCAGGAAAGTACAGAACTGTGTGCATTAAAGAAATGTCCCACCCCTGGTCTAGGGGAAGTGCCAACTGGCTTCACCTGGGGCCAGAACCAGGTTGGGGTCTGGGTCTCCCCTCCACATGGGGCTGGCTGTGTTTTATCACGGCCAGGCTGCTCTTGCCTGGCAGAAGTTGGCCGCTCAGCTGCCGCAGTCATTTCTTCAGTCGTCCGTCGGTGTGAGAAAACATCCAGATAGGACACACCCTTCATCATCCTGCGGCTTGCTGGTAACAGTCCCTTGGTTGTTGGGGTGGAAACCGCAGCCCCTCTATCCTCGGTCTATGCGGTTCAGTGCTTGGGTGAGGTTCATCCGCCATTCTGGCTCTGGGCGTGGGGACTCGTCCAGACCTGGCCAATGGGAGCCAAGCGGATGGTCACGTGCTTCAGGCTGAGCCAATGAGCATCAGCCCTGGAAACCCTGCCAGAACTTTGGGAAAGAAGGAAGCTTTTTTTTTTTGGTTATTACGCCAGGAAAATATAAGCCCTTTGCTGCTGTGCCCCTATTTACCTGCTTGAGATTTGAGCCAGTACACACAAAGTCAGATCCAGGAGATGGTGATAGATAGATTTCGGGTGACATTATTCAAGTGCCTGGATCCTGCTGTTCCGAAAGCCTGTCTCTGTGGACTTCTCCGTTTCTGAGCTATACATTCCTCTTGGCTTCAGCCAGTGTCACACGAATAAAAGAATTCTAGTACTGCAACCCTGCCTCCCGCTAGTGCCCAAGTTGTTCAGGGAGAGCAGAGCAAGAAAGCCCACCCTGGGGAGGAGTGAAATGTGCTTGTGGCTCGTTTTAGCTCCAAGAGACGCATTTCCTTTGAATTTTCATGTTGGCCTCTGCTCCTGATCCCTGGAGCTTCTCCTACATCTGGTACTTTTTCTTTTTCGATAGTGAGAGGCTCTGCTGCATCTCCATATGGCGGGTAGGGCCGGTGGTCCCGGGTGCCTCACCCTCTGTCCTGCCCGGACTTGTTGCCCTTTCACGGTGAGGAGAGTGGGGAGCTGACTCTCGGCGTCTCCTCCAGCCCAATCCCACCTGCCTGTCATGAGGAAGAAACGGTAAGAGTCTGCGTGTGGAAGGCAGGCAGGCTTCCCATGGATGAGAATGCAAATTTCCACTTATTTATTTGGCGGGAATCATTTCCATGTGAGTGCTGGAGAGAGGGAAGGACAGGTGGGAAGGAAGTTTTATTTATTTCTTAAAAATTTTATTAGTATTTTTTCATGTGGGGAGGAAGTTTTCCATGCTGGATTAATTAGGATATAGCTTCAGCTGCATGTGGTAGAGACCAAAAGAACAGTGGCTTCAGTGAAATGGAAGTTGATTTCTTTGGAACGTGGAAGCCAGAGCTGGTATAGAGGTCGTCCCTAAAATGTTAAAGGTCCAGGATCCTTCCATTTGGGTGCCCTGCTGTCCCTTGGCTGTTATCTGAGTCAGTCATGGCCATTAGTTTGCGAGGACTGCTGTAACCCAGGACCACAAATTGGGTAGCTTTAACAACACAAATTTATCATCTCACAGATCTGGAAGCTAGAAGTCTGAGGTCAAGGTGTCCTCGGGGTCAGTTTCTTCTGAGGCTGCAAGAGGGACTCTGTCCCATGCCCCTGGCCTAGCTTCTGGTGGCAGCTGGCAATCTTGGCTTGTAGAAGCATCACTCCAATCTCTGCTTTTGTCGTCACCTGGTGCTCTCCCTGTGGGCATGTCTGTCTCCAAATTGCCCCTTTTATAAGCACACCAATCATATTGGGTTAGGGCCTCCTCCATGACCCCATTTTAACTTGATTACCTCTGTAAAGACCCTGTTTCCAAATAACATTAGATTCTGAAGTATTGGGGGTGGGACTTCAGCATATGAATTTTGGGGGGGATGCAAGTCAACCCATCACAGTTATCCAATGTTGTGTAACAAACTACCCCTAAACTTAGTGGCTTAAGTAAATCATTTATTGTCTCTCCTGCTTTCTGCAGGTCAGGAATTTGGGAGCAACTTGGTTGGATGGTTCTGGCTTGAGATCACTCATGGGGCTGCAGTCATCTCTTCCCCACCCCCACCCCCCCACCCATCCACAGGGCTGCTTAATGGGTCCTCACGGCATGGTGTCTCACTTCCCCCAGGGTGAGGGGTCCAAGAGACCAAGACAGAGGAAGCTACCGTGCCTCTTCTAACTAGTCTTGCAAGTCACACCCTGTCATTTCTGCCACATTCTATGGGTCACACTGGCCACTCCTGATTCAGCATGGGAGGAGGCTGCACAATGGTGTGCACACAGGAGATGAAGATCCTTGTCCACATGGCCCACGGTGGCTCACCACCACTTCTGCTTTCCACTCAGCGGGAAGCACAGAACACTCCTTCCTGGTGACAGAGTGACCTGGAGGTAACCCAGTCCCCTGGGGGGACATGTCTGCTGGCTTTCTGTGGGATATGGCTTGCCACAACTTAGTCACGGCCACACGCAACGAGGCGCAGCTGGGAAATGTGGTCTTTATCCAGGGCAAGCATGTGCCCTTGCTTCAAAATTCTGTAACTACATGTCTTAATGTGAGTCTCTCTGAGAGCAGAAGCTGGGGCAGTGGATAGAAAAAGCCGGTTTTTCCCTAGTCAGTAGGGAAAACCCCAGTCCTCCACTCCTTGCGGGTCTCCTTTACTACTTAAATGGAGCACTTCCCTTCGGACGGTTTTGGTCACCAAATGTTGAGGTGGGGGGTGGTTCCCTACCAAGCAATTCTGTGACACCAGCTTCTTGTCCTGCAATTTAACTCTGTTCTGTCACTTCCACTCGAGGGTAGCCTCAGAGCCCACTGATTAAGGGCTCCATCCCACAAGACCACCCACCACACTTCCGATGCCAACTTGCCCAGTCCAGTTGTCAACTCTGCTTCTCCTAATTAGCTATAAATCAGCGTTCCCATGCCCTGTCCTTGTGTTGGATTAAATTGATGACGTGGCTTACAGAACTCAGGGAAGCACTCACGTTCCTCAGTTAGTTCGAGGATACAACAAAGGATTCAGATGAATAGCCAGAGGAAGAGATAAGTTGGGTGAGGTCTGGGAGGGTCCCGAGGGCAAGAGCTTCTGTCCCCGTGGAGTTGGGGTACGTCACCCTGCTGGTACGTGGATGTATTTGCAAACCCAGAAGCTGTCCAGACCCTGTACTTCTGGGATTCTTATGGAAGGTTCCTCACATGGGCATGATTGATGGATCATTAACTCCATTTTCAGTGCTTCTCCTTCTGTCTGTCTGTCTTTCTTTCCTAAAGATTTATTTACTTATGTTTTAGGAAGAGAGAGCATGAATGGGAAGGGCAGAGGCAGAGGGAGAGAGAATCTCAAGCAGACTCTGCACTGAGTGCAGAGCCCGACGCAGGGCTCGATCTCACGACCCTGAGATTAGGACCTGAGCAGAAACCAAGAATCAGACGTTTAACCGACTGTGCCACCCAGGTGCCCCTCAGCGCTCCTTCTTAAGAAAATGGTGAGCAGAGCTGAAAATTTCAAGTTTCTAATTACAGCTTGGTCTCTCTGATGACTAGTCCCCATCTAGGAGCCATGCAGCCGCCCACTGGAGTTGTCTCACTAGCACAAAAGTCACTCCTATCACCCAGAAAACCCCAGAGCACTTAATACTGTGTCCGGAACTGGGGTCAAAGACCAAATAGTAGAACTAAAGATGCTGCTAGTGCTCTTATCACTTAGAAATTCCAAAGGTTTTAGGAACTCTGTGCGGATAACCAGGGATGAAGCCCAAATACATATTTCTTATTTTAAGTCACGCCATCATAGGCGGGAATGTGGGTGCAGTTTATTTGGGAGCTAATCCTATGGGGCTGGAGGAGGAGGGCAGGGAGTTGGCTCTCGAGGTCTCTGCTTTAGGGGCTGGGGGCTCAGCTCAGCAAAGACCTCCCAGAGAGGTCATGCTGGAGGTGCGAAGCTGGGGCATTTCTATGTGGGCTCCAACCTGGGAAATAACTCTCCTGTACTTCCTGACTCTACCAACTCCGTCCACCCCCCATCCCCTGGCTCCATGGCTTTGGAGACAGCGCTCAGACAAAGGGAGAGATCTCTGTGCTTTGAAAGTGGGACGCTGAGAGCCTGCCCAGGACTGTCCACCACAGCTGTGGCTGTGATCAGAGGAGGGACCCCCAAAGCACCTGCTCCACCACAGAAGAAGTAGAGAACAAGTTGGGGAGCCACTCCGGCATCTCTGACCGAGGTAGCCTGCTGATTTTGCCTGCCCGCTACCCCAAGTGCCTGAGCACAGGGATCTATCTGGGCTGTGAGGTTTGAAGGGCTGCTGTCAGCCCCTGTCTCCTTAGGGCCGGCACTGTGGGCTTGCTCTAGTTCTTGTCCTGGGGCCTGCTACTTGGCCCTGTCTCACCAGCCCTGAGGGCCAGGCAGTGTGGACCATCTCCAGGAACCCCCTAGGCTTGATCAGTCCCTGACCCCCAACTGGGAAACTGAGGGCTTCCCCGTGGGCCTAAAACCCCAGTCCAGGGGGCCATGGACATGGCCCTCAGGCTCTCACCTTCCACTCCATCCAGCTAGGGATCCTCTTCGGCCAAGCTCCATGTGGGACATAATGGAAACATTCAGAAATGGAAGCCAGAGTACAAGTTAAAAAAAGATAAGTGGAAGGAAGAGAGGGAGTAAAGCCCTCTGCTAGTCTGACTGCCCAGCTCCCATCCCAGAACACTCATTGCTAGCACTCCCTGGTCCCCCTCTGCAAGGGTTGAAAGAGGACCCCTCCTGGCTGGAGGTCACCCCTTCCCTCTCCCATGGGGGCAGGGGTCATTCCATGGCAGGGGCTGGGACCTCGTCACTGCCACGGACCCTCTGTGGACTCTGGTTAGGATGATGCTTTTAAAGCATTAAAAATAAAACATAAAGGATTGCAAAGGAACAACTGAAATAGCAAACAAATTTGTGTCCCAGTCATCCGTCCCCTGTATTTCTTAATTTATGTATCAAATGACAAGACCTAGCGCCAGGCTCAATAGCTCTGGTGACTTTAAACTTTTTTTTAAGGTTTATTTATTTATTTTAGAGAGTGTGGGAGCGGCTGAAGGAGAGGAAGAGTGAGCATCTGAAGCAGACTCCCTGCTGAGTGCGGAGCCCGACGCGGGGCTCGATCTCACGACCCTGGGATCACAACCGGAGCCAAAACCAAGAGTCGGATGCTCGACTGACTGAGCCACCCAGGTGCCCCTTTAAAAAAATTTTTTTTTCAAAGATTTATTTATTTATTTGAGAGAGAGAGAGAGAGAGGATAGTGACTTTAAAGCGGGGATGAGAGTCGGTGACATTTTGAGGCCTCTCCACCAGCGGGGGAGTGAAATGAGAATATCTGGGATTTCTGTTGGTGACTCAGTCACAGCTCCTGCAGATAACACTGTGTGTTCTTGCCTCCATGCATAGTGGAAGAAAATGCTGAATTTCAGTTAAAAGTTAGTGGGAATAAAGTTGTCGGTTTCTCCCACCCAGATATATGGACCCTCTGATTTCTATTTATGTATTCTCTGGGGGTCAGTGGACCCAGGGATAAGATGCCCTGTCCTCTGGGGAGCCTCACCAGAGATGGGTCGCCTTCTCAGGCCTCATGGACCCCGTCGGAGATCCCCTTCATGCCTGGGCTGGTTGCTGTTGGGCCGCTGAGGTCAGGAGAAATTCCAGCACATATGCATCCAGACCCTGCAGCCAGGCGGGGATCTCTAGCCTTGTGACCCTCATGGCTTCTGGGCAAGGACAAAGCGGAGGGAAACCAGCCCCCGCCTTGGGCAGGGAGCTTAGTCGAGAAGGAAAGGAACATGGAATAGTGCCGTTGTGGAAGGTGAATGCGGTCAGGGCCACCAGAATGCTGAGGAGCCTTAGGGAAAGGAGAGAGGACATTTTTGATGGGCTTCGGGAAGGTGTCGCTGGGACACTGGCCTGTGAGAATCAAGTGTGATTTGCAGGGTGGTGGAGGACAGCCCCAGCAGGAGACACAGCACGTTTCCGTGAGGCCGCTGCTGGAGTGTCAGGGAGGGCGGGACAGTAAGAAAGGAGGCCAGGCCAGGCCAGGCACAGGCACAGGAATGAGCAGGCAGGCGGGCTAGGCCCCAGCTCCACAGTGCTGAGCCCTCGGGCATTTCCTCGTGTGGGCACCACCGGGAGAGCCGGTCCAGCCACCAGTCCGAGTCTTGGCTTTAGGACAGCGAGAGATGCAGAAGTGCCAGCTGCCAGGCCCTCCAGCTGGAAGCCACTGCTCTGCTTAGCTAGTGTGGGATCAGCTGCTTTGAGGCTCAGCGGCCCAGCTGTCTTAGAGGTTTGTAAATCACCAGATTAAGAAACGAATTGCAACATTTGCCCTAAGCCTGGCTCATTCCTGTCCATGTCCAGGGTTGTGGCCGTTCTGGTGGGTGCTGTGGAGGCTGCAGGGACAGCTGAAGGGGACCCAGGCCAAACCCGAGTCCCAATGGGTGCGGGTGGGGTCTGTGCCCTGGTGGCACTGGCTGTGTCTGCCCCCCACGTGCATCCTTGAATGCACTTCCCAGGAGCCTTTGGAGGAGGAGTGACAAGCAGGCCCTGGGACTGGCTGGAGGCCGTGGACAGGAGGCCCAGCCTCCTTCTGCCTCAGCAGCCCCCAAGAGGGGACAAGGCTCAATCCAGCCCTGACCCCAGAGATGCCCGCTGGCCTCGGTGGCTCTTTATCAGCATCTTGGTTCTGTCTCTTGTCCACTCCCCAGCCCATCTGTAGGTGCCTGCCTCTGGCTTTCCCCTCCAACACCTCCATCCTCCAGAAACTGCCCCAGCCCCCAAGGCTTTCCACAGCCTGCCTTGCCACCCTCCTTGCTGCCCTGTCAGAGAGGGCTTTGCAGAACATACAGCGGATGGTGCCACTCCTCTGTCCCTCCAAGCGAGGTCTCCTGCTGCCCAAAGAACACAGTTCCTCGTGCAGACATCCTAGCTCCCTCGCTCTTGAAGTCACGTAACAAAACACTTTATAACAGGGAGGTGGGGTGGGGTGGGGGAGAGCAATGCAGTAAGCCTTCTTGGCTTGAGTTCCAGCTCTACCACTTATCAGCTGTGTGACTTTGGGCAAGGTGCTTAACTTCTCTGCACCTTAGTTTCCTCATCTGTAAAATGGGGACAGTAATAGTCCCCACATCTGGGAATGGGTGAGGATTAGATGAGCTATCTCATGTAAAACATGTAGCATTTTGCTTGGCACATAGTACATGCTAGGTAAAAGGTAGCCGTTATCACCTGCTTCAGGCTGCCCTCCCCCCAACGGCCCAATATTCTGTCACCTGCCAGCTGCCCTCAACGCTCCCAATGACCAGAAGTTCCATCAAGACTTCCCAGTGCAGGGACTCCTGGGTAGTTCAGACGGTTAAGCATCTGCCTTCGGCTCGGGTCATGATCTCAGGGTCCTGGGATCGAGTCCCACATCGGGCTCCGTGCTTAGTGGGGAGTCTACTTCTTCCTCTCCCTCTGCCCCTCCCCACTGCTCATGCTCTGTCTCTGTCTCTCTCAAATTAATAAAATAAATAAATAAATAAATAAATAAATATATATATATATATATATATATATATATATATATATAAAGATTTCCCGGTGCAGCCCTCTATTTGTTATCTACGGCTGTGTGACCAATGACCACAAACTTAGAAGCTTAAAACAATGAATGTTTATTATTTCACAGTCTCTGTGGGTCATGGGTCTAAGCATGATTTGCTGGGTCCACTAACTCAGGGTCTTGTAAAGCTGTCAGCCAAGCTGTCAGCCAAGGCTGTGGTCTTATCTGAGGCTTAACCGGGGAAGGATTGACTTCTGAGCACACAGAGTTGTTGACAGGTTTAAGTTTCTTGTAGCTTAGGACTAAGGGCCTCATTTTCTTGCTTGCTGCTGGAGGCCCTTGCAGGCTGCTAGCTAGAGGCTGTCCTCAGCAACTACAGGCTGTCTGGGTTCCTTGCCACACATGGCTGCTTGCTCCCTCAAAGCCAGGAAGGGAGAGAGACAACAGCAAGATGGGCACTACATTCTTTTTTTTTCATTAAGATTTTATGTATTCATTTGAGAGAGAGAGAGAGAGAGAGTGTGTGTGCATAAGCATGAGCAGGGAGTGGTGGGGGGAGGGACAGAGAAAGAGGGAGAAGCAGACTCCTCGCTGAGCAGAACCCCCTCCCCCCCCACGGGACTCGATCCTAGGACGCGGACATCATGACTGAGCCGAAGGCAGACACTTAACTGACTGAGCCACCGAGGCGCCTGCAAGATGGGCACTACAATCTTATTTTACACACTCACACACTTTCCACCACTTCTCCTGTATGCTATTAGATGCAAGCCACAGGTCCCACCCAAACTCACAGGGAGGGGATCACACAAGGCGTCCACACCAGGAGGCAGGGGTCTTGGGAGACCACCCATCTGCCACAGGTTCCCACTCTCTATCTCTGCTCACACTGGTCCTTCTGTCTGGAAGGCTCTCTGCATTTCTGGGTCCAACTTGCTCCCTTGCGCCCAATGTTTCCTGAGCACCTACTCCATGCCAGCGTCTGGGGTGGATTCTGGGGATACCAACATGACTGGGACAGTTCAGCCCATCGAATTTTCCCTGCCCAGAGTTCTCAGCTCATATGTTTAATACAGCACTTGTTTCATTGGCATATGTGATGCCGTAATTGCACAGTGATTGGTGTAAACACTTGTCTTGATGGGCTCAGATTTCTTTGGGGGTCGTGGCCTCTCCAACGTCAGGGCCAAGTCTGGGTCAGGTTTGGGGCTTGGTCGCAGGTCAGGCTTGAGAATAGAGCTCTGAGGACATTAGAAAGGGGCTGGGCTTTTTTTTTTTCTTTCCCCTAGGTCTACCAATGAGAGCGGATCAATTTGTTTTCAGCAGCTAGCACCAACCTTTTCAGAAGCAGCGCCCAGCTGACAGCAGGGGCTTATTTTCCATACTCAGCAAAGCTCTCTACTGATCTAGGGGAATTGCAAGTTATTCAGAGGCCGTTCAGTCCCTTTTCCCCTTTTGGCTCAGAAAAAGGAGTGCACAGTTCCTGCTGGACCGGAACTTTGTAGGTGAGGTCTGTGTCTGGGCTTGATCATCACCCTTAAGATAGAATTCCATGAATTCCCTGTGAGAAGGGGCCAGCTGGCCCAGTTTTCCCGGTGGTGTGAGAATGAGGAGAGGGTGACAGATCGGGGGACTGCTGGGTCAGGGAGCAGAACTGAACAGGTGTTAAGGGGAGCCTAGGCCAGGCCCTGGGCGATGTGTATGTTTGTGCCCATTATACTGGTGAGGGCACTGAGACTCGGGAAGGGAAAAGGTCCTGGGGAGTGTCACATGAGGAATCAGGCTGAACTTCCCAGCCCCTGCCCTCACTGCCGCTATGTGATATCATGGCCCTTAGACCCTCCTGTGTACTTGGCATTTTTGTACCATTCTGGGGAAATGAGTTGTGGCTGAGAGATCCCGGTGGCCCCAGGACTGAGAACTCCTTTGGGGGAGGTGCAAGGTGCCCCCGCTTTGGAGAGGGCTGGGGGCTTCAGGCTCCAGGAAGACACCTGGTGGTTTGGAGGAGGGTTTAACCCCCAGACCCCATGCTGTGGAGGCAGAGCACAGAGCTGGAGAATCCTTGGGGGAGCCAACAGAAGGCAGACGGGAAGAGCCAAGAGGCAGTATCCAAACGAACAGCCCAAGAGATTGTCTGCCCACCTCTGAGGAAGCCGAAACCCAGGGAGGATCCAGAAGATCTTCAAGTACACAGAGTGAGGCTGGGCTAGGACTTGGGGTTCTTTCTCCTCTTGGGATGGCCTCCAAAGAGGTGGTCCTACAAGCCCCTGACCTACAGGGGAAGGTTCTCCCCGCTGGCTGATGAGTTTCTGGGTAATCGAACGTTCTGGTTAATGGAGACCTACCACTTAAACTGTAGTTGAACTCAGAGCCCCACCAAGCCTTACCGACCTGGAGGTTGGCCAAGCCGTTTCTGTGGAGGCGGCCGGGTCCCCTAGCTCCGGGAACACCACCACCTACTGCCCTGGGGGAGGTGCGGCAGTGTGGTGACATGCTGGAGGGTTACCAGCTCCTGTCCTCTCAGGGCTCCAGGCTGAGGCCTGGCGTGTCTGCCCTGAACAAAGGGCATACATTCTGCCTGGGAGGCCGGGGGTGCTGACCAGCCCCACCCGCCCACACCCACACAAAGCCTGAAGTTGTGTAACAGCTTTTCCTCGGAGCCTGACGGAACCGGCTGGAAGGACCAGGAGTGAATTAGGTTTGTCACAGGATGGGTTGTTGTTTTTTGCTGTCAAGGGCCCAATCACAAGGGATCAGAGGCAAACCCACTCTCCCAGGAGCCTAGTTCTAAGGGCTGGGTGCTACTTAGCCGGGGAGGAGTCGACAGTCCTTTGTGCTCCGGAGTGGGACGTTGCCTGGGAGGGAGGCTCAGGAGAATCCAGATGAAACTGGACTGTCCAAGAACGGGTGTGGGGGGGTGGGGGGGGGAGGCAGTGGAGACTTTACTCTGAGGGTCAGGCTGGAGGTTGGCGATCAGACTGCAAGGAAGTGTAGGCTTCTTGGGATCTGAAGCAGTGGGTCACCCTCAGGGTGGGGCAAGGCCAGTGGGTAGAGGCGAAAACCAGAAGTGAACACCCTCAGACTTAAACATTTACTCCGTCCATGGGACTTGGAGGTCCCAGGGATGTGGTGATCCCAGGGGCAGGGGCCTTGGTAGTTAGCTGCACTGGATGACGGGGTGCCCACCCAGATCCCCTTCGTTAGACCCTCCATCTCAGCCTCTGTAAATGTGGTTCTGATGGCTCCCAGCCTTCTCTGGAGAATTGCCTTACAACCAGTGGGAACTACATCACTTAGAGGGTTACACCAAAACCCCCAGGGGCTGTTCAGGGCCAAAGTCCAACCAATACAGGGGATTAAGAAGAAAAAAAAAAATAGTCTGCCTCCTTGCCGAGGGTGGGACCAACTCTGGTGCATTTCCCACCCCAGTGCTCCTGTGGGGTCCGGCTGAGCTTGCACCTGTTGAAACCATCCTTGCTCTGCCCCCTCCCCTGTCCCATCCTGCTTCCCCTGTTCCCCCTCTCCTGAGTCCCTCCCTCAATAAACCCCATCTCAGGCTCCGCTTCTGGGGACTCTGACCTGACATTGACCAATATAAGACTTCCTACCCATCTCCGTGAGTGAGTTTGAGTCCGAAAACTAGTGAGCATGAATTAAAAAAAAAAAAAAAGACCTCTGAAATCACCACGGTGATTCAGCAGGTCATGGAGCGATTTATGGCTGTCTCCGACTGTAGAAGGGACTTATGGCCGTGGAACCGTCTGGTTGATCATGGGTGGCTTTGAGATGGTGGGTTTTGGGGGGTGGAGTGGGAGAGTTGAGATCCTTAAAAGGAGAGTTTCCAGTGTTTGAAAGTTCTTCACCCATGGGGACCCAGAGGAGCGCTGCAGCCTGGAGGGGCCAGGGACCTATAGGGCATCCCCCATAGCCCACTCAGGAGGCCTGGTCTCCTGCTGCATGGGCTTCTGTCCTGGTGGCCACAGTGGCTGTCCTCTAAGCTGGAGTGAGCAGCCTGTCGAAAGCCAGAGTAGTTGAATCCTGAGCCAAGATTCCTGTTTCCCAGCCCAATGCAGGAACTCTCCTGAAATTAGAAGGATGGGCTGGCTCCTGGCTCCTGGCCCTGTGGTTATCTTGGCAATGCCATTGGTTCAGCTTCCGCCCCTTCTGGACCTCATCGTCCTCACTTGTAAAATGAGGGCATTTAAGGGGAGGAGAGATGGGGGGAGGGAAGAGAGAAGGGTTACGGTTATCGATCGGCTCAGCAGAACCCAAGTCCCTTGAGCTATTTGTTGGCTTGGAACTTTGACCCATTGGCAGTGTGGGGTGGAGGGCATGCCCTTGCTTGTCAATGGGGCATATCTGGTTTGGGGCTCAGGGCTCTGATGGCGAGTGTATGGGGGAAGGGAGGAGATACGGAGGTGACTAAAGGTGGTGCTAAAGACTACTCTGAAACCCCCTCTACCATTTCTGCCTCAATGTTTGAATTCAATGTCTCAAGGTCAATCTTGCGCTGAATTCTCAGGGATGTGGGCTAACACGTCCAAACTGGGACACTTAAAAACATTTTTTATTGTGATAAGATACATATAACATAAATTTTATCATCTTCACTATTTTTAAGCATGCAGTTCAGTGATATTAAATACATTCGTGATGTTGTATAACCATCACCACCATCCATCCCCAGAACTCTTTTCATCTTATAAAACTGAAATTCTGGATCCATTAAACAGTGATCCCCTCATTACCCCTAACCTGGCAACCGCCATTCTTTCTGTTTTGACCACTCTAAGTATCTCACATATGTGGAATCACACGGCATTTGTCTTTTTGTGATTGGCTGATTTCACTTAGTATAATGTCCTCAAGGTTCATTCATGTTGTAGTATAGGTCAGAATTTCCTTCCTTTTTTAGGCTGAATGATATTCCATTATATGGATATACCACATCTTGCTTTTTTTTTTTTTTAAGATTTTATTTATTTATTTGACAGAGAGAGAGAGATCAAAAGTAGGCAGAGAGGCAGGCAGAGGGAGAGGGGGAAGCAGGCTCCCCGCTGAGCAGAGAGCCCGATGCAGGGCTTGATCCCAGGACCCTGAGATCATGACCTGAGCCGAAGGCAGAGGCTTAACCCACTGAGCCACCCAGGCGTCCCCACCACATCTTGCTTATCCAGCCATGCACTGATGGACACTTGGGTTGCTCCCATGTTTCAGCTCTTTCAAATAACCCTATTATGGGCATAGGTATACAAATCTCTCTTCTAGGTCCTGTTATCAGTTCTTTGGGTATATACCAGAAGTCGAATTGCTGGATCCTACGGTAATTATATTTTTAATTTTTGAGGAACTGCCACACTATTTTCCTTAGCAGTTGCCCCATTTTACATTCCCACCAACAGCGCATAAGGGGTCGAATTTCTCCATATCCTCGCCAACCATTCTGATTGGTGTGGGGTAGTATCATTGTCGTTTCGCTTTGCATTTCCCTAATGATCAGAAATGTTGAGCACCGTTTCATGAGCATCATTTCATTTATTATTCATTTACATAACTTTTTTGGAGAAATTTCTATTCAGTTCCTTTGCCCATTTTTGAATTTTTTGGGGAGGGTTGAGTTTTAGGAGTTCTCTATATATTCTGGATCTTAATCCCTTATCACATATATGATTTGTAAATATTTTTTTCCATTTTGTGGGTTGCCTTGTTACTCTGTGGACAGTGTCTTTTGATGTAGTAAATTTAAAAATTTGCATTAAGTTCAATTTTTCTATTTTTTCTTTTGTTGCCAGTGCCTTTGGTGTCATTCATATCCAAGAAACCATTGCCAAATCCAATGTTGTGAAGCTTTTTACCTGTGTTGTCTTCAAAGGGTTTTGTAGTTTTAAGTCTTACATTTACGTAATCTGCAGCACTTCAGAAAAAAAATAGATTTATTTATTTATTTGAGAGAGAGGGAATGGGGGTGGTGGGAGGGACAGAAGGAGAGAGAGAGAGTGTCCCAAGCAGACTCCATGCTGAGCGTAGAGCCCGACACAGGACTCAATCTCATGACCCTGAGATCACCACCTGAGCCAAAACCAAGGCATGTATGCTTAATAGACTGAGCCACCCAGGTGCCCCAAACTGGGACAATTTTGAGACTCAATGGGGATGTTTTTTTTAAAAAAAAATGTTTTGATTCCCATGTAATTAACATACAGGGTTATATTAGTTTCAGGTGTACAACAGAGTGATTCAACAATTATGTACATTACTCAGTGCTCATCATGATAAGCATACTTACTCCCCTTAACCTATTGCACCCATCCTCCCCACTCATCTCCCCTCTGATAATCATCAGTTTGTTCTCTATAGCTAAGAGTCTGTTTGTCTGTCTCTTTTTTCCTTTGCTTGTTTGTTTTGTTTCTTAAACTCCACATATGAGTGAAATCATATGGTATTTGTCTTTCACTGACTTATTTTACATGGCATTATACTCTCTAGCTCCATCCATGTTGTTGCAAATGGCAAGATTTCATTCTTCTTTATGGCTGAGTAATAGTCCATTGTATATATATATCACACCTTCCATATCGAAAGGGAAGGCTTTAAATGATGATGTACTTAAAAATTATTTATGTATTGACCAACAAACCGATTCTATTTTATTGGCAGACCTGTGTCATTGTCATTAATGGTTTAATTTCAAATATAAAGTTCTTTCTAAAAGTAACCTATGTCCATGTTCATTAAAACAAAAGCTTCATATTAATTATGTGAACATTAAAAATAGCCTAGGGGCGCCTGGCTGGCTTAGTCAGTAGAGTATACAGCTCTTGATCTTGGGATCGTGAGTTTGAGCCCTACATTGGGGGTAGAGATTACCTAAAAATATAGCATACATCCCAACATCTGGGGCTGTCTCCACATCCATTTCAGCTATGGGGCTAGAGTGAGGGCCCAAGTGAAAGGTGCACTCTTCTGGCTGGATGTTCCCTCAGAAAACCAACCATCTTCTCAGCCTATCATGGTGCATGAAATGGATTTCACTGCCGGAGATGCTAGCACTTCCAGCACTTACCTAATACAATGTTCAACACTGTGTGAAAACAGCTTCTTGGTGCTTAAAGGACAACCATGCAAAATAGTGGAGATATTGACTTCCCAAACTGGAAAGTGGTCCCAACAAGGTTCACCTGATTGGAATCAACATTTAAAAGGCAGAAATGGAAGATATTTGCCCTTCTACTCCCAACATGCATATTCTAAATATCAAGAGACGTGATTATCAAACACACTTGAAAAAACAAAAAATCAGGGGCGCCTAGGTGGTCAATGGGCTAAGCATCTGCCTTCGACTCAGGTCATAATCACGGGGTCCTGGGATCAAGTCCCTCATTGGGCTCCCTGCTCAGCAGGGAGTCCGCTTCTCCCTCTCCCTCTGCCGATCCCCCTGCTCATGCTCTCTCTCAAATAAATAAATATAATCTTTAAAAAAAACCCCACACAAATCACAAAGAGAAAAAAGGTACCTTTAGAAAGACAAAACCTAGGAGATACCACTTTAGCTAAGAGATCGATGTTAACTTCACCTGTAATGGGGACAAATTGACATCGTTTACCTCCTGATGTGATCTTGGAGACCTATCATTTATGTAATAGTCTCGCCAAGACACGCATTACCTGAATCATGAGGAAACGATCAGATAAACCAAAACTGAGGGACATTCTGCACAAACAGTGACCCGTACTCTTCAAAAATGTCAAAGTCACAAAAAACAAAGAGTGAAGATTGTTTACAAATTGGACTAAATAGACACGGCAGCCAAATAAATGATCCTGAATTGGATCTTAGAGTTGGGGAAGAAATTGCTCTAAAAGCCAGTATTTGCCAGTTTCGTAGACAAAGATGAGTCTGAGCAGCATTTGGGAAAGAAGCAATATTAGAACAAAGAAGCTCGGTCTCAGATGTTCTATTCTAAAGTAACTTATTACTGCTTTTTAGAATAACTAGAGACGAATGGGAACAAAGACAATCAGAAACACATTTTCTTCTCAACTCTACCTACTTGTGACATAGGCAAAGGAAGATGACTCAAACTGCATTTGAGAAAACAAACAGTTATAAGTGGAAACAAACCCAGTCTCTGAAATTCTTCTCAAAAGTAACTACTAACTGTTTGTCAGAAAACAGATACGAGCGTAAGCTTTATCTGGGCAAGGAAGCTAAGAAACACATTGTTAACTGACTTTTTTTAAAAGTGTGAGTTAGAGCCAGTTAAGATGAATCTAGATAGCCATTTTTATTTTGGTATTTGAAAATGTTTTAATTGAATGTTTTATTTCAGGATAATTATAGATTCACATGCAGTTGTAAGAAATAATACAGAGAGATCCAGTGTTCCTTCAACGGTAACATCTTTCAATCCTAGAGCGTGATGTTGACCTTGATCCAGTTTGTCCATCCCAAGAATCTCTCCAGCGGCCCTTTTAAAGGGACATCCACCTTCCTCTTTCTCCCCATCCCATTTTTTTTTAAATATTTTTTTTATTTGACAGAGAGAGACACAACGAGAGAGGGAACACAAGCAGGGGAGGTCGGAGAGGTTGAAGCAGGCTTCCCACCGAGCAGGAAGCCTGATGCGGGGCACGATCCCAGAACCCTGGGATCATGATGCGAGCAGAAGGCAGATGCTTAACCACCGAGCCACCCAGGTGTCCCATCCCCATCCCATTCCTGATCCTCATTCCTGGCAACTGCAGATCTGTTCTCCATTTTTATAATTTTGTCATTTCAAGAATGTTATGTAAATGGAATCATACAGTACGCAACCTGTGGGATTTTTTTCCCCACTCAGAATAATTCCCTGGAGATTCATCTAAATTGTGGACCATATCAAAAGGTCATTCTTTTTTTGTTGATGACCCATATTTGAAGGTATGTGTGTACTAGAGTGTGTTTATTTATCCACTCACTGAAGGACATGAGGGTTGTTTCCAGCTTGGGGCGATTATAAATAAAGCTGTCTGAACATGTGCATATAGGTTTTTCCGTTAACATCAAATTTTACTTCTCTGTGATAAATGCGCAATACTGCAATTGACGGATCTTTCAGTGGTTGCAAGTTTAATGTCATAAGAAACTGCCAACCTGTTTTCACTGTGGCTCTACCATTTTGCATTCCCACCAACAATGTATGAGTGATCCAGTTTCTCTGCATTTGGTGTTATGACTGTTTTTTTTAAAATTTTTTTAAATTTTAGTCACTTTTTTAGTGGATATCCAATTGCTCCGGCATCATTTGTTGAAATAATTTGTTTGTCCCTTTCTCCAGCGAACTGCTTTTGTGCCTTCGTAAAAAATCAGTTGGGCATATGTGTGTGGGTCTATTTCTGGATTCTCTATTCTGTTCCTTTGATCTACATGTCCATCGGTCCCTAATACCACACTGACTTGATTACTGTAGCAAGCCTTGACATTGAGTAGAGTGAATCCTCCCACCTTATTCTTCTTTTTTCAAAATTATTTTAGCTATTCTAGGTACTGTGTCTTTCCATATATATTTTAGAATAAGCTTGTCTATAAAACACTTGCTGGGAATTTTGACAGGAATTGCATTAAACCTATTTTAATATGTTGAATTTTCCATTTCTGAACATAGTACATTTCTCCGCTTATTTAGGTCTTCTTTAATTTCTTTTGTCAGTACTTGAAAATTTTCAGGATCTATCCTGTACATGTTTTGCTAGAGCTATATCTCAGTACCGTGTTTTCTTTGGAATGATCGTAAGTGGTACTGTATTTTTAATTTCAGTTTCTACATGATCATTATTGGTATATAGAAATGCAACTGTGGTTTTTTTTTGTTGTTCTTTATTGATCTTATGTCCTGTGACATTGCTTAACTCATGTATTAGTTCAAGAAACTTGTTTTTTGTTTTTAGATTGTTTGGGATTTTCTTTCTTTTTTTTTTTTAAGATTTTATTTATTTATTTGACAGAGAGAGATCACAAGTAGGCAGAGAGGCAGGCAGAGAGAGAGGGGGAAGCAGGCTCCCCGCTGAGCAGAGAGCCCGATGTGGGTCTCTATCCCAGGACCCTGAGATCATGACCTGAGCTGAAGACAGAGGCTTTAACCCACTGAGTCACCCAGGAGCCCCTGTTTGGGATTTTCTACATAGACAATCATATCATTGCAAATAGGAACAATTTGATTTTTTTTTTTTTCTTTTCAGTCTATATGATTTTATTTCTTTTTCTTCCCTTCCTGCAGTGGCTAGAAATTCCAATATTGCAATTGGCAGTGGTGAGACCAAGCATCTTTATCTTGTTCCTGATCTTAAAGGGAGTATTAGTCTTCTACCATTAAGTAAGATGTTAGCTATAGGCTTTTTATAGATGTTCTTTACTGAGTTGAGGAAGTTCTTTATTCCTAGTTTTCTGAGAGTTTTATCATGAATGCGTGCTGTATTTCATCAAATGCTCTTTCCATGTATATTGTTATAATCATTTGTGGTTTTTTTTTTTTAAGCTGATTGAAATGGTAGATTACATTGAGTGATTTTTGAATGTTAAACCAACCTTGCATACTTGGGATAAATCACACTTGACCTTGATGCATAATTATTTTTGCACATGTTGGATTCAATTTGCTAATATTTTGTTGAGAATTTGTGTGCTTATGAGAGATACTGATTCATAGTATTCTTTTCTTGTGATATCTTTGTCTGGTTTTTATATCAGGGTAATACCAACTTCATAAAATAAATTGGTAAGCATTCCTTCCTCTTTGATTTTCTAGAAAAGATTGGTAAAATTGGTGCCAATTAGAAAAATGGGTCAGATTCTCCAGTGAAACCATCTGCATCTGGATATTTCTTCTTCAGGAGCTTCTAAATTACAAATTCTATTTCTTTAGTGGTTATAGGACTATTTGAATTAACCTTTTCACCTTAGTTAAGTTTTGGTAGTTTGTGTTTTTAAAAGAATTGGTCCATTTCTTCTTAGTTGCATTTATGAACATAAAGTTGCTTTTAGTATTTCATTTCTGATACTGGTAATTGGTGTCTCCTCTCTTTATCTTTGTCAGACCTGTTAGAAGTTTATCTTAATTTTGTTTTTTTCAGAGGCAGCTGGGTGGCTCAGTCAGTTAAGCGGCTGCCTTTCGCTCAGGTCATGATCCTAGGTCCTGGGATAGAGCCCTGCATTCCCTCCCTGCTTGGGGCGGAAGCCTGCTTCTGCTCCTCGCCCCTGCTCATGTGCACTCTTCCTCCACCTCCCCCCCACCCGCCCCCCGTCTTAAATAAATAAATAAATAAAATCTTAAAAAAATTTTTTTTTCAAACAACCAGCTTTTTGTTTCATTGATTTTTCTCTGTTTTTTTTTTTTTTCTTTTTTCAATTGATTTCTGCCTTTATCTTTATTATTCCCTTTCTTTGGCCTGTTTTGGGTTTATTTCGCTTTTCTTTTTTTAGTTCCTTCAAATGGGTGCTTAAATGATTGATTTGAAACTTTCTCTTTTTTCTGATATAATCATCTAGTATTATAAATTTCCCTCTCATTCCTGTTTTAGCTGAATCATCCATATTTTGATGCATTGTATTTTCAGTTTAATTCAGCTCTCTCTTTTAATATATATATTTAAAAATTTCCTTTGATGCATGGATTATCTAGGAGTGTCTCGTTTACTTTCCAAGTGTTTTGCGAGTTTCCTCTTATCTTTTTGCTATTGATCTCTGGTGTGATTCCATTATGATCAGAGAACATATTTGTCCTGATTTCAGTTCTTTTAAATTTGTTGAGGTTTGTCCTATGGCCCAGGATATGGTTTATCTTGGTGAATGAACCATGCATGCTTACAAATAATTTTGCTATTTTTAGGTGGAGTGTTTCACCCTAATAATCTCAACCTATTGGTGTCTTTGTATATAAAGTTAGTTTCTTATAGATAGCATATGGTTGTATCATCTTTTTAATCTACTCTGTCAATCTCTTTTTATTGGTATATGTATGTTAATTGGTGATTTTCTATTTTGTCACATGTTTTCTGTATTTCTTATTCCTTTATTTGTCTTTTCTTGGCTTCTCATGTATAATTTGAACACTTTTTTTAAAGTAGGCTCCACTCCTTGCATGGAGCTCAATGGGGGGCTTGAACTCATGACCCTGAGATCAAGACCTGAGCTGAGATGAGGAGTTGGATGCTTAACTGACTGAGTCACCCAAGTGCCCCTGAACATTTTAATTTTTTTTATTTGAACATTATAAAGCTTCTGTCTTGATTTATTTATAGTGTTTCTGAGTATATTGCTCTGTATAGTTTTCTTAGTGGTTGCTCTAAGTTTTTCAGTACTTGAAAAACATTGTGTCATTTTCACCTCGTAACTTAGTTTCCAAAAGAGAAATTTGCTGTCATCTGAGTTGGTGTTCCTTCATTAATAATGCATTGTTTCCCTCTGGCTTCTTTTAAGACTTTTTTTTCATCTTTAGTTTATAGACGTTTAATTATGATGTGTCTTGGCATAGGTTTATTTGGGTTTATCCTAGTTGGAACATGTTGAATCTGTAGATTTATGTCTCTTAGTGAATTTGGGAAGTGTCCAGCCATTATTTATTCAAATACTTTTGCATATCCTCTCTCCCCCTTCTCGTCTTCTGGGACTCCAACAGTATGATGTTATGTCTTTTGTTATCATCCCCCAAGTGCCCTTCCTCCCCACCCCCAATCTATTCTCTCTGTTATTAATGCTGGGTAAATTCTGTTGATCTGATTCTATTTTCCTTCATCCCCACACTACTGTTGAATTCCTGCAGCACTCTTTTTCCAGGTATTATTTTTTTTTAGTTCTGCAATTTTCATTTGGTTCTTTAAAAAACCTTTGATTTCTTTTGCTGAGATGTTTACTTTTTCTTTTGTTTCAAGAGAATTCATTATTGCACACTGAAACTTTTTTCTTTTATGATAGCTACTTTAAAAATCCGTCAGGTAATTCTGACATCTGATTTGTCTCAGTGGTAAAAACTGGTTATTGTGTTTTCTTATTCATGTTGTGATTTGCTTGGTTCTTGGTATGATGGTAGATTTTCAATTGTCTCTTGGATGTTTTGGATATCATATCATGAGATGCTGGGTCCTGTTTAATCTTTTTTTTTCCCTCAAAGATTTGTTTATTTATTTATTTGACACAGAGTGAGAGAGTGAGCAAGCAAGGGGAGGGCAGAGGGAGAGAAACTGAAGCGGATTCCATGTTGAGGGGGGAGCCCAATGCTGGGCTTGATCTTATGACACCCAGATCATAACTTGAGCAGAAATGAAAAGTCAGGTGCTTAACCAACTGAGCTACCCAGGCGCCCTTAATCTTTTTTTAATCAGAGAATCCCTCTGTTTATGTGTAGCACACAGGCTGGGAAAGTGTTATGTTCAGTTTCCCACTGGGCCTGGACAACATCCACCTTGGCAAAAGTGGGGCACTGGCTTGTTGCAGAGAGATGGAGTGGAAGTTCAGTTTCCCCTGTGCCTCGCTGATGCAGAAAAAGTGGGGCACCAACTCACATTGTCTTGTTGCCTCTGAGTGGGAGTTTCAGCTCAGCTCCCCACTGGGCTGCACGGCTACAAGGTAGTGGGGAACAATGGACTGACCCATATCGCTTTATTGCCACAGGGTGGGTGTGGAAGTTCAGCCCCTCACTGGGCCCTGATAGCACTTGGGAAGGTGGTGTGGGAGTGCTGACTAGCCCTGCTTTGCACTGCCTCCTTCGGTCTCATTGCTGCTGGGTGCATGTGGAGGTAGAGCTCGCACCTGAGCCTCCCTGATACCTGGAATGGAAGGAAAGTGGAGGGAAGACTAGCCCCAACTTGCAGTGCCCTGTCGGGTTGCATTGATGCCAGGTGTGGGTGGATGGAGGCTGAGCTCACAGCTGGACCTGGCTGACACCACCTTTGGGGGGAACCAGAATGCTGCCTGCTTCTGCCAGCCAGGGAATGGAATATTAGCTCCTTGCTCAGACTCACCAATGCTGCTGGCAGAAAAATCAGATTGTGCCTCTTACTTCCGTGGAGTAAGGGGGTAGGTGAAAGATCAATGCCTCTACCCCCTCATGTTTCTGCTCAATTTGCCAGGGCAGGGTGTGGTTTATAAATTGGTGTTTGATTAGAGTGGGGCAAATATTGCCGAAGTCTTCTGTTGTTAGACCACTTTTTTTGGGGGGAGGTGTCCTTTGGCTAGAGAGAACAGGATTTTCTTGAAGTTTTTATGGCTGTGCCTGTTTGTAGTTCTGGGTTGGGAGCTTGTGCAATACCGGTCCAGAACACGTGGGAGGTAAGGAGGAAACAAACCCAGGGGACTCACCATGGTGTTGATCAGATTTAGGGGTCTCTAGGCAGTCCGTACTCTTCTTTCTACCCTTCTTCTTATGCTTGTTTGTTGTATTACGTCCAGGGATTTTTAGTTGTAAGAAGCAGGAGCAGGGAGAGTGGAACAACTCCATCTTCACAAAGCTGGAAAACTGCATTGCTGTTTTGAAACAAGACGGCATTAGTACAAACAAGTTCAGTCTCAGAAACCCTTCTCCAGAGTAACGTCTTATTGCTTGGCAAAATGATCTGTAAGGGGCATCAGCATTACATGAGCAAAATCTGAAAATACACATTCCTGTCAACTACACTGATAAATCTCAGCAGTATATGTGAAAACAAGCTCGGAGTCACACATTACTCCAAAAAGGAAACTCTTATTTTGAGTTAGAACAAACAAGATAAATCCATGCAGTATTTGTGAAAACTAGCTCCAAGTCACACAGTGTTCTCGAAAGTTTTTATTGGAAGTTAAACCAGGTTAAAACAAATCCAACCAGTATTTGTGCAAACAAGTCCAAATTAAAATTGATCTAAGCAGGCTTTGATATCTGGATATTATATTGGACATCATAACTGGACCTGTATCTTGGGCATCATCCTGGTTCTTATGGACTTTGGATCTGGATTTAGACCTTTCTTCTGTCATGAGCTTGGACCTTGGATCAACATCTCTAATCTTGGAACTGAAACTTAGACCCATACCTCTGATCTGGACCTTGATCTGAACTTGGATATGGACTTTGGCTCTGTATCTTGAACCTGGGATTGGACTTTGGACTGGAACTTGGACTTTAACCTCTAAACTTGGAATTGATTTCAGACCTGGACATTAGACCTGAACTGACACATGACTATGGATGTGGATGTTGGACAAGGACTTCTGACATCAATGTCAGCCTTGGATCTAGGCTTTGGACCTTGCTCCTGAACTTTTTTAATGGAATTTTGACTTTGTTCCTGGACCTTAGTCTTGGACATATTCCTCAGATCTAGGCCTCAAACCTGGACCTGAACTTCAAATGTAAACTTTGTTCCTTGAAGTTGGACCTAGGACCTGTATATTAGATGTGAACCAGGACTTGGACAATGAAGCTTTGGCCTGGACTTCCAAACTTGGACATGGATGTGGATGTTGGACCTGGACTTTGGACCTCTGTAATGAATTCTGATCTTGGATCAGTAACTGAGACCTGGACCTGAAACACAGACCTAATCCTCAGACCTAGGCCCTGGTCTTGGGTCAGGATCTTGAAGATGGATTACTTACTTACTTTCATTGTACCAGACTTCAGCCTTTGAACTGGATCGTGAATCTTAGTCCTTAGCATAGCCCTTAGATATGGATTTGGGTCTTAGATTGGACATAGGATCTCAATTTGGCTTTGGACTTTTCTAAGACCTAGAACCTTAGATTTTGTCCTTGGTTATAGACCTGGATTTTGGACTTGAATCTTGGACCATGACATTTCCCTTGATCTTGGAGCTCAGATCTGGAATTGGACATGATTCTTGACCTTGACCTTGGAACTGGTACTCAATCCTAGACCAAGGTTGTGGACCTGAACCTTGGACCTGGATCTTAGACCTGAACATTAACCCGGTCCTAGATGTTGAAACTGCTTTCTGATGTGGATTAGACCTGGGAACTGGATTAAGACATGGACCTTGGAACTATCTTGGACCTTAGACCTGGACCTCTAAACCTGGGATGGATTTCAGACCTGGCATGCAGACTTGGACCTGGTACTAACCTGGGACACTGATTTTGGACCTGGAATTGGGTCATGGACTTTTTCCAGTTCCTGGACCCACTCTTAGACCTGGAGCTTGAACCTGGATTTGGATCTTACACTTAGATACTAATCTCAACCTAGACAAGGACTTGGACCTTGTCCTTAACCCTCTACCATGAACCTGCATATGTGTCCAGGTCCAAGATCCTGGAACTAGACTTGAACCTTGAAAGTCAACCTTGGATCCTGAACCTGCATTTTTAGACTTGGACTTTTAACTTAGACTTCAAACCTAGACTTTGGGTCTAAACTTTGGATTGCAACTGCAGACTTTAAACTTTATCTGTTTTACTTTTACTTTTTAAAAAATTTTTTCACCTCCTTTTATACCTGGAAATTGGACCTGAACCTGGATCTTGGACCTGGATCTTGAACCTTGACATGAATCTTGAGCTTAGACTGAGACCTAGACTTTAGATCTTTGTCCTGGACTTGCATTTGGATCTGGACCTTCAACCTGGAACTGTACTTAGGCCTTTAAAGTCAATCTTAGACCTTGGACAATAAACCCAGACTGGACCTTAGAATAGGACCTTGATCAGAACTTGGATATAGTTTTGAATGTGGTTATTAGAATTTGGACTTGGACCTGGACCTCACACTTAGAACTTGTACTTGGATGTGCATCATGAACTAGGATCTTGGACTTTGATCTTGTCCATGGATCTGGATATTAGACTTTGCCTTGGAATTCAAACTGGACTTTAAATCTTGGAACTTGACCTGGATCTTGAACTTGGACTCTATGGGAATCAGAACTTGACCTCGGACCTGCGTTTGTCCTGTACCTTGGACCTAGACCTGGACTTGGACCTCAGACTGAAATATATATTAGACCTGGGACTTTGTCTTGCACCTTCAGCCTGGTATTAGATTTTGACCTTGAACCTATATCATTGACCTCAAACTGTTGCTCAGCTTTGATCCTAGAACTTGGATATGCAGTTTTTCTGGACCTTGGAAGTGTACCTTGCATCTTTGACCTTGACTTTGGACCTGGACTTCTGATCTAGACATGGATGTTGGACCTGGACACTGAAACTTGTTTTTCCTAGTTACATGGATATGACCTTAGAGCTGGAATTTGAATATAGGTGGACCTATATCTTGGATTTGGACCACTAACCTCAGATGTTGATCTGAGGCTTATACCTCTGTCATGGACCTAGACTTGACCTTGGATATGGATGTGGGATGTGAACATGCTATATTCATCCCTTGGATATGAATCTGGATGTGGACCTTGGACCTAGTCTTTGGAATAGGCTGTCTGGTTCCTTGGATCTTACCTTAGACCTGGAAATTAGACTTGGAGCTAGACATTGGCCTTGGACCTTGGCTCTATGTCTGGCTTTAAACCTAGGCTTTGAACCTAGGACTCTGTGCTGTACCTTGACTTCAATTCTGGACATTGGATCAGTAACTCTAATCTTAGACTTGGACTTTAAACTTAGATGTGGTTTTTGGAACTTGTACCTGGACCTTAGCCCTTGATGTTGTATCTCACTTTAGCCTGGACATGAGGCCAGACCCTAGACCTGGAAATCAGTCATAGACCTAGACCTTTGACTTTGGTATTAGAGTTGGACTTTTATGCTCAGACTAAGGATTTGACTTTGATTCTGAGCTTTTCTTTCTCTTTGTACACTACTTTCATGTAACTTGCAGTGAGACCATACTTTTGAGAACAGTTTATGAGATTAGCTTGTTTACACATTTGGAAAAATGGGAAAATGATTTGTTTTCCCATACACTGATCTGATTCATCTTACTTGGTTCTAACTTGCAATAAGAAAGTAACTTAAAAAAAAAAAAGTGTGATATGGGATGCCTGGGTGGCTCAGTCAGTTAAGTGTCTGCCTATGGCTCGGGTCGTGATCCCAGAGTCCTGGGATCAAGCCCCACATTGGGTACCCTATTCAGTGGGGAGTCTCCTTCTCCCTCTGCCCTTCACCCCATGTGTGCTTGCTTGCACGCTCTCTCTTTCCAATAAATAAATAAGTAAGAAAGTAAGTAAGTAAATAAATAAATAAATCTTTAAAAAACCTAATGTGTGATAATGGCTCTTTACATAAATACTGTTTAGATATACTTTAACTCACTCTAATTTGCAGTAGAAACTTTTGAGAATTCTAGATCTAAGGTCCATCTCCAGGTCCAATATCCACTGTCCATCTCCAGATCCACATCTAAGGCCCTGGCAATTCATTCTCAAAGATCAAGTCCATGACTATAGATTAGGTCTGAGGTCAGGTCCAAGTATATTCAACAGATAATATCCCAAAGAGAAAATCCGCAAAAACTAACACTGCCTTTTCTGACAACTCCAGTTTTCTTCTTCTTCTTCTTCTCTTTTATTAACATATAATGTATTATTTGCTTCAGGAGTACCAGGTCTGCGAATCATCAGTCTTACACATTTCACAGCACTCACCATAGCACATACCCTCCCCAATGTCCATCACCCAGCCACCCTATCCCTCTCCCCCATCCCCCCCAGCAACCCTCAATTTGTTTCCTGAGATTAAGAGTCTCTTATGGTTTGTCTCCCTCCCCAGTCCCATCTTATTTCATTTTTTTCCCTCCCTTCCCCTCATGATCCTCCACCCTGCCTCTCAAATTTCTCATATCAGAGAGATCATATGATAATTGTCTTTCTCTCATTGACTTATTTCGCTTAGCATAATACCCTCTAGTTCCATCCACGTCGTTGCAAATGGCAAGATTTCAGGTTTTTTGATGGCTGCATAGTATTCCATTGTATATATATATATACCACATCTTCTTTATCCATTCATCTGTTGATGGACATCTAGGTTCTTTCCATAGTTTGGCTATTGTGGACATTGCTGCTATAAGCATTTGGGTGCATGTGCCCCTTCGGATCACTACATTTGTATCTTTAGGGTAAATACCCAGTAGTG
>CM052898.1:60582732-60606712 GCA_028534135.1 Potos flavus | reverse complement strand
TTCTGCCCATTTCTTGATTGGATTATTTGTTCTTTGGGTGTTGAGTTTGATAAGTTCTTTATAGATTTTGGATACTAGCCCTTTATCTGATATGTCATTTGCAAATATCTTCTCCCATCCTGTTGGTTGTCTTTTGGTTTTATTGACTGTTTCCTTTGCTGTGCAAAAGCTAGGTATTTTATGGTTCTGGGTGCAACTGTAAATTGTAAACTGTTAATTTCTCTCTCTTTGGTCTTGCCGTTGGTATATAGAAATGCAACTGATTTCTGTGCATTGATTTTATATCAATGGAGACTAGAACAAAGCCATGCACTAGACTTAGGGTACATTTTGATCTCTTAGAATAAACTATATCCCAGAATTTAAAGAAAGTAAAACTTATATGCGTACAAAAAATAAGGTTAAATACAATGAAGGGATAGAATATGACTGTAACAATGAAAATTAAAAAAGATTTTCTAAAAAGGTAATGATAAGATAAAATAGTTTAAAAAGGTTAAAATGGGGGCACCTGGGTGGCTCAGTGGTTTAAGCCTCTGCCTTCAGCCCCGGTCATGATCTCAGGGTCCTGGGATCAAGTCCCGCATTGGGCTGTCTGCTCAGCAGGGAGCCTGCTTCCGCCTCTCTCTCTGCCTACCTCTCTGCCTACTTGTGATCTCTCTCTCTCTGTGTCAAATAAGTAAATAAAATCTTTAAAAAAAAAAATAAATAAAAAGGTTAAAATAGGAAAGAAGAAAAATTTAAAAAATAGTATAAGAAAAAAATAAAACTAAAAAAATTTAACTTTGAAAGACTAAAGAATCATGGGAAAAAAGCCATGAATTCTATGTGTTTCTTTCCCCTGGCTTCGGAGTTCCGCAGTTCCCATTGATTGGTGAATTTCGTCTTGGCTGAATGTTCTTGCCGATCTTCTTGGGGAGGGCCCTGTTGCGGTGATTCTCAAATGTCTTTGCCCGAGGCGAATTGCACCGCCCTTGCCAGGGGCCAGGCTCAGCGATCTGCTCGGGTTCGCTCTCGGGAGCTTTTGTTCCCTGAACGCTTTCCGTACAGCTTTGGAGGCGGGGAATGAAGATGGCGGCCTCCCAATCTCTGGCTGTAGGAGCCGAGAGCTCGGGGCTCTCAGTGCGCCCTCAGAGAAAAGCAGTCAATCCCTCCCATCTCCCTGGTCTCCGGCCGCACTGCGAGCTCACCCGGCCCGTGACCAGGCGTTTCTACCTCTGGTGCACGGCCCCGTTTGGCATCTCCAAACCCAGCCGATTCCTGCAGCACGCTCCCGCGCCGCTCCTCCCGGGGAAGGAAGGTGAGTCTCCCCGCATCTGCTGCTTGTGGGTCCCTGCTCGAAGAGCAGTGGCCCAACTGGGCCTCGGATCACAGTTTAAGGTAACCCTGAGCTGAGAGCACCCCCACCCCGCCCCGCTCTGTTCTGCAGCCAGCTTCCCCTCTCTGATACCTGGGAGCTCTGCCACACTCAGGCACCCCTGGTCTTTCTGTGACCCCGCAGGTCCTGAGACCACACTGTCCCCGCGAGGGCTCCGCCCCCCACTTAGCCTCTGCAGCGACATACCTCCGTGGAGCAGACTTCTAAAAGTTCCGATTTTGTGCTTCGCTGCTCTACTGCTCGTGGGGAGCCGGTCCCTCCCCCCGCGGTCTCTTTTCCTGTATATCGCCTCGGATTCACTCCTCCGCACGTCCTACCTTCCAGAAAGTGGTCACATTTCTGTTCCTAGAATCGCTGCTCTTCTTCTCTTTGATCTCCTGTTGAGTTTGTAGGTGTTCCGAATGGTTCGATAACTATCTAGCTGAACTCCTGGGACTCTACGATATTTATGTCTCCCAACTCCTCTGTCATCTTGTTCCTCCCCCCTATTTTTCTTCTTAAGAGCAAATTGCCTTTCTAGGTCACATTCAGTCAATTAGCCAATTCAAGGACAAAGAATATGACTCTATGTTCCACAGACTGTAATTTTTGCTTTTATAAACCTTTCCTTTGTCCTTGTATACATGATTGATCTCCCTTGATGACACGTAAGTTTTTAGCCATACTTGGACTAAACATCTCTAAGTTACTCTTTGACAGTTTGGGAGGTAATACTAAGATACTGCCCTCTCTCAGAGCTGAGCAAATCATGAGCCTGCCTGAATGTATACCTCATTGACCCCTTGACTCCTGCTTCACTCTCCTTTAGCTTCTCTGATAATCAAACTCTTTGGTTCTCAAACATTGAATATGGCTCTTGGTCACATCTGATTCTCTTCTGATTCTGTTTTGCACATGGCTACTCTATTTTCTCTGGTAGTGGCAGCAAAGTGATTTGTTGTTATATTTTTTGACATTTTTGTCTTGAGGATTATGATGTCTTCAGCATTGGGGGCATTTGTCTATCACTGGATCACAAAGCTTTGATTTATATTGTTAGCTGGTCTCAACCACAGTGTTGAGATGTCACTTGTGTACTTATACATCATAAATTATTTGTCTCTTTGTTGTAGTTTGGGGTTCTCTGAGACCATGCTCGGGTTCAATAATTCACTACGAGGATCCGCAGAACTCAGCAAAGCTGTTATATTCATTGTTTATGGTTTGTAACAGTGAAAAGATAGACTAAAACCAGCCAGGGGAACAGGCACATAAGGCAAGGTTCAGGAGAGACCAGGCATGAAGCTTGTAGTTGTCCTCGCCAAGCTGGAATCATGTGGACAGTGCTTATTTCTCTCAACAACAACATTTGAAAATATGTGCAGAATACTGCCAATCCACGAGGCTCACTAGAGTCCAAAATATTTCCACCAGGAGTTGGTCACATAGATATGAAGGAATGCATGGGTTGCTGACCTTAGTCTCCAGCCCCCACCCCTCAGAAGTCTAGCTCCCACCATAAACCACATTGTTAGCACAATCTGTCTCTAGGTAAACAAAACACTTTCTTATCAGGCAGGACATTTCAAAGACCTCAGGAGCTAGAGGCATAGGGCCAAACCCTTCTTTGGGCCAGGTTGATCCTTGTATCCCAAGAGTTGATAGTGTCCTCTGTGTTATTTGCTCGTCTGTGTAGCAGTATGAGCTTAAATCACTAACAAATTTGTGCAAATAGAATTTTGTGCAAAGCAAACATCAGATAATGTTTGATGTCTGATAACAGCCCCAGATCAAGAAGTATCACAGCAAATGCACCTTTAAGATCTTTGGTGTCTTCCTGCCTTTCCTTTGTGGAACTGCTTTACTTACTTGTGAGTTTATGCTGAGACTCAACACATTGTTCTCATTGTCACAGCAGACGACCATTTTCAGATCTGATCGACATTATTTGTCTGATAGATATAGTCAGATGTCTTCGTCTTTCACATGTTAGAAGCAGGAGCATCTTGGTCCCGGGCCATGACTGTCTGCCAGAGGAAGGCTGGCAGACATGCGCTTGGACAGTGAGAGTCCAAAATATTCTGGTATGGTTGTCTCCTGAGTGAGAGCCTGGCAGATCTGGGTGGAGATCCATCTTTCAGTTTAGAGCCTGGAGGCCTGGAATATGTCCCTTGCTGTGGTGCCACTGTTTGTGTGTGAAGATCTATGGAAGCCCCAACAAGGCAAGTAGAATAATTGGCTTAGGTATCAATAATTGCTTTTGATGGATGTTTCAAAAAGGAGACTGCTAGTTCTCATTGCCTATCAATAACGATCTTCCTCCTTCCTCTGTGTGCACTTGTGGCTGCCTCTCTTCCCTGGGGAGGGGGGGACTTTAGAGATTAAATGGTCATAGGAGCTCGTCATTTGTGTGCACTATACGTATGTCTAATTCATATAGCCAATCTGCCATCAAAGGGAGGAAATGTGTACAAAGAGTTAAACAACTGAAATTGGTTTCACATGATGGAGAGAACTGGGAACTATAGTTTCTCAGCAAGATTAGTTGGTTTGTATAAGGACTGTTTAAATGAACCTAAATATGTGTTTAAGAGTTCAAATCTCAGATGGAATAGAAATAAAAGGAGGTCATGGCATTTGGCTTTTCTAGAACTTCATGGCTGCCATCCCTCACCACCCCCAATCTGAAGCTTCTAAATACATGACTTTTCTCTCTGTCTTTTCTCTTAAATGTGAAAACTTCTCAGAGCAAATTTATCAGTGTATCTTTCCCTCCCTCCAGAGGGAATCGATAAACTACATTATAAAGTCTCTCAGATTAAAACGTTTATAGAAACTAATAAGCAGTTACCTAAATCTAACAGAAATCCACCATTTACTTGTGACTTTAGCCTAAATAACAAATGAAACACTCAAGCTGCAGGGGCTTGACAGACTGTGAAACAGACTGTCTCCATCGGTTCAAGCAATCCTGGATAGTAGAACTTTCCTTGACTATTTTCTAGCCAGCCAAAGTGGCTAGAGCTAATACATCTTGTACAATAGCTAATACATCTTATAATTCCTGGGTCACCACTAAACGGGGAGCAAAATAATCAGCCAAATGAGAGAAAAGGACACTTGGTTCTTGGCCAATTGATCTTATTCTTTTGGTGACAAGTAGGCTGAAGAGGAAACTAGATATGACATGGGTGTTACCTTTTTCTTATGGTATTTGTAAGTATCTCTCTTCTTAGTTCTTCTTATTCTGCTCTCTACCTCCCAACACTTAAATGTTACCGGAGCTGACATCTAGCTGACGGTACTACGTGAAAAAGAAACAGTGGTCCTACTGGCCTTCTCAGCCACTTAGTGAGCTCAGGCTGACTAAATGGCAGATTGAGAAGTCATAATGAGGGACATGGAGAGACTATCTGCTTCCCTAAGGTGGAGACACCGGTAGAAAGACACTGGCCACCACAAAAGGCAGGGGTGCTATCTATCCCAGCAGCAGAGCCCTCAGAGCTTCTCAGACATCCCAAAAGAACTCAACTACCTTCCCTAACTCTGACAGCCTTCTCAAGGGCACACCTCCCTTCCTGAGCATTTGTGGTCAACCATCCTACATGGGACACAATTCAGGCTCTGTTCACATGCTCTCCATGACTTTTGCTCTATAAATCCTGCCTTTGCTTTTGTTTAGAGTGACAATTTATACATAGTTGTGCTTTCTGATATATGACTACATTTTCAGCTGTTTACAAACTAAATGCCTTTAAGCTATTCTTTGGCTTAAGTGCTTTATTCGTTTGGCTGGTGAGCTTTTGTGCTCTTTTAGCTCCCAGCTACCTCTTTGGATCTTCCTTCTCAGGCTTCTTTGTTAGTTCCCTCTCATCTTGCTGACTTCTAAACCTTCCAGTATCTCTGGTCTCAGTATTTGGACCACTTTCCTTCTCCACTGGTCTTGTTAGTCTCCTTCAGACCTTCTGCCTCAAATACTTCTGTATATAATAATACCACAATATTTTGGGTGACTCAGAGGAAATAAATAATTCACTAGCAAGTTAAAAAATAATAATAATGACTCTCTAGCCCAGGCTCTTCCACAGTCTTCAAATGTATCTCAAGAGCAATTCTGAAATTCCACTGGGTAGATCTTGTTGAGTGCTCCTATTGTGAGGTTGAAGAATTCTCTTTGATTATACCTTGATTCTTTTTTATTATCCTTGGATAACCTGAGGTGGGGGTTGTGAATATATTCTCTTCGGGGGCTGCATACATTTCTTAGCTCACTTCCAGCTAAACAAAGGAAAGTTGGGGGCTGAGGGATCAGTGTAAATCTTGAGGAGTCACAGAATTCTTTTAGTCCAGAACCATTTCTTTTGGCAGTTCAAAAACTTAGCAGATTTATTGTCTATTTGATCCCAGCCAATTCCATGTCATCGAAACTATAAATACAGTTCCTTCCAAGATCTAGTTCTCAGATCACCATATTTCTTTGCCTGCCTCCCCGCCATGCCACCCCGCCTCATGTTTACTCTGAAGAGGGATACTTTGAGGCCATCGGGCTTCTGTGGGAAAGCTCTACTGTTAGTCTGATCTTTGCTGAAAGTCTGAGTTTTGGTGGGCTTTCTCAATTTATCTTTTGGTTATTAAAGTCTCCAAGCATTTGGCTTTTTTTGGTAATGTGAAACCACCAGCTTTTGAATTCTTTCTATTCAGTTTTGGTCCTGATAACAAATTTCTTAAGTGCTTCTTTCTCTTTCTTATATTATCTTGCCCATGACGTCAATATTACCGGATAACATTGTTTTGATTTCCAACCTTCCCCTATAGCTACAGGTTTATAAATCATGTGAGCTACCAAGTTATTTCAGGGAATAGTTCTCTCAAGTGTTTTGTCCCTACGTAACTTGGAGTGTAGTCTTCCCAGCCTTGTATATCTATTTCCTTGTTACCTGTGGGCTGACTGTTCAGTTATTTCTTAGGTTTGTTACAGTAGCACTTCTTTATTTACAGTAGCACTAGTACTGATTTTCTGCATGAGTCAGGATTGGCTGGGTTATGCTGTGGTAACAAAAATCCCCCAAATCTTGGCGATTTAACACAATAAAAGTCTGGCATGTATAGGCAGGGGGTTGGGAGACTGTTGCACTGCCACTCAGGGGCTCAGGCTAACTGAGGTACCATCATTTTGTAGTTGCCACATCTGGGACTAGTGGCCAATAGCTGAGGGAAGAGGGAGACTGGAGAACTGTACGTGGGGTATTCTTTGCCCCAACCCTGGAATGTTATATGTCGTTACGTTCACACTTCATTGGTCCGAACTAGCCATATGACCCTCAAATAATGACAAGGAGGCTGAGAATTGTAGTCTTCCCTGGACATTATCTACCTCATTGCATTTGTCATTGAGAGTAGTCCTTCAGTCTACCTGAATACAAGGTTTGGTTTCTTGGTTATTGTGCTTTTATTTTGTCTTTTGTTTAATGCTATGTCCTTAATTTCTGGTACACACTAAGTACTTAATAAATATTTAGTGAATGGATGACTGAATAGACTAAGTTTTCTCAGTTGAGCGTAAAGAAAATGAAGGAAAGAAAGAGAGAGAAAGAAAGAAGGAGAGAGAAAGAGAGAAAGAGAGAGAGAGAAAGAAAGAGAGAAAGAGAGAGAAAGAAAGAGAGAAAGAGAGAGAAAGAAAGAGAAAGAGAGAGAAAGAAAGAGAGAGAGAGAAAGAGAGAGAGAGAGAAAGAAAGATAGAAAGAAAGAAAAAAGAAAAGAAAAGAAAAAAGAAAAGAAAGAAAAACCTCTAGGTCCTCACATCCATGGCCACAGTGGTGAGTTGGCACTGGAACTGTATGATGACCCAGGGGATGGATGGATGTGGACAAGATGCACACCTCAGGCACTGGAGTGTATAATCCCTTCTCAGGGAAAGTTGCTGAGGCCTTCCCTGGGTGTGCCAGGGGGGTCAAATACAGAGCTGGGATGGTGGTGTTTGGCCTGAGTTCTCTAAAGAATGAAATCTCAGCCTGGAAGCCTAGGATTCTGGGCCAGAAATGGGCCGTTGCTGCTTGTGTGTACTGGGCTAACTTCACCTGTGGTCTGGGATCCTGGAGCCAGGAAGACAATTTAAAAACAGTTCTGAGAAGCCTTGTATGTAAATGTTCTTAGCATCTTTGTTTATACGCCCCAAACTGTAAACAATCCAAATATTCCTAAGAGGAAAATGAATACACAATTTGTGGTATATATGTCCATTGTATGAATTGGGTCCTATCCAGTGATTAAAAGAAAAGGACAAATTAGGGCACTTGGATGGCTCAATCAGTTAAGCATCTGCCTCAGCTCAGGTCATAATCCCAGAGTCCTGGGATTGAGCCCCATGCCAGGCTCCTGCTAAGTGGGGAGTCTGCTTCTCCCTCTCCCTCTGCCTGCTGCTTCCCGGCTTGTGCTCTCTCTCTCTGTCAGATAAATAAAGAAAATATTTAAAAAAAAAAAAAAAAAGGGACAAATTAGGGATACATACAAAAACATGGATAAATCCCCCAAATATTTTTTTTTTTCAAAAAATATGTTAAAGATTCCAAATATTAAAAAGTAAATACTATATGATTTCATTTATGGGAATTTCTAGAAGAGGCAAACCTAGTCTCTAGTGATACAAATCAAAACAGTGACTGCCTGCCTCTTGGTGAGGGTGTGGGATTGACTGGAAATTTGCACAAAAGCACTCTTTGAGGTGATGTAAATGTTCCATATCTTTACTGAGGTGGTGGCTAAATGACCCAATCTTATTGAAATCTATATTTTAAATGGATATATCACCTTGATATAAATGATATATTTCTAAAAAATTATGACAATATAAAAATATTGCTTTGACAAGACAAAGAAAATGGATTCTAAGCTGGTGAGCTCAGTGGGGAAGAGACAACTGAAAAACTTGTTAGAGTTGACACAACCGGTTGTGAACCCACCTGCTTTGTTCAGACCCACTCCCCTGCATTTGACTTCATCACCAACTCTAGGCATGGCCCTGATGGTCTAAGTTTGTGAGTTCATTTCTTTGATGACTGGTTCACAAAAGGACATGTTAAACAATTCGGGCCAAAGGGAAATAAGGAGAAGTCTGTTGGGAGTTCCTCTTTTTTTTTCTAAAGATTTTATTTATTTATTTGACAGAGAGAAAGAGATCACAAGTAGGCAGAGAGGCAGGAAGAGGGAGGGGGGGAAGCAGGCTCCCTGCTGAGCAGAGAGCCCAATTCGAGGCTTGATCCCAGGACCCTGAGATCATGACCCAAGCTGAAGGCAGAGGCTTAACCCACTGAGCCACCCAGGTGCCCTGGGAGTTCCTCTTGGAACAATTTCCATACTTCTGTAAAAGGAAATGTAATGGGATTTTTTTTTCCTGTCTTAGTTTCATCTGAGGACCTAAGGCATTCAAATTTTCACACTCTCATCTATAGCTAGGTGCCTCAGCCTCCTCATCTTTAAAAAGAGGATGAGAGGGGCGCCTGGGTGGCTCAGTGGGTTAAAGCCTCTGCCTTCGGCTCAGGTCATGATCTCAGGGTCCTGGGATCGAGCCCTGCTTTGGGCTCTCTGCTCAGTGGGGAGCCTGCTTCCCCCCCCACCCTCTGCTTGCCTCTCTGCCTACTTGTGATCTCTATCTCTCTCTGTCAAATAAATAAATAAAATCTTAAAAAAATAATAATAAAAAAATAAAAAGAGGATGAGAACAGCAGCTTTGCCTGACATTGTTGAGATTTATTCATTTAGTTACAAATAAGTTTTTGAGCACTTGCTATATGCTACGGACTGTTCTAGGAGCTGAGGTATATTTTATTCAGGGAACAAAACTGATGACATCTCCACATCTCGAGAAACATTGATAGTAAAACCCATTACACAGTGTATAGTTCATGGTAGCCATTATTACAAGAATGGGAAACAAAAGACCCCAATGTTCTGTTAAAGGGTAATTTTCCAAAACTGGTAGAACCATCACTCTTACACAGATATAAACATGAATACCTGTTAAAGATTTTATTTAGCTTACTAATGAGAAAACTGGTAAAAATTTCACAACCAGGTAAAGGAGAATACAAAGAACAGATCCATTTATAGATTAATTTGGAATATTGAAATGAATGTGCAAGTGGATGCAAGACTGGCTTTTCCACAGAAGGGAAGGTTCCCCCTCCCTTGCACAGAATTTATTTACATGTCTCTAGGCAAGAATGATTTTTGCATTGCCATCCATTGTCTACGGTTTATAGAGTTGCAAATTCGCTCACCTAAAATCAAGATTAGATAACCAGAACCAGAACTGTAAACAATGCATAGTTTTCCACAGAAGCACACACACATGTTCAGTTCTATTGGCCGAGTGGGTCTCCCATATAAATTCAAAGGACTTCTGTAATTGGAAAGCGAAAGTGCAAGCAGTCTTCAAGGGGTTCTGTGAGTGATGGAGGCACATGCCAGGAGCCGCAGAGAGGCTGATCAGGGCAGGGGAGCTGTGTGGAAAGATGGGGTAGGTATCAGCCAGGCAGACAGAAGGGAGGAAAAGGGCACACCACGACAAGGAAACACATCAGTAAAGACTGAATTCCTTACAAGTAATAGAAACTGACATGAGTTTGCTTAAGCAAGAAGTGGGATATATTATGTCACAAGGCATCTTATGGGGCCTAAGGGCAGGGATAAAGTGCCCTGGAATGACCGGGAAGCCCAGACTTGGGTGCTAGCAATGCTGATCCCCATTTCCCACCTCTACTCCCCGATGGATAGTTGCTTCATTTCTCTTGTCAAAGATAAAACTAGATACTGGTTAATGCTGTAAGTATAGACTTTATTCAGTCATATGCATTGCAACGCGGAAGAGGGTCCAGTGTGAATTGAAGTCAACTTTGGTTTGTACAGAGAAGACTGGGGCTTTTGAAAGAAGAATGGGGGGAGCTAGAACAGAGACTGGGTTGGTTCATTGGTGCTCATCTGGTGGAGAAGCAAACGTCTCACATCTTTATGACAGGAGGGTGTGCAAATTAAGGCAACCAGCCCAAGGACTGAGAGGGAGAATTAACTAAGAGGGAGGCAGGAGTGATACCCCTAAAAGTTTACATTTCAAAGAGATAGCACTCAGGTCCTTGAGAAGACAGTTCTGGTGGTAGAAGAGCTACATCTCAAGGGGGAGAGAAAGGATTCACAACTGCAAGCCTTCTAAAGTAACTGTGCTAAGGGTGGGGAGGCTAGGTTTTGGGGACCTGTCTATTATCAGGTTTTGGCTGAAACAAGCAGTGATTCCCCTGGCAGCCTTGAGCTCCCAGGCAGGTGCTTTAAGGGGGGCATCGAAGGGATATAGCCTTGAGCTCTTGGAGACTATGTTAGTGTTTGTTCTTTTCATGTGGGGATGGACAAAATCATTTGTGCTGACAGTCTGCAGCTTTCATAGGCCAAAGTTGAGGCCTCGTCAAAAAGCCATCTAAGGTTTGATCAAGAAGAGAATCTTTGCCACTCTCTCCCCACAGACTGGCTCCCTTGGCTTCTAGTCCATGTGGTAGAACATGGTTGCCTTAGGTGGGTTCCCTAGAAGCAGAGCCTGAGATGGATTTGGCGGATATGTTGGGGGTAGTGTTCTCAAGGAAAGCCTACAATGTAGGGAAGAATCAGGAGTAGGAAGCCGAGGGCCAACCAGGGTTGGTGGAGGGGCGTCTGGGATGCAAATCTACTGGAAAGTTCTTATGCCTTGAGGCTGGCCTTTTGTATTTCTGTGGCTCTTGGCTGGGGGAGAGGTGAGCTCTCTTTGGCAGCAGCTGATTTTCGAGAGAAAAGGTCACTTTGAAATGTTGGCAGCCCACACAGCACCAGGCAGATGGGTGCACCCCCCCCCCCCCAAACCCCCGCAAGGAGATCTGGTCAGGGCACCATAACATGCAGTTTAGGGCAACTACGCACACTTTCTTTATTTGGCATCCCTGCCAATCACATTTTGAAATCTCATATCAATTTCATATTTGGGGGTTGGGAGCTGTCTGACCAGCTCTATCTGATTTTGGAGCCCACACCAGACTGATCAGCTATGGCCTGGAGGTCAGGTCATAGTTGTGAAGATGACTGCCCACCACAATTGCATGGATGGTAATGGCAATGGCAGGCCCTCTGCAAGGTGCACGAGCCCCCGGGGGCACCCCTCATCTTGTAATCTATGGAGTTGTGCCCCAGGGGTGCCATCCACGCAGAATACAGTGTGGAAGCTACTCTGGGAGTATGTAGCACTGGGGCTTTAGTGCTAGGGGGTTGAGGGGTTCCAGAACATGCCACCCCAAAATGCGCCTTTTTGGCATAGGGATTGTTTTGAGGCCATTGAGAACCAACAGGTACAGGAAATGCTCTAGAAACAGGGAACAAATTTTCCTTTGGTAAAGTAAATTTGCAGTTATTATAAAGGAAATTTCTATTTGTAGAGAAGTTTCCCTCTCTTGTACCAGGAAGAGGAAGACTCTTAACTATTCTTATCAGTGGAGTGGACACACCTTAAATCTGCATAACAAACCTTACTAAAGAACCTTGTTTACCATATTTCTGATCACCTTCCCTTGCCCTCACCCAAAAACTCCAAACCCCTTTTTTTCCTTTAGCCTAGGATGGCACATAGGCTCTAAACACCCCTTCGAGTTACTATCTCTGGATCCTCCCGTGTGTTACATGCACAATGGATGTGTTAATGAACTTCAGCTTGTTTTTTTCTCTTGTTAAGCTCTCTTTTGTTGCTTTGGAAACCTGTCATATTCCATTGGTTAGGCTGCCCTGGGGTGGTCCTTCATTCAGTACACATGTCTTTCATCTTTGTCCTCTTGACGTCAGCGGGAGCCCCAGCCACAGGCCATGTGGTCACATCACCACTAGGTGGCAGTGACACCACGTTCTCACCAAGTCCTCAGGCCTCCTTCCACCCGCCCCCCAACCCGAAGGTTTATAGGATGTAAATAAGAGGAGGAGGGGTGTAAAGCATGGATCCCCAGCTTTGGAGCCACCCAGATAAAATGGAAACTACTGCTTTGCTACTTAGAGACTCCAGGCCTTGGGGAAGGGGCTGGATTTGTGCCTCAGTTTCCTTACTCAGAGTCAGAACTAACGTTCTGCGTTGAGAAAATAGTAAAATCAGAAGAAATACAGAGAGAGAGAGAGAGAGAGACAGATGTTTCTTGATCAAGTCACCCAGAATCCTTGTTGACTTTCCAGAGTTCCTGAACTGTGGACCCAAGACTCCGTTGGGAGTCTTCCACAAGACAATGGTGTCTTGGCATCTGAGAGAAACAGCTTCCAGCACCTACACATTCCTTGTACTCCAGGTCAGAGGGGTCCTTGCATCTGGGCTTTTTAGAATATGTGAGGGTTTGTGATAGAGGCATTACTGGCTCTTTTCTGGGGCCCATTTCTCCTTTGGTGCCCATCCCGAGGGTCTAAAGCTCATCTCCTCCCTCCTTCATCTATCCCGCTATATGCCTGTATTCCTGACAGGCCAGGGCTGACGTGAAGGACAGCAGGAGCCGCTCTGCGAGGGGCTCGCCACCTAAAAGGTCCCAAGAATGTCTTCGCCCACATCGCCCTCACTTCACAGGGCCCGTGGCAGTGGCCTCGTGCTCTGGACTTCCTCAGCCCAAGCCTCCCTGGGGCCATTGGGTAGAAGAACCCCTACCATGGCTTTCCAGGCTGGAGCTTCACCTGGGGATCTTGCCAGGCCCCTGAGGTCCAGTGAGGACAACGTGTCACGCCTGGGGCTTCTCCCTGGAACTAGCCACGTGGAGCAACTGGAACATTCATGCGTTGTCTGGGGGTAGGGGAGTGCGTATAATGCTGTGACCACTTTGGAAAATTGCTTGGCAATTATGTAAAACGTTAAATGTCCATCTGTCCTATGATCCAGGCCTATCTGTCCTATAGTTCTTCTTTTTTTTTTAAGATTTTTATTTATTTATTTGACAGAGAGATGGAGAGCACAAGTAGGCAGAGCGGCAGGCAGAAGGAGAGGGAGAAGCAGGCTTCCCGCTGAGCAGGGAGCTGACGTGGGGCTCGATCCCAGGACCCTGGGATCATGACCTGAGGCGAAGGCAGATGCTTAACCTACTGGGCCACCCAGGCACCCCTGTCCTGTAGTTCTAATCCCAGGTATTTAACCGAGAGCAATGAAGAGCAATGTCCACAAAAAGCCTTGGGCAAGAACGCTCACATGAGCTTTACTTATAGTATCTCAAAACTAGAGACAGACCAGGCGTCCCTCAACAGGTGCATGGATAAGCAAATTGGGACATCGTCACGTAAGGAGCACCACTCAACACTGATGCACACCACGGGAATGAATCTCAGACGCAAGGCTGGGTGAAGGAGCCCAGACACCAAAGGTTCACACTCTGTGATTCTGATTTATATGAAGTTCTAGAAAATGCAAAACTAACCTGTGGTGATAGGCATCAGAATGGTGATTGCTTTAAAAGGGGTGTGCAGAGGAGGGGGACAATCCCTGAGAAGGTTTCCGTACCTCAGCTTCCAGCCTCATGAACTCTTCACGGACTCCTGGAGAAGCCACTCACACCGCGTTGTGGGCTCCATCCACGGTGGAGCTGAGGGGAGGGACTGGGGGAAAGGGAAGTCTAGAAGAGGCCCATGGTTTTGGGGACTTTAACACTTTAGAGATATTATAACAGGGACTGCTCAGTAGTCATTTTCTTCTTTTATTCCTGGTTGTAGCTGAGCATGTTGCCAACTAGCCAAAAGATTACTTGCTCTAGCCTCTCTTACAGCAAGATGAGGCCACGTAAGTAAGAGCCGGTATGTGTGACTTCCTGGAAGAGTTTCAGTGGCGGGGGTGGGGGAGGGAACCCACCCTTTTCCCTCCTTCATCCTGTTTGGAACACAGATGTGATGACTGGAGCGCTGGCAGCCATATTGGACCACCAGTTTGAAAGCCACCTAGTGAGGGCAGAGGGAAGTCTGGGAGAAGCTTTGTGGAGCTGTCCCCAGTCTTGGCCCGTCCACCTCTGGACTTGTGTCTCAGTCACTGCTAATTGGGTTTCTCCATAACTTGCTGTCACACCCAAGCCCAAGGGATATGGGTTGTAGAGGCCATTGAGAGGGGGTTAAGAGTGTGGGCTCTGGACCCAAACAGCTGGCCTCACACCTGGGTTGTTCCTTGCCAGCTAGATGACTCTGGGATGCTCACCTAACTTCTTTGTCTCTGCTTCCTCATCAGGAAAATGGAGATAAAACTACCCACCTTGTAGGGTTGTTGCAAGGATTAGCAGAGTGGACAAAGTGTAGTGCATTTAGAAAGTATTAAGCATAAGTTATGCAATGGTCCCTAGTACATAGCAAGTGCTCTGTACAGTGTGGGCTTTCATTGTTTTGGCACAGAGGGACACGTGTGTGCGTGCATGTGTGTGTGTGAGAAGTCTGGTCTGGGGGATGCTATCAAGCCATACTGGTGCTGTCTGAGGAGAAGGCTTCCTGCAGGTGGCGGCTGTGTCCTCCTCATTGGACTTCTGGAACCTTACCCAGAGGCTGGCTCTGGGCCTTCCTCAGACGCAGAGTCAATGTTTTCCTTCTGCGACTGGCCATGGGGTGGCGATGTTCCCAAGGTTGTCCCAGCCCCCCCCCCCCCCCCGTGTCCTGCAGCTCGTCCTTGCCTAGGTCTTTCTCATCATACTTATGGTCAGGGGGCTTTTTAGGTTTTTTCCCCCCAGGGGGTGAGGAACAAGTAGGGCTGCCAGATTCAGTACATAAAAATACAGGCACCTGGTTCAATTAGAATTTCAGGTAAACCACGAGTGGTTTTTTAGTATAAGTATGTCCCAATATTGCATTTTATCTGGCAACCCTAAGTGTGGGACCCTCTCTACTAGGAGCCCCACCCCTGCCTGAGGTCTCTGTCCTATTCTTCCTTCCCCTGCAGGTTCTGGTGGTGGGTGGAGGAGCAGGGCCATTTCCAGGGAAACCCCCAGTGTCCACGTCCCTTGCTGTCTTCACCACTTCCCAGATGCTCTCTCTTCTGCCATCTTGGGAACTTCCTCTCCTCTGGAGCTTGGAAAACTGTCTCTGACCTGTCACAGGTCTTCCAAGCTTCTAGATGATCTGTGCACCATGCTCTGAGTCCTTCAGTTCCTTTCAACTCAAATCTGACTTTTGACATTTAAAAGCCTAGCCATGGTTTTGACTCCGTTCTCCCATCCTGTCCCTGCGGGAGGTGGTAGCTGCTGGAGCTGAGAAAGAAGCCGGGCACGCGAGGAAAGGCAGCTAATATTTCCAGGTGTTCTCCAGCGACACAGGGAGGGTCCCATGTAAACGTCCCCACAGTCTCGTCATTACTCCCGTCCCAGCCCTCTCCTTGTTCACGGGGCCGCGGAGGTGGTCATCGTCACAGCTGTCAGGATATTAAAGGACAGGTGTACCTGGTCCGCTCCCATCCTCCTCCCCCTGGCATCTGTCAGAAAATACAGCAATAGGCTCCTGGTGCTGCTTCCCAGAGGGGACTGTCATTGTGTCTGTCATGTCGGTTGACGCCAGGTGCAGAGCATGGGAGAGGAGAGCTCATCTCTCTGCCGTATGCTCCGGACCGAGGAGAGAAGACAGAGGATGCTGCTGAGACTTTTGACGACTGAGAAGAGCTTTATGGCAGCCAAATACACCTTCTGGCAGATACCGTGCAGAGTCCTCGTGTCTCCCTACCTGAGCATTGCCGATGAACCAGCCTGGTCCCTGCAGACACGTTCAGGAGACTGGGGGGCCCCATGCACGATGTTACTTACCTTCACGGCACAGCGAACCTGTGAGGGAAGTGAGGGTTTAATTCTGGCCAGTGCTCTTCCTCAGCCATCAGGCTAAAAATGTACCCATTTGTGGAAGACACAGGCCTTAGTCACCAAGGAGAGTGAATGTGTGATGGGGAGAGCATCCTACACTTGGCAAACGTGCTGAGAATTCACACTTCCTGAATCAAAGCCCCTGACATTTTCAGAAGAGCCAAATTTAATCAAGGCGTTTTCGAAAGATCCAAACTGAATCAGAAAGACAGGAGGCCCTATTAGCAGCATGAATCTTGATGACTACTTAGAATTGCATTTGCTCGGAAGTCTAGATTTCACGAGAAGTGATGAGAAATTCAACTCTGTATGGCTTGGGAAGAGGGCCTGTTTCAAGCCATGGCATTGGGATAAAATTTGGAAAGACCATCTATGCCTGAGATGTCGTGTTTGCCCCATGATGCTCCCAGGGTCTTGGGAATGAAGTGGGCAGAAGTTTTGCCCATGTGAGGATTGTAGGTTCTTTAGCCATGAGGATTGTACATTCCAATAAAACCTCATTTAAAGGCCAATAATCAAAACCTAAGAGTGATGGGGCACCTGGGTACTTCAGTCTGTTGAGCGTCGGACTCTTGATTTCGGCTCAGGTCGTGATCTCAGGGTCCTGGGATCCAGCCCTGCAATGGGCATGACGCCTGCTTGGGATTCTCTCTCTCTCCCTCTCCCAAACCACTTCCGCTCACACTCTGTCTCTCCCTCTTTCTAAAAACAAACAAACAAAAACACCTAATACAAGCTGCTCTGAACAGGAGGCCCATCTGGTATTTGCCATGTCTATCTGTCTGTCTGTCTGTCTCATTTCTGGAATGTGAGCTTTACGCATGCCGGATTTTTCTTTTGACCTGCTCACTGCTGTATCCCCAGTGCCTTGGACATTGTCAGACCCAGGGTAGCAGCCCTGGGTATGTAGTCATTGAATGAACAGATGAGCGCCAAGACCTCGGAGGCTTTGCAAGGCACATCATTTATTACTGTTCTTAGGGGTGCTATTAGCATCTGCTTACTGAGTGTGCGCTAGCCTGTGTTCCAACAGCGTATTGAGCAGTTTGCACACATGATCTTATTCTATCCTCACAATAAGCCTGTCAGTATGCATTTATGTCCCTGTTTTATAGAGAAGGAAACAGAGGCTTTAAGATGTGAAATAACTTACCCAAAGTCACATGGCCGAGAAGTGGTAGATATTCAACACAGGCCTGCTTGGCTCAAAGACTAAAGTACCCCACTGGCTTTCTCTCTCTTTTTCTATTAAAAAAAAAAAAAATCACAGGCTTATTGAGCTATAATTCATGGGCCATACAATTCACTTATTTATTTTTTAAGATTTTATTTATTTATTTGACAGAGAGAGACACAGCGAGAGAGGGAACACAAGCAGGGGAAGTGGGAGAGGGGGAAGCAGGCTTCCCGCCCAGCAGGAAGCCTGATGCGGGGCTCGATCCCAGGACTCTGGGATCATGACCTGAGCTGAAGGCAGATGGTTAATGACTGAGCCACCCAGGCGCCCCAAAATTTGCTTATTTAAAATACACAACTCAATGGCTTTTGTAGAGTCGCAGAGTTGTGTAGCTATCACCACAATCCATTTCAGGACATTTTCATCACTTCAGAAAGAAATCCCATACCCATCAGGAATCATCTCCTGATTCCCCCCAAGTTCTCCCAGCCCTAGGCCACCACTAATCTTGCTTTCTGTCTCTATAGATTTGCCTATCCCGGACATTCCATATAAATGGGATCACGAGGCTTTTTGTGTCTAGCTTCTTTCACTTTAGCCTGTGTTCGAGGATCATCCGTGCGGTAGCCTGAATCATCACTCATTCCTTTGTATTGCTCAGTGATGTTCGATTTCATTCCATTTAGTGTGTGTGGATAGGGCACATATGGTTTATCCCTTCATCAGCTGATGGACATTTGGGTTGTTTTCACCTCTTGGCTAATATAATGATGCTGCCATGAACCCTCACGTACAAGATTTTTCATGGATCTGTTTTCTTACTCTCGGGTACATACTTAGAGGTCGAATTCCTGGGTCATATGATAGCTCTATGCTTAGCTTTTTGAGGAACTGCTAGACCGTTTTTCAAAGTAGTTGTACCATTCCTACCAATAGCAATGTATGAGGGTTCCAAATTCTCCCCAGCTTGGTCAATACTAGTTCTTATCTGACTTTGAATCCTGTCATCCTAGTGGGCATGGTGCAGTATCTCCTGGTGGTTTTGACACGCATTTTCCCGTGGCCCACCGGCATCTCAAACCCAGGCACTCACCGTGACTTTGGGTCCCCTGGCATTGGCTGTCGGCCCTGTCTGGCTGCTTCCCCACTGGTGTCCTTATCAGAGGTGAGCCTCATCCTCGCTGTGGCTACTGGGAAAAAAGGCTTCCTTCTAAAGGGTGGGCTGTGGATCCTAGTAGCCGGAGGACATTTTGTTTGCTCGGTGTGAGTACTCGAAGTTGGCAGAGGGTGCGGAGTTAGATTTGGCAAAGAGTTGGAGCACGTGAAGGGGAGCTAGGGGAATGTAGAGCAGCTGGGGAAAGATCAGCAGGGAGAGACTGAGCACGGCCCAGGAGGGGAGACCCGGCAGGTGATGCCCAAAGGGGACGTCTGTAATGAAGTGGAGTGTGTCCTATGGCATCACCTCCCTCTCAACCTTCCTGTGACATCCTAAGTGAATCTCCACTGCTCATAATAGTCTTGTGGAGTTTTCTGTCTGTGGTGTATGTGTGTCTGTGTAGTGACGGGGGGGTAGGAGGCAGTGTTGAATCAGGCACGAGGGCTGGTGTGGAGTGAAATCAGGGGTTTCTCAGGGATGGTCTACATGTGAGTGACCGGTCTGTCACCCTAGCTGAGAGTGTTCCTTCTGTGCTTGATAACTGCTTGATGCTGGGCCTCGTCCCAGACTGGCTGAATCAGCATCACTTGGCGTGGAACCTGGGAGGCAGCATTTTATTTATCTATTTATTTTTTATTTTTTAAGTAGGTTCCCAGCCCAGCATGGAGCCCAACATGGGGTTTAAACTCACGACCGTGGGGCGCCTGGGTGGCTCAGTGGGTTAAAGCCTCTGCCTTTGGCTCAGATCATGATTTCAGGGTCCTGGGATCGAGCCCCGCATCGGGCTCTCTGCTCAGCAGGGAGCCTGCTTCCCCCTCTCTCTCTGCCTGCCTCTCTGCCTACTTGTGATCTCTTTCTCTCTGTCAAATAAATAAATAAAATAAAATAAATTCACGACCCTGAGATCAAGACTGAGCTGAGGTCAGGAGTCGGATGCTTAACCGAATGAGCCACCCAGGCGCCCCTGAGAAGCAACATTTTAAAGAGCTAGCCAGTTCATTCTTGTGCTTCTAACATTTGAGAACCGTCAAAGGGACCCCAGGAGCCCACATCAGCTCATAGTCTGTTCTGCTTCTAGCCCTTCTGTTTCCGGTGGTGGAAGGTGAGGGGCTCATGCAGCCCCAGGCCTTCTGGATGTTCTTCTAGCACTTTCTGAGCAGTAAGGTCTACCCGGTGGCCTTGTTCGGTTTGGCTTCCTCTGCATATTTATTGCAGACGCTGCTCCACATTTCTGATCTCTGATTGGCACCTGGCAGGTTTCCCCTAGTTTCACATTTCTCGGGTGATTTCAGGGGGTAGACAGGAGATGGTCACAGGCCTCATCAGGGTGCCGCTCCATCCATCAGGGTTCCCATCTCCCTGGGGTCCTTCCTCACACCCCCAGTGATAATACCAGGCATGAATTAACGTCTGCCCTTGGATTCGATTGCTTCTTTTTTTCTCAAAATATTCAGGTCGAATAGGCTGACCTTTTTCCTCATACCCAACCCTCATATTCCTTTTCTAGCAATACCTGCACATTCAAATGAGCACAGAACAGCGAGAGTGTGACGGGTATGGTGACGGCTGCAGGGTCCCTTATCCAAAGCCCACGGAGGGCTCTGATCTGTGGAATACCTTTTCTCCCTCATGGTGCAGTAACATTCCAGGCTGCAAACAATAATGATGACTTAAATATAGCTGAAACTTGTCTACTGAGTAAATACAACTCATGTCATAATCAAAATGTAACTTTGTTTTTTTGTCTCAGATGGTCCTTTTATAACTTTTCAAGGGAGTGACTTTCCCCAGCCTCAATATGAGGACAACTTGTTTCCTACTCAGTCCTATGTCATAGATGGCCTTTCAGTCACTTTTCATTAATAATGAGCATGTATGCAGTCAAGGATATTAAATAAGTCCTCAGTCTTCATTTGTTCTAACATGTAGGTTTTGTTATCATTCAGATGTGGTGAGGCCAACAGATTGGGAGGCTGCCATTGAAAAGACAGTTGTGACACTCACAGATCCCGAGGGAAGGGGACACAGCATGCCTCAGAGAGCCACATGTAGAAGCACAGGGGTCAGGCCGAGGGAGTGAGGAAAAGCGTGAGCAAGAGCCTTTACTGTAGTTTCTGTGATGCTGGGTAAGCAGGTTTAGGATTGGCTGGTTTGGATAATTTCAGCAGTCTCAAGGGCATAGGAGCTGTCCCTAGTTGCCTGGTACTTGGCCCTGGGGTGATTAGCCTGGTGGATAGTGGCCCAGTGTGAGTCTGACCGAGGAGGTTGTTGTTGGGGTATGGGCTCTGGATTGGTGGGTTTGCATAGGAAAGGTGTTCTTTTGAAGTCAAGACTTTTTTTTTTTTTTTTTTTGGTTTTAAACTAGCTCTAAGAATCGGCTAGCCCTGGCATTCCCTCCAGGGTCAGCAAGCATCAAAAAACACAGACTAGAAAGACATGACTGATATATCACTCAAAGGTAAGACTTCTCTCCATGCTGAGACCCGTGGTTGGCAGCTATCTCCCACTGGGAAGAAGTGACTTCTGCTCTTCTCTTACCCACCTCTCTCCCACACGCGAGCTGCTGTTTGAGACCCCACCAAGGTGTAGTGCATGGAGGTAGGATAGCAACGTTGATTCCAAGTGCCACCGTCAGCGTGCCCCTTTTCACAGTTCTCATCCTGGGAGGCCCTCATCGTCCCAGCTGAACCCTTGAGCAAGACTTAATATGGCCCACATCAGGTACACATTTGGTACAGACAGCCTGATTGCCTGGGCAGGAGTACAACTCTAGGCCATGTTGCCCCCACTGCAGAGAACCGGGAAGAAGCCCTCTGGAGGTTCCCATTGAAGCCCACCCTCTACAGACCGGAAGCAATGGCGGTAGCATTCCATCCAACCCCTCAAGGTCCCAGCACAGTTTCCTGCAAAGAATTTCTCCTCAAATCCTATCTCCTCCCACACTCTGATCTTGTTTTCACATCCCTGATCCAGCTGAGGGTTCCCACTTCCTTGGCACTTCTCCATGTGGGGAGACTGTGGCTCGGGTTTCCCTGCCTCTCTGGTTGGCAGAGAGAAACACCCTCTGAACCTGAGGCCAGGGGAGCCCTGCCTTCACATCCCACTGAAGAGGCATCACGATCCTGCAACTGCTCAGGCTTCCTTTCCTTTTTGCCTCCTGTCTGGATATTGGAGCTTCAAGGTTCATAGAGCCAAGTTCCCCATTTTTAGAGAGGAATAGAATCACAAGTAGCAAGATGCCATTTTCCACGAATGTATGGAGAGATGTTACTTTCAGGTCCTGTGAACACTTTTGTCTGCCCAGAGCTTTCTAGAGAGGGCCAGAGCCAGAGCTAGAGAGGGACGATTAGCTCCACCCAACCCCCTTCATCCTCTTCCTTCAACTTTTTTACTAGAAATACTTCCTACACTGAGGGAAAGCCCCAGAAGACTGGAGGCAGTGGCAAGACGGTGGAGGGCAGATGCGTCAGAGAGCTCTCTGGATTCACAAATCTTGGGTAGAACTAAGGTTTTTACTCCGATATTTTAACTATCTCCAGAAATCTCTCATGTCCACCTGATTTCTAGCTTGGAAGCCTGTATATAAATTCACAAAAGCAGGGACACCTGAGTGGCTCAGTCAGTTAAGCAGCTGACTCTTGATTTTGGCTCAGGTCATGGTCTCAGGATTATGGAATTGAGTCCTGTGTTGGGCTCTACACTCACGGTAGCGTCTGCTTGGGATTCTTTCTCCCTCTCCTTCTGCCCCGCCCTGCCCCCCTCAAATAAATAAAAAAAAATCTTAAAAAATAAATAAATTCACAAAAGCAGGTTTTCCTGTGTCTTCCTACCCAGGAATTATAGGGAGGAAAACAAGTGGGGGTTTGGAACAGACGTGTCAAAGGCCTGCCATCCCTGATAAGATGTATGTCCAAATAGTTTTCTAGTTTTTCAAAGCTTTTGTGACTTCTACCTACACACACACACACACACACACACACACACACACACACACACACTCTGGCCTTTGATGTTTCTGAAACCCAACCCGAGGCAGAACCTTAAACACATCTCAAGTTGTGATCACAGAAACAGTGGGCTCCCCCTGGGGTTGAGGTTCTGTAGGGCATTTCATAATAAATTTATCAAAGCCACAGGAGCCAAAACTTTATAAATAATTCTGGCATCCTTCATTACTCATTATTTGCCGTTAGCGTCTTGGGGGCAATTAGTCTCCATAGAAAGGAGAGGCTTCCCGTTTACACAGTTGCATCCACAGCACTTTTATTTTTATGAACATTTCATTTCCCCAATCTCTAGATGAATTTTTGCAACGTTGGAGATTTTTTGTTGATGAAAACTGAAACAGCTGTGATGCAATGGATCCTGAGGATTTATCCATCCATCTTGGAGTCACCTCCAGATAATTGCACCCCCAGTGCATGCTGGGCACTGTGCCAGGAAGGGGCTGTAAAGCCCACGCAGATGTGTCCCTGGACACGAGCTGGGGAAATTCACAGAGGTGAAATAGACAATGAGAGTCCAGGGGGAAGAAAGCTGACGCAGACACCATGAAAAGCAGATAAAGGTTAAGGGGAGGATACCAAGGATGGTTGGGTTTTGAAGCATGTATAGAAGTCAGACAGATACAGAAGGAAGGGTTTTCCAGGCATGAGGAACAGCATGTGTGAAGGCACGGAGGTCTGAACCGGCATGGAGGACTGGGAGCCGAGAGGATCTTACCCACTTCTGGTGGATCCCAGAGAGGCAGTAAGACCTTTGAAGGAGGAAGCTTGTGTACTGTGTTCAGACAGAAGGGGCTTGTTCCCTGGTGTTTTTTGAGAGTAGAACTATAGGACCCCTGATGGGTCGGCCATTTAGAAAATATTAAAAGTTCGAGTACAGATCCTTTACCTCTTTGGTTAGGTTTATTCCCAGGTATCTTATGGCTCTTGGTATTATAGTAAATGGAATCAATTCTCTAATTTCCCTTTCCATATTTTCATTGTTAATGTAGAAGAAAGCAACTGATTTCTGTGGACTGATTTTGTATCCTGCCACATTACTGAATTGCTGTATGAGTTCTAGTAGTTTGGGGGTGGAGTCTTTTGGGTTTTCCATATAAAATATCATGTCATCTGTGGAGAGAGAGAATTTGACTTCTTCTTTGCCAATTTGAATACCTTTTATTTCTTTTTGTTGTCTGATTGCTGTTCCTAGGACGTCTAGTACTATGTTGAACAACAGTGGCAAGAGTGGGCATCCTTGTTGTGTTCCTGATCTCAAAGGGAAGGCTGTCAGTTTTTCCCCATTGAGAATGATATTCGCTGTGGGTTTTTCATAGATAGATTTTATGAAGTTGAGGAATGTTCCCTCTATCCCTATACTCTGAAGAGTTTTAATCAGGAACAGATTCTGTATTTTGTCAAATGCTTTTTCTGCATCAATTGAGAGGACCATGTGGTTCTTCTCTC
>CM052898.1:60524272-60582232 GCA_028534135.1 Potos flavus | reverse complement strand
TTATGAAGTTGAGGAATGTTCCCTCTATCCCTATACTCTGAAGAGTTTTAATCAGGAACAGATTCTGTATTTTGTCAAATGCTTTTTCTGCATCAATTGAGAGGACCATGTGGTTCTTCTCTCTTCTCTTATTGATTTGTTCTATCACATTGATTGATTTGCGAATGTTGAACCACCCTTGCATCCCAGGGATAAATCCCACCTGGTCATGGTGGATAATCTTTTTAATGTACTGTTGGATCCTATTAGCTAGGATCTTGTTGAGAATCTTGGCATCCATATTCATCAGAGATATTGGTCTGAAATTCTCCTTTTTGATGGGGTTTTTGCCTGGTTTGGAGATCAAGGTAATGCTGGCTTCATAGAAAGAGTCTAGAAGTTTTCCTTCTGTTTCTATTTTTTGAAACAGCTTCAGAAGAAGAGGTATTATTTTTTCTTTGAATGTTTGGTAGAATTCCCCAGGGAATCTGTCAAGTGCTGGGCTCTTGTTTTTGGGGAGGTTTTTGATCACTGCTTCAATCTTATTACTAGATATTGGTCTATTCAGATTGTCACTTTCTTCCTGTTTCAATCTTGGAAGTTTATAGGTTTCCAGGAATGCATCCATTTCTTCTAGGTTGCTTAACTTACTGGCATATAGCTGTTGATAATAATTTCTGATGATTGTTTCTATTTCCTTGGTGTTAGTCATGATCTCTCCCCTTTCATTCATAATATTATTAATTTGGGTCCTCTCTCTTTTCTTTGGGATGGGTGAGCCTGGTGGTGGATAATAAGGGGGGGCACATATTGCATGGAGCACTGGGTGTGGTACATAAACAATGAATCTTGGAACACTGAAAAAATTAAAATTAAAAAAGAAAATATTAAAAGCTTAAAATGCATTTTTGCCAATAATATAATCATAGCAATAAAATTTATAGTGAGGAAAAGGAGACTGATGTTGAGGAAAATGAAAATCAAAATCATGTCAGGAGGTAAAGGAACAGTAGCCAGAAGAATAAGTTCTTGAATTAGATTTGGAAGTGATAATATGTATGTGCTGTATGATAGATAGTTATAAAATACATAGTGATGTGCATATATATATTATATATATATATATAATGCATATATATATAGTATATATTTGTATTTATAGTAAGTGTATGGTACGTGTGTATATACATGCCATATACATACATATTAGTGTTTTTTAAAATTAAGGTATAAGTTACACACAGTACAACTTAAAAACCTTAAGCCTGATGAACTCTTACATATGTTTATCCCAAGACACAGAACATTTCCATTACATGAGAATGTTCCCTCATGCCACTTCCTAGCCAATCTTCCCAGTCCAGAGAGCCCTTACCCCATAGATTACTTTTGTTTGTCCTTGAGCTTCATCTAAAGAAAGTTCTACGTATGTGCTCTTTTGTGCCTTATTTGTTTGGCTCAATACAACGCTCATGAGGTTCCATGATCTTGCTGCAATCTTGGTGGTTTATTCTTTTTTATTGCTGAGTAGTATTCCATTGTATGAGTATACCACAGTCTGTTTATCCATCCTCCTGTTGATGGACATCTGGGTGGTTTCCAGTTTGGGGTCATTGTGAATAAACATGCTACAAACATTTCTGTATGTGTTTTCTGGACATGCGCTCATTTCTTTTAGGTGTGTGCCTAGTTGTGGAGTGGCAGTCTGAAGTCATTACACCAGTTTACATTTCCACCAGCATTGAACGACAGTGAACTATATTTTTAAGATGGATAATTCAGCTTCAAATAAGTATGCCTGCACACTCATATTTTGGAAGACTTGCTAAAGGACGATAGGGCTGGAAGTCAGCGTCCCTGGGTCTGAAGTTCTCACTCTGCCACCCAGGCCTGTATATTGTGCTGATGACCTCATTATCCTGTGTCTTCATTTCTTTTCTTCTCTCTTTTTTTTTTATTATGTTATGTTAGTCACCGTACAGTACTTCATTAACTTTTGATGTAGTGTTCCATGATTTATTATTTGCGTATAATACCCAGTGGTCATTGTAATATGTGCCCTCCTGAATACCCAACATGGGCTAACCCATCCCCCACCTCCTCCCCTCCAAAAGCTTCCCGGATTCCCGGAGTCCATAGTCTCTCATGATTCATCTCCCCCTCTGATTTCCCCTCCTTCATTTCCCCCTTCCTTCTCCTAATGTCCTCCATGCTCTTCCTTATGTTCCACAAGTAAGTGAAACCATATGATAATTGTCTTTCTCTGCTTGACTTATTTCACTCAGCATAATCTCCTCCAGTTCCATCCATGTTGATGCAAAAGTTGGGTATTCATCCTTTCTGATGGCTGAGTAATATTCCATTGTATATATGGACCACATCGTCTTTATCCATTCGTCTGTTGAAGGGCATCTCGGCTCCTTCCACTATTTGGTGATTGGGGCCATTGCTGCTGCTGCTGTGTCTTCATTTCTTTGTCTGTAACAGAAGTGGTTTGGACCTTGATCTCCAAAGTCACTAGAATTCTGTGGGTGGCAGTATAATATTTAAATGTGTTCTCATGTTTCTCTCTGTATTTCCTCCCCTGACCTCCCACCACCATGCCAGTTTGGCCAGCAAGGTCCTTCATCATTCCTTGCCTTCAGGGAAAGAAAGGCACAACAGAAAGTAGGTGAGAAAGTAGGTAAGACTCCTGGCTTTTGAGATCCAAAAGCCAAACCTTTGGCAGGGAGAGGGATGAGATCTGGCCTGAGTAATTTGAGAGACTACACGATGCAAAGTAGAGATTCTAGTTCCCTGCTCTGTACAATCTCACCCCTCCACCAGCAAAGATTCACTGAAGGGGGTATGAATAGAGATAGAAAGGCATAAAGAAGTCAGTGATGTTGCTGAGAAAGGATGGCAGCAGCTTAAAACAACAGCCATTTTATCCTATCTCAACTTCGTAGGCTAGGAATTCAGGCAGGGCTCAGCTGGGCAATTCTTTTGTTCCCTGTGGCATTAACTGGGGGTCGCTCAGTAGTATTCAGCCAGTGGCTGGCTGGTCCAGAGGGTTTCAGATGGCTTCATGCACGTGGTGATGTGTCTGGCAGGCTGGGCTCAGCTGGGACTGATGACTGGTGCGCCTCCGTAGGGGTCTCTCCAGTATGGGGGACTTGGGTGGTTACACTTCTCACATGGTGGCCTAAAGCTTCCAGAAAGAGTGTTTCAAGAGGCAGGAAACTGCCAGATTCATAAGGCCTGGGCCCAGCAATGGGTAAAGTCACAGTGTTACTTTTGCTGTGATGGATTATTGAAGGCAATCACAAAGCCCACCCACATTCAAGAATAGGGGACATAAATCATGCTTTTAAGGAGAGGAACATCCAAAAATTGGTAGCCATCTGAAATCTGCCATTGAGGCGCGTTTCCCAGGCCAAACCGAGGGAGGAGGAAGGACCCAGAAATTTCTAAATAGGTTTGTAGGATCTGAAAGCAGATTAGTACCACTTCTGAGGTTGAGCCTGGGGAACTAGCAAGACCTGGAAAAGAGATGACTGTGTGGTGTGCACATAAAGATGGGACTTTAGATAGAGTCCCCTGGGTCCCAGCATGGGTAGGAGCAGAAGAGTGGACTCCTTTATGTCCAGGAGCATGGAAGGACACACGTGAAAAGAGTTGGTTCCCGAAGGCTGGCAGAGACCTTTGGGGCTTGACTCTGCAGGGACTAGAATGAAAAGACATCTGAGGACCAGATGGGGTGTCACACGTCTTAGTAATGCCATGTAGGTAGGTGATAATGAAAAAATGGGTCACCATTTCCCCTACCATCACCTGATGCCTTGGGTTTATGGTGACTCCTGGAAATCCGGTATAGCCTGAAGATAGCACAGTGGGGCCTTACACAGGTTGGGTGTTTATTAGGGTTTGCCCTTGAGATCAACTCCTGTGGAGGGGAGGGTCTGGAAGCAGGGCTGAGCGAAGGGAGAAGCAGTCCCATTGGAGATCTCAGCCAACTCCATGGGTAGCTCTGGAGTTGGGATGGACCTTTAGAGTTATTCTGAGTTGGGGTAAGGGGGGGCTGGACCTGTACACCCCTGCACTGATCAGGCATTGGATGCAGCCACAGGGGAAGGGAGCATAACCTTGGGTGAGGCGGCTGCCTTCGGCTGGGCCAGTCCCTAAAGGGGCTGACAGCTGAGACCATCCACCAGCAGCACTGCCAACAGCTGGAAAAATGCTTTCTTCGTTCCTGAAGGGAGATCTGGAAGGCACATCCCAGCATCCATTACAGGCCTTATCATAGAAACGATCATGATTTATACAGTGATCAAGAAAACTACATTGCTTACCATCTGAATTTGTGTGACTTATGCCCCCAACATGTGAATTCCATGATTTTAAGAACAAGGGCCATACGATGTGTCACTCTGATGTAAGACAGATGGTTTTCTATGTGCCTTTTAGAAAGAGGGAAAGCCCCTCATCTTCTTGCCCCACAGATAAGAACATAAAACCAGGACCCAAGGGGCTGTTTGCCTGAACATTGCCACACGTCACGTGCAAACCAGAGGTTGTTTTTATTTTGTGTTTCCCACTGAAAGGCTAGAGAGGCCCTTCAAACAAGAACTCCTTACTTACTGGTTTTCCAAGAGCCACGAATCAGACAGGGCAAGGGTGGAGCCTTCGACAACCGCCTTCTGTAGTACATGAGCCCTTTGCCACGTCGTCCTGAGTTGTGAGATGCTGAGCTGACGCTGGTGGCTATTTAGAACTAGATAATAGGCTGTGTCTTGGAGCCCTTTACATCTTCAAAATGGGGAGACTGGCTGTGGGCAGCCAAGACAGGAAATAAGCCGGGTGTGAGAGTCAGATCAGCTAAATCCAGCCAGCAACATATCGTGGGAAAGAGCTCTCAGATCCCGTAGACAGAAGCGCTGGGGATCTGTGTCCAGCAAGGAAGAAAAAGGATTTCTTCCTGAGGAGGTCATTGGTCTATTGGTGCTGCTCCATAGAGCTTTCTGTGTTGGTGACAATGTCCTGGTGTGTGTAATATGGTGGCTATTGAAATATGGCTGGTGCGACCAAGAAAGTGAATTTTGAATTGCATTTGATTTGGTTGGTGGCTACTGCCCTGGACAGTGAGGCCCAAGGTCTGGCTCTCAGAGTATGGTCTGGGAAGCCGTGGCACCAGCATCACCTCGGAGATTGAGGCAGAAATGCAGATTTTCAGGTCCCACTCGAGACATGTGACCCAAAATCTGCATTTTGGCAAGATTCCCCAGGGAGTTTGTGTGTCCACTAACGATGGCTTTTAGAAGACACCGATCCTTCCCCAGCCTCCCCTTTGATCACCCCGTGATTCAATATAGAGGAGAGGGAATAGAGCATTGGAGTATATGGCAAAGTCCTGGGCTTCAGAATGAAGGACTGAGTATAACACGGGCCAAGTTTCCCCACAGGGTGGACAGGAGTATTCTCTGAAGGGGCCAACGTGAGACTAGGCCCTGTGGGGATTTTGCTGACAGCATCCAGGAGGGTGGCCTGAATCCATTGGCAGACACCCCCCCCCCCCACGTGCTCTACAAGGACAGCGGGGCTGTGATTAGAATCCTCCGGGATGATTTCCCTCCACTCTTGTGCATTCTAGATGGTGGGTGACAGCCTGAAAATCCTCCCCCCGACCCATCTTACCAAATTTAGAATCTTCTCAACCGGTTGCAAAATATTTTTTGTGCTCTTCTTTTGGATCAAACACATTTTATTTTATCTTTTGGGTCTCAGATGGTTTCTTTTCTGTTTCCCACCCCACCCCCAATTTCTACTTTAGTTCTAGCTGTCAAGACTGTTATTCCAACTTATTCCTGCTTGTTTTAATTGCTGCCTCAAACTTTTCTTGAGGAAACCGAAACTTACTGTGATTTGCCCTTCCTCCTCCACTTCCCCATTAGGTTTGATGTCTGTGTTTGTTTTTTTTTTTTCAAGATTTAATTATTTATTAGAGAGAGAGAGAACATGAGCAAGGGGGAGGGGCTGAGGGAGGGGGGGAAGCAGACTCAGTCCCAGGACCCTGAGATCATGACCTGAGCCAAAGGCGGAGGCTTAGCCAACAGAGCCACCCAGGCACCCTGACGTCTGCCTTTTTCAACAAGCTCCTCTCAATTTTGTTCTTTCCCTTGGGACTTTGTGGTTGTTTCCCTCTCCATTTTTTTTAATTTTTAGAGTGGAGTAACCTGAGCCACAGAGGGAGGCGAGGAGGTGGGTTTGGGGAGGTCGTAAAGGGAGGACAGATGTGGCCAAAGCAACAGAGAGGAAAAGACTTGAGTGAAGCAGGGGTGTCTAGTGGGAAAGCCTGAGTAAGTTTTGCTCTCACAATCTGACTCTCCATCCTGCTCCTAAATCTTCAATAAAATCTATATTACTCACCAATGCTTGGGAGATTTTTCAACTTTTAATTATAAGATATTTCAAACATAGAATCGGGAGAAAACATATTATGAACCCACATGTACCACATGTTGACTGTATTCAACAATGATCAATATCAATATTCCCCACTCCCACCCCAGGTATTTTGGGGGAGCAAATCCCAGAAATGTAAATTTTTTACCCATAAACATTTCCTGGTTTATCTAAAGGTAGTAGAGATTTCTTTTTAAAAACATAACCCCGGTACCATTGTTTTATCGTGAAGTTAACAATTCCTCGTTACCTACACTCAGCATTCAGATTTCTTGATTGCCTGCAATTTATTTTAGAGTTGGTTCATTTCAGTCAAGATCCAAATGAGGTCCATGTGTTCCAATTAGTTGATACATGTCTTTTTTTTTTTTAAGATTTTATTTATTTATTTGACAGAGAGAAAGAGATCACAAGTAGGCAGAGAGGCAGGCAGAGGGAGAGGGGGAAGCAGGCTCCCCGCTGAGCAGAGAGCCCGATGAGGGGCTCGATCCCAGGACCCTGAGATCATGACCTGAGCCGAAGGCAGAGGCTTAACCCACTGAGCCACCCAGGCGCCCCTGATACATGTCTTTTAATCAGTAGGTTCCTCTTCAACCTCTCTACTCTTTCCTGCAACTCATTTGTTGAAGAGACTAAGTTGTTCACTTGTGGACCTTCTCATGGCCTAGATTTTATTGATTGCTTCTCTAGTGTGACATAAAGTAAGTTCCCCTGTCCCCTGTATTTCTTGAAATTTGGTGGTGTGATAGAGGCTTGACTGGATTCCGATGCCATGTTTTTGGCAAGACCACTTCATAGGTGGTCATTTTTCTTTCGAGAGACCCGTACTATATGGCGCTCTCTTTTTTTGAGGTGTAAGCAGTAATTGATGCCCTATGCCCACATCCGTTAGTTCATTAGGGTTGTAAACTGGTAATGTTCTAATTTTATCATCCCTTCTTCATTTATTAGGTAAAATTCTTCTATAAACGGAAATTCCTGCTCAACTTTTCGGTTTCCCTGAGTTACAGTATGTGCAGGAGAAGCCTGATACAAGCTTGATTCTTTTTATTAATTTTCAAAACAGTAAGTAGGGGCCCTAGTACTTGGGAATTTATCCTTGTGGATGACAAATAGTTGAACCTGACCTCTGCCGGCGGAGGCTGGAGCCTTTAAATTCTCTTAGTAGCTTTGAAGAAGAGATGTTAATATGCCCATTTTTACAGATGGGGAAACGAAGACTCAGGGGTGGTCCAAATTAGTGAGTGGAGGATCTGGGATTTTTTTTTTAATTATCAGTTTACTTTATATCCCAGTGATATTAATCTTTTTTTCCAATTAATTTTATTTTTTCAGTGTTCCAAGATTCATTGTTCATGTACCACACCCAGTGATCTGGGATTTTATCCGAACTCCTTACTGCGTGGCACAGTCCTTTTTGTGGGACTGTAGGGAATTCACCAAAACCTGGGATTGGACTGGCAGAAGCCTCCTCCTGTTCTAGCTCGCTAGAAATCAACATTCTGTAGTCTGAAAAATGACATGGATCCATAAGATCTAAGAACAATCTTTCTTCAGGTTGCATTTAGCCACAATTACAGCAATGAATTGTTTGACTTCAGGATACTTGTGTTGTTAAGTAGTTTCCCGAAGGTTGAACCCTAAGCTAGGCTGCTTTGATCAGATTTATATATTTATTGTGATAAGATATGATATCATGATTTGCAATTTTGTGATCAATGATAAACATCACTGTACATGGAAGTGAAGGAACCTTATGTCAGAAGGGGTTTATTTATAAAGGAGTTTTGAAAAGCTGAGGATTAACTGTAGGAATAAAGAGGTTTACTGAAACTGAAGGCCAACGTTAGGTCATAAAAAGCATTTGTATGGTGACATTGTTTAATCGGTAGTTATGTGAAGAACCATCAAAATAACCAATGAATTAATGAAGATTATCCATCGGAGTGCATTCTGTTGCCTGATTTAAGCACAGGCTTACAGGATTTATTTGCTAAACCATCCAGAGATAGATCCGACCGGACTTCAGGGCTTAGACGCTGTATTCAGAACCAGATTTCTCTTCATTTCTGGGCTCCGCTTCCTTTGTGTTGAGTTCATTCTCACAGAGACTCTTCCCTGTTGTCCCGAGATGGTAACTGCCAGCCTCTTGCTCCTGTGGCCATAGCCTTCCTACTGTACATCAATAGGAAAGAGGAAAAGGCTTTCCTTTAATTTTCATTGAGTCTTATTGGTTCTAAGTGGGTCCACGTGCCTATCCTTGAGTCAATCACTGTAGCCAGGGAAATGGGATAGGTTGTAGGTACAATCGTGGGTACAAGTTCATGTCTACACTCATTTTTCAGGGAGATGGTCCATAGTTTTGATTAGATTATCAAAGACCAATCCAAAGGGGTGGCGATTTTGAGATATTGTTAGATATTGAACCAGGCTGAATTGCTTTTTTAGAACCCTGGCTTCATATTTGTACTGTCTTCTTGAATGCTTTCACTTTTTTTTTTTGAATGCATTCAATATAAGGTGTTGAATCTACTTTTTAGTTGTCTTTTATCGAGTGATGGTGAACCTATGAGAATTATCAGAGATAGTAAATACTGATCAGAATTTAGTTTCTATCATTTCTTCGGGTTCTAGATGTTATGACCCCTTTTCCCTCCCAAGAGAGCCCTATGTCTGGGGTCACTGCAGAAGTTGCCCCCAACTGTGTCACAGGGGGTAAGCTCACAGCCTTGCCGGAGTCCCAGACACCACCTGCGCCCCTCAAGTTTGCTCAGGGATAGAGAGCTGCCCATTGTGGGTGAGGAGAAGCTCTTTGGGAATTATTTCCCGATAATGATTCCAAGGCCTCATGCAGGGTGGTATTTTTCTGCTAATCCCAGCCCAGGGCCCAGCGTGTGTGTTGTTGACACCAGATAATGTTAGTCCTCTGGCTGATACTGTGGCGGATGAGCAAACATCGGGCGGCTGGCAGAATCCCCAACTTCCTGAGCGTCCACAATCACAAATTCATTGAAGTTTAAACACACAGAGACCTATCACCCTTGCCCTTTGCGTTTGCCAGGAGATGAGGTTATCCATGGGTGATTGTTGTAAATAGCCACCCCTCATTTCCCCCTCCAACTTGCACTTTGGATTTTAATCAGGTTCAAAGCCTGCCTGGCATTTGGCTTATTTTCCTCATCCGTATGACCCACAGGCTAGTCCAGGGAAGCTTAGACTTTCATGAGCCTCTGCATCACCCAGGGAGCTCATTTCAGTGCAGAGTCTCATTCGTAGCTCTGGGGTGGGGCCTGAGATTCTGCATTCCTAACTAGCTCCCAGTGATGCCTGCGCTCCTTCAAGGTCCACACATCTAAGGGCAAAGGACTAGGTTAATGGCTTTCAACCTTGGCCGCACACTGGAGTCACCTGGGGAGTCATGGAAATTCTAATGCCCGGTCCTACTCTCAGGTGTTTGGATTTACTTGGCTTGCGCCTGACTATCCAGGTGCTTCCGATGTGTGCCCAGGGATGAAAACTGCTGGTGGACCCCTCAGCCTTCAGCCCCTCCGGCTAGCTCCTCCTCGCCACCGGTCTGGCCTGCTCACACCACCTCTGCCCTGTGCTCCTGGATACCCGTCTCCCTTGTCCTTGACATTCAGGAAGAGCTTACTGTGGACTAGAACTTTTCCACACAGCCTGGTTAGGTCAGTACTGCTTCTCTCCCCGTTTTGCAGGTAGAGAAACTGAAATTTAGAGAGTGAAGTATCTTGTCCCAGGTCACACAGTTATTAAGGAGAAATGTCAAGACCCACACAGGTCTTCTGTCTCTGGAGCCAGACAGATGTGGGACCCATCACTTATGTCAGTGTGACCTTGGGCAGGTTGCTTACATCCTGCAGGCATTAGGTCCCTCCTTTGTAAAATGGGGATGATAAGAATACCCACTTCTCAGGGCTATAGGGAACATGTAAGTCATGCCCTTAGAGCCTGGGCCAAGGTCACCACCATTTCGATGCCACATGCTGTCCCCATAACACTTGCCATAAGCCCCTCTTCTTTGGCATGGGGTCCAGGCTTCCAGATTATAACTCTTCTGTGTTCACATCAACTCTTCAAATGGAAAGTAAGTTCCTTCAAGGCAGAAAAAGTACAAGTATAAAATGTGTGTGAATGTGATTTGTTTTTGATTCATGGCTTCAAATGGGTTTCCTTTGCCCCGTGGCTCCTAGCGATGGGAGGTAGTGAATTTCCCAGTGTTTTTCAGTTGATGGAATTTATACGTTAGTCAACGGAAAACAATCCTATTGGAAACAGAGCCATCATATACATATAAATAATCATATTCTGTTGGAGTCATTCATTCATCCATCCATCCATTCATTCATTCATTGCCTCCTAGGTTCACTCAGACCCTGTGGAGCGACTACAGGCAGCTCCGCCTGAGTCCCCCAAACCAAGCTGTCTCTGCTGCTATGCCCCCCCGGGGTACAGGTGGGAGGGTTGAAGAGGCGGGGGCTTTTTCTCCTGCATATCTCCTGCATTCAAGGAACTACTTTTTAGAGGATCCACACCTAGGACTTTTCCCAGTTTTAACACTGGAAGTCCCACATGCCTGGAAACCCTGCAGTCCCAGAAAAATGGGCATGGCCAGTCACCCCGCCACCACCGCACAGTTCCGGGGCCATGTCCTTGCCTGTCACAAACCTGACAGCTTGTGCCTTTCAGCCTTCCTGCTTCAGGGAGGGCTCCTTGGTGTGAGGTGGTTCCTGCTGGCTTTTCTCATCCCTTTTGTGATGTGAGTCCACGAGCCCCGGAGTCTGGACCAGCGTTGCTGCCTCCCGCCATGCCCGGACTTGTGGTCATGATGGGGAGGTCCCCTGCCTGCTCCCTGCTCAGCGCGTCTCTCTGCACAGCCTGACGTCTTTCTCCTTCCATGTCAGGGTGTTGTGCGTAGCCAGGGAGTCTTTGTCCTGACACGGTCACGAGAAGCATGTTTATAAAAGAAAACACCTCCACTTCCCTCCCCCTTTCTCGAGGCTGCGAGCACACTTTGCTTAGACAAGCGCTCAGTGAGTACACAGAATTGGGGCTGTTTTCTTCCCGATGCCATTTCAGATGAAGCGGAATCTTTTTAAACTAGGCAAGCAACACCACAGCTAAAAATGCTTGGATTTGAAAATAAACGTGTGGCAGATTTACACCCATCCCTTGAATCAGAGACACTTGCAGCAACAAGCTCACTAGGTGATTAAAGGGGGCTCATGAACAGAGCCTTCTTTTCCTGTGCAAGAAGTCTGGAGGCGGGCAGCTGCTGATACGGATTTAGGGATCGGTGATGTCGGGTTCTGATTTGGTATCAATGCCACTGTCTTGGTCGGCTCCCGTCAAAAAATGGCAGCAGCAACTCCACACATCTTGCCTTGGCAGCGGAGTTCAAAGAGGAAGCGGGGTGGCTTAGAACAGGGACTCCCTCCTTCCTTGCCTCTCTCTCCTGGGGGAAAATCATTCCCAGAAGCCCCTCTCCTCACCCCTTCTCCCCTGTACACTTCCCTCACATCCGACTGTCCACAGGGGCAGGTCCCATCTTCTTTGTGGTTCAGGGGTCTCTGCCCGACGCATGAAACTCCACTGCAGTTCTCTTAGGGAGAGGTGGCTTTGGCTGGATGACCAAAACTGTATTCTTAGCCCTCTTTCTTGGGGACTCTGAAGGCTTGGGCTCTGGCCCTCATTTTGTTTCTGTCTTGCTCAGATGTGAATAACATGGTGAACTGGGTGCACCTTCTTCAAGCCTCAATACAGCTCTGTTACCACTTGCAAAGGAGACAGGGAAGGCAAGCTAACAGTGGAGTTTTCTGCAGGAGATTGCTTTTCACCGGTGCTTCCATGGCAAGAAACAATCTTGAAAACAGGTAAACTAGATCATCTCAAAGGAAACTTTTTCCTCGGATGTTTCTGAGTCTGCAGGATTGGCTGGCCAACATCTTTCCTTGTCTCCAGGCATTTTTTTTTTTCTTTTGCCGATATAGATGCAGATATTGACAGATACAAATATAATTATAGATTGTGTTATCTGGTGGTGTCTGCAGGGCAGATGGAGACCCATCTGTCAGGGAAGGCTCAGAAGTCTGGCCAGGGCCAAGGGTTGGGGCAAACCAAGGGGCCTCAGCCCCAAGAGAGCAAGTGAGACTCAGGGATTCAGGGCTGGCTCCCCATCTCCCAGTGAGAAGTGGCTGAGCCAGGCCCCCAGTTCAGGGCTCCTGGCTCCTATGAGAGACTTGGGACTTGAACCAACCGTATCGATCTCACTGCTGGATTATAGTTGACCAATGATCCTTTAAAAAAACCAATGCACACACATCTCTGCATTTTGGAGCTAAAGGCAGTCTGCCTGTGTGTGCAGGTGTTCCCCTCTTGTGGAAGAAGGGATCTCAGCAGCTTTTCTGGAAGACTTGAGAACAAGGAACAAGGAGGTTAATGACTGATGTCTTTCCCGGGGTCACCAGGGCTGGGGGAAGATGAGCAGCCAGTGGTTCTGCAGCAGATACCGATCTGTCTCTGATATTTTTCAAAAAAGTCTGGAGTTGGGGAGTGCCTGGGGGGCTCAGTCATTGAGTGTCCAACTCTTGATTTCAGCTCAGATCATGATCTCAGGGTCATGGGATCGAGCCCCGTGTTGGGCTCCATGCTCAGTAGGGAGTCTGCTTGAGATTCTCCCTCTCCTTCTGCCTCTCCCTACTGCCCTGCTGGCACATGGACTCATGGTCTCTCTCTCTCAAATAAATAAATAAACCTAAAAAGAAAAGAAAAGAAAAACTTGGAGTTGGGAAGTTAGTGTGGTGGTAATTAAGCAGCATTCATTTATGGCTTTCTTGAATGCTTTGTTTTTACAACTTAGAATATCAGCCAACTTACTCTGAGAGCTTTGAGGCAAAACCTTTCCCCCAGTCTAGATTGTCCTACCTAGGAGAAACTCTGCCCACCTCTCTGGGTGATGAGCATGCTCCTCTTCTTTTGTTCCTTCCTGGTCAAATTGTGTTGGAGTACCTCCGCTTAGAGAAGGACAAGGGAAGCAATTTGTTCCCCTCCCCTTTTCCTCCTTCTCCTTCTCTCCCTTCATTTCCTCCTCTTCTCCTTCTCCTCCTGCTTCTCATTTGAATATTAAAAGGACTACTTATTGGTCACCTATCATGTGCCAGGCACTGTGTTAAGCATTTTACATATATTTATCACATTTAATTCTCCAATAAGCCTATGAGGTAGATTTTATATTATCCCCATTTTATAGGTGAAGAATCAAAACTAAAGAAAATACATTACACGCTCAAGGTCACATAGCTAGGAAGCCACAGAACCAGGACTGTCTGACTTTAGAGCTCTGGTTCTTTTTTGTTTTTAGCCTCTTAAAGAATTAGCTTATTTTTCTAGTTAGAAGGGAGGTGTAATAAACACTAGTGTGTCCCTCGCCAGGTTTTCTGGCTATGAACGCCTTGCTGCTCTCACTTCATGTCTCTCTCGAACTACACACACACACACACACACACGCACACACTCTCTCTCTTTTTTGTGCCAAATCATCTAGAAGTTGACTGCAGACGTAATGACATTTTACCCCTAAATATTTCAGTTTGAGTCTCCCAAGAATGAGGACAGCTGCCTTCCTAAGCTCAACAGCATTACCACTTTTAAGGAAATCAACTTTATTTCAATTACACCATCCAACACACAGTCCATGCTCGAATGGCCCCTGTGGTCCCATGGATGACCTCTATAGTTACTGTTCTTCAATCCAGAATGCAGTCAAGGTTTATGAACTGCCTTTGGTGGTAATGAAACTTTAGTGTCCCCCAGTGAAGTGCAGTAGCCTCCTTCCTTCTGTTCTTCATAAGCCTAGATCTTTGGGAGACATGAGGACCATTAGTCTTGAGAACATTCACTTTCAGGAATTTGTCCGTTTCTTCATGATCCTTCATGTTAACTTGTTTCTGGTAAGAACCCCCCAAGGCGATGTTGTGTGGCTTCCCCTGTGTGGCATCAGGGGAACAAAATATCAAGCCATCCGACATCTTGGTGAGAGTGGTGTCCTCTGGATTTTTCCACATAAAGCCCATTTCCCCCTTTGTAACTGAAACAGGCCAGGGAGGGAAGGAAACAGTCAGGAGTCTTTGGTTTAAGTGACAGAAAAGCAATTCACACTGGATTAAGCACGTAACAGGAATTTATGGTCTCCAGTATGTAGTAAGTCCAGGGTTTTCTTGCTTTAGGTTTGCTGGGGTCATATCATCAGGGGTCAACCTCCCTCCTCCATCTCTTGCTCTTCCTTGTTTGGCTTCCTCCACAGGCAGGCCCTTCCTCCATGATGGGAAAAAGTGGTCACAGCTGCAGGCTCAGAAACCTTTATTGCTAGCCATGCCAGGAACAGAGAGAGAAGAGAGCGAGCCCCCTTCACAAATGGTTCCAGCTGAAGGTCCTGAGCTGACCCTCGCTAGCCTGGCTGGAGTCGTAGCCCATCTAAGTTATTGATTGGCTAAGCCTGCATCTTCTCTCACCCTTGGAGCCAGAGTTAGCCTCTGTAGCCTCATTCCTCTGTCTTCTCTGTGCCACATCCTGAAGAAGGTAGGAGTATACATACAGATAGTTGCCTGTTTGGCTTGACATCTTGACATGAGAAGCATCAGGGAGGGCCCCAGCCTCTGAGTCATCCTTGCCGTGGGTAGTGCTGGCACAGACACCTCCTGACCTGGAGCTTAGGGCACCGGGCCCTATGGGGTGTATGTGTGCATAGTGGCAGCAAAGGCAGTGCAAAGGTGGTGGCCTTCCCAACAGAGGAGATGGACCCCACAACTGTGGAAGGCAAAACTTGGGACCGGGATGTTCAAGACCTGACTCTCCAGTTATCTGGCCCTATAACCAGAGGCCTCTGCTTCTGCCAGGTTCCTTATCTGTAAAAGGGAATGAGGCACCTGCTGGGCTTTTCTTCAGGTCCTCTGCTGCAAGCACCCAGAGATTGTGGACATGTAACACTTGGGAAACATAAAAAATGTAAAGGTGTTTCAGATCTGTGAGATCCTCATTCCACACAGATAGCTTTTGCCCTGAGGGCATAGCCTCGGGGGGCTTTGATGCGGAGGAGGGGTGGAGTCTCACAGAAGAGCCCCTATAGGGCTGGAGCTCCAAACGGCTCCACACCCAGCGCAGTGAACTAGTCATCCTGTCCGGCAGACTGCAAGGGAAATTGCTTGTTTTAAAGTTGGACATGGAGTGAAGTGGGGAGGAAGAGCTTTTATTTTCTTTAAGAACTCTTCACCACTAGCCAGCTGGAAGGCAAAAATAATAGGATCATAACTGCCCAGATCTCTTTGGAATATATAAGTCCCAGGATTTTACCACATGTAAAATAAGTGTGCTTACTAAGGTTTCAAGAAGATAAAGGTGAGGTTAAAAACATGAGTAAAGAAAAGACAGATCTGAAAAAAATCAAATAGGACTTCTAAAGACAGAAAATCGAATTAGTGAAATGAAAAACTCAAATCTTGGATTTAAAAGCAAATTCAACATACCTTAAGAGAGGTATAGTGAGCTGGAAGATGGATGCAAAGAAGTTATACAAAATAGATACAGACATGGAAAAAAGGAGAGATTAAGGAACATAAGGATGGGATGAGGGGATAGTGCCTGAAAACTCTGGAAATAATGACAGTTGTTCATTAGCAACAGATTCAGGGTGTCAGTAGATTTTAAGTGGGATAAATAAGTTAAAAGAAATCTATGTTTGGACACAGTGGAGTGAAACTGAAGAACCTGAAGGACAAAGAGAAGCCGCATGCTCAGAGTGCTGCATGGCGCGGCAGGACATCACTCTAGAACGAAGCCCTCACCCAGTCACTTACCTGCTGGTGACCTTGGACTAGTCATTCCTAAGCTTTGGCATAATATGGGCATAATAATCACAATAATATTTAACCGTTGGGAAGGTTGTAATGAATAAGTGACCTAATTCATATTATCGCCTTAGGTGAGTGACCAATATATTAGGACTCAAGAAAGGCCAGCTACTGTTTTAGGGGAGCTGGAGGTTTCAATCTCTCCAAAGGTACTTGGGCTTGATGGTGCTGGTGGGTAGGGGATGGAGACAACAAAAGAGGGGCAGAGGCAGAGCTCACACATACTCTTCATCATCTTGCTGGTGACCTTGCCTTTGTCCAAGACTTAATTTCCACATGTCTTCCTCAGTACAGCCTTCCTTGCCCCCATCCTGCCCTACCCCAGGCATGTTAGGGCTCTCTTCTCTTTGCCCCCACAGAACCATGATTGGACTTCTATTATGGCATTTATTAAAATGCTGCTGTAATTTTTTTTAACCTGCTTAAGTACCCCACTATGCTATGAGCTCATCTTGGCATCCCCAGCACTTGACACAGTTTCTATGACATATTAGGGTCTAATAAATATTTTAGGTGAATAAACATTGCACAGAACCATAAGCTGTTGATCTAGGGAAGAGAAGACTCCCCCCGGTTTACCCAGTATATTAAATCCCATTGGTAACACCAAACCCATTCCATCCAGTTATGCCCATAATTCAGTAAGGGCAAATGATGGCACAGCAAAGTCTGGTGTCTTTGCCTGAGGTGGCTCAGGAGGGCTTCTTGGTCAATCTTTCTGGCAAAGGTAAATGTGGTCATATAAAGAAGAAAAGGAAATCCTCTTCCCTGTGGAAATTATACCTTTGCTGGAGGTTGCGTGATTGCAGTATTCTGCTCAGTCAATAGGGTGGCTTGTCAATAGGGAGCTGGAGCAGATGGCCGGTGTGCTAAAGGCTCAGACAGATGGTTGCCTGGATACTTGAGCCAGGGCAAGAGCACAGAGTGGAGGGGATGTGTCAGTTATCTATTGCTGTGTAACAACCCCCCCCCCCCCGCCCAACTTAGTGGCTTAAAACAAGAGCCATTCATTATTGCTCACTAGTCTATGGGTCAACTGGACAGTTCCGCCTACCTTGACAGGACTTGGTTGATTTTGGCCATCCTCGTCCAAGCATCTTTGATCAGCTAGAGGCTGGCTAGTCTAGGTGAACTGACTCACATTCCTAGCTGTTAGCTGGCTGTCCACTGGGGCAACAGGGTGATGGGTGCCACTCATCTCTCAGAAGATGGGGCCAGGCTTGTTTACATGGTGGCGGTAGGGTTCAGAGCGAGCAGAAGCTGCAAAGCTTCTTCAGACCTGGGATCAAAACTGGCGCCACATCACTTCCACGGTCTTCTGTTGGTCAAAGCAAGGCACGAGGCCAACTGAGATTGGAGAGGAGGCGAAAGAGATCCCTCCTTGATGGGAGGAGCTAAAACTGACAAAGAGGCATGGATACAGAGAGAACTAGAATTGTGACCTTGTTCTTTTGGCAAATGATATACTATAGTAGATGAGGGGGAAGTTTCTTTTCTGATAATATGCCTTTTCAGAGATGGTAATTTTTGCAGATGGGATATTTATTGATTAGCCTGTAGTTGTGAAAAACGCTTTGGTTCTTGGTCAACCAGTCTCCAGGCCCTGGAGCCATTCTTGAGCTGCCCCTTCTCTTGTATTTCACCTACACCTGACATCTCTGAAAGTTCTCAAAGGCCGGCGGTGCTGGATCTTGTCAGATATGAGCCCCAGCCCGGGCTCTTGCTAGCTTCTGAAGAAGGCGAGGGGGAAGAAGGACTCTTCCACAATAAGCCAAGGAGATGGCCCTCGCCATGTCAGCATTGGCCGACAGTTGCCTGGGTGGGAGGTGTACGCTGGAGCCATAGTAGCACCTTCTCTGGCTGCCCAGAGAGCCGAAAAGACAAGAAGTGGTGTGTAGTACGGTCTCTCAAGGACCCGTTTGAGGGAGAGGAGCCTGGGAGGCCGGAGAGCCTGGGAACGGGACATGGCAGGGATCTAGGACTGCAGGGGAGAAGGCCTCTCCGCAGTGCACATTCTTCGGAACCAGCACATTCACTTCTAACCCCAGGACACATAGAAGGTCCAGATAACAAGAAGGGCATAGAATGCCAGTTCCCAAGGCCACCAGTTTCTCTCCTCATGAACATTCAGGTTAGGACATGCCAATGAGGAATGCGTGCTAACGCATCATTCCTGCGAGGCGCTAAGGACATCAGAGCTTCCCAGGATCACAGGAACCTACCAGAGCCACAGCCCTGGAAAACCAGAGGCCTCCTAGCAGAAGGAATGTGGGTGTCCCGTAAGAAAAATGAATATGCCCTTACTTCACCAATATACCCTTAAAATGAATATACCCTTACTTCGCCAATCCAGGTACGCGGGGAGAAGCTCGTTTGGGGGTAACTCTGAAGGACACATATGTCAATTTGGCCTTGGGATGGATTTTGTGTGTGAGGAGCATCAGGTAAATCAATAGTGATCCAATTACTTTCTATTTTTAGAGTAAGTTAAAAAGCCAAACAAGGTGAAATAAGCCAAACACAAAGGGTAAATATTATATGCTTCCTCTTACATGAAATAGCTACAATAAGCAAATTCTTTGAGACAGGAAGATGAAAGGTTACCAGGGGCCGGAAGAAGGCAGGAATGGAGAATTATTGTTTAATGGGTACAGAGTTTCTGTTTCGGTGATGAAAAAGTTTTGGAAATAATGGTGATGGTTGCAGAACACTGTGGCTGTAATCAATGCTACTGAGCTGTACACTGGAAAACGGTTAAAATCACAAAATTTATGTTACACGTATTTTACCGCAGCTTAAAAAATTGATGTGATATTCCCAAATGATCCAATTGTATATTCTAAATGGGTTAATTATATAGAATGAATTATATTTCAACGAAGTTGCTTTTTTTGTTGTTGTTTTTCTCATTTCTACTTTTGTTTATTTATTTTTAAATTTTTAATTTAAATTCAATAACATATACTGTATTATTAGTTTCAGGGGGGGAATTTAGTGATTCATCTGTTTGCATACAACACCCAGTGCCCTCTTTAATGCCATCACCCAATTATCCCTGCCCCCCACCTTCCCTCCAGTGACCCTCAGTTTGTTCTCTATAGTTAAGAGTCTCTTATGGTTTGCCTCCCTCTCGGTTTTTATCTTATTTTATTTTTGCTTCCCTTCCTCTATGTTCATCTGTTTTGTTCCCTAAATTCCACATAGGAGTGATGGTGTTTGTCTTTCTCTGACTGACTTATTGTGCCTAGCATAATATCCTCTAGTTCCATCTGTGTTGTTGCAAATGGAAGGATTTCATTCTTTTTGATGGTTGAGTAATATTCCATTGTATATATATATACCACATATTCTCTATCCATTCATCTCTCGATGGACATCTGGGGTCTTTCCGTTTGGCTATTGTGGACATCACTGCTATAAACATTGGTGTATATATGCCTCTTTGAATCACACTATTTTTATCCTTCAGATAAATACCATTAGTGCAATTCCTAGGTCACTGGGTAGTTCTATTTTTAACTTTTTGAGGAATCTCCATACTGTTTTCCAGAGTGGCTGCACCAGCTTACATTCCCACCAACAGTGTAAGAGGGTTCCTTTTTCTCCGTATCCTTGCCAACATCTGTCGTTTCCTGACTTGTTAATTTTAGCCATTCTGACTAGTGTGAGGTGATATTCACTGTGGTTTTGATTTCTATTTCCCTGATGCCGAGTGATGTTGAGCATTTTTTCATGTGTCTGTTGGCCATTTGGATGTCTTCTTTGGAGAAATATCTGTTCAAGTCTTCTGCCCATTTCTTGACTGGATTTTTTTGTATTGGGGGTGTCAAGTTTGATATTTTCTTTCTTGATTTTGGATACTAGCCTTTTATCTGATAAAGCATTTGCAAATATCTTCTTCCATTCTGTTAGTTGTCTTTGGTTTTGTCGACTGTTTCCTTCCTGTGAAAAAGCTTTTTATCTTGATGAAGCTCGAATAGTTCATTTTTGCTTTTGTTTCTCTTGCCTTTGGAGACATGTCTAGCTAGAAGTTGCTGCGGCCAAGGTGAAAGAGGTTGCTGTCTCTGTTTTCCTCTACGATTTTGATGGATTCCTGTCCTGCATTTAGGTCTTTCATCCATTTTGAGTTTATTTTTGTGTATGGTGTAAGAAAGTGGTCCATTTTCTGGGACATCTGGATGACTTAGTTAAGTATCTGTCTTCAGCTCAGGTCATGATCAGGGTCTTGGGATCTGTCCCCAATTGGGCTCCTTGCTCAGCGGGAGTCTGCTTCTCCCTCTGCCTGTTGCTCCCCCTGCTTGTGCTCTCTCTCTGACAAATAAATAAAATAATAAAAAAAGAAAGTGGTCCAGTTTCATTCTTCTGCATGTGGCTGTCCAATTTTCCCAAACCATTTGTTGAAGAAACAGTCTTTTTTCCATTGGCTATTCTTTCCTGCTTTGTCAAAGATTAGTTAACCATAGAGTTGAGGGTCCATTTCTAGGTTTTTTCTATTCTGTTCCATTGATCTATGTGTCTGTTTTTGTGCCAGTACCATACTGTCTTGATGATTTCAGCTTTGTAACGCAGCTTGAAGTCTGGAATTGTGATGTGCCCAGCTTTGGTTTTCTTTTCTTCTCTTTTTTTTTTTTTTTAAGATTTTATTTATTATTTGACAGAGAGAGACACAGCGAGAGAGGGAACATAAGTAGGGGGAGTGGAAGAGGGAGAAGCAGGCTTCCTGCTGAGCAGAGAACCCGATACGGGGCTCGATCCCAGGGCTCTGGGATCATGACCTGAGCTTGAAGGCAGACGCTTAACGACTGAGCCACCCAGGCGCCCCTGGTTTTCTTTTTCAACATTCCTTTGCCTATTAGGGGTCTTTTCTGGTTTCCTACAAATTTTAAAATTATTTGTTCCAGCTCTGAAAAATGTCAATGTGGTACATGAACAATGAATCTTGGAACACTGAAAAAATAAAATAAATTTTTAAAAAAATGTCAATGGCATTTGGATAGGGATTGCATTGAATGTGTAGACTGCTTTGGGTAGCATAGACATTTTAATAATATTTTCTTCCAATCCATGAGCATGGAATGTTTTTCCATTTCTTTGTGTCTTCCTCGATTTCTTTTATAAGTGTTCTATAGTTTTCAGAGCACAGATCCTTTACTTGTTTAGTTAGGTTTGTTCCTAGGTATCTTACGATTTTTGGTGTAATTGTAAATGAGATTGATTCCTTTATTTCTCTTTCTTCTGCTTCATTGTTAATGTAGAGAAATGCAACTGACTTTTGTGCATTGATTTTATATCCTGCAACTTTGCTGAATTCCTGCGTCAGTCCTTGCAATTTTTTTGTGGAGTCTTTTGGGTTTTTTACATAGAGTGGCTTAGGCTTGGTCGTGTCCCCCCGTCCCCCCCCCTCAGAGCCATGCATGGAGCCCTCTGCAGATGGTGGGTGGGTGACGGATGGGTGTGTCCAGGTAGAAAATTTAGGGTGTTCACACTGCAGAGGCAAAGTATGAATCCACCTTGCAGAGGCTAGGAGCACTCTCGGTAACGACAGAGACAGGCTTGTCCCCAAAAGATGTAAGTTTAGCACAAAACAAGTGGCAGCATCTTATCTCTTAACATTATAATTTGGGCTGGCTGCCTTGTGGCTGGTTTCTTCACTTCCTCTTTGCTCAGCTTACTACATTTTATTTTTCAGGTATGTCCTCCCATCAGCCTAGAAGTTCCTTCAAGTTTAAGGGCAGAGGGTGTCTGTTCCTCATTGAGCCCACCCTAGATTCAGTACATAGTCCGTGCTTAATAACTGCTCTTTTAATGATTGAATGAATAAGATAAGACAGCGGAATAGGATGTCCTGGTCTGATTGGGTGGGAGAGCAATGGCTGGTTATAAACATCGTCTTACTTGGCAGGTCAACTAGTTGTGCAGGTCTAAGCACTTTTTCCTAATTTTTAAAACAAATTAGTTCTAGAAAGTTCTAACTCCATTCATGCAGCCAAGTTGCTCAAAACTTGTTTGGTAGGGCATATTTTGTGTGTGCATATAAGTGTGTAAAACTCCCACTGTGAGAGCAATTATTTGAAGTCTATTTTCTGCTCTGCCATTAAAACCTTTTAAAATATTTTAATTTTTTGAATAGGCAATTTATTTACTTGTTTTGAAATCATGGTCAAACGTAATAAATTTCTTGCCTATCATATGCATGAATATTACTCTATTTACAAAATGATAGCATACTGAGATACTGATTTGAGGCTCCTTCTCATTTAACAATATTTCATAAATGTCTTTCCATATTAGTAAATGGAGAGCTGCTTCCTTGATTTCAAGGCTGCAAAGAATTCCATTGAATGAGATCACTTCATAACTTATGTAATCAACCTCTATTGATGGAAATATAAGTTGTTTCTAATTGTTTCCTATTTTAACCTAATATATGAATGAATGGGGGTGGCTGTGTTCCAATGAAACATCTCTGCCAAGCCCTAATAATTGATAATAATAATAATAATAATAATAATAGTGGCATGCTTTGTGCTTTCCAGGGCACTCTAGTGAATGCATTGAAGTCTTGCACAGGAGAAGAAATCAGGATAAACAGCAGTGGAGGTATGGGGGGGACAGAAGAGGGTTAATAACCAAACCTCCCATAAAAGGCCAACTCTAGGAGAAGAGACATTGTCCCTCTTGACTAGAGGTTTTTTGGAAAGTATAAGAATTCAGGATTACCTTTGAAAAACTACTTAAAAGTACATAAAGTTACAAAATACTCTACAGTGATGAGTAGTAATGGTGATTTTTGCAAATTCAGTTGAAGAGTTAACAGGAAGTAGATATGTACCATTAGTGCTGTTCTGTCCGCTATGTGAGTATAAGTCTTTGTCCAGCCAAACTAGGACAAGCTGGTCATTCCAGCTAAGTTAATAATCAAAACTTCAAGATGAGTCCTTTGAAAGACTTGAGAAAGGTAAATGATTAAAAAGCATTTTACTGAAGGGATAATTGTGGGTAATTTAACTAAGAAAGTTTAGAAAAGTCTTGAAAATCTAGAAGGGAAATCTAGAAGACATTGCTCTGCTTTATGTCTGTAAGTTCTTGCCTGGCTTCTATGTCTTCAAGTTCTTGCTTTGCTTTAAACTAGAAAAGGAATATGGGAATATGGCACAGTGTGATTTACACAAAAACCTTAAGTAGTACTCCAGTCTGTAACTCATATCTAAGAAAAGGCCATCACTAAAGATTATTGAGCCAATGTGTATTTATGGTTTAAGTTTATGGTTTAAGTTTCAGTTTAAGTTTATGGTTTAAGTTTCAGTGTTTATGGCCTGTTTCTTTTATGATTCTCTATTTTATCCCTTTTAATTAATCAACTAATTACCAGTCATAATTGAGTCAGCCAGAAGGACTTCAGTGTTTCAAAAGGCTAGCATTATCCTCAGTCATGTCAACATCTTTTAACTCTTTGGCACTAGGAGGGATTTTAAAGATAATCCATGTCACAAATGACGTTGCCCAGGCTCTAGAGAGGATGTCCTTGACCATGGCTCCATCGTGAGTAGAAGAGCAAAATAATAGCTCCTCCCACTGCTCTCTACTAGAAGGCAGTTCTGGGGGGTTAGGGGGGCAGAAAAATGCTGTGATAGGCAGAATAATGGTCCCCCCAAGATGTCCATGCCCTTACTCCTGAAACCTCTGAACACGTTATTTACATTGCAAGAAGGACTGTACAGATGTAATTAAAGGTAAAGAACCTTGAAATGGGGACACTATCCTGGATTGTGTGGGCGAGCCAATCTTTTTTTTTTTTTTTTTGGGTGAGCCAATCTAATCACACGAATCCTTATAAATGAGAGAGGAGGCAGAAGAGTGAATCAGAGATACAACAATGTAAGAAGAGGCAGGAGGGAGTCAAAGCATGAGAAGGTTTTGATCAGTCATTGCTCGTTTTGAAGGTAGGGGAGGGGAGGTGGAGTCAAGAAATGCAGACAGTCCCTAGAAGCTGGGAATGGCCTTCAGCTGACGGCTAGGAAGGAAACTGGATCTCGGTCCTACAGCTACAAGGGACTTTATTCTGCTAATGACCTGAATGAGGAAGGGAATGAATTCTCCTCTAGAGCCCCCGGAAAGGAGCCCGGCCTTGCCAACACCTTGATTTTAGCCTGGTGAGACTCAAGTCAGAATTCTGATCTATAGAACTTTAAGATAACAAATTTGTGTAGCTTAAGCTGCAAAGTTTGATGTAACTTGGTACAGCAGCAATAGAAAACTAATACAATGCATTGGTGATGGACCCCTCTCTGCTTCAGAATATTCTGCTCCATAGCAACTGATGTCATAGAAAAGATTCTAGAAGAGCAAGTTATGGAGAAGCACTTGTGGTTTAGAAGCTCTTGGGTGAAGGTAAGTGGGTTATCAAGGAAGTGGAATCTGAAAAGTCCAGGGAACTGAGTGCAGGTAGAGCAACTTTCCTGCAAAAGATCAAAACTGCTGCAGTGGCCGCTCCTCCCCTGCCCCAAGGAGGCACCAAGGCCTGCGGAGGGACCGGTGAACTGGTAAGCTGGTATAGGATGGGCAGCGACCGGGGCAGAGACGATGATGCCCAAGTGAAGATGACACTCAGCAAATCCATTTAGTGCCTATAGGATGACAATTCTGTTGGGAAGAGTTGGCTTTGTCCCATTCATTCATTCATTCATTCATTCATTCATTCACAGAGTGCCTATGATACACCAGGCTCTGTTCTAAGTTCTGGGGATAAAGCAGAGAACAAAACAGACCAGGTTTCTGCATTCCTGGCATTGACACTCTGGTATGAGACATAGGCAAACAAATGAACAAGGTAATTTCTGAAATTGACTTATGTTATGAAGAAAATAGAAATGATTTTCTGGGATGGAGCAGTGATCAGAGAGTCCTAGTAGAGATGCTGAGCTCACTTTTGAGCTGAGACCATGACCAGAAAGAGCAGAGGAGGAGAGTCAGGGTTTCAGGGATCCTGGCTTTCAAGTGACACGAAGCCGAGGATTAGGGTGGGAAGAAGTATCACGGGCAAGCCAGGCAGAACTCCCTTTTTTCTGAACACACTGAATTGCACACCCCCACCCCACAGTGCCCTTCTTTTCCTTCAGAGAAACCAGTGTCCCTGGGATCCTGGCAGGACTTCTCTGGGACTCTGCCAGCTCACCTGGCCATTATTGCCCTGAGCTGCCAGGAGCCTGAGAAGATGAAGGCATCCCTGGTTCTCTCCCTCATTGGCTACCTTGTGGTTCCAAGTGGCGCGGCCATCATGGGGCGCTGCAAGGTGGCTAAGAAGCTCTATGAAGGAGGCCTGGATTATTTTGAGGGCTACAGCCTTGAAAACTGTGAGTAAGCCCCTCTTAGCCCCCCTCCCCTCACCTCCTTTTTCTCCGGCCCCTGCCCAGGCATCCCCAACTCCGCCCTCCTCCAAGCCACCCACCTCCTGTTCCGTCTTAGGGGTGTGCCTGGCTTATTTTGAGAGCAAGTTCAACCCCACGGCCATCTACGAGAACTTGCCCGGTGGCTACACTGGCTACGGCCTCTTTCAGATCCGCAGCCATGACTGGTGCGACAGGGGCAAGAACCGCTGCCACATGTCCTGCTCCGGTAGGTCCCGCCCCCCTCTGTCCCACACCAGGGCCCTGGGGGCCGCAGCGCAGAGCGTAGAGGCCAGCCTTCCGGGTGGCCAGAGTTTCCAGGTTTGGAGCAGGGAGGTGGAGGGCCTGGCAGGTGTGGGGCCAGGGAGGCTGAGTGCTTTGCACCAGAGGGTCCAGGCTGTGGGTGGCAGCCGGGGACAGAGTCATGGAGACCCCCATCTGGATGGGCAGGATGAGAAGAGGCAGGGAGGAGGCTGTCAGCATCAGAGCCCACCTGAGCCTGAAGGGTTAGAGCAGAGGGCTCTGCATGGGCCGCATCTCACCCATGCTCTGCCACACACACTTCTTCAAGGGGAACAGTGACCACTGGGACAGGCACAAAGGGTCACTGGGAAGAGACAGGAGCAGGCCATTCCAAGGGGAGCTTTCCCTGCTGCTCTCAGGGGTCCCAAGTACCTGTGGTCAAGAGGACGCACTGGCCCAGCACTCACCGAGCACCCACGACATGCCAGGCTCCTGGAGCTGACAGTCTAGTGCTTGCTAAGTGCAGGGTACTCCTCAAAGCTCTTCATAGGTCTGAATTCATCTAATCGTCACAAAGACCCCCATGACATGGGCACTGTTATTATCCCATTCTATGAATGGGGAAACTGAGGCCCAGAGAGGGTAAGTACATGCCCAAAGCCACACAGCTGTAGGTGGTGCTGCTGAGAGGCAAACCCACGCAGTGTGACTCCTGAATCGGGGCCGAACGGAGAGGCTGCACAACCACGCCAGAGCTCTCTCTCCGTGACCCCCAGAGGCTGCTGCAGGAGGATCCGAGCGCCCGGCACTCTCAGTCTCCCTGATGAGCAAAGCTTCCTCCCCCATGATGAGTGAGAAATGTTCCAGAACCTGTAGCTTCTGAACTGGGTCTTTAGGAGTGGAGAGGTCATGGTAGAGCTCATAACCTTCTTATATGGTCCAGGAGGAAGCTGCTTAGTGTTGGGCCCCATACTCAGCCTGGGGACCCCAGAGAGGAATAAGACGGTTTCCAGATTCAAGGAGAAGCAGAATTGCAAAGTAGGAGGGAAAGATGCCGAAAACACATAGGAATCCCAGCCATTCCCCTTACAAGTGAGCTATAAGAGTTTGTGTAGGTTCCTTCCCAGAGCTTCCTCATCTGTCAAATGAGGATGAAATTAGCTACCTCTTAAGGTTGTTGTGAGCATTAAGTGGGATAATGTATGTAAAACACTGTGCAGGGCCCATAGGAATCATGTGATCAAAGTCTAGCGTGTAGTCTACCCATTAAGAATCTTGGCTCAACCTTTCACTAGTTATGTGATCTGAGCCTTAGTTTTCTTATCTGTAAAGTGGAGGTAATAACAGTACTTACCTCACAGGGCTTTTGCGAGTTTTTAATACACCACAGCGCATATAAATTACTGAGCCTCATATTGGTTATACTGCCTGGTGTGTGATGAATACAACTTCATTCAAAGTATTTACAAAGTAGTGGGCCTTAGGATGTGCGTGTGTGCGTGTGAACATGTATGTGCGTGTGTATCTACGTACGTATGTATGTTTTATATATATATTTGATTAGAGCCGAATTGAAGTGACATTTTATTCAGAAGAGGTGGAGGGTGCAGTGAGCTAGATGGTCGGTGACAGAGTTTTAAGGACTGTCCTGCTTAGATGAGCAGATCCAGGTTGGGAGATGAGCATGAACAAAGTCCAGGAAGAGTCCAGAATATGATTCCCAAGCTGTGGGTATCAGGAGTGGAGCACCCACCTTCAGGGCGGGTGCAAGCTTTGTCTCCTGGCCCTTGGTGGGTCTCTAACGGTGGGGTCATGGAGGAACGCAATGGAAGGGAAAGTCGTAGAAATGGAAAGGCATGTTGCGGAAAGGACGGACTAAGCCAAGGATTTGGGGTTCTGTTTTACAGGAACTAGGGGCCACTGAAGGAATGTTTTAAGGAAAAGCAATGAGACTGGATTAGGGAAAGGGAGAGACTCAAGTGTCAAGAAGGAAGGTATTGCAGTAACCCAGGTGGGAGGTCTCGGCTTCCACATTCAAAGGAGACCGTGGAATGTTGGTCGCTCAGAGGCACCTCTGGGCCATCTCCAATGCTGTTTCTTCTGCCTGGAACACTTTTTCTTCTCTGATCCTTCCACCCCTTTTCCTTCCCTACTCTTCTGGATGTCATGTGGCCCAATAACCCTTCCCTGACCCTTCAAGCCTGAGTTGGGTACCCCCACTCACCACTCCCACATCAAGCTGCATTCCCGCATCATTCCAGGTATCCTTTGTATTATAATTGTCTATGACCTTTATCTCCGCCTTTCAGACTGCAAGCTCTAGGAGGACAGGGACAGATTTACTGGGCTCACCATTCTACCTCACTGCTGCTTATATTGCTTAGCACAGAATATTTGCTATACATATTTTTAATGAAAATATTATTACAAGAATTGAAGAAAAAAATCGATAGATTTAGTAAAAGATGACCACAAGCTACTATCTCCCAGTGTTGTCCGAAAAAAAATCTAGGGATTTTTTTTTTTTTTTTTTTTTACATGGAAGCTTCTCTAACGTGGGCACCCTGTACCTTCCCTGATGTCGCTCTGACTTAGCTGCCAAGTTTTGGAGTCGTATTGTTCCACTTTATTTTCTTCACAGCTTTACTGAATCCAAATTTGAAGAAGACAATTGAATGTGCCAAGAGAATTGTAAAAGATAAAGACGGTATGGGAGCATGGTAAGTGGTACATTTTTGAATAGTCTATGTTAATGACCTTCGCCCATTATCTTTAATCCTACTCTTTGTCTCTGCACATCTATAGACTCAAACTAGTGGAATCTTACCAAGCTAAGAATAAAACACCATTGAGTTCTGCAACCCCAAGGTCTCAGAAGGAAGGACATAATTATCAGACAAATTGCCTTAAGTTGAATATATTTTTTCCTTCTCAAGTATTGTTTGGGGTTATTCAGGAGGCTAGAATGAGCATCCTTGAAATAAATCTCTGTATATATTTCTGATTACTTTTTTTTTTTTTAAGAATTTATTTATTTATTTGACAGAGAGAGAGATCACAAGCAGGCAGAGAGGCAGGCGGGGGGAGGGGGAGCAGGCTCCCTGCTGAGCAGAGAGCCCGATGCGGGGCTCGATCCCAGGACCCTGAGATCATGACCTGAGCCGAAGGCAGAGGCTTTAACCCACTGAGCCACCCAGGCACCCTTCTGATTACTTTTTTCATCTCAATACTTAGGTTCTTAATCATGTTGTGAAATGACTCTCCTCCAAGTTTGTACCAATTTATATTAATAGTAAGAATTTAGTAAAATGCTTATTTACTGCATTCTCATCAATTATAAATCTTTGCCATTTGAAAAGTAGCTAACAATTTTATCTTCTTTTGTGTTTTGTGATATTCTATTAGGGTATTTTCCTATTACGTTTGTTATATATTTATATTATTTTGTGATTTTTTTCCCCTGTCTTTGTCATTTGTTTATTTTTAAAATTCAGATTATCATATTCATTTGAAAGAACACTTTATATAGTAGGTGTTAGTTGTACTAAGGTAGTTATATATTTGTATTTTTTATTTCATTGAAGTTCATTTAAGTTGAAATAACACATAAGTATATTGTCCATCTTATTTACATATCCTTGGTCACTTATTTGGCACTATATTGAGACATCATCTTGGTTCTTTTTTTTTAAGATTTTTATTTATTTATCTGACAGAGACTGAGAGAGAGAGAGAGCACAAGTAGAGCAGCAGAGGGAGAGGGAGAAGCAGGCTCTCTGCTGAGCAGGGAACCCGATGCGGGGCTCCATCCCAGGACCTGGGGATCATGACCTGAGCCGAAGGCAGATGTTTAACCGACTGAGCCACCCAGGCATCCTGATAGTTATATATTTGTTACCAAAAATAATTGCAACTCTGATTTCTTCTTTAAGCAGATATTTGCTTTGGAAAGCCGTCTAAAATTTACAAGTGTTTGGGCCTATTTTGACTTCTTTCAGTATTTGTTCATATTATTGTGTATAGGTTCTAATTTGTTTGTTCTCATTGCTGCATAGTGTACTCCATTATATGGATATATCAGTTTATATATCCACTATTCTGTTGGTGGGAATTTGGGTAGTTTTCACTTTTTTAGTGCTGCCATGAATATTCTGTACTTTTCTTTTAGTGACTATAAAAATGGATTCACATTGATTACAGCAAGGAATAAAATCACTGATCATAGATATGCATATTTTCATATTTGGTGTATTCTACCAAACCATTTTTTAAAGAGATTCAATTTACACTTCCATCGGGAGTTGTAGTTTTCAGTGGCTCCAAATTATTGTCAGTGCTTGGTATTTTCTAGTTTATTCTTGTGACTATGCAGTGGTAGTGCATTGGGTTTTACTTTGTATTTCCTTGGGAATTAATGAGATTGAGCACTCTTTCAAATGTTTATTGGCCATTTAGATATCCTTTTATGTGAAGTGCCTGTTCATATCTTTTTGTCTTTGCCTTATTGACAAATTAAAAACTTGTCAGTTTTTCTGTTGCATTTGTCTTTGTCTTATTAATTCATCAGGAATTATTTATATACTCTGGGTGAAAGTTTTTTGTTGGATACAAGTATTACAAACATCTTCTTTCATTCTGTGGGTTACTTTTTCACCTTCTTAATGATGTCTTCATAAAATGAAATTCTTAGTCTTTTTTTTTCTGAAATTCTTAGTCTTAATACAGTCTGATTTATTATTATTTTTCCTTTATGGTTATTTTTGGTTATTTTAGAGAAATATTTGCCTACTCCTAGGTCATGAAGGTATTCTTCTTAACTTTTTTTTCTAAAAGCTTTATTTAATCTTTCACATTTGGTTCTACAATACTTTTTTCTTTCTTTTTCTTGCTTTACGGCATTGGCTAGGATCTCCAGTAAATGTTGAATAGAAGTGATGATAGTGCCTTCTTTGTCTCATGCCCAGTCTCACAGGTAAGAAGTTCAATATTTTATCATTAAGTGTTGTATTTTCTTTAAACTTTCTGAGATACTCTTAATCAGATTGAGTGTTCTATTCCATTTCTAGTTGGTTAAGGGTTTTTTAAATCATGAATGGGTGTTGAGTTTTGGTTATTACATATTTAGTATCTTTGCAATTCTGTGGTAGTCTATCCATCTTTTTTTTTTTTTTTTTTTTTTTAATTCAAGTTGTTGCCTTTTTACTCTCTCTTCTCTTCCATGGTTTTCTCCAGAGGTTATGCCTGGTTACATCTTACTGACAACATCAGTTTTGTAAAATTTACTTCTGGATTCTGTAGTATGTTATTCTCCTAGGAATGTTCCTCTGAATTTAATGATGATGCCCCTTTTCTTCTACTAATATTTTCTACTCGAAGAGACAAGGATGGTTGGCCTGGGAAATCTGGGCTCTGGTCGTGGGGAAGGGCAACCAAAGGACCCGGTACAGTTCTGTGGGAAGCAGATGCACGGTTTCCAGAGTCGGTGAGTGCAGGAGGGGCAGACCTGCAGGTGGATTCATTTTGCCAGTGGAAGTCTTGAGTGGCGTTTCTTACAGCGACCCCCAGGTCCTGTAGGCAGTGGAGATCTCGTTCAGAATCTGGCAACAGGAAGTGTGTCAGTGTCAGAGGCCAGCTTTTCGTTGTCGCTTTTCTGTCTTTTTTGGTGCCTTTTGGTGCTAAGTTCAGGCAGAGATTTTTGTCTGTTTTTCTTGCCTCTGTATTGCCAGCATCTTGCTCTGTGCCTGGCATATAATAGGTACTCCCTAAATGTTTGTTGCAAGTTCTAGGCTGAATTTGGGCTGTTACCTAGAAGCCATTAAAATTTTTTAAAATTTATTATTTATTATTTCTTAAAAATAATACATATGTGCTTAAAAATGAAAATCAAAAAACAAACTTCTTGCTTTTGCCAGCAGCCTCCTGAAGGTCACCACTATTAATATGTCTTGTAAATCAGAGAAAAATATGTATATTGAGAATGAGAAAAATATTTTAAAATATAGGTGAGGGGTGCCTGGTTGCCTCAGTTTGTTAAGTGTCTGCCCTTGGCTCCAGTCATGGTCTCGGGGTCCTGGGATCAAGCCCCAAGTCAGGCTCTCTGCTCAGCGGAGAGTCTGTCCCTTTCCCTCTGCCTCACCCCCTGCTTGTGCGTTCTCTCTCTTTCTCTCAAATAAATAAATAAAATCTTTAAAATAAAATAAAATTAAATACACATGAAATCCCACCATACACACTGACCTGCACCTAACTTTTTTTCAATTAAAAAGCTTGCAAATCTTGGCATATCATACCTAGAGGTCTCTGCCCTCTGGATGCTGCAGGTAATTATCTGCCTGTCCCCTGTTGATGAACATTTAGATTGTTTTCATTTGCTGGGACTATTGGGTGCATTTAAATGTTGGTAGAGAGATTGCTAAACTGGCATTCAGAGAGGGGGCACCTCCAGATACGTTGCATGACAGGGCCTGTGTTCTAGATTGTTTATCTAGAACAATCAAATTTGTACAGTTTTTGGAAACTGAGACTTATAAAATGATGCCATTTTATTTTGCTTTGCATTTTTTTTTTATAGATTTCATTTATTTATTTGAGAGAAGTGAGAGAGCATGATTTGTAGGGGAGGGGCAGAAGGAGAAAGAGAGAAGCAGACTCCCCAGTGAGCAGGGAGCCTGACATAGGGCTTGATCCCAGGACCCCAGGATCATGACCTGTGCTGAAGGCAGACACTTAACTGACTGAGCCACCCAGGCGCCCCTGCTTTGCATTTTTAAACTACAAAGAAGTTAAGCATCTTTTCATATGTTTGTTGGCCATTTTTCTCTGAAGTGATTATTCATATTCTTAGCCCATTTTCTATTCAGATGATAATGTTTTCTTTTGTTTTTATTGATTTTAGATGTGTCCTTTATAAATTTGGGTTATTAGACCTTTGCCGATGATATCTATGTGAGCTACTTTTTTCAGGTTTGCTATCTGTATTTTGACTTTGTTTATAGTATTTTCATCATATGGGAGTTTTACATTTTCACACAATCAGACCCCTCAATATTTTGTTTTATGGTTCCTGAATTTATATGAAACTACATTCCAAGTTTGCAAAGAAATGAAGCCATGTTTTCTTCCATATTAGAACAGTGCCTGGCACAAAATAAGCCCTATATTAACTTTTTGTTAACAAATTAGAAAATAGAATTTTCACAGTTTTATGTTTTTATACTTGAATTGTTGGCCTTCTTGGAGTTTATTTTAGTATAAAAAGTGAGGTAGGGATCCAGCTTTATATTTTTCAAATGGTTAATCAGTGTTCTTATACCACTTATTCATTAATCCATTTTCCTCACTCATTTAGTAGATTGCGTTTTAAAGTACGAGTCCCCTTGCTAACATGTCTTCCCAGTGTTTAAAATAGCTTTCATACAGTCTCTACTCTCCAATTAATTGGAAGCAGGACTGGCTCTCTAGGGTGAGCACTAATGAGCTAAAATCATTTTTATTGTATAGCACTAAGTAGAGATATGCTGGGCCAGGCTGATTAAAGCCTTCTTACTTGCTCAGGACTCCTAGAGAAGTGAGCTCTTATTAAACTAATAAGCACCCACGTCTTGTCAAAGCTCAGACCAAGCAGCTCTGCAGAGTTGAGGCAGACAGGAAGGGAGAAGACCAAGGGCCTGCTCGCCCACAGGATTCCCTTCTGCAGTGCCTGCTCCGGACTGTGGAGAGCCCTGCAATGTCTGAAAATATGCATGTGTGTGCATTTCCCTGCTGCTATATAGCTGTGAGGAGCCAGGGGGTCACAGCGCCTTCTTTAACTGTGGGACCCTTTACCCTGGAAGACTCACGAAGGCCTGCCTGGCTGAGGCATGGCCTATTTAGACAGGATTTCTAATGGCCTGCAGCTGAGCTGGTGAATCCCACAGCTTCTAGGCCAGGAGAGGAGGACCTGGAGTCTAGGCGCTGGCACAGGGGCTGGGAACAGAGGGATCACTTTTAGAGGCACGAAGAGAATAGGTTTTAGAAACTCAGTCTAGCTGGGCTAGGCAGGGTTGAGGAGCTAGGGGTGAAGCACATGCATGGAAAGGCGAAAGAGGTGCTGGTTCAAGGTCAAGGATTCCCATTTCAGATCAAGGATCTGCCTAGGACTCACCATCTGGGCCTGGGCAAGTTACAGAACTTCTCTGATGCTCACTGCAGAGAAGTTAAGTGTACTTCTCTTGCTGAGCTGGGAGACAGCCTCCCAGTTCACGGTATGGGATTTATGGAAAGAAGTAGGGGATGATGGGATCATGAGGCTCTAGGGGGCACTATCATTCATGTGCTGGAGTCAGCAAGAGGGTCATACTCAAGATGCACAAAAGCTGGGGCGCCTGGGTGGTTCAGTGGGTTAAAGCCTCTGCCTTCGGCTCAGGTCATGATCTCAGGGTCCTGGGATCGAGCCCCGCATCGGACTCTCTGCTCAGCGGGGAACCTGCTTCCCCCTCTCTCTCTGCCTGCCTCTCTGCTTACTTCTGATTTCTCTCCTCTCTGTCATATAAATAAATAAAATCTTTAAAAAAAAAAAGATGCACAAAAGCCTTCAGAAACATGCTTGCAGCGGTCGGGGTGGTGAGTTCAAATGCTTCAAGGCCAGGGTGTAGATCGTCCGGGGCGGTGGCAGTTGGGGGAGAGGTTGTGGAACCCTGCCAATCCTGAGCTCAGATGCTGGGGAGCCGCCTCCTGTTCACTCTCCCTGCTTTCCTGCCTGCAGGCCCTCCTGGTCCCTGAACTGCCGGTTCGCAGACAATCTGGCACGGTGGTTGGATGGTTGCAGGTTCTAGCTGCAGGGGCGACCCTCACACTCTCCAGTGGCACCTTCCAAATGAAGATGCTCTCCTGTTTGCTGCCTACACTCAACCCTGTTGATTATCTCACCACTTGACAGCTCCAGATGGAAAAGGACAAAAGTTTGCTTCATCCAGGGATGCGGAATGCAGAATAAACCAGCTACTTATGCAACCTGGACCTAAGGTCTCCACTTGTCTTACTAGGCTGTGATCGTTACTAGCATAACCATGGAGGATCTGAAGGAAGGGAACTATCCGGAAAACAAGATGTGTCCATGATTGTCAATATTAAGCAGGGAAGGGAAGAAAAGATACAGTGAAAGAAAAGAGGGGTCAAAGGCAAACCAGGGCCACCAGTCCCAGGCGGTGCCCCTGCTGGGACACGTAGGCGGAAGTGACACTACAGAATTCTCCTTGTACTTCTAGGGAGAGAATCAAGTGGCAGATGCTCTTTTTTTCAATAAAAAGTTAAGTTTTAAAAAATTACCAATAACACATACTTGCATTGGAGAAACTGAAAAATAAAGAAATGTTTAAAAAAAAAAAAAAACCTCCTCCCATGATCTTAGCTCCCAAAGGCAATTACAATCATGCTTTGGTTGCATTCCCTTTGGGTTTTTCTTCCTATAGAGGAGTTTTTCTTTTTTCTTTTTTCTTTTTTTAAAAGATTTTATTGTTTATTTGAGAGTGAGAATGAGAGTACAAGCAGGGGGAGAGGCAGGCAGAGGGAGAGAGAGAAGCAGGCTCCCTGCTGAGCAGGAAGGCCCACTCGGGGCTCGATCCCAGGACCCTCGGATCATGACCTGAGCCCAAGGCAGAGGCTTTAACCCACTGAGCCACCCAAGGACCCCTCTTCTTTATCAACAATGATAATGTTATAGGTAGAGTTCGGTACCTCGTGCTTTAGAAAGAAAAAAACATGGAAATAAATCTTTCCCCATATGGATTGTGATTTTAAACTGAGAGGGGTTTATTTCTGAAGCTTAGCGGCTTACAGAATCCTTGCAGGGCGTGGAGCAGCAGGGGCCAGCCTGTGCTTCCATAGCACTCCTGCCCGAACTATGGGAGCAGAAGCAGCGGAGGAACCTGTTAGCCCAAAGCCAGGTCACCGGCCAGAACCCAGACGTGGAGAGCAGTCCCTAACCTTTCAGCCTTGCATCGGAGGCAGAGAACTGGAGCGGCGTGGAAAGGGGCTGTCGGCAGCATGGGCCTCACCATGGGCGTCAGAGGTTCTTCCAAATGAAATCTTAGTCCTGGTTAATATTCCACTGTATGAATGCACCATATTTGATTGAACTCCCCCCCCACTATTAGATTTTTCGATATTGCCATTTTTTAACCATGACAGAGAATGCTGTCATGCCTGCGTGTGACTGCCAATCTTTCATTTTTGGCACTTTTAGAATTACATGAGCCCCATATATTTAATGAAGAAAACTTGGAGAGTACCAATAGTCAGAAAGAAGGAAATTAAAAATGCCCATCATTCCCCGCTGGAAACAGAAGTTTGCATCATTGCTCTGCAGCCAGTCGAGAGCCCCGATGTGGGGAGGGGTCAGTCTCTGTACGTGTACCCCTCCCTACTTCAGCGTGCAAACATGGACCACTGCTGTATACGCAGCTCGTATCCTGCCTTTTTCATGTAATATCCTGTGGCCCGATATTTCCGAGCTTATGATAGGAAACCCGGCACTGTTTTTAACCACCTCATGGCATTGCTGGATGGGGACAAAACATAACAAATATAATCTCCCCTTGTTACTCTGTTCTATCCAGACACAAAGTAACCGACCTCAGGGAATCCTAGCCACCAAGAGGCAGGCAGGACTGAAAGCAAATCAGCCTTTCTTTTTGTCTTCTTGGTTGCTTTCCTGGGAGAGGGGAAATAGCTGTAAATTAGAAAATCAGGGCGAAACTCTGACTGAAAGTCAGTAGTGAATTGGTTTAGTGTGGCGTTCCCCACGTCTAGAGAAAAGGGTATTCCGCCGTTCCAACCACAGGGCGGGAATCCTACAGAAAAATCCCTGCGGCTGACTACACCTGCTGTTGGGGCAACGAGAAGCTTCTGGGACCCAAAGAGCCACTTCCTTATGGAGCTGGGAATCCCACGCCGTTTCCGTGGGAGGCCCAAGTGTGATAATGCACCTGACCTCAACCCAGCCTTCACCCAGACATTAATGACAACCTGCAATTGATTAAAACGCTATCTCCTCGAGTGCCAAATCCAGCGTGCTGCCGCCTCCTTCCAGCCCATTACTTGGCCACGGCTCACCATCGGCCTCTAATGGCCACTCTGTCAACATGGGTGTGAGACTCGAGGACAAAGCATATGTTAGTGAATCGATTGGAACAGTCTCTGGGTTTTCCCAACATCAACTCCTGGCTTGGCACTCTCAAAGCCACTGACAGTGGGCATCGTGAAGAACACTCACTCTGGGGTCGGATCTCCCTGTCTGGTACAGGGAATGAATGACGAATGCTTCATTTAAAAATCTCAGTGATGACTCCTGTTACTATTACTTCTAGCACCAGCAGCTACCATATGAACTCCAAGCTTACATATATCATACATAGGCCTTTACATACAATATTTTCAAGCCTTGCAAAACCTTCCAAGGTAGGTATGAATTATAACCATATCACGGATGGAAAAACTGAAGCTTGGAGGGGCTACGCAACTTGATTTTACTCTGGCCTGGTTAGGGTTGGAGATGGAATGGGTACGTCCCCAAAACCTGTGGCTCCCCACACACAGCCCACTCCACACCCTAGTTCTGTACTGATGTGAATTTTTCAGTCTATCCATTAGCTGGAAAATTGGTCTCCAGCTTTTCAATTAAGACTTTGCCCTGAAGAGGTTTTAGGCACAATTGGCACAGAACAATGGGTCATTGTCATAGTACACAATTCACAGGCTGGGAAATTGAAGTCCTAAGAAATGAAGTAACTTTCTCAGTTACACAAAATAAATCAATAGAGAAGGCAGTGCGGTGACCTGCCGTGTTTCCAAACTTGTCATAATGCAAATCACCTGGAGTGTCTGTTAAAATGCTGATTCCTGGGCCATGACCCATATCTACTGAGCCCTAGCTCCAGGTATGGGGGCTCCGGAACATGTATTTTAAAAAAAAGTCTCCAGATCTATCTGATCTTTGGGACACAGGAGAAGCTGGTTAGTGGCAAGACCGTGGGTTGGGAAGGCTCAGAAGATAGGGTCGTTCCTGGCTCTGCACTGGCTGTTGAGTCACTTCACTCTCTGAGCCTCATTTTTCCAACCTGTAGGCTGAAGTCAGTGACCCTGGCTGGGTGGGCCACAAGGTGGCAGGTGGCAATGTTGAAGGACAGCAATGAAGTGATGGGGTCGTCCCATTCCTGGATGCTTGGCCCACTTCCCAGCGCCATGTTGACCTGAAAAGATGTTGTTGAAGATCTGCCATCAGGAGGGTCTGGGGTGGTGTGTGTGTGTGTGGGGGGGGGTGGTGGTGTGTGTGTGTGTGTAGGGGGGGTGTCCCCTGCCATCTGGTGTGGTAGGTATCCCACAGCATGGCTTGGCCAAGTCCGTTACTGGAGTCGAAAAGCTTATAACTTGCTCACTCTCAGGACACTGCTTTCTAGAATTCCCATTAAGTGGTGGCTGGTTTTCGTTTTGAATCTCAAATTCTGCCTGCATCTGGGGTTAGAGGCCAGGTGGCCCCTGCTGCTCATCACAGCTTCTTCCTTCCTCCCCCGACTTCTAGCTCCTTGGAAGCAAGTCTGTTCCTCTATTCTCCTGTCTCCTGCCCTGAGGGTTTTGGCTCCTGCCTCACCACTGTCCACCGCTGCCGAAGTTGTCATTCTCAGTGGCCTTGGTCTTTTGTAGACAAGCCACCAGCACCCTGACAGCTCAGTTTCTCGAGGCCATTGCCTGCAAAGACCTTGTTCTCGACCTCACTTCAGCCACCACCCCCGTGGTCATGCACGCCTGAGCCTTGTCCTTACTGGTCCCTCCAGCACCCCCAGAGCCTCTGTCTTAACACTATTCTCTGAACACCAGCTCATAACTTTCCATGGCTTTCCCTCCCACAGGTCTCTAACTCTGACAGTTCTTTGATTCCACTGGAATCTCGAAGGATCAACCTTCTCCACCTTGCTCTTTCCTCACCTTCCCCATGTCCTCACTTGTCTCCTGCCCTGGCTTAGATCCAGGGCCGCCATCATGCTGTTGGCGTGAATCCACTTCTCTCTGGCTCATCTTTCCTCTCTCTCTCATACCCACCTGGCGACTCAGCCTCGGGTAAGCCTGACTCTCTACCTGCTCCATGTTTGTGCCCACGTAGCTCTATGTATTTGGAGAAGAAGGAAAGATTAAAAAAAAAACAAACCAAAAACCACAACACCATGTTGACTGGTGTCACTTTAAACTCTTGCCAACCATTATCAAGTGGGCCTTTGCATTTCCAATCTATTTCACACTTTCTCCTGTCTCGTTAAATCTCCAACATCTCCTCCCTAATCCACCCTCTTAACGGATGATGTTGCTTCCTATTCCACGGAGGAAATAGAAGCCTTCAGATAAGACCATCTGCAGGCTCCCACCACACCTGCCCCCACACGCTCCTCCCTCCCGTCTGTGCTCATGGATGAACTACTGATGCTCTCAGTTAAGGCCAACCTCTCCACCTGGGTCCTGGATCCCACCCCCTCTCGCTTACTCTCCGACGGCACAAGAGACAAGTGATACTGCACTATCATGTTTTTTTTCTTCCCTACTTGATTGCTTTCATCCTCATAAAAACATACCATAATCTCTCCCATTAAAAAAAAAAAAAAATCCCTCTCGTGACCTCTCATTTCCTGCCATTCCCTCAAACACTCCTCAGAAGAATTGTCCAAGTTCCCTCTCTTCTCTGCCTTACTGCCCATTCTCTTCTTAATCCGACTCCTTGGAAACCCATCTGTTGTGGTTGTCGATGATCTCCATATGGCCAAATCCTAGGATCAATTCTCAGACCACATCTTGCTCTCAGAGCGTTTGACGTTGTCGATCACTCCTTCTTAAAACACTAAGTTCACTGTCATTGGGCCGCCATACACTGCTGGTGCTTCTCCCATCTCACCGGTCATTCCTTCTTCACCTCTTTTGTTGGTATTTCTCCTCTTCCTGGTCTGTGTTGGAGGGACCCAGGCTCAGTCTTCAGACCTGTTCTCTGTTTCCCTCCACTCCCATGTTAAATAGCGTCGGTATTCATCAGTATGCTTATGACTTCCAAATATGTATACTTCCTTCATGGTATGTCCCTCAAAACTTCAAATTCGTATGTAAAAATACCTGTTCTACATCTCTCCTTGACTACCTCATAGACATTTGCACATCACAGCAGCAGTAGAAAATAAATATGAATGTAAAGAAACCCAGAGATCTCAGGCACAGACTTCCTTACCCTCAAATTTCTGGGTCACATAAGACATACATGACTCGAGGGGTGCGTGGAGCCCGTCAGTCCCAGGAAGCCTGCTCATGGTGGGGTATATTACAGCTAAGCACGCTCGAGCTATGCGATCAGCCCTAACCATTCAAATCTGCCTTGCTATCAGAAGTAGGTACAAACCACCAATCTACTTATTTTACTGAATAATGCTGACAGGCTGATTCATCTTCTTCCAAGGTGAATCACTTGTCTTTAGTTAATACATCCTATATCACTGAGCAAGGGTTGTTTGTCTAGAGACGGGCATGCAATCTAGACCATTTGGGATTAACCTTGTGCTATGCAAATAGCACAATGGGAAAGGCTTTCTAAGCCTATGGATGGGGGTGCTGACAGAAACACTGCAGGAAGGACAGGAAAATATTCCAGCAAGTCTGTAAGTTGCTGCCCCCGCCATGATGGAAGAGGTCCAGTATAATCAGCCTCCCACCAAGTGCCCAGCTGGTTCCTCTGGGGCATGGTGTTCTATCAGGGGCGTAGGCAGCGGTCTCTGCTATGGGTAGGTTGGGCAGGTCAGTCTCGGTAAGGACAAATCCACGTTGTGGAGGACACGCGTGAACTCCCTGATACCATAGCCACTTGGTTTGCTCATCAGGTGTGGCTAGAAAAGAAGCTGCTGACCTCCACAACCCCTTCTGTTAACCAGATTACTGCAAGCTTCCTCTGCCAGGGGCGCCCTGTGATGAGCATTCACACAGGACACAGGTATCTCTACACTCTATACCCATTCCAAGAGGGACAGGTATCTGCAAATCTCTTTCTCAGACCTCTTTCTCTCCCATTTTTGTTCCTCCTGAATCTCTGATCATCCAGCCAAACCCTTAGCATTTCCCATGAATCCCCATAGAGCTCTACCTCTGACCGTCCTTCTTTCTTTCCAGTAGACGACTCGGTGTATTGCTTAAAATTCTGCCCACAGGCAAATTCCTCTCTGTGTGATACGATAGTAGTCTACATCTCATGGGTATAGCAGCACCCTCGGTGGATCCATCCATAAAAACTAGGGCCCAGGTTTGTCTTCCTCAAGCACCCGAGCATAAGGGACTCCCCACAGAGCCATAGGTGAGGCTAGAGGGAGCCGAGGAACGGTAGGAATTTCTTGGGCCTTCAGGACCTGACCGAGCCCCATATTAGGTCGGTCACTTGTACTCGATGATGGTGTGCTGCTGAACACACAGAGCCTCCTTTGTGCCTCGGACAGAGAGCATCTAGTCCGCAGTGAGCAGTTGAGATGGCGTGGTCACTTGGTCCCCTACGGTCAGCCCTAGGAGCCACAGAGGAGCTGCTTCTCAAAGGGAAAGCAGTTACCTCGGGAATAGAGCTCAGCTTTGCTTTGAAGCCCTAGGGTACTGAGCTGTGATTCTATCAGGGCTTTCCAGAGGTTCCAGTGAATTCGTTGCTGGAAGAGCTAATGGAGCAAAGCCAGCCACCTCCAGGTTCACCACTGCAGTTGGGGTACAAGGAGGCAGAAAGTTGAGGCTTCCACGAGCATGTCTGGAACTTGCAAGAAACTGCTTGCTGCCAACTTCCTAGCAGCTCTGCGGGCTTGAGGGAGGTGGCTGGCAGGGGAAGGGGTAGCCTGCTGCAGGGTCTCTGACCTGCCGAGTCTCGACGTGGCACCATCCCAGTTGAAGGAGAGTCTTACGTCCCTTCTAGATCTCTACGGATGTAGCTCAGCGGTGAAGCCTACACCGCATCCACATCCCATCGGCACAGGTACCTCCCAGGCCCCTGGCTCCTGCAACCCAGGACAGAACATGGAAGTGGGGGGCGCCTGGGTGGCTCAGTGGGTTAAGCCTCTGCCTTCGGCTCAGGTCATGATCTCAGGATCCTGGGATCGAGCCCCACATCGGGCTCTCTGCTCAGCGGGGAGCCTGCTTCCCCCTCTCTGCCTGCCTGCCTCTCTGCCTACTTGTGATCTCTCTCTGTCAAATGACTAAATAAAATCTTAAAAAAAAGAAGAAGAACATGGAAGTGGATGTCCTGCTCGTCACACCATCTCTTCCTCAGTAGGACATTCATTTTCTTGAAAAGAGACAAAAAGGACTACAAATCCTAAGAGAGATCTGACTTAATTGGGTAAATTTGTTAAGTACTCACTGCAGTGAAAAACATTTAAGTGAGTGAAGTTTAATTGCTTCTTTTAATTATTCATTTTTACATCAAGTTATATAAGCCCATGATTTAAAGAGCAAAATAAGTTTGGCTGTGAAAATCAGCTTTCTCTCATTTTTCTCACCTTCCTCAGGAAAAAAGCCCCAAACACGTTCAACTCTTTCAGCTGATTCTTTGGTATTTACATCCAATTCTCTACAGAATATGCTTTCATCTTGCTCCTTGGTTTGTGTGAAATTGGGGGTCTCCTCACAACTAGGGAGACCGAGGTTCAATTCTCTTTCGCTACTTTGTCCCCACCACACACATGGAGCTCACGTGACCCCCAGCCTACCAATATGGTCCAATTATAATTTGAGTTCTTTCAATATTTGGTCTCCATCACGGCTATGACAATGTTTTTCACAGCTGAGCCAAGAAGTCGAGTCTATGATTATTTCTCTTTCCTAAACAACGTGCTCTTCTCTTTAGTGAATTGTCTGTGTTTCCTTCATTGTTTCCTTAATTGCCTAACTACTCACTCATTCAGCCCCCAACTTCCCCTCAGTTGTCCAATTCTTCTGTCAGAGTGGGCAGATTCACTAGATTTTCTTTCTGTTTGTCTTCTTAAAGAACTCTCTCTCCTGGCACCTTCTGACTGCTTCAGTCTTTACTGGCGTTTTGTCTCTGGCACACCTATTGTTCTGGAATTTTCCTTTAGCACCATCACTTTTGCCTCTCTCTGGGTTAGATCCTATGTTTCCTAAAGCCCATGCCTGCCTCTTTCTTGGTTTATTCCCTTGTTTTATTGGAGCACATCCTCCATAAGCTTTCTTAAAAAGAGTACATGGAACTTTTTTTGAAGTTTTTTGAGACTTTGTATGTCTGAAAATATCTTTGTTCCATTCTGACACTTGGTTGATATTTTGGTTCGGTGTACAAAAATAGAGCAAAAATAATTTTCCTTTAGAATATTGATTACATTGCTCTTGATTAGTCTGAAGCCAATCTGATCCTGGTTCTTTGTATATGACCTGTATTTTCTTTCTAGAAGGTTGTAGGATGGTCCCCAGTATTCTCAAATTTCATGATGACATGACTCAAGTACTTAAAGATCCAATATAATGGAACCTTTCTGCAAATCTATGTTGTTGAGTTCTGGGCAATCATCTTGGATTATTTTGTAGATCATTTCTTCTTTTCTGATTTCTCTATTCTTTTTTTCCGGTTTTCCTGGTATATGGATCCTGCGCATCTTGTATTTCTCATTTATTCATTTAATAGTTTGTCTCCATTTTTTTCTCTTTGATTTTTTCCTCTACCTTCTGGAAAATCTCCTCACCTTCTTTTCCAGAACTTCTATCGATTTTTCATTTCTATTGTCATGCTTTTTAACTTCTAAGGGCTTTATTTGTTCTCTGAATGCTTGCTTGCTTGCTTGCTTTCTCTTTTCTTCCTCTTTTTCTTTCCTTCTAGTGCCTTCTTCTTGTTTTGAAGATGTAATATATGTCCTTTTTTTTTTTAATGACAGATTTTGTTATTACTATTTGCAGCAGAGTAGCTCCTCCATAAATTTTTTTTTAGTTATTTCTTTAAAGTTTTTTTTTTTTTTTTTTCCTCAAATGTCTATTGATCTCTGCTTGCTGGTTCATGTTTAAGAGTGGGAAAGCAAGGAACTGATCGGGAGCTTGAAGGCTGTGGGTGGACTGTTCTTGGAGAAGGTGGGCTGTTTCCTTGTGGGCATTACTGGTGTCAGGTCTATAAAATCTGCCTTCTTAAGAGTCTGCCTTCTTAGGCGGATCACGGTCCCCAGAGGAGGCTGATGGAACCTCCTACCTGGGGTGGATAGACCTGGCTGCCCATTCTTGGAGCTAGTTTGGGAAGAAAGCCAAGGAGTGGGCTGTGGCTTAGTTGTCAAGTCTTTAAATGTTTATTGAAACTCCCTGATTGCAGTAGGCTACTCCCACCCTGAACTATGCCTGATGTCCTCTGTCCAAAAACCAAGCCTTGCCCTCCCCAGATAACAGAATGAGGGTTTTCCATGAGCGGGGAGGGGCAGGCATCGACTGCATGGAGTGGAAAAGGAGAGATGGGTTTTCACTGATTCTTAAGCAGACTTTGGGCCATGTAGCCCTCCCTTCCTCCACACTCCCAGAGCAACCAGTGGCTGGCATTCCTGGCCTCGAGGATTCTGAGGGTCAACCCAGCCTGCATTTGCTCGGCTGCCGGCTGAAGGTCAGCTTTCTGGGAACACTCAAGGTCAGGTGCCACACAACCATCTGCTTTCTCACTTCTAACATGCTGTCAAGTTATCTCTTCTGCTTGGCCTGGACAGTTTTATGTATTTAAAAAATTCCTTTCAGCTAAAATTGGGGCAGTTTAGGGAGATGATGGTTTAGAGCAGGGATCATGGAGCTCATTAGATCTGGATTCCAATTCCAGCCCCTGACTTACTAGCCATGGAGGCTCCTGAACGGTGATCACTTTTCCAAGCCTCAGTTTCCTGCCCCCCCAAAACTGGGAAATTTGTAGGGAAGTTGGGAAATTAACATCATAATTGGGGTTACACGAGGATTACATAGATGTACACAGTGCATGGTACACACTAAACAGGCAATAAATTCTAACTAGTATAGTCTCAATTATAGCAATAATGATTTTCTTGATGATTAAATATCTGCATAACATATAATTTTGAGTAGAGCGAAAGCCTGGTAAAGGATGATTTGTCCAAGACTATCTCTTCCACGGCACTAAAATTGTCGATAAAGGTTACAGCCTCCCACACACAATTTCTATATTGTCTGCTGTGGGCTAATTTAATGCATTCAATGATGAAGGAATACCTTTCTAAAACTTGTTGAACAAGGAAATAGAGAAATGGATCAGTCATCGGGACATTGTGCAGCCTGATCCGTAGGTGTAGTCAGTAATGTTGGTTATTGCTATTAGTAAAAGACTTTGTAAATGCAACATTGAGCACAATTCCTGGCACAGAGTGAGTGATCCGTATGTGCTCTCTGAGTTTAATCTGTTTTCCTATTCCTTCTGCTTCCTGGAATATATTTGGCCAGCTCTGTTTTGCTACAATTGACATTTTTAAAACTTTTTAAGTGCTTGTTAGACTACAGTGTAATGCAGAGGATGTTTCTTTTCCCTGGAAGAAAGCCCCAAACTCTAGCTTTATGTGCTTTAGAATAAGAAGCACAAGTCTGCCTGTAATCCATTTGGATTCTAATCAAAGCCAGTGACCAGAATCGGCCTTCAGAGTGTTTTGAAGGGCAAATGTAAATAAATTTGTATGACTATTTCTTTTGGCAAAGGCAGGTTTATTTCTGTAGAATTTTATCTATTACAGTGATCTCTGCAAAATGAAATGGGAACTGGCAAAGAAGTCAGTAAACCACCTAAGCTCTCCCATGAGCTCTGGCCTTTGAAGTGCTTGTGATTTGGGGTCACTTTTTGTCATTTCACATAGATTTTCCTTCTAGAAATTCCTAATTTATTATCCTAGCAATAAATTCTGGCTTCTTCCAGATGCACTGTGATTTCAATGTTGGCTTTCATTTTTTCCAGCTTCTTTCAAAATTCAGAATCATATGCCAACTTTAAGCCAGTTGGCTTTGATCGCTCCACAAGGCCAGTAAAGAAAATGGTTCAACTCATCCCTGTCTCATTATTTTTAAATGAAATTCTTAAATAATCTCTTGGTTTAGTTAACTCATTAAAAAAAAGAAAACACAAACTTTCTTTAAACAAATTCATGTAGATTGAAATACCAAAATCTGACAAAGACAAATTCACGATTTTTTCTAGGTCTTGAAGTAGGCATTTATAAAGAGGGTCAAGTTTAAAGACCCGGGAAGGTCCAACATTGATCACTGTATCAGTTATCTCTTGCCACCATAATGCTGGATAAAAACTATCCAGATGTCAAGTGAGCTCCAACAGTAGATATTTATTTTTCTCTGTTATGTCTGCAGGTCTTTGGGGGTCACCTAGTTTAAGTTCTGCAGGGCCCAGCAGGACTTCACTACAACTCACGGTTCGGTTCAAGTCTGCTGCATTAATTCTTCATTTTTCTGGGACCACTGACCTACCCTTGGGAGCTCTTTCCATGACAGCAGCACAGGAAGGCAAGCCCAACCATATAAGCATATTTCACTCTGTTCATGTCACATCTGCCAACATCCCATTGGCCAAAGCAATAATATGGTCAAACACGAAGCTTAAGTGCAGAGAAGTACACACCAACCATGAAGCCAAAGTAAGTCACATGACCTAGCCCAGCATCAGTGGGACAGGGCATTATACGCCTCCCATGGAGGTGTAGTGGGGAGGGTAAATATTTGCTAAACAGTCATCCTCGACCCATGTACCCCTAAAGCTCTGAGAAAAGTAAATTCTATAATCCAGATGTCTGTTCTTTCAGACTAGTGGTTCTCAAAGTGTGGTCTCTCGTCCAGCAACAAGAGCACCTGGGAGCTGGTTAAAAGGGAAATTCCTGGGTCCCACCCTAGACCTCCTAGATCAGACGCTCTGAGGGTGGGGTGCTCATACACATGGAGAACACTCTGATGCTTTCACTGTAATACAGGTGGAACAAGTTTACATTCCAGAGCGAAATCTTATTTAACATGGCTCAGCTGACCACCAACCACTTTCACCAAAGGAACTTGACAAATACCACAGCTGCCTAACTCTGACTTTTATTCACTCCAAGCCTCCGTATGGGAGGCAGAAAGATCCTGAGCACAAACGCTGCTTCGCAACTTACCAGTCCTGTGACTTTGGGTAGATGACTTACACTCACTGAGTTTCAGTTTACTCAGCTGTAAAACAGGGCATTGAACGTGTCCCTCCTCTGGAAAGACTGTCTGCAGTGTAGCCTTAGGCCTTCGGCCGTGGGTGATGAATCCAGGGTCGGCACCTGACCGCAGTGTGCTACTCTGATTGCCTGTTTGAGGACTTTGGGATTTTGCAATGAGAAGCACAGTGGTTGGAAGACAGCTGGGCTGAGCCACTCTGATGGCACAGTTCTAGAGACATCTAAGGAAATCAATCCCTCTTAGTGCTGAAGCATTTGCATTTTTTGTTGGTTCCTGCCCTTCTTCAGGAATCCATGACTATTTCCAATAAACATCCCCCTCTGCTTAAGCAAATGTGGTAGGTTTGAAATATGGCCCCCAAATTCTTCGACATTTGCCCACGGAAAAGCCTATATGGAGAGAAACCAACAATCAGAACCATCTTACCTGCAGTATGACTGAGCCACTTGGGAAGTAGATCTTCCTGCCTCAGTGCAGCTGTCCCAGTTGATTCCATGCAGAACAAAGACAAGCCATCCCTGCTGAACCCAAGTTGCAGATTTGTGAGTAAAGTAAATGATTGCTGTAAGTGTAATTCCCTCTGTTTGGCTCCTTATGCAGCCACAGATGACTGGAATAACCCGTAACCTGTAACCACAACTTTGCTTGTTCTCCTTTCTTTCTTTTCCAGAAGCAGTAGCATAGAGATGAAGCACTTAGGTCTGGACTCAGGTTGTCTGAGTTCCAATCCTGCTTTGCCATTTGCTAGGCATGACTTTTGGGCTATGTTGTGACATTTCTCTACCAATTTTCTCTACCAATTCTCTACCAATTCTCTACCAATTTTCTCATTGGTCAAATGAGAAGAGAAATTGAGAAATAGTCCCTTATCACCCGGTTGCCGTGAGCATTAAGTGAGATTATGCACACAAAGGATTTGGTGTAGTTTTGAATCTGCACAGCCTCTCTCATTCTTTTTGATACAGAAATGGGTTGCAAAGTAACAGAGCTTTCCATGCGGAAGCAGCTGAATTGAAGTGGGGCGGGAAGAAGTCGGGGATATTGGCAGGGGAAATACCGTCCATCCAACTTCCTCTCTTTGTCGACTTGGGGCCAGACCATGTGGCCCGTGGCGAAGCAGCTGGGGGCAGACCAGCAAAATATCAGAGCATTTCAGCAGTTGGAGATCATCTACAATTCATGCCTCCAGAAAAGAGAGAAGCTCCAGACAAGCTGGACTGACCACCTGAATCCCGAGTGACAGAACAGAGACACTTGCTGCCGATGCTCCGAGGCCACGGGGGGTCAAATAATCCTGCCTTGCTAAATTTCAGAGGCTACATTCTCCGCTGCCCCTAAATGAGTGGCCTGATGAGCACGCGGGCCCCTGGAAGAGAGATGCCCGGGAGAAGCCTAAAAGGGCAGGGATGCTGGTGTTGCCCATGTCCCAGCACCCTCTGCTGGGTCCCGGGGATACTTAGCCGCCTCTGCACCTCTGGGATCGTGGATAAGTCCTCATCGGTTTTGTCTATATTGCATGTCCCCGCCCCCTTGGCTTTTGCTGACAGATCCAGGAGAGAACCCAATCTTGCTCCATCCTCCACGTTCTCTGTCCTTGAACTGAAGGGCTGAGATCTTCGGTTGCTGAGTCATGGTAAAGTCAGTGCGGCAAAGAGGCAGTCAGCAAACCCGCTGTCGGGTCCACAGCCCTGGCGTTGTCGGCTTCTGCCCTTTCTCCAGCCTTGGGTTAGCCTTCCCTTTTCTCTCTGTGGGATCCAGCAGGATTTATCTAGTAATGCTTGCTTTTTATTTAAGCTTCTCTCTCGCTTGCCTCCCTAAGAAACTTAACGTAATGGGGATTTAGAAAACCAGCAAGATGGCAAACGATGCACTCTATGGGCTCATGGGGATGGTTCAAAGAGATGATACACAGTCAAGGTTACCAGCCCTGTGCCTGCACCAAGTAGGCCATCGGGATGCTCTCCCTTCAGCCCTTTCCTTCTCTTGGATGTGCTCTGGAGACACACTCATTACCGCAAGAGGCCAGACTTCTCTGGTTCCCTGTCCTCTTGCTTCAGGAGCCTGCAGCCCTCTGCCCATCTCATCTACATGCTAATGCAATTTCTGAGCATGATCTATCCTAAGCGTGGCTACAAATCCTGGGAGATTTATTACATTCCTTAGTTCTATAGATCAGGGACGATTTTTTATAAATTCTTGCTTTTGCTGAACAATTTAATATGCCATTGTCTAGGCAACAGAATTTGCCTCAATTAGATTTTCAGGCTAATGTGGGGAGGAACTTTCCCCCTTCCTCTCCAGCAGCATTAGGAAAGGCCATAAGTCCTGCTCAAAAACAAAATTTGCTGCTGCCTTGCGAGGAACTTCAAACCTGACTCTCTGCGGCAGCCGTGCTGTAGCCTTCCTTCTGCTCCAGGGCTGGTGTCTTACTGTTGAGGCTGCCTGTGGAAGAACCCACTGCCCCACTGGGGGGCTGGGCGCTGGCCACGCAGAGAGGCCCCCACCGGAGGACATTGACCTTGGAGGATGAATCACCATCCACCCCAAGGTCTGGTCCTCAGCCGTGTAAGCTCAGAAATTCAACCTTTGAAGTCTAGAAGTTATTGGATGCTTGAATCAACATTGCCAATGAAGGACCCGAGATGAGAACAGACCAGAAAGAAAATTCGCTAATTTCAAGCAGACTGGATATTCACATCAGTAGGGCGAGCACATTCTGTCCCTGGGAACATCGCTCTTCCGGAAGCCAAGCTATCTGAGGGTGGCTTGGTGAACGTGAAACCTGAGTGTGAACTTCTCCCGGCAACAGCCGCTCCTGGGCAGAGGGTGGGAGGCCCTGCTAATGGGCCACCTCTGTTCTTCCCTATTCGGAATTTTGTGGTTCATCAACCCTCATCGAGGGACCCATTCTCCTACAAAGGGTTGATTCTCCTGTGGGCCTGGGGCTTGTCCCCGGGTTTCTACCCTTCTGTTCACGCCATCATGAGCTGATTCCTGGCTTACTCTCAAGACATCCTTAATGTCTTCCTTTCCACACTTGGGGCTCTGTTCGTCACCGTGCAGATGGAATCTTGGTTTTGAAGGGACTTGGGAGTGGGCAGGAGGCGGGGGTCAGAGTTGACTCAGGTGGTAATCTGGGTGACAGGCTGGCGGGTGGCATGATCTGGATCAGCGTAATGATAGCCACCGTTTGTAGGAGTGCTGGGCTACAGGCAAGAGAATCACTAGCTCATTTCATCTTCCAAAGTACCTACAAGGAACGTATGCTTATATTTCCCAATTGGCTGAACGGCAACTTTGATAAATTTACTTGGTTTGTCTCATTATTTAGTTTTAATTGACCAGGTTTCGTTTTGTGCTTACAACAACATTTAGCGGAGCATTCACGGTGTCCTTGCTCCCACGTCCTCTCCTGCTCCTGGGGCCTAAAGTGGAGAGAAGGGAAATGAAGAGAGAGAAAGAAGTGTAATATATTCTTTAATAAGGAGAATTTTTATGAGTGTATTCTTCATTCATGTTTTCTCATTCGTAAGGATAACGTATTTATGAGTCTTTATAATAAAGAACACAGTCCTATGAATGCATTCTCTTTATGCTCCCCACCCCCACCAGCCTGCCTCTCTTCTGTCCCCTTTCTCCCTGTCAACCGCCCCCACCACTCTGTCCTGGCACCTTGGTCTCCCCCTGTGGTAGCAGAGCTGGGGGAGACAATAGTTCAATATTCCGTAAACTCCTGTTATGGGGCCAAGACGAACTAATCAATGAAAACAGAATACTTCAAAGGCTCTAACGATGTAGCGGATTGCTCATTTGGCGGACTGGGTCTCAGTGTTTCAGGTGACCTGGTCATTTGGCTTGGCTTTTGGTTTACTATCTAGATGAAGTGACCAGGAGGCATTTTCCAAATGAGGAAGCAGAGGCTGGAGAAGCAATAACAAGTGTTAGATCTACAATTTAAAAAGGCTTGTTTGGGGGCACCTGGGGGGCTCAGTCAGTTAAGGGTCTGACTCTTGGTTTTGGCTCAGGTCATGATCTCAGGGTCATGAGATCGAGCCCCGCATTAGGCTCTGAGCTCAGGGTGGAGTCTGTTTAGATTCTCTTTCCCTCTGCCCCTCCCCACCCTCTAAAATTGAATATATCTTTAAAAAAAAAAAAAAAAGGCTTGTCTGAAGGGGATTTGGTGTCCTTGTGCCATTCAGCAGGACGGGAGCACAGAAGAGAGGACAGGATAAAACCCCAGATGATCTCCTTGTGTCTCTAAAGAACTGTACTGGGGGGAATTGATTTTCAGGTGTCAAAAATGCAAATGCCTGAAGAGGCCGGGAAAAGTGAGGAAACAATTGGCAGGATAAAGGAATTAGAAAAATCTAATTCACTCTAAACAAACAAACAAACCCAAAACAGTGCAAAGCATGATGCTACCTGGCTCGATCACTTGGCACTAATGACAGGGAGGCAGTAGGGACAGGTGGGGATTGTGGTGAACTCAAGAGGGAGCTTCCATCCGTGTTACAGATCCTTAGATTTTTCCAAAAGAGTTGGAAATCCCAATTTTGATATCAAATCTCCCAAGTTGTAAGTGTAACTTCGAATTGCTGTACAACACCATGCAGTCTAAGCAAATCTGGAGGCTGGGTCTGGTCTATAAATTTGCAGCCATCAAGGTTAGTGTGGCGCCATCGCCAAACCTGGAAGCTGAGCCCAAACCATGGATTCCATGTGGCTCTTCCTGTGGGGGTCTGTGCATTCTGATTATGATGAAGAAGTCAAGAAATGATCTCAATGCTTCCAAAAGTAACATTTTACCACCAAAAGGAAATCAGTTTCAAATATAGCACCTAGTACGTGTCATGAAGAATTTTAAGAGCCAGATTTGAAAACAGAAATCTGGTGTGAATTCCAGCCCCACCACTTACCTGCTGCGAAACCTTGAGCAAATCAATTAACCTCTTGGAGCCTTTATTTCCCATCTGAATTCTTGTGAGGCTTCAATGCAGTAAGATATGAAAATCCAGATAAGCGGCAGATAGGAGGCTCTCAAGAAACGGTACTTGCTAAAATAGCCAGAGTGATAATTATCATTGATAATCATGATAATTGTTTTTTTTTTAAGACTTTATTTATTTAAGAGTGAGAGAGAGCATGAGAGGGGAGAAGGTCAGAGGCAGAAGCAGACTCCCCATGGAACTGGGACCCCGATGCGGGACTCGATCCCGGGACTCCGGGATCATGACCTGAGCCAAAGGCAATCACTTAACCAACTAAGCCACCCAGGAGCCCAATCATGATAATTGCTACCAGTACATATATTTATGAACTCCCAAGAAAGCTCTAATGGAAATTGGCTGCTAAAAGTTCTTTTCATGAGTGATAGTTTGGTGAGGTTGGCGAGGCACTTCAATGTTTCTGTCTCATTTCGTTTACATCGGAAGTCACAAAGCCTAGCACCTTTTTGTGATTCTCTCAGAAGAGCATTCAGGCAACTCAAATAATCTAATCAAACCCGAACCCAGGGGGAACTTCTGACACTTGACTTACAAAGCATAGGCATCTCCAAATACTTCTCTCTGCTGGCCATTAAGGGAGGCTGTGTATTGGGAGGATTCACACAGAGTTTAGCTCCTTTCTCATGCACAGGGCTCCTTCATTCTGCTTTCCACCCCTCCCGCCCTGCCCGTCTCTTACTGTTCTCTTCAGCTCAGCCCAGCTTGAAATCACTGCACTCGATGAGCCAAGTGGTCGTCCCTTCCATAGTTCTTCCAGGACCTGTGCGTGCACGCACACACACACACACACACACACATACACACACACACATACCCTTCCCCAACACTCAGTACCAGGGCTTTGGCTTTAGCCCTAGTATGGGAGTGGGGGAGAGTATATGTGGGAAACAGGGACCATTATGTTTTGAATGAGTGAGAAAGGCTCTCAGTGCAATCCCGAGTTGCCCTGGGTCATGCTAACAGAGGGAAGTCTGACCTGCCTCCCAGTGTAACCGACACCCAGGAATGTGAGGCTTGGGCTTCCAGCGCAGTTGATGGCAAATGTCCAGGACTCCTAACATCATCTCCCACTCACTCCCCACCACCAAAGGCTACCAGCGCCAGCTCCTGGCTTTCAGGTTTGGCATCCTGATTCTAGCCCCAGCTCGGACCTGATGTGACAGACGTGGCTTCTCCTGAAGAGCTTTGGGCCCTTGTAGCAGATGCTGTGGGGGCCCCACCTTGACCATTCCCTTCCTTGCACATGGACCCCACGATGTCCAGTTTCCAGCAGCTGCAACTTGCTGCCTGAAGAAGGATCTCTCTGGCCACTTAAGGCCACTGAGTGGGCGCCGGGCACAAGCTGTTCTGGGGGGTTAAGCCTTGCCCCCCAGCAGCGCACAATCAATGATGGATGGGAGTTGGGGTGAATAAATACTCCAACCTCCTTGCCCTCTGCAGGAGAGACAACTCTGAAGTATGTTCTACCCTGTGTCCCAGGGGTCCCAGGTGGGGCCGAACTCCAAATGCTCATGGGGTGACCGAACATGTTAGAGCACCCAGTATCGCTCTCATCCCTTTTTTGACACATTCCCTGCCCTCATACTGACATTTTCTAGGCTCTCCTCCCAATAAGCTTGACTCGGGGTCTGCTTCTGGGGTAGGCCAATCTAAGACAGCTTTCTTCCTTATCCTACAGAGTAAGATCAAACCCACTAACCACCTGATTGTGTCAGACACAATAGTTACCTCACCTTAGCGCGCCATTAGATGGGCGCCATTTTTACTCCCACTAGACAAATAAGAAAACAAAGACCACAGGGCCAGCAAGGGGCAAACCAGGATTTGAACTCAGCTCTTTCTGGCTCCCGAAGTTCTGCCTGCCCCATCCCGTGACACTCACCTGCTTCCTTCCATCCTGGAAGGATCTCTCTCCTGCCTAATCAAGCCTTGGCCACAAGGACAGAAGTGGGCATCTGACCAGTTACTGTGACACCAATTATCGCCCCAAGTAAAAGAGCAGGAAATTGTAATTCGGGGACTGAGTGTACCAAGACAGCTGGCTCCAGCCCACAGAGGCAGGCAGCATTATTATTTTAAGAATCCTCCCGGGCGCAGAAGAACAGCCTTTGTGTCTGTGGAGGTTGGTACAGGGATGGTGATGCCCTCCCCATCAATGGGCTGTGTAGGAAGACCCACGGAAAATGGAAAAACCCAGCTTGGCCCCTTTTGGGTCTGCTACTCCTTATAAGAAATAAAGGATGAACAATCTGGAGACCTGGCTTCCAATTCCCAACTGTCTGTGTAAGTTTTGGCTTCTTGCTTCCCCGCACTGGACCTCATTTCATGGGTTTATGGTTTACATGTATTGGATCTCTGATGGTCCCATCAATTGCAGCAGGCCGAGTGAATTTTAAGTGTTGGATGCTTCATTTGGATGTTTTCCCACAAAGTTTGGCCTGTGGCTCGCCCTAGATCCAACTTCATCTTTGGATAGGTAAATAAGACGATCATCATGTCCCATTTTTGGGCTCAAAGGAAACATGGCATTGGCCAAAAATAGATTTCTACTATGTATTTATTCTGGCCTGAAATTCTAGAAAAGATGAACATTTGTTCATGCCTGCATTCAAATAACCAACAGTACTTTAGAGCATACCTTTGTTCTAGGCCCTGAGCTTGGCCCTGTGGGTTCAAAAATAGAGGGGCACCTGGGTGGCCCAGTCAGTTAGGCGGCTGCCTTTGGCTTGGGTTATGATCCCGGGGTCCTGGGATCGAGCCCCACATCGGGCTCCCAGGTTAGCAGGGAGCCTGCTTCTCCCTCCTCTCTGCCTGCCACTCCCCCTGCTTGTGCTCTCTCTCTCTGTCAAATAAATAAAATCTTAAAAAAAAAAAACACAACACAACACAACAAAACAAAAGCAAAAATAGATAACACCAGGCTGTGACCCCAAGGGTCAGGAAATACTGGAAAGCGACTAGCAGGAATGAGTGCGAAAGAGAAGAACCTAGATTCTCTCTGCTTCCCCTGAGAGATGGCTCAGTGAGTTCCCCTCTAGTGGGGAATAAACTATAGCAGCGCTGTCAAGGAAGGTCAATTCCATCTGGACTAGGGGCAATTGCTTCTAGTATGGCAGAGGGGAGAAGGTCTCCCAGGGTAATGAAGGAAGGCTTCATAGAGGAGACTGTGTTTGAGTGGAGCCTTGAAAGGGGCACAGGACTTCAACAGCTGGAGATGGGAAGAGGATGTTCCAGGCAAAGCAAATGTATGCAAAGTCCCCCAGACATCGTCCAGCGCTCAAATTATTTCAACTGGATGCCACAGAGGCTGTCTGAAAAGAAAAGGATAAGCGGAAGGAAGACCGAAATAGACTACGCGATCATATGAGAAAGCGTCTGAATTCAGACCAAGGAGTGGGAGATTTGGTAAGGAGTTTGTAGATGAGCCCTACCGGTTAGGGTTCTGAGTTATAAGCCATAGGAATCAATTCCAACTAACTTTAAGCAAAGAGGAGACTTTATTAGAAGGATACAATAAAGCTCATAGAATTGAAGGAAAAGCTGACCAACCAGACCTCAGAAAATCCAGGGACCAGGAAATCTAGAAGGAAATAGAGATACGGAGTCATGAACACTGTAATAGTCAGGTGTCGCTCCGGTAAAGCTGCTTAACAAATAGTCCTCAAAGTGCAGCGCCTTACAGCCAAAAACTTTTTGTTTGTCTTATTCACAAACTCTAATTGTTTGTGAACAACAAATTGAGGGTTGTTCTCAATTGAGGGTTGGTTGGGTTGGCTCTATTTCAGCCTATAGGAAAGTTCAGATGTGCAATACATTGTCTCCTCATTCTCCTTGGACCAGTGGCTACCTGGGGCTTAGCTTTTCATAATGGGGGGGTAGAAGAGCAAGCCAAACCACTGAAGAATATTTAAGGCCCCTGCTCCTGTCCAGCAATGCTGAGGAATATTCCCTTGGCCAGAGCAAATCCCATGGAGAAAGAGAAGGAAAAATAAGAATGTGAATCCATGATGGGTGTGTAAATGAGTGTGTGTGTGTGTGTGTATGTTTGGGGGGGTGGACTATTTCAAGATACTATAACTAGTAAATAGGGGCAGTCTGCCAATAGGATTATATCACTGGAGGCTAGAAGTTTCTGCTTCCCTCAGAAACTCAGTGAATCCAGCTTTTCCCCACTTCTGGCCACACGTCTCCTTCTAACGATGGACATTGGATGCAGGACACCCTGGAGGTGTTAATATAACCCTTAACCTCACAGCGTGGGAGCCCCTTGAGAGGTTTTTACACGTTCTTCCTCAGACCCGGATGAGAAAACGGACTCCACAGGGAGCAGCCCTCATGCCCAAGTTCTTGAGTGAACTGAACTCTGTGGCCTCCGAGGGCTGAGCTCCCAGTACTGACCATCAGAGATCCCAAGAGATGCAGCTACTTATCTCAGAAACTCAGGGGGTGAGAAATAGGGGAGCGCTCACCTTCTCGTCACCCCTCAGGCTGGGGAGCAGAGCCTCCAGAGGTTGTCCCCGGAACCATCCCTCACCCTAACTCTGCGAACCTGGGCTACCAGGACATCTGGCCATGACATCCCACTAGGTGTTGGGCCACTGACTGGTCTCTAGTTCAAAGTTAAAACTTTTCATTCCAACTGGTGATTTTCCTCTCTTGGCCGGGCTGAGGCTCCTGTTTCTATAAGCAGAGCCCTGGTTGCTAGGTGACATCCTGGCTCCCAGTTCTGGAGGCTGCCGAGGCAGAAATGAACCGAAGAGATTTGAAGCTTACACTTTGAAGACAGACTATGAAACCTAAAAGAGGAGATACGACCCTGACTTAATTGGAGGGTTATATAACCACCAGACACGGTTCTCGTGTCCTCCCCGCCACCCTGCCAAGACCAGTGGGATATATTTAAATGTATTTTTTCAAAATAGGAAGGAAAGTAGGAAGTTGAACTGATAAATATAGTTGGCTCTTTTGATTGGGAGAGGAAACTTCTAATTACATCGCTTTTCTAAGCTCCATCCATCAGATCTACACCTTCATTAGCCTCTGAGTCATTAGTGGAACTTATTAAAACAATTAGATCTGCAGAGAACTGCAGCCATCAGCATTTCTGACAGCTGCGTTGGGGATTTAAACTTTTCATTAAAATTGGATGGAGCCTCTTGCAAATCAATAAGGAATAGATGAGCATTCCGAGTGAAAAATGAGCAAAGAACGTGAATAGACAATTCGCCGAAGAACCACGAGCGGCCAGTACACAAATGAAAAAATTTCCAAACTCAATCGCAACTGCGAAAATACATTAACACAATCATGATAAAGCATGCTTAGTCTATTAAACGACAAGTATTCTTTAAATGGTAATATACGGGATGATATACAGTAAATGTGCTATTTTGACACACTATTGAAGTTAAAGAAGACCTTTCTGGACAGCAATTTGGCTACATATTGAAAGCCTTAAACATAGACGCAACTTCCGGCCAAGCCGTGTGGAATCCTTATTCACGAAGATGTTCACACAACATTAGTTAGAAAAAGGGAGAAATCTGAAAAAATACATATCTAACAAAGCAAAAAGAAATCATTTAATTACACGCAAACATATTCTCAAGATGGTGAAAGGAAAAAAGCAGGTTCTAACGTCAGATACACTTCCCGAGTCCCTTTTTGTAAGATGAAAAAGAAAAATTGTTTATGCATGAATGCTATTAGCTGGGGGTTCCCAGACTTTCCTGATTCATGGAACTGTTAGTGCCTCAGGAATCCTTTTTTTTT